>CM074723.1:32746028-33346028 GCA_037306005.1 Rhinophrynus dorsalis
CCATTAGCTGCTGGTAGCCACACAACAACGCACATAAACTTTATGATACCACAGCCTTGTTCCACTGGCCACTGGTAGCCACAGCCATGTTTCTCTACCCGGATTCCCCAAATACACTGTGTTACCCCACTAGCCTTCTACAACTGCCTACTGGTCGCCACAGATTCACCTCATACATTGTGCATCCCCACCAGCCTTGTTCTCCTGCCCACTGGAAACCACAGATTCCCCACATACACTGCATGTGCCCCCCTCTGCCCACTGGTATCCACAAATTTCTCACATACACTATGTGATTTCCAACTGCATTTTACCCCTGCCCGCTGATAGCTACAGATTCCATACATACATTATGTGACCCCACCCTCCCAACAACCTTATTCCCCTGCCCACTGGTAGCCACAGATTCCTTACATACACTATGTGACCTCCCCCAGCCTTATTACCCTGTCCATTGGTAGCCACTGATTCCCCACATACACTGTGGACCCCACCAGCCTTATTGTCCTGCTCACTGAAAGCCATAGATTCTACACATACACTATATGACCACCACCATCCTTATTCCAATACCCACTGGTAGCCACTGATTCCCTACATAAACTGTGTAACCCCACCAGCCTTGTTCTCCTGCCCTCTGGTAGCCAGCCCACAAATTCTCCACATATACAATGTGACACCCACCAGCCTTGTTTACCTGCCACTGGTAGCCATATATTTCCCCCATTTATACTGTCCCTCATACCTTGTCTTCTGCTCTGCCCCATTCTGCTTTCTGTTTCAGTGTAGATCCATGGGCTCCACACTGCCTCTTCTGGTACTTCAGGTGCATGTTGATGACCTCATCACAGAGCACCAGGAAGTGCTAGAAGAGCCAGTGTGGAGCAGATGGCTGTGGGCTGAAGCTGAGAACAGCAGCCTGCTGTTCCAAGCTATATATGCCCACAAGTTGCTGGGCAGCAGCCAGTCAGCCAGCCAGCCTCAGGATAAACAGCAGGAGAAGGCAGTCTGAGAAGGGGCTTCAGCCCCCTCAGCCCACCCCTAGCGACGCCCCTGGGGTACGTTGCGTACCCCTCTGGCACTCAAAGGGTTAAGTAGGGAGGAGTTACTGCTCCCATTGGGTGATTCAACAGGGGAGTGATTTAAATCATGCAGGGAGTTGGCCTGCCCCCACTATCCAGCACGCCCACCACTATCTAAGTAACTGAAAAAACAAAACGGCTGCCACCCGCTCCTACACCACAGACACAAACACATCAGACAAAAAAAAACACACACACACTCAATCCCACACACTCAATCCCACACTCTCTTACACACACACTCACTCACACTCTCCCACACACACTCTCTCTCACACACACACTCATTCACACACACACGCTCTCACTCACGCAATCACTCACTCTCATACACACACCCCGGGAGCCAGTACGATCCACCTTCCACCATAGTCTCACTCACACCCCGGGAGCCAGCACGATCCACCTTCTACCATAGTATTTGCAATTCCCACATGCATTTCAACAACATGAATGAATGCCACTCGCTCACACCCCGGGAGCCAGCACGATCCACCTTCCACCATAGTATGTGCAATTACCACATGCATTTCAACTATATGAATGAATGCCACAGTGGAGGCATAAGTACAAACACAAACTCATTACAATGACACATAAGTCACCCCCTTATGACTCACTTCTGTGTGTGCATGTGTGTCTCTGTGTGTGCGCCTGTGTGTTCCGCACTGAGTGTGTTGCATGTCTGTATCACACTCTGTGTCTGCATGTTGTGCATTGCATGTATGTATGTATGTATGACTGTGTCGATCTTTATGCATCTCAGTGAATGCGTGTGCATTTGCGTGTGTGTCTTTGTGTGTGCTTGTCTTGCATCCGTGTGTGCGCATAAATTGCCTATATATCCTGACGGGCAACGCCTTCCCACATTGCTAGTATATATATATATATATATATATATATATATATATATATATATATATATATAGATATACGAAACCTATATGGATCAGGAAGACATAAGAACTTGTGGAGGACACTTTGCTGCCCCCACACAGGTAATCAATCACCTCACTGATTCATCCTCAAACCAAAGCTCCAACAATGAGGATAATTCAATATAAAAAGAAAACACAAATCTGTTACATTTTTCAGTGGAGACCAGGGATGAATCACAACTCCCTGCCTAAATGCATGCAGGGAATATCTGTTCTTGTCCTCCCAGCTAGGGACTCTGATAAATGCATAAATATTTACCTTGAACATATACTGAATGAAGTGAATATAAACAATTAACCAATTATACAGTTCTAAGTTTTTATAAGAAATGAGATATTAAGATATTAATGGTCTTTAAGGACCATGGAGCTTTTTATCTTCTCAGTGGATTCTGGGATGGCAGAGAGGCATGCAGACGCGCTTTCATACCAGAATTCCCTGACGTGCCAGGACTATAAATGTTGGGACCGACGAGACGATCCTGGCACGTCATGGGTTCTTAAGGGGTTAAAAGATGTTAAATATGGATTAAATATATACTAAATAATTTAATTGGTCATACAATAGTATATATTTACAGTAAAAGTATGAATAATTTTATTAGATTGAAAACTATATAAATGAAAGTAATAGATGTGTTTGCTCTAAAACGATGTGAATGTATCTGCAGATACTAAACTGATTGGAATACACAACAATGTGAGCAATCTGTTTTCTGTAGATCCATCACATCTATCCGTATGTATTATCTATGTTACATTTACCGCTAGGTCTTTTTCCTAGCGTGTATTGTAACTTTATCAGACTCATCAGGATCCCAATCAGTTTACTATCAGGGGTTAAAAGCCCCATTTAAATCAAATGAATTTTGCATTTGTCCCCTCTGGTTCAGTTAGTTTGCTCCTGAATTGCTCAGCTTTTCGCATATGGCCCATTGTGTGCTAATGTGTCACAGTCATACATTGCCCCCAAAGGGTTAAACATTATTTCATGAAAGGAGGTTTAAGTCTGTGAGTGTACTTGAGTGAGGACCTGGTATGATCTCCTTTTAGTCAGACAGAAAGTGTTAGTTGTTCAGTTCATACTAAAGACTGCAAATAAGACATTAAACCCTTATCAAGCATTATATCTATATGTGTGTGTACTGTATGAATTTATCAGATCAGGGAAACAAGGGAACTTCCACTGCTGGGATATACATTATAGGGCTTCATTGTTGACTAAAACAAGAGAAAACCCATTGCTGTGAAATGCTTTGTTCCAAATGTATTACAGATCATAGTTTTGTTTTTATCTTAAACTATAAAGTGTTATCTAGTATCCAGACAGTCATATTGCATTCTATAGGAGAGGGGAACCCTGGTTACAATTTTCCTTAGATTGTGATAGTATCAGCTCCATCACTTTATGTATGATTAAATTGTTAAAACATTTGGAGAAAGCAACTTCCAGCAGTGGAAGAACCATTGTTGCTCTCAGCAGGAAAAGTCCTACAATATTTGTTTTCATCATAATGGTTTAAAATGTTCTTTTAATTCAAACTTGTTTTTGGTCTAATTCACCAGGTGGATGTTGCTGTTACAGTCTATGGCAAACTATGATAGAACTTTGGTCAAAATTTGTTTCATACCCCACTGGTAAACAATGTGACATCACAGTGAGTTGATGACATCACAATAACAGAGGCTGCACCCAGCATTGATAAATGGAATTCCCTGATCTTAGTGAACATTTGAGCAGTGAGTTTGATCAGAGCACATTTGATTTCCTTGCTACAGCAATAATCTGAGAGTTTAACTAGTGTTTTACAGTTTAACAGTTTAACCGGTCTTCAACTTCACGTTTAACTGGTGTCATCAGATTCAGGTACCCCATCTCTCTCTCTCACACACTATCTCTCTCACTGTATATATAACATTTCAAACATTTCTGGTTCACTGTAAGGGGGAATAGATAGAAAATACTGATTTAGGAGGCACCCTGCCTCTTCAAGCAACCACCACTGCTTAGCCAATTTAAAAAAATATGTTGGCCACTTGCCTTGTCTAAGGAGGAGGCAGGGGGCGCTGTGACAACTGCTAGGAACACAGGAATAGATTCACTTCATTACTTGAAATAGTAGCTGTTAACCCTTTAACTGCGGTATAAGTGACTATTCACTAGAGTAACGGCAATGAGTGAATCAGCCAGCACAGCCCATTTTCTTCATCCAGACATGCAGCTGAAATTTGGGGCATGTACAAGAGGATACCAAGGAGAAACTCGGGGGAAGAGGGTTCATACCCCAGTAATGAGAAATGTTTGTAATGGGAATTTGGGGGGTTCATTTGCCCCTGTGGTGCATTTGGTTTACTCCTGAATTACTCCTATTGTCCTTAGTACATGAGCCTCTATAGGGGCAGTGAAGCTGATGTACTTACAAAAGCTACAGTCATTGTGGACTAAACCATCTGCACCCCAGGGGAGAATGAAAAAGTCCACTTGATATAAAGGGAGATTTTAACTCTTGGAATGCTAGAGAGGTCTCCAGTGCATTATGAAGCCATGTCATTTAGATGTATGTATCATTTACTGGGTTATAAACCCCATTTAAGTCTACAGAAATGCTTATTTGTCCTCTTGGTAGACTTGAATTGCTCATTTCCTTTGTGGATAAGGCCCTAAGTGTATTTCCTGTGCTAGACAACAGTGGGCGGGGATTGGGTGGGGTCAGCTGAGAAGTAGGGTGTGGCCAAGGGCGGTGTTTCGGATAACTCTGAAAGTTTTACCCATTGTAACAATATCATGATCCTAAAAATGTCCATATCAGGACAATGTCCCCTATACCATGGAGCCGTAGACTAAAGTAGTGAGTGTATTGTACCCTCTCATCACTGAATACCATATTGTGTTCCCACCAGCCCAGATAACATGTAGATCTCTGAATAAAAACCCACTAAAGGTTCAGAGATAAATAATCCAATGATAACTCATTGTCTTTCCTTTCTAGGGGATCCTGTACCAGAGGTTAAACCGGTATGGACAACCAACGTCCAGCCAGGAATGGGGCTCCATTCCCATGTCGCTACAGCGCCCGTCTGATTTCTAACGGGTATTATTTGGAGGACGCCATCGTGTATAATGACGATGGATCAGTATATGTGGACCGTTCAAAACGGTCCGTTTACTACAAAGAGAAAACCGTAAAGTAAGTACATGGGTATCGTCTCACACTTATTTACACAGTTCTTAACCCTTTATTGTTTGTTAATTTGATGAACACCCTCCTGGTGAAGAAGAGAAGAGAATATTTTAAAGTGATAGTAATGTCAGAAAAAAGTATTACCTATATGGTAGATACGAATAAGTACAAGTACTGTCTTTTAAAGGGATAGTAATACTTAAAATGTAAAAAAAAATATGTTGTAGGGTTTATCCCCCTGAGTAAAACAAGAGTACTCCCACTGCTGAGAGGTGTTTTATTCAAAAGTTATTAATTTTCAAAGTTGAATTTTTTAGGTGCAATATCACAGTGGCCTGAAATTGTACAGTGGCGCTGTTGCTACACGATCCTATGGACAACTCTGGTCAGTTGACCATAAATCTCCATAGCATGGTGTAGCAACAGCGCCACTGTACAATTTCAGGCCACTGTGATATTGCACCTAAAAAATTCAACTTTGAAAATTAATAACTTTTGAATGAAAGACCTCTCAGCAGTGGGAGTACTCTTGTTTTACTCAGGGGGATAAACCCTACAACATATTTTTTTTTACATTTTAAGTATTACTATCCCTTTAATTGTATCTCTCAGACCGTTATGTTTGAGAGATATAGGAAAATAAAGTTCTCTGCTCCCTCCCCTTTCTGCTTCATGAGCTGTAAAGCTGTCAGAAGCAGATTCTGGTCACTTGACCAGACGCGGCTCTTCAGCAGATATCTATAACGATAACGATATCTATAGATAAATACTTCATCGGAATGGTCTACAACGTGTGCTTGCAAACCAGGCTCACGTTTTAGACAGTTCCGATGATGTATTTACTTTTAGGTATCGCTATGTCAGCGCTGCTTAAGAGCCACCGTCTGGTCCAGAAACCAGAATCTGATTTTGACAGCTTTACAGCTCGTCAAGCAGAAAGGGGAGGGAGCGGAGAACTTTATTTTCCTATATCTCTCAAACCATAACAGTCTGAGAGATATGAATAAGTGCAAGTACTGTCTTTTAATTGTATCTACCATATGGTTAATACGTTTTTTCTGACATTACTATCCCTTTAAATGTAAAATCAATGTTATAGCCACCGCCGCTAGGTGCTCCCACTGCTGGCAAATGTTATTGCAGTTCGGACTTGCTTTTTTTTATTTTATTTTCTACATTTAAACCCCAAAGGTTCCCTCCCATTGAGGCAGATGTACTATGTAAAAGCGGTGCAATTCTGGAGCAAACCAACTGCACCACAGGGAATATCTGAAAACTTTTTTTGTTTTAAATAGGGATTTTTAACCCCTTACATTTTAAAATCTTCTCCAATGCATTTAAATCTATAAGGATAGGAGGAATTTTTAATTTTCTCCCTATGGTGTAACTGAGTTTCTCCAGAATTGCACTCTTTTTGCTCAGTAGAATAGTCTCCCTGTGATAGGATGTAAATACTAATCATGTCCCTCCTTATACGTCTCTAAAACCCAGTCTGACCAATTATATATTATATTATAAGTAAAATCTTCCAATTCCTTTATCAGTTTTGTTGCACATCTCTCTACGTTTCCCTGTGCCAGTGTCTGACTCACTGCAGAACAGTTTGTGTTGGGACACCCATCTGGCACTAAAAGCCATAAGTGTCTGCATGTGGGTCATGAATCCTGATGCAGCAGCCCCCTGGCACTTCAGATGGATAGCTTTTTCCTATCTACCTTCCACATAATGCCAAGAAATTCAGAGATCCTCCAGTGGGGAATTGCTTCTAGGGTCTTTGTTGGTTCCTGATTCAAACTTGCACTTGGACATGAAATGAGGTCTGGGTTGGGGCTCGTTATTTAAACTTGCTCCAGGTCATGGGTAGGGGCGGCCTCAGATTTTTCCCCTGGGCTTCGATAGGTTCTAGTTATGTCACTGACCAATAGTAATGTTTCAAAATAACTTTATTTAAATCTGTTGTTCAACATTTAAGAGAGTAACTGATTTCAATCCTAAGAAAGCCTTTAAAGGAGAAATATACCCATAAATAAAACTGAGGCTGCATAGACTCTGTATAAATCATTATGATATGCAATGTAGGTATAATAATACACAGAGTAATGAATAAAAATGAAAAGCTCCACAGCAAACTGAATTCTTTCTTGTCAGTTAAAACTGTGAGTTGGTCCCTTCCAAGTACGCGGCCCTGTAGAGTCTGAGTCTTAAGTACAAAAGGAAAGAGGAACCATTCTGGAGCAAACCAACTAAGCGGTGGGGGAGAAATAAACATTGCCCAAATCCACCTTGATTTAGATGAGACTTCACAATGCGCTGGAGATCTCTCTACCACTCAAGGAGTTAAAAGCCCCATCCAAATTGATGGTAATATTTGTTTTCCCCCAACTGTGTAACTGCTCCTCTGTCCTTTTATACATTGGGTTCAGGGTCTGTAGGGCCTCAAAATCATAAGGGGACAAGAGAAAGTCCAGTTTGCGTCCTGCTGTGGAGATAGTGTATATATTTTACTCTTTATCATTAGAATTTTGAGAACCATGTATTCTAATAAAATGATCTGTTCAGAGTCAATATGATCTCTGTTATATGTAAGTATATAATTCCCCTTTACAGTGTTATCCTTACCCCTCCCTCCTTTCCTGTTTCACTGATGTCAGCTCCTTCACCATTTCTCCATATGACACTATGTAAGTAAAACGAGAGAAGGTCTCTTTACTGGAAGGTACATAAATATGTATATTGATGGCAGTGACGTCAGTGGAGATACTGACAGTGCTGTGTGCCGTCTGTTACATTATCATGAGAATTTAAATATCACAATTCTGTCAGGAGATAGTAAAAAATAGGAAATCACTGTTACCAAAATAAAAGTCTGAAGTATTTACTTATTTTAAGGAAATAATAATTATGTATTGATTATTTTCAGAGTTTTCAAGAAGAGAGCAGCAGTAAAAAGACCCCGCACATCACCAAACAACATGGTAGATGAAATTGGGACACCTGATCGGGAGCGACAGGTGGAGCAGCTGGCTTCGGGGACCCGTCCCAGCTGCAGTGCAGGTAAGTGGATGGTATAAATGGATTGTATAAATCAAGGCTCAAAATTTCAAGTACTGCGCTAATAGACAGGCCTGAAAAGTTACTCGCCACCAGTGTCCATGCTTGGCCCCACCCATATCCCAACTTTTAACCCCACCCATATCCCTGCATTTATGGACCCTTAATATCTGCTAAAGAGGGACACTTGGGAGGCATGGACCCTAATATATCCTACAGAGGGATTCTTGGGAGGCATGGACCTTAATATATCCTACAGAGGGACACTTGGGAGGCATGGACCCTAATATATCCTACAGAGGGACACTTGGGAGGCATGGACCCTAATATATCCTACAGAGGGATACTTGGGAGGCATGGACCCTAATTTATCCTACAGAGGGATACTTGGGAGGCATGGACCCTAATATATCATACAGAGGGATATTTCGGAGATATGGCAACATAGGGAAATGAAAATCCCCATTGATCTGAATTGGGCTGATAATTCCCTGAATACTAGAGATGGCCCCAAGACATTGTGAAGCAACGTGTTGATGAGCTCTCTAGCATTAAAGGGGTTAAAAAGTCCCATTTAAAACAGTGGACATTTGGATCAATTTATTTGGACCCTGTGCTGCAATTTCTTTACTCTACACCTGATCATTTTCTTTATACATGCGGCCTTAACCCTTTGAAGAGGGGTATGCAAACCGACAAAACAAAAGTACTGCTACTAGCATCAAGCCTTCCAAGCGTAACACATCCCCTTTATAAAAATCGGATGAAGACGGGATAAAATATATAAGATTTATTGAATAATCAGACACATAGCATAAAGTAGCAGCAAATCCTCTGATGAAGGAGGCCATGTGTCTCTGAAACGCGTTAGGAATGGACTGTCATTTGTGTATGTAAGTCCTGTATTTGCTGCTACTTTATGCTATGTGTCTGATTATTCAATAAATCTTATATATTTTATCCCGTCTTCATCCGATTTTTATAAAGGGGATGTGTTACGCTTGGAAGGCTTGATGCTAGTAGCAGTACTTTTGTTTTGTCGGTTTGGATGGTGGCGCTGTGGGTGACGCCACGCTGCTAGGCCTCAGCGTAACTTTATTTATATATGTGGAGTCCGGAAGTGTACTGTTTGCATATGGACACTGGAGCCTGAACCGGTTGTTTGTGTCGCAGAGGGGTATGCAAAGCAATGCGTTTTGTATCCCTCTGGCACTCAGAGAGTTAAGATCATTGTTACTAAAGACATGGCAGGATCTGACTGAATTGCAAAAACTAGAAAGCTGACAAATACGATCATATAACATTCTTAATACAATTGTAAATACGGCAGCATGCTCAGTATCATTGATTACATAATCAGTTCATAAACCAGGAGGTAATCGGAGGAATCCCACCCCGGCCACTCTGTCACACAATCGCTCACTTCTGCCCTCCGATCTGCAGTACTATACACAGCTGAGCGCTGCCCCGGCTCTCTCTCCCCTTGTAGAAAAAAATATATATATGTGTATATATAAACAGACAAGGAGAGAAAGAGCCGGGGCAGTGCTCAGCTTATGTGAGGAGACTGCCCCATTGTAGGGAACAAGGGTCATTATTCATCCAGGTAAAGAGGTGCAGTTCTGGAGCAAACCAACTGCAGCACAGGGTGAAATGAAAATGTTGTAGATCCCCACTGATTTAAAGTGGAACTAACACCTCATGATAATCTACCCATTTACCCTACTATGGCCAGAAAATCCCAGAGACCATTATGAATTTTGCTCTTGTGTCTTTGTTCATGAGATAACATCTTGTATCAGTCCTGGATGTCATGTCCATGGGGGCGGACATGACAGTTACTAACTGGGCCTCAAACTCTGCTCACTGTACATGGTAATACTATCGCTTTAAGGACCACGCAATGTGTAACTCATCGCTTTGTATTACACTGTGTGCCACTCTGTCCTTAAAGGGTTAATTAGGTTCATTCCCTCTGCATGCTTCAGTTACGGCCAAAAACTGCCAGGTCCCCTCCGTGGACAGGACTCCAGGACTAAGTGATGATGTCTGTCTAGAACAGAGGCACAAGGGCAAAATACATAGGGGCCATTGTTAACCCCTTGAATACTAGAGGTGTTTCTTAATGTGGGTTAAATGCACCATTTAAATCAATGTGGATGTTCATTCCACCCCTATGGTGCAGTTGAATTGCTCCAGAATTGCACCTCTTTAGTTTAATGAATGAGGCCACAATACACAATAATGCTATTTTGCAGGCAAAGTCCATGTATAAAAACAAGGTTATTTAAGAAAAGGAAAAGAAATGCTCATTAAGTGTATAAAACATTAATCTGTGATTTTACTCTTGTTTCAGAACCCAGAAGAGGACTAAACATCCTGAATGTGATTTTGTTCATGTTCACACTCTTCTTTGCCTTTATCAGTCACTCCAGGTAACGCAATAGAATGTGATGATGTCATCATGTATTAGTATGAAATGGACATTGTGATAAGAAATCAGTGGGAACTAGTCATTGGGTGGTCCTGGTCCAAGTAACTGTTTGGGCTCAAAAATATTATCCCTCAAGTATAACAAGAACCTATTGGGCTTGGGGTCCAGTTGGTGCCCCCTGTAATGTTGTGCCCTATCACAACTGCACCCTCTGCACCCCCGAGGCTAATAAGTGAATGTATCAATCTGCCAGTGCAGTTGTTTTCTGAACTTACACACTGGCCTAAAAATCATGCCTTCACTTGTGGGTGTGCACTAGTGTGTATGATCGATTTAGTACATACCGTACACACACTCTGCCTTCATTAAGACTTTAATGTGATCCCCTAACACCTCCCCTATAGTATGTGCAGGAAATGTTGTCATGACAATATACTGTGCTCCATGTTAGAGCAGAGATGTTTCAGTATAACTAGCTTAGTATATAGTCAATAACTATGTGCAGCACCAATAGATCAATTCCAGACCTATTTTACTGTGGAATCGTATTAGTACATCCCGGAGTATAAATGATGTACATTAGGCCATGTGTGATGATAGAGAGGGACATTATACACTGTTACCTCTGTACCAGAGAACAAACTGGGGCCACAGGAGGAGCCTCAGAGGACCAGATGCCATCCCAGGAGCACCTGTTCCCTGTTAATCATCCAATCTAAAGAGCCAGAATGACATACCTTGCATCCCATACAGTAACTGACCAACAGAGATTGACTTCAACAAGGAGACTGACCCACAAGACTTGTTTTTAATGGGAAAGCTAATCTACACAGTCTGTGGGACTATATGCACAAAGGAAAGTAGAGTAATTCCAGGGCTAACCAACTGCACCAAAGGGGAAAATAAAAATCCCCAAATTATCGAGTGATTAAAATGGGGATTTAAACCCCTTGAATGCCAGTGAGGAATCCAGCGCAATAGTTCCACTTTTACTTTGTGCATATGGCCCTGTGTGTTTAATGAATTATGATAGTAAGACACTATAATAATTATGATAATATTATTATATGTTACAGAAATTGGCTGAGTGACAGCTTCAACACGCTGCTGACTACGATTATGGGGATCATATGGTTCTGTAAGTAATTATTATTCTCTATTTCCATCAACATTTCCAACCGTATTACAATGTATATGTTTAATGCTAAACATGACCTGGGCTTCTACCCACTTAAATGCCCTCTACTTCATGCAGCGTCTGTTATCTTTCTATGTTTGTTTTCTGAGAACTAAAATCTGGTCTTACATACAGAGCCCTCACTCCTGCCTATTCCAGGGCTCCTATTCATTGTCCAGGATTATCTGTAAATAACCTGAGATAAGATAACATGCTTTCTGAATAAAAGATCAGTGAGCACTTATCACAGTCAATTAACTGATCAGCTTTTCTCTGTATACAAACAACATAGACAACATGAAGTAAATGCTCAGGACAATTTACATATAAAGTAAAAGCAAGTTTTATATTCTATTTTAGGGCTGTAGCATATAAGTAATTAGTATATACATATGCTAGCTTTATGTACGTGTTTTATAAAGTAATATCAATGTATTTAATATGTTTGTGTTAGTGTTCTTTTAAAAGAAAGGAAAACCTTTATTATAAACTCTATATTGCAGGGATTTTACTATGAGTAGATGCTCGGAGATGCTTCATTCCAAAGTGATAACAGATCAATTTTTTATTTTATTATTGTAGATAAACTTTTAGTGACACCTGGGGGAGATTCACTAAGCAGTGATAAAGAGGTGAATAAAGTGGAGATGACTTATCCAGTTTATCACTTCTCCATTCCCTACATTATTCTATAGAGTCTATTCCCTAAGATCCCCATAGCTGAAGAAATCTTAGTGAATATGCTCCATAGAATAATATAGGAATTGGAGAAGTGATAAACTGGATCCACTTTATCACCTCTTTATCACATCTTAGTGAATCCCCCCCCCCGGTGTCATCACAGTTAATTTATGGCATTCTATGGGAGAGGAGAGTCAGTGGCTACAGTTTTCCTTAGAGTGCGATAGTAACAGTTCTTCCAGTGTGTGAGAGATGGAGCTGTAATAATTTTGGAATAAAACAACTCCCATCAGTGGTGGTTCTCTTCATTCCACAGATACATTTCTATAATAATGTTCTCTTCCACATTACAACTTTAATGTTCATTTAATAATTCAGAGTAGATTTAGAGCAGGAAGATCCAAATCTGTTCCTTAAAGGAGAATGAACACCTCCTATTAAAACTCCTCCACTTACCTTAATATTTCCAGGAAATCATAATGGCCCCTCTGAAAGTTTTTCAATAATTCATGGTTCAAGAGATAACTTAAATCAGTCCTGGATGTCATGTCCTGTTTCTCATTTCTTTCTATCCCCTTAGTGCTTTGTCCCCAAGCTTTTCCATATAATATGTAGAATAAAAAAAGGCCTTTTGCACACTAGTTGGCGCTGTTGCTATTGGGTTGGTAAAAAACAGATATGTCTGGTCTGTAATACCTCCCACCAGTAGCAGTGCCTTGTTTTACCGAGCATGACAGATCCTATAACATATATTTTTTTTATTAAAAGTTTACTATTCCTTGAAAAGGAGAGACCTGGCCACTTTACCTTCCCACCCATCACTCACCCAAGATTCAGTGCTCCACAAAATCATTATATTCCTGAAAAGAATAAAATATGTGTTGGAGATAACTCTAATATCAAAGGGGTTAAAAGTGAATCCTAGCTACTTCCTTCCGTGTACTGATAATACATTATTTTCCTTCTCTCATTAAAAGATTTATACTACAAAGGAGCACGAGGAGACCATCGCTCCGGCAAGAAAGGAGGTTAGAACAGAAGCAGGAGTTGGAAATCAGCAGAGCTCTCTGGTGAAGGTAATTTCAAGGGATTTACTACACCTGCATTTAAAGGGGATCTATCACCCCTACACATGTTGGGCTAAATAGCTTGTTTATGTAGCGACCAGCTGGGGTAAGGTTTTAATTTTTTTAGAAAGATCGCTATTTAGCCGTATTTAATCCAGTAAATATTGCCCTGCGCCCTCCTTCCAGACAGACTGAGGTTACCAGCTGTGTACCGCAGTCTGTCACTCTGCCTCTGCTCCCTCTATGCAGCCTCCTCCAATGAACGAGGCTTTCTGCCTGTAAGCTGGAGCGGTCTCTGGCCAATGAGAGTGGTCCAGCTTACAGGCAGAAATCCTCCATCATCAAAGGAGACTGGATAGAGGGAGGGGAGCAGAGGCAGAGTGACAGACTGTGGTACAGAGCTGGTAACCTACATCTGTCTGGAAGCAGGTGCAGGGCAGCTTTTATTCCTTCAGTTTTGTGAAAATAGAGAAAAAAGAAAACAAAACAAAACAAATTCAGTTTTACACATATTCACTATATAATCCAACTATTAAGTCTAACTTGTATAGGGGCGATAGACCCCCTTTAAATGCTAGAGATATCTACCATCCAAGGGGTTAATTGTATAAATATTGTGCATCTGCCTCGTTCCTAGTGGTGCAGACTATCCAGTAAAACACTGACAATCTGGTATAAACCTTTCAGAACAAAGGGGACAACCCTACTAGCCCCAGAATTCCTCCACTTTTGGCTTTACACACCTGCCCCAATGCATTCAGTAGAGAAATGATCATACATTACAGGTCCATGTAAATAAAGGGCATTTCCATGATCTGAACACGACACACAGTTCACGTGCAATGCAGGACACTGTTATGTACTTCTCCTTTATGTGAGGAGACTGCCCCATTGTAGGGACCAGGGGACGTTATTCATCAGGTAAAGAGGTGCAGTTCTGGAGCAAACCAACTGCACCACAGGGTGAAATGAAAATGTTGTACAACCCCATTGATTTAAATGGAAACTAACACCTCAT
The DNA here is from genome assembly GCA_037306005.1 of Rhinophrynus dorsalis. NCBI lineage: Eukaryota > Metazoa > Chordata > Amphibia > Anura > Rhinophrynidae > Rhinophrynus > Rhinophrynus dorsalis. Next base: position 32,760,659 of record CM074723.1, read on the forward strand.
GATAATCTACCCACTTACCCTACTATGGCCAGAAAATCCCAGAGACCACTATGAATTTTTCTCTTGTGTCTTTGTTCATGAGATAACATCTTGTATCAGTCCTGGATGTCATGTCCATGGGGGCGGACATGACAGTTACTAACAGGACCTCAAAGTCTGCTCACTGTACATGGTAATACTATAGCTTTAAGGACCACAGGGGTGTGCAAGTCATTGTTTTGTATTACACTGTATACTACTCAGTCCTTTAAAGGTTAATTATGTTCTTGTCCTCTTCATGCTACAGTTTGATAAAAACTGCCAACAACTGCCAGGTCCCCTCCGTGGACAGGACTCCAGGACTAAGTGGTGATGATGTCTGACTAGAACAGAGGCTCAAGGGCAAAATACACAGGGGCCATTGTTAACCCCTTGAATACTAGAGATGTTTCTTAATGTGGGTTAAACGCACCATTTAAATCAATGTCAATGTTCATTTTCCCCCTATGGTGCAGTTGAATTGGTCCAGAATTGCACCTCTTTAGTTTAATGAATGAGGCCACAATACACATTATTGCTATTTTGCAGGCTATGTCACTGTGTAAAAACAAGGTTATTTAAGAAAAGAAAAGAAATGCTCATTAAGTTTATAACACATTAATTTGTGATTTTACTCTTGTTTCAGAATCCAGAAGAGGACTATCCTGCTCTGCTTCCTAAACTACCACCAGATTTCCAGTCAGATCATATAACATCTATTTTTTTATTAAAAGTTTGCTATTCCATTAAAAGGAGAGGCCTGGTCACTTTACCTTCCCACCCATCACTCACCCAAGATTCAGGGCTCCCCAAAATCATCATATTCCTGAAAAGAACAAAATATGTGTTGGAGATAACTCTAGTATCAACGTGGTTAGAACAGAAGTAGGAGTTGGAAATCAGCAGAGCTCTCTGGTGAAGATAATTTCAAGGGATTTACTATACCTGCATTTAAAAGGGATCTATCACCCCTACACATGTTGGGCTAAATAGCTTGTTTCTGTAGCGACTAGCTGGGGTAAGGTTTTCATTTTTTAAAAAACATCGCTATTTAACTGAATTTAAGCCAGTAAATATTGCTCTGAGCCCTATTTCTGGATAGACTGAGGTTACCAGCTCTGTACCGCAGTCTGTTACTCTGCCTCTGCTCCCCTCCCTCTATCCAGCCTCTTCCAATGACAGAGGCTTTCTGCCTGTAAGCTGGAGCGGCCTCTGTCCAATGAGATCCCCTTTAAATTTGGTTTACTTTACCTTAGAGTGAGAATTAGAGGAAAGTGTAATACTAATTGAATTGTACTAGAGTAATAGCAGGTTAGACAATCTCACTCAGTGCACATATTGTCACATGTTTGAACACTTACAGCAATTGTTCCAGGGGGTCATATCACTTTGCCAAATGTGAGTATATTTTCTTTTTAGAATCTAAGATATTGGATCTGGAAAGAAATATTGCAATATTGAGAGACACTGGGAACCTAGAAAGGAGATTAGAATTTACAGAGCAGGTAGTATGTGGGGTTAGTGGTGAAGAGGGTGGAGTTGAGTAGATGAGCGACAGGCAGGCAGCTGGGTAACAGTAAGGAGAGGAGGTAGTGGGAATCGGAAGAGGAAGGACAGTTCCGAGTTGACTCAATCAAACAGATTTGCAAGATTGCTTGAAGATGTTGATAGGCCAGAATTGGCAATACTGGAGAGAGCTGATTCCTCTAGCAGCCAGGGGAACAGTCCTCCTTCTAGTTTAGTTGGGATGGAGAGGAGGCTGAAACCAAGGGAGGTGGTGGTAAGAGAGGACTCTATTGGGAGGGTAGATAGGATAATTTGCCTCCAGGAATGTGCATGCCAAACAGTATGTTGTCTCCCGTGTGCTCGGGTTCGGCATATTGAAGGACAGACAGATTATTGGGAGGGTCCTGGGAACGATCCAGCTATCTTGGTACACATGGTACTAAAGACAACGTAGAAGAAAGTGGAGGTCCGTTAAGAATGATTTCAGGGATTTAGGGTGCAAGCTGAACGCAAGGACCTCTAGGTCAGTGTTTTACGAAATACTACCTGTGCTATGTGCCAGTGCAGGTAGGCAGAGGGAGCTCAGGGAGCTTAATGCATGGCTCAAGTATTGGTGTAGAAAGGATGGTGTGGGGTTTTTAGAGCACTGGACTGACTTTGCTCTTGGGTACAGTCTATATGGAAGTGATGGACTGCACCTCAATGGTAGGGGAGCCACTGTGCTAGGGGAGGGAATGCTAAGGAGCTTGAAGAAGCTTTTAAACTAGGAAAGGTTGGGGAGGGTATAGATAGCAAAAATTGGGTAGAGTAGATTTGAACTGGGTCCAAGTAAATTATCATGGGGGAAGAGAAGGGGTGGGGATAAATGCAGCCAATAGGAAAGAATATGTAGAAAAATAGGCATGCAGGGGGTAAAATATGTAAAGACTTCAAAATTAATTGTATGCTGGCAAATGCAATAAGCATGGTAGATAACATGGGAGAACTAGAATTGCTGGAGGTTAATGAGCATTTGGACATAACTGGTATAACGGAAACATGGTGGAATGATACACATGAATGGGCTGTAAATATAGGGGGTTTTCCTGTTTAGGAGAGACATGATTATAGCTACATCATAGCTAAATCCAATTTTAAGGGGTGATATTAATGGAGAAACTGGACATAATGTGAAAGTCCTTGTGGGTAGAATTTGAGACTAAATGTGTCATAAAAGGTAGAAAAAAAAGGTTTTGGTGGGTATATGATACAAACCACAAAATATTGATACAAATGTTGAGGTCCAACTGCTATTACAGATGAGGAAAGCTGCGCAGCTTGAGCATACTATAATTATGGGAGATTTTAACTATCCAAATGCCAAATGTCAGAGTTCAAATTTAGGTTGCAGAAATATACCCAACAGTATATACCAGTGGGGAACACATGCAAAAGAAGTATACCAATTGCAAAAAGGCAATTAGGTTAGCAAAAATAGATAATGAAACTCGAATTGCACGGGAGAGCAAGACTAATCCAAAAAAGTTTTTCAAATATATAAATGTCAAAAAAAGTTAAGAGTGAGTACATTGAACCTTTCAAAAATGAGATCAGTGAGTTGATTAGAGATGATAAGGAATTGGCAAATGTCTCAAACACTTTCTTTGCATCAGTATGTACAAGGGAACAAGCAATGGTAGAAGAGCATCATCAATCATCAAGTAACAAATAAAACAATACAATTATCAGATATTTGGTTAACACAAGAAATGGCCATGGGAAGACTGAACAAAATTAAGACTGATAAAGCACTGGGTCCTGATGGTATACATACAAGGGATCTTCAGAAATTCAGTGCAGTGTTAGCAAAACACCTCTTTTCACTCTTTAAAGATTTTCTCACCATAAGCTCAGAGCCACAAAATTGTCGTAGAGCCAATGTAGTGCCTCTGTTTAAGAAGGGAACTAAAACAGAACCTTGGAATTATAGACCTGTGAGTTTGACTTCTGTAGTGGGAAAACTATTAGAAGGGATAATAAGGGACTATATTCAGGATTAAACCACCAAACATAACATTATTAGCAGGAATCAGCATGGTTTTATGAAGAATGGATCACACCAAACTAATAGATTCAGCTTCTATGAAGAAGCAAGTAGCAAGCTAGATAATGATAAGGCAGTTGATATCTAGATTTTGCAAAGACATTTGATACTGTGCCACAGAGAAGGCTGGAGTATAAAATAAGGAAATTGGGGCTAGGAGATAAGTCATTCATTTGGAAAGAAAATATCACAATGCTACTTAGGAACTTAAAGGAATCATTTCAGGGGACTCATTGCTAGAGAAAGACCCGGGATTCCTTGTAAACTATAAACATGGAAACAAGGAGCAGTGTCAAATAGCAGTAGCAAAAGCAAATAAAGTCATGTCTTACATAAAAAGGGGTATTGAAGCAAGAGTGGATAACATCATTCTGCCGTTCTACAAATCATTGGTAAGTCTTCACCTCAAATGTGAACAGCAGTTTTGGGCACCAGTTCTGAAAAAGGATATTCTAGAACTGGAGAGAGTACAGTGATGTGGAACAAAATTAATTAGGGGAATGGAGGACTTGATGCCTGAGGAATGACTAGACAATCATGGTTTATTTACTCTAGAGAAAAGATGACTAAGATGAGATCTTATCACAATATACAAGTACATGAGAGCTATTCATTCCACGCCTGATCACATTTGATACATTTCTTTCAAAAAGGAACATAAAGGGTTATACTGTGTATTAGTAGGAAAAACAGGAAGGACTGATAAAGACTAACCAATCTGGCAGCAGAAAATCTATATAATTCTCATGTCTCTGATTTATGAGGCAAAGGTTGAACTTGATGGACTTGTGTATTTGTTATACCTAATTTACTATGTTACTATGTTAGTATGTAAATGAAAAACAACTTTATTTCAACACTGTTTCAGAAACACATATACACTATCAGAAACCACAACCTTATTCTACTGTTCAGTCTTCCACATATCCAGTGCTAGTCACAGACCCACACATACACTGTATTACACCACAGTCTTGTTCTAGTGTTCGGTATTACATATATCAGCTGGTAGACAAAAACCCCCACATACACTGCCTGACATCATGGCCTTGTTCTACTGTTCAGTCTTCCACATATATACTGGTAGAACCACACACACACTGTCTGACACCCCATCCTTGTCCTACTGTTTAGTCTTCCACATATCCACTGGTAGTCACAGACCACACATACACTGTCTGACACTGCAGCCTTGCACTACTGTTCAGTCTTCCAACTATCCACTGGTAGTCACAGACCACACATACACTGTCTGACACCCCATCCTTGATCTACTGTTTAGTCTTCCACATATCCACAGGTAGTCTCAGACCACACATACACTGTCTGACACCCCAACCTAGTTCTACTGTTTAGTCTTCCACATATTCACTGGTAGTCACAGACCACACATACACTGTCTGACGCCCCATCTTTGTTCTACTGTTTAGACTTCCACATATCCACTGTTGTCCCCTCCTGTGGTACAAAACAATGCTTATATAGTCTGGGAGTTAAGCTGGGAAAACTTAACTTGTTATTCCTGACCTTTCTGAATTCGACTGACAAAAAAAATGATCAGAACAGACTAATAGAGGTCACAGTTGGATGGCACTTTATCAGGATATTGTTAATAAGTAATCATGTTAGCTGGATTAATTAGCAATGCTCAGTGATAAATCAGTGTGTATAGAGAGTAGTCTATATAGATTTCACTGTAGTGCTTTTTCCTCTCTCTCCTGAGCATGTGCACCTTTATGTTATTTCAAGATAATCTCATGGGCTTTTTTACCGTTAAATGCCAATATCTCGGTTTCTGCTTACCTAATCTTGAAAGCACACAGAACTCACTAGGGTGATTTTCCCTGCCAGTTTTGGTGACAATCCATAAGCTTTTCTGGCTTGTATGTATGTATGTATCTTTATTAATATAGCGCCATACATGTACACAGCGCTTAATGGAGTTTGAAATAATACAATACAAAAATGCAGAACAGGGTTAAGAGCATTAAGCTAAAGTGCGATCATTGCATTAGTTTTTGGGGAAAGTGCAGCAAGGAAAACATACACTGGGAAAGGGACCCTGCCCCAAGCAGCTTACAATCTAATTAGAGTTCTTGATTACATACAGAGACATTAGGGGACGATTATAACCCTTCAGAGGGTTACAAGCCAGCGAGCACAGTTAATCAGAAATAATAGGCCACCGAGCTTGACCACAATGCTAGAGACTAGGCCTCAGCTACTGGCAGTTTCTACCGGAATCAGGAACAGAACAGGAGCAGGAACTGGGTCAGGAACAGGAACACAGGATCTTCATCCAAAGTAGAAGATGTAAAGACACACGCCTGTCGTCAGTAAAGAGAAAACTCTGACTCAGCCTGCTGTCAGAGAGGGAGTAGATAACTGACTCAAGCCTGCAGCCAGTATCAGAGCAGGTCTACCAGAGCCCCAGGTCCGCACTAGGTTGGGTGTCTGCTAGTTAAAGGGAACAAAGGTAAGAGTAGTCAGACAGAGTAACAAGTGAGCACCAGAGGGTGCAGTCAGACAAGCCAGGTCATGCACAGTTCGGGTAGTCAGCCAGAACCACAGGTCTGCTGAAGGTTGGATATCCACTAATAGGCATACGCAAAAGAATAGTCAGACAGAGCCACAGGTCAGCACCAGGTTGGAGAGAAGACTAGCCAGGTCATACACAGAGCCCAAGGTCAACAGTAGTTTTAGAATATTTGGTTCTTGTCCTATTAGGAGCTGAAAATATACCAGATCATTTCCAAGAATTTGTATCACGGTGCCTGTGATTCTGCCTGAGTGACATTCTTACTTCAGGGTTTACCTTGACTGCTTCTTATTGGCTCTGGGTTTTCAACCCCTCCCAGGGCTTGCCTTTATATACGTCCTCCTGTCACTATACCGGTGCCCTTTGGTGGTGTTCCTGACCATACGTTTGTTGCTGTGTTCCTATTCCGTGTATGATCCGGTTTCGTCTGACCTTGCTCCTGTCGTCGCTGCCCGATTTGTTTATGACACGGCTTGCCTGACTACGATTCCCTTGACCGATTCCACTGACTACTGCTCGCTGTGTTCCGATCCAGGCTTTGGCTGACTACTGCTCGCTGTGTACCGATCCAGGCTTTGTCTGACTACCGCACTCTGTGTACTGATCCAGGCTTTGGCTGACTCTGCTCTCTGTGTAATGATCTAGGCCTTGGCTGACCTCCGCTCTCTAGAGCACCGTTTATGCATTGGCTACTCTCCTAGCATTAGCTTTACCACTAGTGTCCCTGTTGCCTCCGTTCTTGTGTCCTATAGCCATTTGCTCTATGGTTGCTCTCCATACAGCCTGTGCCTTAGCGGTCACTTGTGGTTGCACTACCTTTCTGCCTGCACCTTTCCGTTGTCTCCGGTTGCGCTACTATACAGCCTGTGCAGTACGATTATCTCCGGTTGCACTACTAGCAACCGGTACCTTCCTGTTGCCTCCGGTTTTGCTGCTGTACTGCTTGTACCTTACGATTGCCTCCGGTTGCGTTATACTCAGCCTGTTATTACCGTTGCCTCCGGTTGTGCTGTTCAATCTGTGCCGCACGATTACCTCGGTTGCTCTACCATACAGTCTGTGCCTATTCCGATTGCCTCCGGGCATAACCTCCGAGTAAGTGTATCTGAGCCGTCACGTGGGCTGCCTATACTTGGTTTTCTGGGCAAGTCCGGTAGTCTCAACGTTCTCCCTGTTCCATTGGGGATTTCTGCCCTGCAGTACTTACCTCACCTAGGGCACCTCCTGGCCAGTACTGCTGAGGTTTTGTTCCAGTTCCTGTTCCAGTTCTACACTCTGCATTACTGTTATTTTGTACATACCCGTCTCTGTTGTACACTGACCTGTGTCAGATCCAGAAGAGCTTATCCTCTGTCTGGGTCTGGACCTGTGAAGGGCATTTCTGTTCTTTATTATGTATTTAATAAAGCTACATTGTTTTACCTTAACCAAATTGTCTGAGCGTTCATTAAAACCGTGACAATTTGCTATTATATTTATTAATACGTACATGGTATATATTCCTAAATAGATTTGCATCCCCACCTTGTGTCTCTCCAATCCTTTTCTTGGTGCTCACTGGTTGCTCCTGGTTAAATAAGAACAGAGAGAGAGAGAGAGAGAGGGAGAGAGAGAGAGATGATGATGAGGATAGCAAGATAATGGGAACAAATAAACCATTTAGAGACAGCTGCTGGGAGAGAGAAAGCTGCTGGATGGGGAGTCTGCTCCTCAGAAATAAGAGAGAGTCTGCTCCTGAGAATACAGTGAGCATTAACTGCTAGAATGAAAGTCATATCCCAGAATATAGGACTTGGGAAAAGAAAACAAGCTTCTTGTAGGGAAATAAGGTCTGGAGAAAAGAGAGCTAACTGCTGGAAAAGGAGTCGGGTCCTATAAGAGAGAGCTAAATGTCAAAATGAGTGTCATGTCCTGAGTGTCATGTCCTGAGTGTCATGAGAGAGAAAGAGAAATAGCTGCTGGAATCCGAATTTGGCGCTGAGAAAACTGAGACCTATATGCAGGACAGTGGCAAGTTATTTAAGAGAACTAGCTGCCGACTACTGTCAGGTCATGAAAGACAGCTAAGTGATTTAAGGACTTTCATCACCTGAGAAGAGAGATATGTAGCGTTGTAATGAAAGTCAGGTCCTGGTAATAGCTATAGAGAGAGCTGCTGGAAGGAATGACACAATCTGGGAAGCTAAATCTATGTGATGGAATGAAAGTCGGAATCTTTGAGTGTTCCTTTAATGACTGACTATGAGTTCTGCATCTTTTTCACATACTGAAGAAATCATCCTGGGATGATATTACCCCCCTTGGTCTTCCCTACCCTTGTATTGCTGGTAGGCAGTATTCCCCAGCAGAAATACCAAAACTAAACACTAACTCTCCACTACTGGAGCATCATTCTGCCGTGTGGTTTGGGAGTTTTTGAGGCAACCAATGAAATGGACAACCATACACTCTGAACATACACTGAAAAGAGGATTTTAGTGTTACCTATTAAATCCTTTTCTCCATATAACTCCCAGGTAACATGGGGATGTGACAGTTCCTCCCAGTGGGCTGGAACAATTGTAGAAGAAGTGCAGGGGTGGAGCCTTCCCCTCCTCCACATCGGGCTACCTCGTTAACCCCACCCAGACAGATTTGAGACAATAAACCTACCAAGAAAGATAGCAAGAAGGAACAGAGGAAATCTCCTGTGAGCGATGAACCCAATAGGACTCCCACATCCAGACACAGGAGACCCAGCATTGTCCCTTTCACTGGGTGAGAGATCTGTGAGTTATATGGACTAAGACAAAAAGATTTAACAGGTAAGACTAAAATCCTCTTTTCTCTGTCATCCAATATAAGTCACAGGTACCATGGGGATGTACCAACATTGAGCTCCCAGGGTGTGAAGAAGAAGGAAAGGACCAAGTGCCAGTCCCCCATGATACCAGAGTTCCCATGGACTATCCAGGACAGGGAACAGCCCAAACTGACAAAGTGTCAATGGACACTTAATAACATAACACAGCACACAAGAACAAGAGCCAACAGGGTTTAACAGTTAAAGAGCTATATGATACAGGAAATATAAAGTCCTAGACAGGCAAAACTGCTTCACAGACCTTCCTGTCAAAGTTGTCTTCAGCTGAAGCCAGAACATCCACACGCTAGTGATTGGCAAAGGTGGGCACAAAAGACCAAGTGGCCTCCTTGCACAGCTGTTCAGCAGAGGCCTGATTCTTGTAGGCTGAGGAGGCCTCAACAGAGCTGGTGAAGTGTGCTGCAATGCGGAAGGGAACAGGTTTCCCTCTGAGCTCATAAGCCGTGCAAATAGTAGACTTAATCCAGGATGCACCAGTCACCTTGGACACAGCCAAACCCCCCTAGGACCCTCAGGGATGACAAATAATGCATTAGTCTTACGGAAAGACTCCGTACGGTGCACATAGAACTTGAAGCAAATTACCACATCTAACAAGTGGAGAGCACAACAATCTCTTGATTCATGTGGAAATCAGAGACTACCAGGAAAGATGGATTGCAGGTGAAAACCTGCAGTTCAGCAACCCTGCGGACAGAGACCACAGCCAAGAGAAAAGCTATCTTCCACGTCAAAAGATGCATAGGAATGGTGGCCAAGGACTCAAAGGGAGGCCACCGCAAAACTCCCAAAACCAGGTTAAGGTCCCACTGGGGAGTGGGAGCCTTTTAGGCAGGAAAAGCATGAGCGACACCCTCAAAGAAGAGATCTTAGGTCTGCACCTTTAAGGAACTAAGCCTTAGAACTTGCATAGCGGAGCTGAGGTTAACCCCAGAGCACAGGACACCTTGTTCATGATCTCGTGAACAGAGTCCTCTGTCAGAGAGACCATACCCTGACAGGTGTCGAACCGGAGACAGAGGAAAACCAGGTTCTGAGAAGGGACTGGAGCACACTTGTCCATGTTCAGAATCCATCTGTGCTGGAGCAGGATCTGAGCACATTCCTGTACCTGACTGTTCAGGAGATCTCTGGAAGGAGCCTTCAGCAGAAGGTGGTAAATGTATGGAGTCACCTGAATCCCCTTGGTGTGCAGAAAGGCAATCTCTAGGACCCGTGCAAACACCTGAGGAGCCATGGTGAGCCCAAAGGTCAGAGGGGTGAACTGGAAGTGCCCCAAGGTGCAAGCGAACCTGAGGTACTTCTGGCTGTCCGGATGAATAGAAAATGCAGATAAGCATCCTGCAGATCCAGAGAGGCCAGAAATTCCCTGGACACATCGTTGCAATGACAGAGCGCAAAGATTCCATCTTGTAGTGAGTATGGACCACAACAAAGTTGAGGTCCTTGAGGTCTAGGATAGGGCGACTGCCACCATCCTTCTTGGGAACTACAAAAAGGTTTGAATAAAAATGTAAACCTCTCTGTTGAGGAGGAACAGGAGCCAGGACTCCTTTGTCCAACAGAGCTTTTCTTATACCAGAGTGGATTAAGAAGGGAAGAATCTGATCCACAACACAACCTGCCCAAATGCTTGAAAAATGCTGCAGGCAACCACCCACAGGTAGGTGTGGACCAGAGTTTGGCAAGTCATGCTGAAGAAGGTTTAGTGTATTTGGGTTTGGTGGAGAAGTGTTTTGACCTCCACTGCTGCCTGGGCTTCGGTGTGGAGTGCAGGGTGCTAGACTGAGGCCCAGTTGGATATGGCCTTGGTGCTTCACTTTGGCGGGTGCCAAAAAGACTCTGCTTCCTCGCCAGATTAGGGCATTTGTGGACCTGCGGTAATAAAGTGCTCTTGCCCCCCAGTAGCCTCACTGATGTTATTCTTCAGTTGAGGCCCAAAAAGAGATGTACCCTAAAAAGGCAGAGAAATGAGTGACTTCTTAATGATAGGTCAGCAGACAAAATCTTGAGCCATAGCATGTGTCTAGCAGCCACAGAAAAGGCAGAAGCCTTAGCCTCAAGCCTGACACTATCCAAAAAGGCATCAGCCACTTAGTTCTGAGCCTCAGACATGTTGTCTAAAATTGCCAAAAGGTCTTCCTTAGGGGCACCATTGTGGACAGTGTCAGTAAGAGGATCAGTCCAAACAGCAATGGCTCTGGTAAACCACACTGAAGACAAGGTTGGCATCAAAGAAGCACCTAAGGCAGGTAAGGCAGACTTCAGGATAGCTTCAAGCTTCCTATCAGTTAAATCCTTAAGCGCTGTGGCATCAGCCAAGGGTAAAGCAGAGGATTTAGACAGTCTGGAAACGGGGATCAACCTGAGGAGGTGTAGCCCACTGAGCCAACGCTGCATCAGAAAAGGGATACAGTTTAGAGAATCTCTTGGAGACAGAAAGACGCTTGTCTGGAGTCTTCTACTCATCCAGGATAACCTGGTCTAGAGTGGGATTAGGTGAAACACAGTACAGGACATATTGACTGAGTCTCTACAGGTTAACAGGAATGTGTAGGGGAGTCAAAACTGCCTTGATGAGACCCCAGCAGAGGGGTCAGGGTCAGCCTGAAATGGGTCAACATAAGCTTGGGAGGAAGCCCCTTCTGCACACCCACCATCCTCTGACTCCTCAAATGAATGCTCCTCAGGGGAATCAGAAGATCAGGAATGTCAGGGGCCTTAGGGGCCACAAACCTGAATGAAGTGGGGGGGGGGTTTACAAGACTGAAGGACCCCTGGAAGGGAAAGAGGAAACTGTGCCTTAGAGTAATTTAAGGCCTTGACCCATTGTGGCTCATGTTCATGGCTGGAGGGCCCTGGAGGAGAAGCAGGGGCCACAGCTCATGAGGGGTATAAGTGACCTGAGTACTCTCTGGGAAGCCCTTCTTGGCATAAGGAACAGTAAGCAAGTAGGGGGTCAAAGATGCCCCTGAGTCCTTAACCTTTGGTCTAGCCCCATGTCCCACATCCTAACAGAAGTGTCTAACATTAATAGGGAACCCAAATGCTGTCCCCAGAGTAATAAAATCATCTCAGAAAGCCCAAAAGAGTACTTATCTGGTAGGCGAATAGTTAACATGTGGAGGCGAGTAAGGGAATCTAAGCCCTGCGTAGGATACTCAGCCAAAGAGAGAAAGAAAATGGCGTCCAAACTCAGTGTCAATCAGAGAAAAGCCTGAGAAACTGGCATTATGGGAAATGTAGTTCACTCTTTGAGGTACCCAAAAAGCAGTGCCTGAACCCCCAGGGACCCCCAAGACACTGAAGATGTGAACCAGAATGCAGGACAAGGGGAGCCAAGAAGAATGAGGCCTCTCTCAACTCTGTAAGAGGAACGGTTGCAGAGATATGTCCCAAAGCAGTCTGTCCCATAGAAGTCAATGGAGCAAGTGAGGCCATGTGGTAAAGTGCGCTCTTAAAGGCACGGAATTCAAAAACATTTAAAAGTTTGAACAGTTAATAAAAACCACCAAAACACAAACAGAACATGTGATAAACAATAAAGACTCATGAATCCAAAGGAAGATATAAGTCCATCAAACCAATGAAAATGGCAGGGAAAATGGCTCCAAAGACCCAGACAAATAATAACCAAATATGAGTGCAGGAGTTATAAGGAACTCCAGAGAGACCCCTGTGTGGAGGGGAACTGTGGAACAAGTGGACCACGGCACACAAAGGGTTGCTCACCTTTTTTGCAGGTCTTCTTTCTTCAGATTACCATTGGGAAGGAAGAAGCCTCAGAGAGACTCCTTCTGGAGAGAGAGACATGGGTTGGATGATTCTCTCCCAGGACTGCTAGGGGTCCACAACAGCACCTGATAAGTGGGCAATCCTCCAGGGGAAGCCAGTAATGGTAATCCGCCTAATGGGGGAAATTGGACACCCCATATCTAACAAAAAAATAATAAAATAACTAAAAACTAAGCAGAACTGTTCTCAGCCATCCAACCAGGACTTGGAACAAATCTATCTGGGTGGGGCTAATGAGGTAGTCTGATATGCACCCCTGCACTTCTAGAATTGTTCCAGCCCACTGGAAGGAGCTGTCTCCTCCTCATGGTACCTGTGAGTTATATTAGATGACAGAGAAAGGGCCCTATTTCTGCAGAGAAAGGGCCCTATTTCTGCTTTCTAGTAATGCTGGCTGGAACAGGACTCAGCATGAACCATGCCCACACAATAACAGTCCTTCCTAAAATGGGATATCTGGAAAGTATATACAGCTACTAACCCTGCTAGATTCCAGACAGCCTTTCAGTTCCTCACACACTCTTTCAGTGCTAAAGACACAGCCAATAAACCAACCCACCCTAAATGGCTTTAGTAATGATAGGGGTGGACCTTACTGTGATCATCTATAGACAGAGTAATTGCTCCAACAGCAAAGATCTCTCAACTGAGTTATGTTTGTTTTCTATGCAAAACTAGCGCAGGGGCAAAAACTATGTTATAATCAAGGGTAAACTGATTGGATAAACCATCCATTTCTTCCAAAACTTCTGTATTTCAGAGCAGGATAAAAGAATGTAAAAATAAAATATATATGACAGAAAAATGTACAAGAGGGTTATCATAGAAAGCATGAGGTAAGGTAGGAGGAGGGAATATACCACTGAGACATGACAGCAACAGAATGAGCAGGGCTTCACCCTTTGAGAGCCAGAGGGTTGTGTAACACATTGCTTTGGCATTCCCCTGGCATTCAAAGGGTTAACAGTTCATACAAGAAGAAGCAGGGTCATGATTAGGGATGCCAACGTTTCCTCAAAAAAATATCAGCCATAGTTGTGGGTCGGTGAGGTGCGGAGCCGCAAAAGGGAGGAGCCACAAAAGGGGCAGAACCACTCAATGTTGCATGAGTCAGATCCGTCCTGTTTGTTATTTAATACATTTTTTCTTATATGTACATTTTCATGTAATTACTTTTATAGTATAGCTGTTGCTGGACATTCCCCTGCTGTCTCAGCCTGTTCTCTTTAGCAGTGGGAAGAACAGATCGTTTCCCTGCAGCACATCACACAGATGCTATTTCCACACACAAAAAGAAACAAAAAAAGCATACACCCCGAATCTCCTGCACTAGAACAATGGAATGCAACCCTTGGCTCTCCAGCTTTTAGGGAACGTAACTGCTGTCATGTCCAACCAGCCTTTAGCTGCTTGGGGATGATGGGAGTTTTAGTCTTCAAAAGCTGGAAAGCCTAAGGATGCCCACCCCTGTACTAAGGAAAAGTGATGGTTTTGGGGGCAACCAGCCGCAATGTCCTGTGATATGAATGGTGATTTTAACCCCTTGAGTTTTAGAGAGGTCTCTGACGCATAGCAAAGTAATGTGTTCAAACCTCTAACATCAAGGGGTTAAAATTCCAAATTAAATCAATGGGGATATTGAGAAGCATCATTTGCTCCCTATGATACATTTGATAGGATCCAGAACTGCATCACTTTTCATCAGTTTATCGGCCTCCCTGTTCCTTTTTCACTTGCACTGTTCCAGCTTAACCCTTTGGGTGCTAGGGAGGTCTCCACTTCATTGCACTGTGTTGCGTTGAAGACACGTCTGGCCTCATCTACTTTTTCAAGTCTAATTTAGAATTTTTACCATAACGGTCAGTCATTTGATGGAAACATATTTAGTAGCCCTTGGGATTAATCTGCTTGCTTGTCACTGCCCTACTGTAATGTAACATGAAGCAACATAAAGAGACATCACAGATCTGCCCTAAATGGGAGGTAACTTTTTTGTCTTTGGCACCTTCTGAGGTAAAGTCAAGCTCTATACACAGCTTGGCAACCTGCGGCACTCCAGCTGTTAATCAATGTTATAATGTAACAGCAGCTTGGTTGCCAAACTCTGCTCTATAGTGTTATTTAGAACACCAAATCCATCCCCAGTATACAGTGCTTACAAAGGAAAGAGATATTTTTGAGGACTTTAATTACCAAAGGATAACGAGCCCCCTCAGTGCTGTGTGTGCAAAGCATTCCCATGTCGCAAACCTCTCTGACACTAAAGGTGTTTCAAACAACATAGAATAACTGGTTAAATGCCTGAAAATGCTAAACAATTGTTTTGTGTGTGTGTGTGTGTGTGGGGGGGGGTACACGTAAAGACAAAGCAGAGTCCACTTTACTTTAAGCATATGGCCCACAGAACAGAGGTGAAGAAAAATGGAGAACGCTGAGGAGACAGACAACATTTTTAGGAGCCAGCTCTGCATTTTAGAATCCAGAGAAGGGGTGTATGTACTTAGATGTATATAAAAGAGCCCCAACATTTAGGAGGCAGGAGTAAATTTGTAGGAGCGTGTGTACAGGATGTTTAGATTTTTCCATCCCTACCATAGAGGATAAATCAAAGAGAAGTGGAAATTTACACACATGAAGGAGAGGTGACGTTGGGAAAACTGTACAGAGACAAGAAGAAGATAAAGTTTCAAAACTCTGTATTCCTCAAAGTAAACTCAAATTAGAGATTGGTGAGGTGTCATTCAGTGTGCACATGGAATAAACATGTGACGTTTTGTACACTCCATATACAAAATGTTCATGTTGTTTTGTAAGCCAGTGTGGTCACTTACAAAGTAACATAACCAGCAAAATATCTAAACTGCTTCTTACTCCCCTGTCCGAGGCTGCAGACTGTGTTCTACTCATTGGGTCCCTCTGGGATGGTCCTTCCCTCAATGTACTTGCATCGTACTTCGAAGCTCATTAAATCAGCACTTCAGAGGATATGTCTGCCCCAAGAATGTATCAAATGAGCACTGGTCAGGACTCCATGAGGTAATGCAGAAGACACAGCACTGGTCAAGTAAGAAGGGTTCCAGTCAGCCCCGGCCATCTGCAGGTAGACAGTGGCAGGCCCATGCTACCATCGGCTCCTTTCCGTTTCTCTTGGTTCTTGATGTGCCTAAGAGTGTCCCGGGGAGGCTTGGCCTTGAGGAAGTTAAATGCACGGGCCTGTGTGGCAGGCAGCCTCTTCCACAACATGCCTCTGAGCCACATTCAGTCATGGGGAGCACATGAGAGACAATGTACCGTACAGATGCTCTGACCAGTCACCACCCAGATCAGCATATCCAAGGTAAACAGCGACCCAACAGTGTTGAGCTTCATCAACATCAATCCAATAGTCATACATTTTCCCGGCTGCTACACAACTAAAGGACCAATCACATTCTGCTCTCTTTACCGGTCATCCAAAGAAAGCTTACATCCCTCCCCACCGGATGCACACAAATACCAGGTTTTTAATAGCAGGTATAGTAGTTATACCGGCACCGGCTCCAGTGCGCTAATTACCGGCTGTGCAGGAAAAATACCGTCCAGCTGGCAACCTTAGTCATAATGGAGAAGACTTATGACTAGCTCACCCGCAAGATAGCCCATCCTTGATGATAATAGACATACAGCTGAAGAGCCACATGCTGTTACACCCTGATCCAACGTATCAGCAGCTTGATGTAGAAGCAATGAATAACATTAGAATTAAAATTTTTACCTTAACATAGTAACATAGACTTGATGAGGCTGAAAAAAAGACGTGTGTCTATCAAGTCCAGACCATGCCAAAAACACCCCTGTTGATCCAGAGAAAAGCAAAAAAAGCCCTCTGGAGCCATTTCCAATCTAGTCCCAAGTGGGGGGAAAAAAGTCCTTCTTGACTCATTTGGATAAGTCTGACACCCTGTTGAAGTGAAGCAGAAGGCTTCGGGAAGTAACGTGAGCAGCCTTAAGGTTGCCATCTGCCAAATCAAATAAGATAAGTACTGGCATAATCTACTTAGAAGGGGAGGATGCCGTTCCCATTCTTAATGCACGACTGGAGATTTGGGTAGGATCCAGACCTATACGTGTGAGACTGATTAGGATGTAATAAATTAATAGGAAATAAAGAGATGACTGGATTGGAAAGGAAGAAGAAGCTGACGACTGTGTGATGCTGGTGAATAGTAGTTTGATACCTGGAGTTTAATGGACATCAGGAATCGAGGAAGCAAAGTAAGGAATGGATGGCCTACATGTGCTTGGTCCGTATTAAATCAGAAATGATAACGGTGAAGTGGCTGGAGAGCCTAACAAGTGGGTCCATTTGAGTGAAGGTATCGGTCCCTGATGCCAGGAGCCTTGCCTGGGCAGGGGGAGCCCAAAGAAGGAAAGGCTGTTGGCAGCCTGGATGATGGAGATAGGTTGGTGCTGAAAGAAAAGGGTTAATAATTAGGAATTTGCATGCTGGTTGGGGGGGGAGATTTGGCAAGTCTGAACAATGGTACCTTCGGCCTCTACGAACAGGTAAGGTATGAGCTGTGGTACCTTCAGCCTCTGCGAAATGAGCTGTGATCCTTTGGCCTCTTGATGAGGTAAGGACTGAAGTGTGATCCTTCGGCTTCTGTGAAGAGGTAAGGACTGAAGTGTGGACCTTTGGCCTCTGTGAAGAGGTAAGGATTGAAGTGTGATCCTTCAGCCTCTACGAAGAGGTAAGGACTGAAGTGTGATCCTTCGGCCTCTGCGATGAGGTAAGGATTGAAGTGTGGTCCTTCGGCCTCTGCGATGAGGTAAGGATTGAAGTGTGATCCTTTGACCTTTGCGATGAGGTAAGGATTGAAGTGTGATCCTTCATAAGAATACCTGATGTTGTTTATTGTACGAAATGTTGCGCGGGTATTGAAGTTAACAGTATGATGTGACTGACTTTGGTATGAGGTGAGATGGGCACTGGGATACCTGATTGTAATGAAGATGTGAGAAATGTCTGTTCGCTAAAACGTTATAGGGAAAATAAACTTGCGTGAAGTGCAGGTATGGATCCATGCCTGAATACATGGCTGCATGCCCACATGAATTAACGGGTACTAAATGCGTGAATACTTACATAAACTGGGGTACATATGCAGTAATTAAAGGGAGGGGAAGAATGAAGTGAGTTTTATGACCTTAACTTGGAATTCTTGATGAACCTCTGAATAACTAAGAGTATGTTGGTCAGCAAGACTGACGGATACCTGAAACTAAAATTGAATAGAAGTGGGGCAGAACAATAGGGAATTACCCCATAGCTGAAGTAAAGCGGATGATAAAAAGAGTATCCCTAATATGTGTGCAATAGCCCATAGAATCATGACAATGATACAATTTATGTTTGTCCGGTAGAACATTGAGTCAGCGTGGTCATACAATGTATCAATGTATGAATAAGGAATAAAAATGCTATCAAGATAGTGATCTAATGTAACAAAGTATGTCCGATAGAACACAGAAATGATAAAATACAACAAAGTGTGTATGTCAGACAGAACACTGAATCTGAAGATTGCAATAATAAAATGAAATATGTATGTCTGATAGAGCAAGGGATCAGGACATTGATGTAGCAATGTATGTATAGCGATAGAACATGAATCAGGACAGAGATACAATGTAACCATACTCGGGCCAGTGGTACAATGTAGTGAATAAGTATGTCTGTGTGTAAGCCTTAGTTGCCTGCTGTGGGTAACGTTGGTACGTGTGTACCTTCAGCCCCGGCGGTGGGTAAGGTGTGTGGACCTTTGGCCCTTATGAAGATGTTAGGTACCTGTGAGTGTGAACTACAGCCTATGTTGTAAGTTATGGACTTGAGGTGACCTCCGGCCTCTGTGAAGAAGTAAAGTTCCTGATGGATAGGACATGGGATCAGGATAATGATACTACATAACGAAGTATGCATGGTGATAGGACATCAGACCGGTGATACAATGTATGTATGTACGATGGAACATGGACTCGGGACACTGAAACAGTGTAACAATGAATGTATGTATGATAGGACTTGGCATCCGGACACTAAAACAATGTAACTATGCATGTATGAACGATAGAACATGGTATCAGGACACTGAACCAATGTAACTATGTATGCATGATATAACAGAATCAGGACACTGAAAAAGTGTAAAATGTATGTAAGTACGATAGAACGTGGCATCAGGACACTAAAACAATGTAGCTATGTATGTATGATAGCATGTGGAATCAGGACACTGAAACAATGTAACTATGTATGTATGTATGTACAACAGGGGGAGTCTCGTGCCTGGCGATCGTTGGAAATGGTCGCATAAAGGACTAGCTCCGCTTCACCTCCCAAGATTTTCCTAAATATAAGGCCATTTGAACTTTAACACCAAAACCAACTCCATACAAATTTATTATTTTAAACAAACTTCATATCGGTACCCTTCTTTCATCATCCGATTATGCCTGGCAATCGAGGAGGAGACTCAAAGAGTAAGCAAACGAAACTGACAGGCAATAGGGGCCTAACGGACAAACCCATCAATGACGATACAGTTACGTCAAGTCCGCCCTCCTCTCCCGATAAAAATGCCCCTTCTAAGGTCTCTGATAATGAAAACCTAGTGACTATGGCTAATATAGAAGAGGCATTGTCTTCTCTTAAAACTCATTTGAGTAATAAAATGGACAAAGTCTCGGACTCATTGAAATCAGACCTCCATGAGTTAAAAACAGACTTAAACGCTATTCATGATCAATTCATATCACTGTCATAAACTGCGGCATTACATGCAGAAAGAATTGAAAATAATACTAGAAATATTGACCATAACTATTTCTCCATGGATGAAGTCTCCAACAATTTAGAATCACTAATAAATGAGAGGAAGAAAAAAAATATAAGAATTAAAGGCATTATGGAATCATGCTCAGATATTTCTAGTGTCTGCAACGACTTATTTAGATATATTTATGGTGAAAATGAGTCTGTCCCTGAACGCTTCTTCTCAAATATTCATCGTATCGGAAGAAAAAATGGCCAACTCAATAATAACCGAGACATCCTGGTCCGTTGTGTATCAATAGAAGTCCGAAATACAATTCTTAAACTTGCTAGATTAAGAGACATAAAACACTTTAAAGACATGTCAGTGACTTTATTTCCTGATATTGCTGGCACATCGCTAAAAAAAAATATGACTTGAAACCATTAACTTCTTGGCTTTCCATCAAAGGAATAAGGTATACTTGGCTATATACCCCCTTTGCACTAACTTTCATTATGGATGGCAGAAAGTACCTCATTAAAACTGCTGAAGACGGCTTAGACTCCCTCGCGCGATTTCAAAGAAGAGAGGACTCCTCGAGGCTATCCCGCAGCCCACGCGACCAATCTGAAGTGCACGAGACGGGAATACAGAGAGATAACAGAGGAGAGAACTCCCGGACCCGTGATGCCCCGCCTTCCGCATTAACACAAACAGCGCATGCTCAGGCTCAGACAGCCTCCTCACCAGAACCGAAGTCTCGCGATACATGGTTCAACTCACCGGAAGAAGCTGGATCTCCCAAACAGATACAAGCTGGCAAAAGCCAGCGATTTGATTCAGAAGCCGCTGGCTCATTTAAACGCCAGCAAAAAAATAACTACTGCAAAGATTGGTGGCAAACGAGTTGAACAGTTATAACCTGGTTCTCATCTTATGTAAAATTGTTCATTGGTTTACTCATATTGTGCACAAATGACCCTAGACCAGGACACATAACCCAGACATGTCACCACATAATTTACTTAAAGGATACTTCTCCACTATTCATCATACCAATTCCACAATTCACTTCACTTATTTCACCAGTTATCTACCTTGGTCCTAATCATATCACTCAGGTATATTACACAAATATAGTTATTTGACACTTCTTTATCACCCAACACTTCTTTACACTTTAAGATTTCTTTCACTTTATTTTGCCTTCATGGGAACTTGTATGTACCCTTTCTTGAGTCACAAGTCATACTAAAACGAATTATCATATGGAATTATAAGGGAAAACCCCCTCCCCCCCCTCCCCCCCTTTTTTTTTTTCTTCTCACAATTTGGGAAGGGGCTATAGGAGGGGACTATAATTAAATGGTAATGTGCAAATGATAGGAAGTGCTTCATAGAAGCACATATGTTTATGGTTAAAATATTCCTTTAAGTTTGGCTGTTCTTAAACCTATTCTTATATGGAAATTTAACAGTTTTGATAATGGTATATTTAATAGTTTAAGATATTATTGGTTATCATCAATCTCAATGTATAATTGTATATACCACTAGGCCAAACACTGAATAGGCAGCTGGGGCGGAGCTCCAGAGACCCTTTGGGTAGACGACAGTCTTCACCCAGTGCCTGTTTACATTCAGACAGGCAGCATAATCTTCCCTTTGAGGTAGGAAGGGTTCATCCCCTTTTTTGTTTAGATGTCGACTAAACTTAATTTTACTTCAGTCAATGTAAGAGGTTTTAACTCAGCCATCAAGAGAAAAAAGGCTTTTACAGCCTTGGAAAAATTCAGACCCAGCTTTTTATTATTACAAGAGACCAAATTCAACAAATCTAACCCACTAAAATTCTTCTCCAAAAATTATAAACATTTCTTCCTGAGCTCTAATGTAATCAAAAAATCTAGAGTAGCAATTCTTATACGAAACGACGTTCCCTTTGTCTCGGAGGAAGTAATTGAGGATCCAGAGGGAAATTTTTTAATTTTAATTGGAAACTTATATGGTTTTGAACTGACAATAGTAAACGTATACGGCCCACAATCTAATAAAAAACCCTTCTTTTTAAACTTAAAAGCAAAAATAATCTCCCATAGAAAAGGCAAATTGATAATAGGAGGTGATTTTAATTTATATCTAGATCCCATTCTTGATAAAAAGGGGAATAACAAATGTAGGGAATCTCAAAATTTAATTCTAAAAGAATTCATTGAAGATTTAAGCCTAATAGACCCATGGAGGGTTCTTTTCCCAAGTGAGAGAGAATTCACCTACATATCTACTCAAACAGACACGGCCTCCAGAATTGATTTTTTCCTAATGGACTCCTCCATTCTGTAAAATATAATTAATATAGGATCATACCCTCAAGTTTGGATGGACCACAGTGCCGTTTCTATGTGGACTAATACCTTCTTAACCATCAAAAAGACTTTTAGATGGAGATTAAACGAACAAATGTTACAGAACAGAAATACTAAACATAAGATTTCAAACGCAATCGAGAATTACTTCCAAGAGAATATTCTCGGTGATACCGAATTTTCTTGGACTTGGCTAGCTCATAAAGCGGTCATTAGAGGAATCTTAATCCAAATAGCTAAACAGAGACGAAAGGATAAATATTCATTGATAAACTCATTAAACTCAGAATTAAAAGCGCTACAAGATAAACAAATTACTAACCCATCAATAACCCGGGCCCAAAAAATTTGTAATATCAAAAAAGAATTAGAGATCCAACTAGATAAAACCGCTAATCAAAGCTTCCTATGGATTAAAAAAAATACTTTCTATGGAGCAATAAATCTCACACTTTAATGGCCCACCAACTAGACTCCCACAAACCAACACAAAACATTAAAAGAATAAATTGTGGCAAGAAAGTCGGGAGATCATCTAATTTAAAACATATACTACAATGTTTCCAAGATTACTTCTCAGACCTCTTTAAAAATAAATTAGAATTTGATGAAACAATCTTTAAGGATTTCCTTAGAAAACTTAAACTTCCAAGTTTAAATAATAGAGGGCACGCTGAACTAAATAAACCAAT
This sequence comes from Rhinophrynus dorsalis, assembly GCA_037306005.1. NCBI lineage: Eukaryota > Metazoa > Chordata > Amphibia > Anura > Rhinophrynidae > Rhinophrynus > Rhinophrynus dorsalis. The sequence continues at coordinate 32,783,315 of CM074723.1, forward strand.
AGAGTTGGATGAAATAAGAAGAGTAATTAAAGACTTGAAAAATAAAAAAAGTCCTGGCCCTGATGGCTATACAAATCTCTATTATAAAACTTTTCAGGAAATACTTCTCCCACATTTATTAACCTATTTTCAGGAAATCTTACAAAAAGGAAAAAATTGAAAAGGAAGCCAATGTAAGTTTTATTTCCATTTTTCCTAAACCTGGAAAGGACCCTGAAGAAGTGGCCAATTATAGACCGATTAACTTAATAAATACTGATTTAAAAATACTCTCGAAAGTTTTAGCAAATAGACTGGGTAAATTCCTCCCTTACTTAATTCACACTGACCAATGTGGTTTCATTCCTGGTAGAACTACGGGAGACTGTATCAGACGAACTTTTAACGTGTTAGATATAAGTAATCGCACAAAAACTAAAAACGCCCTTCTATTATCCTTAGATATTTCTAAAGCCTTTCATTCCCTACACTGGACGTATATGGAAAAAATACTAGAAAATTTTAAAATTCATGGATTAATTACTCAATACTTGACTGCTATTCACAATAATTCATATAGTCTCTTAAGAATAATGGGGGTTGAATCAGAAGAAATACAAATTGAAAAGGGTACAAAACAGGGATGTCCACTCTCACCCATGATCTTCACATTGTGTATAGAACCTTTTGCCCTAGCCATTAGAGAAGATCAGAGAATAAAAGGTATTGGACAAATTAATGAATACAGTAAATTAAATCTCTACGCCGATGATATTCTCTTCTTTATATCAAACGCGGACACTTCCATTAAGGCCCTTTGGTTAAAGCTCTCGGAATTTAGTAAATTTTCTGGCTTGAACATCAATCAAAGTAAATCTGAAGTCATGGATCTGTCTTTAAATATTAAAACCAAAAAAATAATCCAAAAAAATTTTAACTTCAAGTGGAAACAAGAATTTATTTCCTACTTAGGTGTGAAAATCCCAAAGAATTACTCAAAAACTTTTTCCCTAAATTTTACCCCTTGCTTTTTAAACATTAAAAAAAGTCTAGATTATTGGAAACATCCTCCCCTCTCGTTATTAGGCAGAATTAATGCTATTAAAATGGTTACCCTACCTAAAATCTTATATCTTTTTCGATCGCTCCCTATTATTGTTAATAAAATAGACTTGATGGGTATTCAAAATGATATCTTCCGCTTCATATGGAATGACAAACACCCCCGTATTAAAAGGGAAATATTATACAGGGAAAAATCTTTTGGTAGACTGTTGGTCCCAAATTTTTATAAGTATTACCTAGCCTCCAGACTCTCACAGCTATTATCCCTTTGTTACAATTCGGAACCCTCTTGGCTGACCCCAAACTGGATACGCCTTGAATCCGAATTCATTTCAAAACAAGAAATACAAACCAATCTGTGGACCCCCGGTAATAAATCCAGAAATATTCTAAACTCTTTACAATGTACTCAAGTTGACTTTAAAATCTGGAACAAAAGTAAGCTCTCACAAAAGCTTACCAAAGAAAAATCTAAAATGCTTCCAATCTCTTACCCCCCCCTTTTCTTGGAACCCAGAGCAATTACAATTAATTCAAAAACTACAAGATCACCACTTTACAATATTAAACGATTTCTTCCACCGAGACAAACTGATTAAATGGGAAACTATTACAGATATTCTCCCGGAACATCCTAACTCAAAAAGGATATATACTGATATCACAAACAAGATCCTTGATTACTTGGGTCCAAGTACAGACGATAGTCTAACAAGATATGAAATTTTTGTTAGACATTGGAATCCCTCTACAAAACCAATTTCCCCACTGTATAAAATACTTATATATAGTAATGATAAAATAGAATCCCAATTTAAATGGGAATCAATCCTAGGAACTCCTCTTGATGAAACTGATTGGTTGGATCTTTGGAGAAGAATACATAAAAGCAGCATCAATTTGAACTCAGTTGAACAACTTTATAAAATGTTCCACCTGACTTACTTGGTACCCAGCAGGATTGCCCTCATGTATGATAACGCTCTGGACAACTGCTTTAGGGAATGCCAGGAAAAGGGAACCTTTACTCACATCTGGTGGGAATGTAAAAAAGTCAGACAAATATGGAATAGAGTAAATATTCTACTTACTGAAATCTTTCAAAAAAATGTTATACTAAACATAGGACAGGCCCTCCTAGGCATGAGAATTCAAAATTTTAATAAATACGAGGATAAATTAACTCTTAGAATCTGTTCAGGAGTCAGGCTTTGTATCGCCTCTCAGTGGAAAAAAACAGATATTTTATGGAACCTCATTCTTGAAAAAATTAACCTCACTTGTATAAATGAATACTACTCTTTCATTGAGTTATGTTCTCACTATAAGTTTTCTCTTATTTGGTCTCCTTGGATAGAGAGTATATATGGGCATACATGTAAGTCGCTATTGAAAATCTAAAATTGGTTTAACCTCTTACAATACTTCTTATTGTGCGTTCAATTTAAAATGTTCGACAATGAATTTACCTCTATTTGTTCTCACTTGAAAATGTTTGTGAATGTTTATGAATTCACCTCATTTACCTTCATTTGAAAATATTTGTTACGCATTTACTGCATTTGTTCTCATATATTAAAAAACTAATAAACATATTAAGTTTACAAAAAAAAAAAAAATGTATGTACAACAGAACGTGGAATCAGGACACTGGAACAATGTAACTATGTATGCATGATATAACATAGAATAAGGACATTGAAACAGTGTAACAATGTATGTAAGAACGATAGAACGTGGCATCAGAACACTGAAACAATGTAACTATGTATGTATGTATGATAGCACGTGGAATCAGGTCACTGCAACAATGAATTATGTATGCATGGATGTATGTACGATAAAATGTGGAATCAGAACACTGAAACAAAGTAACTATGTATGTATGTACGATAGAACATGGAATCAGGACACTGAAACAGTGTAACAATGGATGTATGTACAAAAGAACGTGGAATCAGGACACTGAAACAATGTGGCTATGTATGTATGCATGTAGATAGAACGTGGAATCAGGACACTGAAACAATGTAACTATGTATGCATGTAGATAGAACGTGGAATCAGGACACTGTAACAATGTAACTATGTATGCATGTAGACAGAACGTGGAATCAGGACACTGAAACAATGTAACTATGTATGCATGTAGATAGAACGTGGAATCAGGACACTGAAACAATGTAAATATGTACTTATGTTAGATAGAACGTGGAATCAGGACACTGAAACAATGTGGCTATGTATGTATGCATGTAGATAGAACGTGGAATCAGGACACTGAAACAATGTAACTATATCTATATGTTAGATAGCATGTGGAATCAGGACACTGAAACAATGTAACTATGTATGTATGTTAAATAGAAAGTGGAATCAGGACACTGAAACAATGTAACTAAGTATGTATGTTAGAGGTGAACTGTACATATTTACCATTATATAGATTGACAGCACTCTAACAACCTGGAGAGAGGTAGCATAGAAATTGCATGTTCTGGGTACTATCCACACAGTAAAACAAGCAAATAACTCACATAGGCACGAGACATTGTTCCTTATTCTGTTAAATAGCTAAAGACATACATCAGCACAGTGCCAAAGATATTGAAAGAAGTATTAGATAGATAGATGTACTGAACGTATTTGTTGCGTGAACTCAAACTTTCCAAGGATAATAATAATGACCATAATGGTAACTGTTTAACTAAGAACGTTAAATTACTGTACCCGTGATACGTTCCTAGGGTTCGGCTATTTTAGAAGACTAGGGCATAGGTTGAAGGCCCGCGTTGTTGCGGGGAATGGTAGCATGTACCAAAGCGCTGCGGCTGGCTGCTCGAGTGATACGTGGAGTGATGGGAGATTCGACCACTTAACACTCACTACCCGTATATATGACAGTTAAGTTAGAGAACTTGCTAAGCTGGCATTTTTCAGTATAAAAAGGTGACTTACTCATGAAAAAGGATTGTGGATAACCTAACGGCTTGACAACGTATCTCCTCTAGGTGGCATACAGTTTTTGAATGCGATATTGAATTGAAGCATTGCGGGAGTCTATCACATCTCAACGCTTCCTGATGTACTTAGGATTAAAAAGGATTTGTATTAGAGATCACAAGTAGGCAATGTAAGTATATGAAAACATTGTGATCGTATTTGGTGAGAGTCCTGCCTACAAAAGCCTGGGTATGCAGTTATACGAGAAACCGTGTAAGTGGCTTGAGGAGTGATGTCGCTGAAGGTAGCCGCAGTAGTGAAGGGGGAAGCTCTAGCCTCGAGCTAGTTGCGGGAACGAAAAGTGATGAACTGTAGAGACTATATGCCACTTCGAGGAGGCTTTCTAGTGTTGGGTAAGAGACTAGATTTGAGGTGAATGATACCTCGTGCGGATAACGTGATGTGTAGCGAGTATTGAATGACTATCGTGGCACTGCAGTATGCTGGGAGTCTGGGGTTGCTTGCTGTGAGATCCGCAGCAAGCAGTCATAGAACTATATAATAATCGTCATGATCATGGATAGAAAACAGCATAGTTACGTTTCTGTAGTCTCCGAATGAGGCCGGAGGAACTTAGATGTTAGAAGAGGCAACGTTTGCCTCTGTGAGCTGTCTAGAAGCTGGTGGATTGTAGAACTGGAAGTGAAGCTACGCAAACTTCCTAGTTGGCTGATGACGCTACTGACTGTTACTACGATGTACTGCTGGCTTGAGACTGAAACGCTGCAATGGACGAACGTGAGGGACGCACAAATGATGATGCGCCCTGGAGGGAGAGGCTGCAGTTGGTATGTAAGGCTTGCAGCCCGTTCCACAAATGCAGGCCCAGCCTTCCACCTATAGAATTTTTTTTTTTTGCACTTGGGCGATACAAAGCTTTTTCAAATAACTGACATTTACTTACTTTGAGTGTCTGGAGTGAAAGTTCTGCCACCTTAGAGCTTATTGCAATTATACCATAGGGGGGAAATGAGTATTTGTATTGGCTTAAACTGTTTTTTAATCCCATGAATGTTAGAGAGGTCTCTAAGACCCTTCTAGAAGTCAAGGGGTTAAAATCCACCTTGAAATCAACAGGATTTGTCCCCTATGGAAAAGAAAGACAGAAATGATAGAAAATGGAACAAGGAGGAGCAGTCTATGGTGAAGTATGTTCCAACTTTGCAATAAGTGAATAAGTGACTGAGTTCTCACACATATATATATATATATATATATATATATATATATATATATATATATATATATATACATATGAAACCTATATGGATCAGGAAGACATAAGAACTTGTGGAGGACACCTTGCTGCCCCCACACAGGTAATCAATCACCTCATTGATGCATCCTCAAACCAAAGCTCCAACAATGTGGATAATTCGATATAAAAAGAAAACACGAATCTGTTACATTTTTCAGTGGAGACGAGGGATGGATCACAACTCCCTGCCTAAATGCATGCAGGGAATATCTGTTCTTGTCCTCCCAGCTAGGGACTCTGATAAATGCATAAATATTTACCTCAAACATATATTGAATGAATTGAATATAAACAATTAACCACTTATACAGTTCTAAGTTTTTATAAGAAATGAGATATTAAGATATTAATGGTCTTTAAGGACCATGGAGCTTTTTATCTTCTCAGTGGATTCTGGGATGGCAGGGAGGCATGCAGACGCGCTTTCATACCAGAATTCCCTGACGTGCCAGGACTATAAATGTTGGGACCAACAAGACGATCCTGGCACGTCATGGGTTCTTAAGGGGTTAAAAGATGTTAAATATGGATTAAATATATACTAAATAATTTAATTGGTCATACAATAGTATATATTTACAGTAAAAGTATGCATAATTTTATTAGATTGAAAACTATATAAATGAAAGTAATAGATGTGTTTGCTCTAAAACGATGTGAATGTATCTGCAGATACTAAACTGATTGGAATACACAACAATGTGAGCAATCTATTTTCTGTAGATCCATCACATCTATCCGTATGTATTATCTGTGTTACATTTACCGCTAGGTTTTTTCCTAGCGTGTACTGTAACTTTATCCGACTTATCAGTATCCCAATGAGTTTACTATCAGGGGTTAAAAGGCCCATTTAAATCAAATTAATTTTGCATTTGTCCCCTCTGGTGCAGTTTGTTTGCTCCTGAATTGCTCAGCTTTTCACATATGGCCCATTGTGTGCTAATGTGTCACAGTCATACATTGCCCTCAAAGGGTTAAACATTATTTCATGAAAGGAGGTTTAAGCCTGTGAGTGTACTTGAGTGAGGACATGGTATGATCTCCTTTTAGTCAGACAGAATGTGTTAGTTGTTCAGTTCATACCAAAGACTGCAAATAAGACATTAAACCCTTATCAAGCATTATATCTATATGTGTGTGTACTGTATGAATTTACCAGATCAGGGAAACAAGGGAACTTCCACTGCTGGGATATACATTATAGGGCTTCATTGTTGACTAAAACAAGAGAAAACCCATTGCCGTGAAATGCTTTGTTCCAAATGTATTACAGATCATAGTTTTGTTTATATCTTAAACTATAAAGTGTTATCTAGTATCCAGACAGTCATGTTGCATTCTATAGGAGAGGGGAACCACTGGCTACAATTTTCCTTAGATTGTGATAGTATCAGCTCCATTACTTTATGTATGATTAAATTGTTATAACATTTGGAGAAAGCAACTTCCAGCAGTGGAAGAACCATTGTTGCGCTCAGCAGGGAAACTCCTACAATATTTGTTTTCATTATAGTGGTTTAAATTGTTCTTTTAATTCAAACTTGTGTTGGGTCTAATTCATCAGGTGGATGTTGCTGTTACAGTCTATGGCAAACTATGATAGAACTTTGGTCAAAATTAGTTTCATACCCCACTGGTAAACAATGATTAAATCAGTTGATACCAGATCCTGGCAGACTGCCTGCAAGTATTCTTTCCCCACTGTGACATCACAGTGAGTTGATGACATCACAATAACAGAGGCTGCACCCAGCATTGATAAATGGAATTCCCTGATCTTAGTGAACATTTGAGCAGTGAGTTTGATCCGAGCACATCTTATTTCTTTGCTACAGCAATAATCTGACAGTTTAACTAGTGTTTTACAGTTTAACAGTTTACAGTTTAACCGGTCTTCAACTTCACGTTTAACTGGTGTCATCAGGTTCAGGTACCCCATCTCTCTCTCTCACAGACACACACTATCTCTCTCACTGTATATATATATATATATATATAACAGTTCAAGCATTTCTAGTTCACTGTAAGGGGGAATAGATAGAAAATACTGATTTAGGAGGCACCCTGCCTCTTCAACCAACCACCACTGCTTAGCCAATTTAAAAAAATAAGTTGGCCACTTGCCTTGTCTAAGGAGGAGGCAGGGGGCGCTGTGACAACTGCTGGGAACACAGGCATAGATTCACTTCATTACTTGAAATAGTAGCTTTCTGTTAACCCTTTAACTGCAGTATAAGTGACTAATCACTAGAGTATGGGCAATGAGTGAATCAGCCAGCACAGCCCATTTTCTTCATGCAGGCATGCAGCTGAACTTTGGGGCATGTACAAGAGTGTACCAAGGACAAACCCGGTGGAAGGAGGTTACTGTTGCTCAGAACCTACCCCCCCACACACACACACTTTTGCCTCACTGGATTAGGAAAAGACAAAGCTTCACACCCCAGTAATGGGAAATGTTTGTAATAGGAATTTGGGGGGTTCATTTGTCCCCTATGGTGCATTTGGTTTACTCCTGAATTACTCCTATTGTTCTTAGTACATGAGCCTCTATAGGGGCAGTGAAGCTGATTTACTCAGAAAAGCCATTTAAGTCTATAGAAATGCTTATTTGTACTGTTGGTAGAGTTGAATTGCTCCTCGTTTCCTTTGTGGATAAGGCCCTAAGTGGGCGGAGATTGGGTGGGGTCAGCTGAGTAGGGTGTGGCCAAGGGCTGTGTTTTGGATAACTCTTAAAGTTTTACCCATTGTAACAATATCATGTTCCTACAAATGTCCATATCAGGACAATGTCCCCTATACCATGGAGCCGTAGACTAAAGTAGTGAGTGTATTGTACCCTCTCATCACTGAATACCATATTGTGCTACCACCAGCCCAGATAACATGTAGATCTCTGAATAAAAACCCACTAAAGGTTCAGAGATAAATAATCCAATGATAACTCATTGTCTTTCCTTTCTAGGGGATCCTGTACCAGAGGTTAAACCGGTATGGACAACCAACGTCCAGCCAGGAATGGGGCTCCATTCCCATGTCGCTACAGCGCCCGTCTGATTTCTAACGGGTATTATTTGGAGGACGCCATTGTGTATAATGACGATGGATCGGTATATGTGGACCGTTCAAAACGGTCCGTTTACTACAAAGAGAAAACCGTAAAGTAAGTACATGGGTGTCTGCTCACACTTATTTACACAGTTCTTAACCCTTTATTGTTTCTTAATTTGATGATCACCCTTCTGGTGAAGAAGAGAATACATTAAAGGGATAGTAATTTCAGAAAAAAGTATTAACTATATGGTAGATACAAATAAAAGACAGTACTTGCACTTAGTCATATCTCTCAGACCATTATGGTTTGAGAGATATAGGAAAATAAAGTTCTCTGGTCCCTCCCCTTTCTGCTTGACGAGCTGTAAATCTGTCAGAAGCAGATTCTGGTCGCTTGACCAGATGCGGCTCTTAAGCAGCACCGATATAACGATATCTAATGATAAATACTTAATTGGAATGGTCTACAACTTGTGCTTGCAAACAAGGCTCACGTTTTAGACCATTTCAATGATATATCTATTTTAGGTATCTCTATGTCAGCGCTGCTTAGGAGCCACCGTCTGGTCCAGGAACCAGAATCTGATTCTGACAGCTTTACAGCTCGTCAAGCAGAAAGGGGAGGGAGCAGAAAACGTTATTTTCCTATATCTCTCAAACCATAACGGTTTGAGAGATACGACTAAGTGCAAGTACTGTCTTTTAATTGTATCTACCATATAGTTAATACTTTTTTTCTGAGATTACTATCCCTTTAAATGTAAAATCAATGTAATAGCCACCTCACCCTCTCCCCGCTAGGTGCTCCCACTGCTGGCAAATGTTCCTTTCAAATGTTATTGCAGTTCGGACTTGCTTTTTTTATTTTATTTTCTACATTTAACCCCCAAATGTTCCCTCCCATTGAGGCAGATGTACTACGTAAAAGAGGTGTAATTCTGGAGCAAACCAAATGCACCACAGGGAATATCTGAAAACTTTTTTTGTTTTAAATAGGGATTTTTAACCCCTGACATTTTAGAGTCTTCTCCAATGCATTTAAATCTATAAGGATAGGAGGAATTTTTATTTCTCTCCTTATGGTGCAACTGATTTTCTCCAGAACTGCACTCTTTTTGCTCAGTAGATCAGTCTCCCTGTGATAGGATGTAAATACTAATCATGTCCCTCCTTATACGTCTCTAAAACCCAGTCTGACCAATTATATATTATATTATAAGTAAAATCTTCCAATTCCTTTATCAGTTTTGTTGCACATCTCTCTACGTTTCCCTGTGCCAGTGTCTGACTCACTGCAGAACAGTGTGTGTTGGGACACCCATCTGGCACTAAAAGCCATAAGTGTCTGCATGTGGGTCATGAATCCTGATGCAGCAGCCCCCTGGCACTTCAGATGGATAGCTTTTTCCTATCTACCTTTCCACATAATGCCAAGAAATTCAGAGATCCTCCAGTGGGGAATTGCTTCTAGGGTCTTTGTTGGTTCCTGATTCAAACTTGCACTTGGACATGAAATGAGGTCTGGGTTGGGGCTCGTTATTTAAACTTGCTCCAGGTCATGGGTAGGGGCGGCCTCAGATTTTTCCCCTGGGCTTCGATAGGTTCTAGTTATGTCACTGACCAATAGTAATGTTTCAAAATAACTTTATTTAAATCTGTTGTTCAACATTTAAGAGAGTAACTGATTTCAATCCTATGAAAGCCTTTAAAGGAGAAATATACCCATAAATAAAACTGAGGCTGCATAGACTCTGTATAAATCATTATGATATGCCATGTAGGTATAATAATACATATAGTAAAGAATATAAATGAAAAGCTCCACAGCAAGAGGCAAACTGAACTCCTTCTTGTCAATTAAAACTGTGAGTTGGTCCCTTCTAAGTACGCGGCCCTGTAGAGTCTGAGTCTTATGTACAAAAGGAAAGAGGAACCAATCTGGAGCAAACCAACTAAGCGGTGGGGGAGAAATAAACATTGCCCAAATCCACCTTGATTTAGATGAGACTTCACAATGCGCTGGAGATCTCTCTACCACTCAAGGAGTTAAAAGCCCCATCCAAATTGATGGTAATATTTCTATCCCCCCTACTGTGTAATTGCTCCTCTGTCCTTTTATACATTGGGTTCAGGGTCTATAGGGCCTCAATATCATAAGGGGACAAGAGAAAGTCCAGTTTGCGTCCTGCTGTGGAGATAGTGTATATATTTTACTCTTTATCATTAGAATTTTGAGAACCATGTATTCTAATAAAATGATCTGTTCAGAGTCCATATGATCTCTGTTATATGTAAGTGTATAATTCCCCTTTACAGTGTATCCTTACCCCTCCCTCCTTTCCCATTTCACTGATCTCAGCTCCTTCACCATTTCTCCATATGACACTATGTAAGTAAAATGAGAGAAGGGCTCTTTACTGAAGGTACATAAATATGTATATTGATGGCAGTGACGTCAGTGGAGATACAGACAGTGCTGTGTGCCGTCTGTTACATTATCATGAGAATTTAAATATCACAATTCTGTCAGGAGATAGTAAAAAATAGGAAATCACTGTTACCAAAATAAAAGTCTGAAGTATTTACTTATTTTAAGGAAATAATAATTATGTATTGATTATTTTCAGAGTTTTCAAGAAGAGAGCAGCAGTAAAAAGACCCCGCACATCACCAAACAACATGGTAGATGAAATTGGGACACCTGATCGGGAGCGACAGGTGGAGCAGCTGGCTACGGGGACCCGTCCCAGCTGCAGTGCAGGTAAGTGGATGGTATAAATGGATGGTATAACCCTTTGAGTGCCAGAGGGGTACGGAATGCATTGCAAAGCAATGCATTCCGTACCCCTCTGGCACTGAAAGGGTTAAATCAAGGCTCAAAATTTCAAGTACTGAGCTAATAGACAGGCCTGAAAAGTTACTCGCCACCAGTTTCCATGCCTGGCCCCACCCATATCCCAACTTTTAACCCCACCCATATCCCTGCATTTATGGACCCCTAATATCTCCTAAAGAGGGACACTTGGGAGGCATGGACCCTAATATATTCTAAAGAGGGACACTTGGGAGGCATGGACCCTAATATATTCTAAAGTGGGATACTTGGGAGGCATGGACCCCTAATATCTCCTAAAGAGGGACACTTTGTAGGCATGGACCCTAATTTATCCTAAAGAGGGACACTTGGTAGGCATGGACCCTAATATATCCTACAGAGGGATTCTTGGGAGGCATGGACCCTAATACATCCTACAGAGGGATTCTTGGGAGGCATGGACCCTAATATATCCTACAGAGGGATACTTGGGAGGCATGGACCCTAATATATCCTACAGAGGGATACTTGGGAGGCATGGACCCTAATATATCCTACAGAGGAATACTTCAGAGATATGGCAACATAGGGAAATGAAAACCCCCATTGATCTGAATTGGGCTGATAATTCCCTGAATACTATAGAGGGCCCCAAGACATTGTGAAGCAACGTGTTGATGAGCTCTCTAGCATTAAAGGGGTTAAAAAGTCCCATTTAAAACAGTGGACATTTGGATCAATTTATTTGGACCCTGTGCTGCAATTTCTTTACTCTACACCTGATCATTTTCTTTATACATGCGGCCTTAACCCTTTGAATGCAGAGGGGTATGCAAACCGACAAAACAAAAGTACTGCTACTAGCATCAAGCCTTCCAAGCGTAACACATCCCCTTTATAAAAATCGGATGAAGACGGGATAAAATATATAAGATTTATTGAATAATCAGACACATAGCATAAAGTAGCAGCAAATCCTCTGATGAAGGAGGCCATGTGTCTCTGAAACGCGTTAGGAATGGACTGTCATTTGTGTATGTAAGTCCTGTATTTGCTGCTACTTTATGCTATGTGTCTGATTATTCAATAAATCTTATATATTTTATCCCGTCTTCATCCGATTTTTATAAAGGGGATGTGTTACGCTTGGAAGGCTTGATGCTAGTAGCAGTACTTTTGTTTTGTCGGTTTGGATGGTGGCGCTGTGGGTGACGCCACGCTGCTAGGCCTCAGCGTAACTTTATTTATATATGTGGAGTCCGGAAGTGTACTGTTTGCATATGGACACTGGAGCCTGAACCGGTTGTTTGTGTCGCAGAGGGGTATGCAAAGCAATGCGTTTTGTATCCCTCTGGCACTCAGAGAGTTAAGATCATTGTTACTAAAGACATGGCAGGATCTGACTGAATTGCAAAAACTAGAAAGCTGACAAATACGATCATATAACATTCTTAATACAATTGTAAATACGGCAGCATGCTCAGTATCATTGATTACATAATCAGTTCATAAACCAGGAGGTAATCGGAGGAATCCCACCCCGGCCACTCTGTCACACAATCGCTCACTTCTGCCCTCCGATCTGCAGTACTATACACAGCTGAGCGCTGCCCCGGCTCTCTCCCCTTGTAAAAAAAAAAAGATACATATAAAAAGGCTGCTCTGTCCCGCCATCGCTTACTTCTCCCCTCCGCTCCACATTTCCACAGAACTATACACAGCTGAGCGCTGCCCCGGCTCTCTCTCCCCTTGTAGAAAAAAATATATATATGTGTATATAAACAGACAAGGAGAGAAAGAGCCGGGGCAGTGCTCAGCTTATGTGAGGAGACTGCCCCATTGTAGGGAACAAGGGTCATTATTCATCCAGGTAAAGAGGTGCAGTTCTGGAGCAAACCAACTGCAGCACAGGGTGAAATGAAAATGTTGTAGATCCCCACTGATTTAAAGTGGAACTAACACCTCATGATAATCTACCCACTTACCCTACTATGGCCAGAAAAACCAGAGACCACTATGAATTTTGTCTTTGTGTCTTTGTTCATGAGATAACATCTTGTATCAATCCTGGATGTCATGTCCATGGGGGCGGACATGACAGTTACTAACAGGACCTCAAACTCTGCTCACTGTACATGGTAATACTATCGCTTTAAGGACCACACGATGTGTAACTCATCGCTTTGTATTACACTGTGTGCCACTGTGTCCTTAAAGGGTTAATTGGGTTCATGCCCTCTGCATGCTTCAGTTACAGACAAAAACTGCCAGGTCCCCTCCGTGGACAGGACTCCAGGACTAAGTGATGATGTCTGTCTAGAACAGAGGCACAAGGGCAAAATACATAGGGGCCATTGTTAACCCCTTGAATACTAACTAGAGGTGTTTCTTAATGTGGGTTAAACGCACCATTTAAATCAATGTCGATGTTCATTCCACCCCTTTGGTGCAGTTGAATTGCTCCAGAATTGCACCTCTTTAGTTTGATGAATGAGGCCACAATACACAATAATGCTATTTTGCAGGCAAAGTCCATGTATAAAAACAAGGTTATTTAAGAAAAGGAAAAGAAATGCTCATTAAGAGTATAAAACATCAATCTGTGATTTTACTCTTGTTTCAGAACCCAGAAGAGGACTAAACATCCTGAATGTGATTTTGTTCATGTTCACACTCTTCTTTGCCTTTATCAGTCACTCCAGGTAACGCAATAGAATGTGATGATGTCATCATGTATTAGTATGAAATGGACATTGTGATAAGAAATCAGTGGGAACTAGTCATTGGGTGGTCCTGGTCCAAGTAACTGTTTGGGCCCAAAAACATTCTCCCTCAAGTATAACTAGAACCTATTGGGCTTGGGGTCCAGTTGGTGCCCCCTTTAATGTTGTGCCCTATCACAACTGCACCCTCTGCACCCCCGAGGCTAATAAGTGAATGTATCAATCTGCCAGTGCAGTTGTTTTCTGAACTTACACACTGGCCTAAAAATCCTGCCTTCACTTGGGGGTGTGCACTAGTGTGTATGATCGATTTAGTACATATCGTACACACACTCTGCCTTCATTAAGACTTTAATGTGATCCCCTAACACCTCCCCTATAGTATGTGCAGGAAATGTTGTCATGACAATATACTGTGCTCCATGTTAGAGCAGAGATGTTTCAGTATAACTAGCTTAGTATATAGTCAATAACTATGTGCAGCACCAATAGATCAATTCCAGACCTATTTTACTGTGGAATCGTATTAGTACATCCTGGAGTATAAATGATGTACATTAGGCCATGTGTGATGATAGAGAGGGACATTATACACCGTTACGTCTGTACCAGAGAACAAACTGGGGCCACAGGAGGAGCCTCAGAGGACCACATGCCATCCCAGGAGCACCTGTTGCCTGTTAATCATCCAATCTAAAGAGCCAGAATGACATACCTTGCAACCCATACAGTAACTGACCAACAGAGATTGACTTCAACAAGGAGACTGACCCACAAGGCTTGTTTTTAATGGGAAAGCTAATCTACACAGTCTGTGGGACTATATGCACAAAGGAAAGTAGAGTCATTCCAGGGCAAACCAACTGCACCAAAAGGGGAAAATAAAAATCCCCAAATGATCAAGTGATTAAAATAGGGATTTAAACCCCTTGAAGGCCAGTGAGGAATCCAACACAATAGTTCCACTTTTACTTTGTGCATATGGCCCTGTGTGTTTAATGCATTATGACAGTAAGACACTATAATAATTATGATAATATTATTATATGTTACAGAAATTGGCTGAGTGACAGCTTCAACACACTGCTGACTACGATTATGGGGATCATATGGATCTGTAAGTAATTATTATTCTCTATTTCCATCAACATTTCCAACCGTATTACAATGTATATGTTTAATGGAAGGAACACTACCAGCTAAACATGACCTGGGCTTCTACCCACTTAAATCCTCTCTACTTCATGCAGCGTCTGTTATCTTTCTATGTTTGTTTTCTGAGAACTAAAATCTGGTCTTACATACAGAGCACTCACTCCTGCCTTTTCCAGGGCTCCCATTCATTCTCCATGATTATCTGTAAATAAGCTGAGATAAGATAACATCCTTTCTGAATAAAAGATCAGTGAGCACTTATAATAATAATAATCACTTATCACAGTCAATTAACTGATCAGCTCTTCTCTGTATACAAACAACATAAACAACATGAAGTAAATGCTCAGGACAATTTACATATAAAGTAAAGGCAAGTTTTACATTATATTTTAGGGCTGTAGCATATAAGTAATTAGTATATACATATGCTAACTTTATGGACGTGTTTTATAAAGTAATATCAAGGTATTTAATTCGTTTGTGTTAGTGTTCTTTTAAAAGAAAGGAAAACCTTTATTATAAACTCTATATTGCAAGGATTTAACTGTGAGTAGATACTCGGAGATGTTTCATTCCAAAGTGATAACAGATCAATTTTTTACTTTATTATTGTAGAGAAACTTTTAGTGACACCTGGGGGAGATTCACTAAGCAGTGATAAAGAGGTGAATAAAGTGGAGATGACTTATCCAGTTTATCACTTCTCCATTCCCTACATTATTCTATAGAGTCTATTCACTAAGGTCCCCAAAGCTGAAGAAATCTTAGTGAATATGCTCCATAGGATAATATAGGAATTGGAGAAGTGATAAACTGGAGAAGTCATCTCTACTTTATCACCTCTTTATCACATCTTAGTGAATCTTACCCCCGGTGTCATCACAGTTAATTTATGACATTCTATGGGAGAGACGAGTCAGTGGCTACAGTTCTCCTTAGAGTGTGATAGTAACAGTTCTACCACTGTGAGACAGATGGAGCTGTAATAATTTTGGAATAAAACAACTCCCATCAGTGGTGGTTCTCTTTAATCCACAGATACATTTCTATAATAATGTTCTCTTCCACATTACAACTTTAATGTTCATTTAATAATTCAGGGTTGATTTAGAGCAGGATGGTATAAATCTGTTCCTTAAAGGAGAATGAACACCTCCTATTAATACTCCTCCACTTACCTTAATATTTCCAGGAAATCATAATGGCCCCTCTGAATTTTTGCAATAATTCATGGTTCAAGCGATAACTTCAATCAGTCCTGGATGTCATGTCCTGTTTCTCATTTCTTTCTATCCCCTTAGTGCTTTGTCCCCAAGCTTTTCCATATAATATGTAGAATAAAAAATGCCTTTTGCACACTAGTTGGTGCTGTTGCTATTGGGTTGATAAAAAAACATATATGTCTGGTCTGTAATACCTCCCACCAGTAGCAGTGCCTTGTCTTATTGAGCATGACAGATCCTATAACATATATTTTTTATTAAAAGTTTACTATTCCTTTAAAAGGAGAGGCCTAGTCACTTTACCTTCCCACCCATCACTCACCCAAGATTCAGGGATCCAAAAAAATCATCATATTCCTGAAAAGAACAAAATATGTGTTGGAGATAACGCTAGTATCAAAGGGGTTAAAAGTGTATCCTAGCTACTTCCTTCCGTGTACTGATAATACATTATTTTCCTTCTCTCATTAAAAGATTTATACTACAAAGGAGCACGAGGAGACCATCGCTCCGGCAAGAAAGGAGGTTAGAACAGAAGCAGGAGATGGAAATCAGCAGAGCTCTCTGGTGAAGGTAATTTCAAGGGATTTACTGTACCTGCATTTCAAGGGGATCTATCACCCCTACACGTTGGGCTAAATAGCTTGTTTATGTAGCGACTAGCTGGGGTAAGGTTTTCATTTTTTTTAAAAAAATTGCTATTTAGCCGTATTTAATACAGTAAATATTGCCCTGCACCCTCCTTCCAGACAGACTGAGGTTACTAGATGTGTACCGCTGTCTGTCACTCTGACTCTGCTTCCCTCCCTCTATCCAGCCTCCTCCAATGAATGTGGCTTTCTGCCTGTAAGCTGGAGCGGTCTCTGGCCAATGAGAGTGCTCCAGCTTACAGGCAGAAATCCTCCATCATCAAAGGAGACTGGATAGAGGGAGGGGAGCAGAGGAAGACTGCGGTACAGAGCTGGTAAACTACATCTGTCTGGAAGCAGGTGCAGGGCAGCTTTTATTCCTTCAATTTTGTGCAAATACAGAAAAAAGAAAAGAAAAGAAAACAAAACAAATTCAGTTTTACACATATTCACTACATAATCCAACTATTAAGGCTAACTATTATAGGGGCGATAGACCCCCTTTAAATGCTAGAAATCTCTACCATCCAAGGGGTTAATTGTATAAATATTGTGCATCTGCCTCGTTCTTAGTGGTGCAAACTATCCAGTAAAACACTGGCAATCTGGTATAAACCTTTCAGAACAAAGGGGACAACCCTACTAGCCCCAGAATTCCTCCACTTTTGGCTTTACACACCTGCCCCAATGCATTCAGTAGAGAAATGATCATACATTACAGGTCCATGTAAATAAAGGGCATTTCCATGATCTGAACACGACACACAGTTCACGTGCAATGCAGGACACTGTTATGTACTTCTCCTTTATGTGAGGAGACTGCCCCATTGTAGGGACCAGAGGACATTATTCATCAGGTAAAGAGGTGCAGTTCTGGAACCAGCCAACTGCACCACAGGGTGAAATGAAAATGTTGTACAACCCCATTGATTTAAAGGGAAACTACCACGTCATGATAATCTACCCACTTACCCTACTATGGCCAGAAAATCCCAGAGACCACTATGAATTTTGCTCTTGTGTCTTTGTTCATGAGATATCATCTTGTATCAGTCCTGGATGTCATGTCCATGGGGGCGGACATGACAGTTACTAACAGGACCTCAAAGTCTGCTCACTATATATGGTAATACTATCACTTTAAGGACCACAGGGGTGTGCAAGTCATTGTTTTGTATTACATTGTATACTACTTAGTCCTTAAAGGGTTAATTATATTCTTGTCCTCTTCATGCTACAGTTTGATAAAAACTGCCAACAACTGCCAGGTCCCCTCCGTGGACAGGACTCCAGGACTAAGTGGTGATGATGTCTGACTAGAACAGAGGCTCAAGGGCAAAATACATAGGGGCCATTGTTAACCCCTTGAATACTAGAGGTGCATCTAAATATGGGTTGAACGCACCATTTATATCAATGTCAATGTTCATTTTCCCCCTATGGTGCAGTTGAATTGCTCCAGAATTGCACCTCTTTAGTTTAATGAATGAGGCCACAATACACAATAATGCTATTTTGCAGGCTATGTCAATGTGTAAAAACAAGGTTATTTAACCCCTTAGCGACAATGGACGTACATGTACGTCCTCTGTGGCTTTCATTTAGTGACAGAGGACGTACATGTACGTCCAGGAAATCCGGATCCCCGCGCGGCTGCACGCCGTTCGGGGACTCCGGATTCTTCTGAAAAAAAAAAAAAATGTTAGACGGGCGTTAAGTGACGGCCGCGTCTGCACGCGGCCGTCACTAAGGGGTTAAGAAAATAAAATAAATGCTCATTAAGTTTATAACACATTAATCTCTGATTGTACGCTTGTTTCAGAATCCAGAAGAGGACCATCCTGCTCTGCTTCCTCAACTACCACCAGATTTCCAGTCAGATCCTATAACATCTATTTTTTTAATAAAAGTTTACTATTCTATTTAAAACGAGAGGCCTGGTCACTTTACCTTCCCACCCATCACTCACCCAAGATTCAGGGCTCCCCAAAATCATCATATTCCTGAAAAGAACAAAATATGTGTTGGAAATAACTCTAGTCAACATTTAACTGAATTTAAGCCAGTAAATATTGCTCTGAGCCCTACTTCTGGACAGACTGAGGTTACCAGCTGTGTACCGAAGTCTGTTACTCTGCCTCTGCTCCCCTCCCTCTATCCAGTCTCCTCCAATGACAGAGGCTTTCTGCCTGTAAGCTGGAGAGGTCTATGGCCAATGAGATCCTTTAACTTTGGTTTACTTTACCGTAGAGTGAGAATTAGAGGAAAGTGTAATACTGGTTGAATTGTACTTGAGTAATAGCAGGTTAGACAATATCACTCAGTGCACATATTGTCACGTTTGAACACTTACAGCAATTGTTCCAGGGGTCATATCACTGTGCCAAATGTGAGCATATTTTCTTTTTAGAATCTAAGATATTGGCTCTGGAAAGAAATATTGCAATATTGAGAGACACTGGGAACCTAGAATGGAGATTAGAATTTACAGAGCAGGTAGTATGTGGGGTTAGTGGTGAAGAGGGTGGAGTTGAGTAGATGAGCGACAGGTAGGAAGCTGGGTAACAGTAAGGAGAGGAGGTAGTGGGAATCGGAAGAGGAAGGCCAGTTCTGAGTTGACTCAATCCAACAGATTTGCAAGATTGTGTGAAGATGTTGATGTGCATAGGCCAGAATTGGCAATACTGGAGAGAGCTGATTCTTCTAGCAGCCACAGGAACAGTCCTCCTTCCAGTTTAGTTGGGATGGAGAGGAGGCTGAAACCAAGGAAGGTGTTGGTAATAGGGGACTCTATTGGGAGGGTAGACAGGATAATTTGCCTCCAGGAACGTGAATGCCAAACAGTATGTTGTCTCCCGTGTGCTCGGGTTCGGCATATTGAAGGACAGACAGATTATTGGGATGGTCCTGGGAACGATCCAGCTATCTTGGTACATATGGTACTAAAGACAACGTAGAAGAAAGTGGAGGTCCGTAAAGCATGATTTCAGGGATTTAGGGTGCAAGCTAAAGGCAAGGACCCCTAGGTCAGTGTTTTATGAAATACTACCTGTGCTATGTGCCAGTGCAGGTAGGCAGAGGGAGCTCAGGGAGCTTAATGCATGACTCAAGTATTGGTGTAGAAAGATTGGTTTGGGGTTTTTAGAGCACTGAACTGACTTTGCTCTTGGGTACAGTCTATATGGAAGTGCTGGATTGCACCTCAATGGTAGGGGAGCCACTGTGCTAGGGGAGAGAATGCTAAGGAGGTTGAAGGAGCTTTTAAACTAGGAAAGGTGGGGGAGGGTATAGATAGTAAAAATTGGGTAGATAGAGTAGATTTGAACTGGGTCCAAGTATATTATCATGGAGGAAGAGAAGGGGTGGAGATAAATGCAGCCAATAGGAAAGAATATGTAGAAAAATAGGCATGTAGGGTGTAAAATATGTAAAGACTTCAAAATTAATTGTATGCTGACAAATGCAATAAGCATGGTAGATAACATGGGAGACCTAGAATTGCTGGCGGTTAATGAGCATTTGGACATAATTGGTATAATGGAAACATGGTGGAATGATACACATGAATGGGCAGTAAATATAGGGGTTTTTCCTGTTTAGGAGAGACATGATTATAGCTACATCGCAGCTAAATCCAATTTTAAGGGGAGATATTAATGGGGAAACTGGACATAATGTGAAAGTCCTTGTGGGTAGACATTGAGACTAAATGTGTCATAAAAGGTTAAAAAAAAAAACTGATAAGAATGTTGAGGTCCAACTACTATTAGAAATGAGGAAAGGTGCACAGCTTGAGCATACAATAATTATGGGAGATTTTAACTCTCCAAATGCCAAATGTCAGAGCTCAAATTTAGGTTGCAGAAATATACCCAACAGTATATACCAGTGGGGAAAACATGCAAAAGAAATATACAAATTGCAAAAAGGCAATTAGGTTAGCAAAAATAGATAATGAAACTCGAATTGCACAGGACAGCAAGACTAATCCAAAAAAGTTTTTCAAATATATAAATGTCAAAAAAAAGTTAAGAGTGAGTGCACTGGACCTTTCAAAAATGAGATGAGTGAGTTGATTAGAGATGATAAGGAAAAAGCAAATGTCCCAAACACTTTGCATCACTGTGTACAAGGGAACAAGCAATGGTAGAAGAGCCTCATCAATCATCAAGTAACAAATAGCCAAATATCTGATAATTGTATTGTTTTAACACAAGAAAAGGTCATGGGAAGACTGAATAAAATTAAGACTGATAAAGCACTGGGTCCCAATGGTATACATTCAGGGGTTCTTCAGAAATTCAGTGCAGTGTTAGCAAGACCCCTCTTTTCACTCTTTAAAGATTGTCTCACCATGGGCTCAGTGCTACAAAATTGTCATAGAGCCAATGTAGTGCCTCTGTTTAAGATGGGAACTAAAACAGAACCTTGGAATTATAGACCTGTGAGTTTGACTTCTGTAGTGGGAAAACTATTAGAAGGGATAATAAGGGACTATATTCAGGATTACACCACCAAAAATAAAATTATTAGCAAGAATCAACATGGTTTTATGTAGAATGATCACTCCAAACTAAAAGTTTCAGCTTCTATGCTGAAGTAAGTAGCAAGCTAGATAATGATGAGGTAGTTGATATCTAGATTTTGCAAAGGCATTTGATACAGTGCCACAGAGAAGGCTGGAGTATCAAATAAGGAAATTGGAGCTAGGGGATAAGTCATTAATTTGGAAAAAAAATATCACAATGCTACTTAGGAACTTAAAGGAATCATTTTTGGGGACTCACTGCTAGAGAAAGACCCGGGATTCCTCGTACACTACAAACATGGAAACAGGGAGCAGTGTCAAATAGCAGTAGCAAAAGCAAATAAAGTATTGTCTTACATAAAAAGGGGTATTGAAGCAAGAGTGGATAACATCATTCTGCCGTTGTACAAATCATTGGTAAGACTTCACTTCAAATAAGAACAGCAGTTTTGGGCACCAGTTCTGAAAAAGGATATTCTAGAACTGGAGAGAGTACAGTGATGTGGAACAAAATTAATTAGGGTAATGGAGGACTTGATGCCTGAGGAATGACTAGACAATCATGGTTTATTTACTCTAGAGAAAAGATGACTAAGATGAGATCTTATCACTATATACAAGTATATGAGAGCTATTCATTCCACGGCCTGATCACATTTGATACATTTCTTTCAAAAAGGAACATACAGGGTTATACTGTGTATTAGTAGGAAAAACAGGAAGGACTGATAAAGACTAACCAATCTGGCAGCAGGAAATCTATATAATTCTCATGTCTCTCATTTATGAGGCAAACTTGATGGACTTGTGTATTTTTTGTACCTAATTTACTATGTTACTATGTTAGTATGTAAATGAAAAACAACTTTTTTTCAACACTGCTTCAGAACCACACATACACTATTAGAAACCACAACCTTATTCTACTGTTCAGTCTTCTACATATCCAGTGCTAGTCACAGACCCACACATACACTGTATTACACCACAGTCATGTTCTAGTGTTCGGTATTACATATATCCTCTGGTAGACACAAAACCCCACATACACTGCCTGACATCATGGCCTTGTTCTTCTGTTCAGTCTTCCACATATATACTGGTAGAACCACACATACACTGTCTGACACTAAAGCCTTTTTCTGCTGGTCAGTCTTCCATATATCCACTAGTAGTCTCAGATCACACATACACTGTCTGACACCCCATCCTTGTTCTACTCTTTAGTACTCCACATATCCACTGGTAGTCTCAGACCACAAATACACTGTCTGACACCCCATCTTTGTTCTACTGTTTAGTCTTCCACATGTCCACTAGTAGTCCCAGACCCACACATACACTGTCTGACCTCCCATCCTTGTTCTACTATTTAGTCTTCCACATATCCACTGATAGTCTCAGACCACTCATACACTGTCTGACACCCCATCCTTGTTCTACTGTTTAGTCTTCCACATATCCACTGTTGTCCCATCTTGTGGTGCACAACAATGCTTATATAGTTTGGGAGTTAAGCTGGGAAAACTTAAACTTGTTATTCCTGACCTTTCTGAATTCGACTGAGAAAAAAATTAAAATGATCAGAACAGACTAATAGAGGTCACAGTTGGATGACACTTTATCAGGATATCGTTAATAAGTAATCATGTTAGCTGGATTAATTAGCAATGCTCAGTGATAAATCAGTGTCTATAGAGAGAGTGGTCTATATAGATTTCACTGTAGTGCTTGTTCCTCTCTCCTGAGCATGTGCACCTTTATGTTATTTCAAGATAATCTCATGGGCTTTTTTTAAATGCCAATATCTCGGTTTCTGCTTACCCAATCTTGAAAGCATACAGTACTCACTAGGGTGATTTTCCCTGCCAGTTTTGGTGACAATCCATTAGCTTTTCTGGGTTCTAGGTCTGACTAAAAATACATATTTTTTAGCAGTTGTATGAAACTTGCAGGTTTGAAGATACCGCTAATCAGACCTGGAATCTAAAAGAAACCATCCTGGGATGATATTACCCCCCTTGGTCTTCCCTACCCTTGTACTGCTGGTAGGCAGTATTCCCCAGCAGAAATACCAAAACTAACAACTTTCACTCTCCACTACTGGAGCATCATTCTGCCGTGTGGTTTGGGAGTTTTTGAGGCAACCAATGAAATTGCAGGCTTTAGAGTATTCTGTTCAGTTTTCTTTCAGAACCTGGTGGAGGTTGGGGGGGGGGTTGCCTATATCTCTTGAATTGCTCAGTGGTTCCTTTAATAGCACTATTTCTCCTTGTACTACACAGGTTTATACCATAGTATCTTATATACATGGTATAGCCATAATTACACGTGTAGTTCCTCTATCCATGTGAGCTGGCTGTTTATAATACATTATGCCCTTTAGTCATGATGTGGCCAACACACAGTACACATACACACAATACACATACACACAATGTACGGATACAGAATACCACACAATACATGGAACAAACAATAAATACAGTCACAGACACAACGCATACTCACACAATATACACAATACATACACAATGTACACAAAATACAAACAGAATATACACAGATATAGAACACAGCACAATACACACAGACATAGTATACACAATGCACATGTAATACACACAATAAACACACTGTACACAAGAACAATACACACATATATATAAGATGTCTGAACTGTCCTATTGATGTAAGTTTCATATGAAGTAATGACTGCAGCTCATGCCACCACTTAAGAAACTTTAATACTCTATTTCCATGATTACCAAGATACTAACAATTAATTGGTAATAACTTATATGTGCATGATAGTTACGCTTTAACCACTGAGTACAAGTGAAGTGACCAGCCTCTGGAACGCAAAGGGTTAAATAAACTTCACTTTGCTTTTTGTGATAAAGACAGTGACTGTCTGCTACAGTGTGTATTATACAGTCTGTCTACCAGTGTCTATCTGCTAGCTGTGCACAATATACCACTAGTATTACACGCACACTACCCTGCAGCCAAGACTGTCACTATCTTTCTCACAAACATTGTCAGTCTCAGAGCTTTGTGCTATAATCATTGCTCCACGTTTCTTCTCCCTGGCTGCTCCTTAGGTCACATCTTCTGATTGGTTGTCCATTCCATGGTGGGACAAGAATGGACTGCAGCTCTGACCATACACTGAAAAGAGGATTTTAGTGTTACCTATTAAATCCTTTTCTCTTAGTCCATATAACTCACAGGTAACATGGGAATGTGACAGCTCCTCCCAGTGGTCTGGAAGAATTGTAGAAGAAGTGCAGGGGTGGAGCCTTCCCCTCCTCATCAGGCTACCTCACTAACCCCACCCAGACAGATATGAGAAAATAAACCTACCAAGTAAGATCGCAAGAAGGAAGAGAGGAAAACTCCTGTGAGCGATGAACCCAATAGGACTCCCACAACCAGACACAGGAGACCCAGCATGGTCCCTTTCACTGGGTGAGAGATCTGTGAGTTATATGGACTAAAAGAAGCAGATTTAACAGATAAGACTAAAATCCTCTTTTCTCTGTCATCCAATATAAGTCACAAGTACCATGGGGATGTACCAACACTGAGCTCCCAGGGTGTGAAGAAGAAGGAAAGGACCAAGCGCCAGTCCCCCATGATACCATAGTTCCCATGGACTATCCAAGACAGGGAACAGCCCAAACTAACAAAGTGTCAATGGACACTTAATAACATAACACAGCACACAAGAACAAGAGCCAACAGGGTTTAACAGTTTAAAAACGATATGATACAGGAAATATAAAGTCCTAGACAGGCAAAACTGCCTCACAGACCTTCCTGTCAAAGTTGTCTTCAGCTGAAGACAGAACATCCACACGCTAGTGATTGGAAAGGTGGGCACAAAAGACCAAGTGGCCTCCTTGCACAGCTGTTCAGCAGAGGCCTGATTCTTGTAGGCTGAGG
This sequence comes from Rhinophrynus dorsalis, assembly GCA_037306005.1. Lineage (NCBI taxonomy): Eukaryota > Metazoa > Chordata > Amphibia > Anura > Rhinophrynidae > Rhinophrynus > Rhinophrynus dorsalis. Next base: position 32,808,701 of record CM074723.1, read on the forward strand.
AGGCCTCAACAGACCTGGTGAAGTTTGCTGCAATGCGGAAGGGAACAGGTTTCCCTCTGAGCTCATAAGTCATGAAAATAGTAGACTTAATCCAGGATGCACCAGTCACCTTGGACGCAGCCAAACCAGCCCTAGGACCCTCAGGGATGACAAATACTGCATCAGTCTTACAGAAAGACTCCGTACGGTGCACATAGAACTTGAGGCAACTTACCACATCTAACAAGTGGAGAGGCACAACAATCTCTTGATTCATGTGGAACTCAGAGACCACCAGGAAAGACGGTTTGCAGGGCAAAGCCTGCAGTTCAGCAACCCTGCGTACAGAGACCACAGCCAAGAGAAAAACTATCTTCCACATCAAAAGACGCATAGAAATGGTGGCCAAGGACTCAAAGGGAGGCCACCGCAAAACTCCCAAAACCAGATTAAGGTCCCACTGGGGAGTGGGAGCCTTTTAGGCAGGAAAATCATGAGCGACACCCTCAAAGAAGAGAGCTGAGGTCTGCACCTCTGAGGATCTAAGCCTTAGAACTTGCGTACCGGAGCTGAGGTTCACCCCAGAGCCCAGGACACCTTGTTCATGATCTCGTGAACAGAGTCCTCTGTCAGAGAGACCATACCATGACAGATGTCAAACCGGAGACGGAGGAAAACCAGGTCCTGAAAATGGACTGGAACACACTTGTCCATGTTCAGAATCCATCTGTGCTGGAGCAGGATCTGAGCACATTCCTGGACCTGACTGTTCAGGAGATCCCTGGAAGGAGCCTTCAGCAGAAGATGGTAAATGTATGGAGTCACCTGTATCCCCTTGGTGTGCAGGAAGGCAATCAGTGTCTCTAAGACCCGTGCAGACACCTGAGGAGCTATGGTGAGCCCAAAGGTCAGAGGGGTGAACTGGAAGTGCCCCAAGGTGCAAGCGAACCTGAGGTACTTCTGGCTGTCCAGATGAATACTAAATGCAGGTAAGCATCCTGCAGATCCAGAGAGTCCAGAAATTCCCCTGGACACATTGCTGCAATGACAGAGTGCAAAGATTCCATATTGTAGTGAATACGGACCACACAAAAGTTGAGGTCCTTGAGGTCCAGGATAGGGTGACTGCCACCATCCTTCTTGGGAACTACAAAAAGGTTTGGATAAAAACGTAAACCTCTTTGTTGAGGAGGAACAGGAGCCAGGACTCCCTTGTTCAAGAGAGCTTTTCTTATCCCAGAGTGGATTGCGAAGAGAAGAATCTGAAGGGAGGCAGGAATATGAAGGGAATCCTTTAGCCTCCTGAAACCACCTGTAAAACCCACTGATCCATGACACAACGTGCCCAAATGCTTGAAAAATGCTGCAGGCAACCACCCACAGGTAGGTGTGGACCAGAGTTTGGCAAGTCATGCTGAAGAAGGTTTAGTGTATTTGGGTTTGGTGGAGGAGTGTTTTGACCTCCACTGCTGCCTGGGCTTCGGTGTGGAGCGCAGGGTGCTAGACTGAGGCCCAGCTGGATTTGGCCTTGAAGCTTCACTTTGGCGGGGGCGAAAAAGACTCTGCTTCCTTGCCAGATTATGGCATTTGGGGACCTGAGGCAACAAAGTGCTCTTGCCCCCAGTAGCCTCACTGATGATATTCTTCAGTTGAGACCCAAAAAGAGATGTACCCTGAAAAGTCAGAGAAATGAGTGACTTCTTAAAGATAGGTCAGTAGACCAAATCTTGAGCCACAGAGTGTGTCTAGCAGCCACAGAAAAGGCAGAAGCCTTAGCCTCAAGCCTGACAGTATCCAAAAAGGCATCAGTCACATAGTTCTGAGCCTCAGACATGTTGTCTAAAAAGGCCAAAAGGTCCTCCTTAGGGGCACCATTGTGGACAGTGTCAGGAAGAGGATCAGTCCAAACAGCAATGGCTCTGGTATACCACACTGAAGCCAAGGTAGGCCTCAAAGAAGCATCTATGGCAGTGAAGGCAGACTGCAGGATAGCCTCAAGCTTCCTATCAGTTGACTCCTTAAGTGCTGTGGCATCAGCCAAGGGCAAAGCAGTGGATTTAGACAGTCTGGAAATAGGGCATCAGAAAATACAGATACAGTTTATAGAATCTCTTGGAGACAGAAAGACGCTTGTCTGGAGTCTTCCACTCATCCAGGATAACCTGGTCTAGAGTGGGATTAGACGGAAACAAAGTACAGGACATCTTGCGCCTTTGAAAGACGTCAGTAGACTGAGTCTATACAGGTTAACAGGAATGTGTAGGGGAATCAAAACTGCCTTGATGAGACCCCCAGCAGAGGGTTCAGGGTCAGCCTGAAAGGGGTCTCCATAAATTTGGGAGGAAGCCCCTTCTGCACACTCACCATCCTCTGACTCCTCAAATGAATGCTCCTCAGGGGAATCAGAAAAATCAGAAATGTCAGGGGCCTTAGGGGCCACAAACCTGAATGAATTGGAGGGGGTTTACAAGACTGAAGGACCCCCTGAAGGGAAAGAGGAAACTGTGCCATAGAGTAATTTAAGGCCTTGACCCATTGTGGCTCTTGTTCATGGCTGGAGGGCCCTGGCGGAGAAGCAGGGGCCACAGCTCATGAGGGGTATAAGTGACCTGAGGACTCTCTGGGAAGCCCTTCTTGGCATGAGGAACAGTAAGCAAGGGGGAGGGTCAAAGATGCCCATAGCATTAGGTCTAGCCCTATGTCCCTTTGGATCCCACATCCTAACAGAAGTGTCTAACATTAATAGGGAACCAAAATGCTGTCCCCAGATTAATAAAATCATCTCAGAAAGCCCAAAAGAGTACTTATCTGGCAGGCGAATAGTTAACCTGTGCAGGCGAGTAAGGGAATTCAAGCCCTGCGTAGGATACTCAGCCAAAGAGAGAAAAAAAATGGCGTCCGAACTCAGCGTCAATCAGAGAAAAGCCTGAGAAACAGGCATTATAAGAAATGTAGTTCAGTCTTTGAGGTACCCAAAAAGCAGTGCCTGAACGGTCAGTCATTTGATGGAAACATATCTAGTAGCCCTTGGGATTAATCTGCTTGCTTGTCACTGCCCTACTGTAATGTAACATGAAGCAACATAAAGAGACATCACAGATCTGCCCTAAACGGGAGGTAACTTTTTTTGTCTTTGGCACCTTCTGAGGTAAAGTCAAGATCTATACACAGCTTGGCAACCTGCGGCACTCCAGCTGTTAATCAATGTTATAATTTAACAGCAGCTTGGTTGCCAAACTCTGCTCTATAGTGTTATTTACAACACCAAATCCATCCCCAGTATACAGTGCTTACAAAGGAAAGCGATATTTTTGAGGACTTTAATTACCAAAGGATAATGAGCCCCTCAGTGCTGTGTGTGCAAAGCATTCCCATGTCGCAAACCTCTCTGACACTAAAGGTGTTTCAAACAATATAGAATAACTGGTTAAATGCCTGAAAATGCTAAACAATTGTTTTGTGTGTGTGTGTGTGTGGGGGGGGGGTTACACGTAAAGTGAAAGCCGCGTCCACTTTACTTTAAGCCTATGGCCCACAGAACAGAGGTGAACAAAAATGGAGAAAACTGAGGAGGCAGACAACATTTTTAGGAGCCAGCTCTGCATTTTAGAATCCAGAGAAGGGGTGTATGTACGTAGATGTATATAAAAGAGCCCCAACATTTAGGAGCCAGGAGTAAATTTGTAGGAGCGTGTGTACAGGATCTTTAGATTTTTCCATCCCTACCATAGAGGATAAATCAATGAGAACTGGAAATTTACACACATGAAGGAGAGGTGACGTTGGGAAAACTGTACAGAGACAAGAAGAAGATAAAGTTTCAAAACTCTGTATTCCTCAAAGTAAACTCAAATTAGAGATTGGTGAGGTGTCATTCAGTGTGCACATGGAATAAACATGTGACGTTTTGCACACTCCATATACAAAATGTTCATTTTGTTTTGTAAGCCGGTGTGGTCAATTACAAAGTAACATAACCAGAAAAATATCTAAACTGCTTCTTACTCCCCTGTCCGAGGCTGCATCCTCTGTTCCACTCATTTGGTCCCTCTGGGATGGTCTTTCCCTCAATGTACTTGCATCGTACTTTGAAGCTCATTACATCAGCACTTCAGGGGATATGTCTGCCCCAAGAATGGATCAAATGACCACTGGTCAGGACTCCATGATGTCATGCAGAAGACACGGCACTGGTCAAGTAAGAAGGGTTCCAGTCAGCCCCGGCCATCTGCAGGTAGACAGTGGCAGGCCCATGCTACCATCAGATCCTTTCCGTTTCTCTTGGTTCTTCATGTGCCTAAGAGTGTCCCGGGGAGGCTTGGCCTTGAGGAAGTTAAATGCCCGGACCTGTGTGGCAGGCAGCCTCTTCCACAACATGCCTCTGAGCCACATTCAGTCACAGGGAGCACATGAGAGACAATGTACCGTACAGATGCTCTGACCAGTCACCACCCGGCTCAGGATATCCAAGGTAAACAGCGACCCAATTGTGTTGGGCTTCATCTACAACAATCCAATAGTTGTACAGCTTCCCGATTGCTACACAACTAAAGGACCAATCACATTCTGCTCTCTTTACCAGTCACCCAAAAAAAAAGTCCTTCTTGACTCACTTGGATAAGTCTGACACACTGTTGAAGTGAAGCAGAAGGCTTCGGGAAGTAACGTGAGCAACCTTAAGGTTGCCATCTGCCAAATCAAATAAGATAAGTACTGGCATAATATACTTAGAAGCGGAGGATGCCGTTCCCATTCTAAATGTACGACTGGAGATTTGGGTAGGATCCAGACCTATACGTGTGAGACTGATTAGGATGTAATAAATTAATAGGAAATAAAGAGATGACTGGATTGGAAAGGAAGAAGAAGCTGATGACCGTGTGATACTGGTGAATAGTAGTTCGATACCTGGAGTTTAATGGACACCAGGAATCGAAGAAGCAAAGTAAGGAATGAGATGGCCTACATGTGCTTGGTCCGTATTAAATCAGAAATGATAACGGTGAAGTGGCAGGAGAGCCTAACAAGTGGGTCCCCAAGTGGGTCCCTTTGAGTGAGGGTATCGGTACCTGATGCCAGGAGCCTTGCCTGGGCAGGGGGAGCCCAAAGAAGGAAAGGCTGTTGGCAGCCAGGATGATGGAGATAGGTTGGTGCTGAAAGGAAAGGGTTAATAATTAGGTATTCGCACGCTGGTTGAGGGGGGGGATTTGGTAAGTCTGAACAATGGTACCTTCGGCCTCTACGAAGAGGTAAGGAATGAACTGTGTTACCTTCAGCCTCTACGAAGAGGCAAGGTATGAGCTGTGGTACCTTCGGCCTCTACGAAAAGGTAAAGTATGAGATGCGGTATCTTGGCCTCTACGAAGAGGCAAGGGATGAGCTGTGGTACCTTCAGCCTCTGCGAAATGAGCTGTGATCCTTCGGCCTCTGTGAAGAGGTAAGGACTGAAATGTGATCCTTCGGCCTCTGCAAAGAGATAAGGATTGAAGTGTGATCCTTCAGCCTCTGCGATGAGGTAAGGATTGAAGTGTGATCCTTCGGCCTCTGCGATTAGCTAAGGATTGAAGTGTGATCCTTCATAAGAATACCTGATGTTGTTTATTGTACGAAATGTTGCGCGGGTATTGAAGTTAACAGTATGATGTGACTGACTTTGGTATGAGGTGAGATGGGCACTGGGATACCTGATTGTAATGAAAATGTGAGAAATGTCTGTTCGCTAAAACGTTATAGGGAAAATGAACTAGCGTGAAGTGCAGGTATGGATCCATGCCTGAATACATGGCTGCGTGCCCATATGAATTAACGGGTACTAAATGCATGAATACTTACATAAACTGGGGTACGTATGCAGTAATTAAAGGGAGGGGAAGAATGAAGTGGGTTTTATGACCTTAACTTGGAATTCTTGATGAACCTCTGAATAACTAAGAGTATGTTGGTCAGCGAGACTGACGGATACCTGAAACTAAAATTGAATAGAAGTGGGGCAGAACAATAGGGAATTACCCCATAGCTGAAGTAAAGCGGATGGTAAAAAGAGTGAGTATCCCTAATATGTGTGCAATAGCACATAGAATCATGACAATGATACAATTTATGTTTGTCCAATAGAACATTGAGTCAGTGTGGTCATACAATGTATCAATGTATGAATAAGGAATAAAAATGCTATCAGGACAGTGATCTAACGTAACAAAGTATGTCTGATAGAACATAGAAATGATAAAATACAACAAAGTGTGTATGTCAGACAGAACACTGAATCCGAAGATTGCGATAATAAAATGAAATATGTATGTCTGATAGAGCAAGGGATCAGGACATTGATGTAGCAATGTACGTATAGCGACAGAACATGAATCAGGACAGAGATACAATGTAACCATACTCGGGCCAGTGGTAAAATGTAGTGATTAAGTATGTCTGTGTGTAAGCCTTAGTTCCCTGCTGTGGGTAACGTTGGTATGTGTGTAGCTTCAGCCCCTGCGGTGGGTAAGGTGTGTGGACCTTCGGCCCTTATGAAGATGTTAGGTACCTGTGAGTGTGAACTACAGACTATGTTGTAAGGTAGGGACTTGAGGTGACCTCCGGCCTCTGTGAAGAAGTAAAGTTCCTGATGGATAGGACATGGGATCAGGATAATGATACTACGTAACAAAGTATGCATGGTGATAGGACATCAGACCGGTGATACAATGTATGTATGTACGATGGAACATGGACTTGGGACACTGAAACAGTGTAACAATGAATGTATGTATGATAGGACGTGGCATCCGGACACTAAAACAATGTAACTATGCATGTATGAACGATAGAACATGGGATCAGGACACTGAAACAATGTAACTATGTATGTATGTACAACAGAACGTGGAATCAGGACACTGGAACAATGTAACTAAGTACGTATGTTAGATAGAACATGGAATCAGGACACTGCAACAATGAATTATGTATGCATGGATGTATGTACGATAAAATGTGGAATCAGGACACTGAAACAAAGTAACTATGTATGTATGTATGATAGAACATGAAATCAGGACACTGAAACAGTGTAACAATGGATGTATGTACAAAAGAACGTGGAATCAGGACACTGAAAAAATGTGGCTATGTATGTATGCATGTAGATAGAACGTGGAATCAGGACACTGAAACAATGTAACTATGTATGCATGTAGATAGAACGTGGAATCAGGACACTGAAACAATGTAACTATGTATGTATGTTAAATAGAAAGTGGAATCAGGACACTGAAACAATGTAACTAAGTATGTATGTTAGAGGTGAACTGTACTTGTTTACCATTATATAGATTGACACCACTCTAACAACCTGGAGAGAGGTAGCATAGAAATTGCATGTTCTGGGTACTATCCACACAGTAAAACAAGCAAATAACTCACATAGGCACCAGACATTGTTCCTTATTCTGTTAAATAGCTAAAGACATACAGCAGCACATTGCCAAAGATATTGAAAGAAGTATTAGATAGATGTACTGAACTTATTTGTTGCGTGAACTCAAACGTTCCAAGAATAATAATAATAACCATAATGGTATCTGTTTAAAGGGATAGTAATATTTAAAATGTAAAAAAAAATATGTTGTAGAGTTTATCCCCCTGAGTAAAACAAGAGTACTCCCACTGCTGAAAGGTGTTTCATTCAAAAGTTATTAATTTTCAAAGTTTAATTTTTTAGGTGCAATATCACAGTGGCCTGAAATTGTACAGTGGCGCTGTTGCTACACGATCCTATGGACAGCTCTGATCAGTTGACCATAAATCTCCATAGGATGGTGTAGCAACAGCGCCACTGTACAATTTCAGGCCACTGTGATATTGCACCTAAAAAATTAAACTTTGAAAATTAATAACTTTTGAATGAAACACCGTTCAGCAGTGGGAGTACTCTTCTTTTACTCAGGGGGATAAACTTTACAACATATATTTTTTTACATTTTAAGTATTACTATCCCTTTAACTAAGGAAGTTAAATTACTGTACCCATGATACGTTCCTAGAGTTCGGCTATTTTAGAAGACTAGGGCATAGGTTGAAGGAACGCTTTGTTGCGGGGAATGGTAGCATGCACCAAAGCGCTGCAGCTGGCTGCTCGAGTGATACGTGGAGTGAAGGGAGATTCGACCACTTAACACTCACCACCCGTATATACGACAATTAAGTTAGGAAACTTGCTAAGCCGGCATTTTTCAGTATAATAAGGTGACTTACTCATGAAAAATGATTGTGGATAACCTAACGGCTTGACAACGTATCTCCTCTAGGTGGCATACAGTTTTTGAATGCAATATTGAATTGAAGCATTGCGGGAGACTATCACATCTCAACGCTTCCTGATGTACTTAGGATTAAAAAGGATTTGTATTAGAGATCACAAGTAGGCAATGTAAGGATATGAAAACATTGTGATCGTATTCGGTGAGATTCCTGCCTACAAAAGCCTGGGTATGCAGTTATACGAGAAACCGTGTAAGTGGCTTGAGGAGTGATGCAGCTGAAGGTAGCCTCAGTAGTGAAGGGGGAAGCTCTAGCCTCGAGCTAGTTGCGGGAACGAAAAGTGATGAACTGTAGAGACTATGTGCCTCTTCAAGGAGGCTTTCTAGTGTTGGGTAAGAGACTAGATTTGAGGTGAATGATAGCTCGTGCGGATAACGTGATTGAATGACTATCGTGGCACTGCAGTATGCTGGTAGTCTGAGGTCGCTTGCTGTGAGACCCGCAGCAACTATATAGAACTATATAATAATCGTCATGATCATGGATAGAAAACAGCATAGTTACGTTTCTGTAGTCTCCGAATGAGGCCGAAGGAACTTAGATGCTAGAAGAGGCAACGTTTGCCTCTGCGAGCAGTCTTGAAGCTGGCGTATTGTAGAACCGGATGTGAAGCAACGCAAACTTCCAAGTCGGCTGATGACGCTACTGACTATTACTATGACATACTGCTGGCTTGAGACTGAAACGCTGCAATGGACGAACGTGAGGGACGCACAAATGATGATGCGCCCTGGAGGGAGAGGCTGCAGTCGGTATTTAAGGCTTGCAGCCCGTCCCACAAATGCAGGCCCAGCCTTCCACCTATACAAATTTGTTTTTTTTGTACTTGGGCGATACAAAGCTTTTTCAAATAATTGACATTTACTTACTTTGCGTGTCTGGAGTGGAAGTTCTGCCACCTTAGAGCTTATTGCAATTATACCATAGGGGGGAAATGAGTATTTCTATTGGCTTAAACTGTTTTTTAATTCCATGAATGTTAAAGAGGTCTCTCAGACCCTTCTAGAAGTCAAGGGGTTAAAATCCACCTTGAAATCAAAAGGATTTGTTCCCTATGGAAAAGAAAGACAGAAATGATAGAAAATGGAACAAGGAGCAGCAGTCTATGGTGAAGTATGTTCCAACTTGGAAATAAGTGAATAAATGACTGAGTTCTCATATATATATATATATATATATATATATATATATATACTAGCAGTTTGGGACGGCGTTGCCCGTCATGTTATGCAGGAAATGTTTCTTTTTTTTTAAATAAATGTTATGATAGTGAATTATAGCGTAGGGTGTACGTGTCAGAAAGGTACACACAGTGATAGACAGAGACACATGCAACACACACATATACACACACATGCACTGACAACACAAACAGTGACACACAGCTGCAAATCAGAACATAAATACATACAGTGTGAGCAGTGTAAGTAACATACCTCCCAACATTTCATATGGCCAAAGAGGGACACTTGTGTTTTCGGTGGTGTTACTGGGGGCGTGGCTGGTGGTGTATTTTAGAGAATTTTTAACCCTTTGAGTGCCAGGGGGTAAGCAATGCATTGCATCCCCTCTGGCATTGAAATGGTTAAGTTACTCTTTCTGTAAGTGAATGATTTAGAAGAAGATGAAAGTATTTTTTTTACACAGACTAATGTAACAGATATATACAGAAGTTTATACCCACATTACTGTGGGTTTTATTGATGTGGAGCAATCTGATACACTGGTATATACACCACACAATGTGATCTCCTAAATAGAGGAGCAGAGGGATTTGGGTGTCAAACAGGGACTGTCCCTCCTATACTGTATAGTGCCAGTCCTTATACACAGACACATGCAGACTGTATACTATACAGCAGAGGTTCTCAGCCCATGCCCTCAGCGGCCACTAACAGGCCAGGACTTAGGAATTTCACTGCTAGAACACAAGTGTGTTGATCAGAGGCTCAGTCATATTGATTAACTCACCTGTGCTCTTAAAAGGAAATTCTAAAATCCTGGCCTGTTAATAGCCACTGAGGGCACAGATTGAGAACCACTGCTATACAGTGCCAGACCATTGTAGAGAATTTTTAACCCTTTGAGTGCCAGGGGGTAAGCAATGCATTGCATCTCCTCTGGCACTGAAATGGTTAAGTTACTCTTTCTGTAAGTGAATGATTTAGAAGAAGATTAAAGTATTTTTTTACACAGACTAATTTAACAGATATATACAGAAGTTTATACCCACATTACCGTGGGTTTTACTGATGTGGAGCAATCTGATACACTTGTACATTAGGCTGACCAGACCTCACCTTTAACCAGGGACACATATGAAAAATGCATACTGCAGGGCTGCTTTGATTTTGGTGCACTCCTGAAATATGCTTATTTCCTATGTGTCCCCGGTTAAAGGTGAGGTCTGGTCAGCCTACTGTATATACACCACACCGTGTGATCTCCTAAATAGAGGAGCAGAGGGATTTGGGTGTCAAACAGGGACTGTCCCTCCTATACTGTATAGTGCCAGTCCCTATACACAGACTGTATACTATACAATGCCAGACCATATATAAATAATTTGTCATACATGCTATACAGTGAGCTATGTACAGCATGGAGATGATTGCAGGAACTGGCACCTCTACTTACAGACAGACTGACAAACAACCTGCTCTCTTTCTCTCTCTTTGTGCAATATATAAATACAGTCACAACCATGTCTCTGCCATTTACCAGCTCAGCTGAAGCCTTGCTCTGCACTGCCTGATCACCTCTCTGCCGTTGTTTCCACTTTCTCAGCAAGCCAGTATCCTCCTGCTGATTGTTTAGAAATCAGCTCACTTGTAGTAATTAGCAGAGCTGTGTAGGCTCAAAGACAGGGAATGAAGAAGCTGCATAATACAGATTGGACCATGGCCTTCCAGCTGTAGCTTGAACATTGTTCCCATCATCCTCAGCGTGCGTGTGTGTATATGTGTGTATGTGTCTGCTAGTGTGTGTGTGGGAGGGCATGTGCATGTGTCTGTGGTGTAGGAGTGTGTGGCAGCCATTTTTTTTTTCAGCCTTAGATAGTGGTGGGCGGGCTGGATAGTGGGGGCAGGCCAAAAATCACACTCCCACAGAATCACCCAATGGCAGCAGTAATCCTTTTTACTGCCGCCCCTGGGTGTGTTTTGCCAGGCACAAAGTCTTCTTTTATATATATAGATGAAATATGCTTATTTCCTATGTGTCCCCGGTTAAAGGTGAGGTCTGGTCAGCCTACTGTATATACACCACACCGTGTGATCTCCTAAATAGAGGAGCAGAGGGATTTGGGTGTCAAACAGGGACTGTCCCTCCTATACTGTATAGTGCCAGTCCCTATACACAGACTGTATACTATACAATGCCAGACCATATATAAATAATTTGTCATACATGCTATACAGTGAGCTATGTACAGCATGGAGATGATTGCAGGAACTGGCACCTCTACTTACAGACAGACTGACAAACAACCTGCTCTCTTTCTCTCTCTTTGTGCAATATATAAATACAGTCACAACCATGTCTCTGCCATTTACCAGCTCAGCTGAAGCCTTGCTCTGCACTGCCTGATCACCTCTCTGCCGTTGTTTCCACTTTCTCAGCAAGCCAGTATCCTCCTGCTGATTGTTTAGAAATCAGCTCACTTGTAGTAATTAGCAGAGCTGTGTAGGCTCAAAGACAGGGAATGAAGAAGCTGCATAATACAGATTGGACCATGGCCTTCCAGCTGTAGCTTGAACATTGTTCCCATCATCCTCAGTGTGCGTGTGTGTATATGTGTGTATGTGTCTGCTAGTGTGTGTGTGGGAGGGCATGTGCATGTGTCTGTGGTGTAGGAGTGTGTGGCAGCCATTTTTTTTTTCAGCCTTAGATAGTGGTGGGCGGGCTGGATAGTGGGGGCAGGCCAAAAATCACACTCCCACAGAATCACCCAATGGCAGCAGTAATCCTTTTTACTGCCGCCCCTGGGTGTGTTTTGCCAAGCACAAAGTCTTCTTTTATATATATAGATATATATATATATATATACACATATGAAACCTATATGGATCAGGAAGACATAAGAACTTGTGGAGGACACTTTGCTGGCCCCACACAGGTAATCAATCACCTCATTGATTCATCCTCAAACCAAAGCTCCAACAATGTGGATAATTCAATATAAAAAGAAAACACGAATCTGTTACATTTTTCAGTGGAGACCAGGGATGGATCACAACTCCCTGCCTAAATGCATGCAGGGAATATCTGTGCTTGTCCTCCCAGCTAGGGACTCTGATAAATGCATAAATATTTACCTTGAACATATACTGAATGAATTGAATATAAACAATTAACCACTTATACAGTTCTAAGTTTTATAAGAAATGCGATATTAATGGACCATGGAGCTTTTTATCTTCTCAGTAGATTCTGGGATGACAGAGAGGCATGCAGACGCGCTTTCATACCAGAATTCCCTAACATGCCAGGACTAGAAGTGTTCGGACCGACGAGACGATCCTGGCACATCATGGGTTCTTAAGGGGTTAAAAGATGTTAAATATGGATTAAATATATACTAAATAATTTAATTGGTCATACAATAGTATATATTTACAGTAAAAGTATGCATAATTTTATTAGATTGAAAACTATATAAATGAAAGTAATAGATGTGTTTGCTCTAAAACTATGTGAATGTATCTGCAGATACTAAACTGATTGGAATACACAACAATGTGAGCAATCTGTTTTCTGTAGATCCGTCACATCTATCTGTATGTATTATCTGTGTTACATTTACCGCTAGGTCTTTTTCCTAGCGTGTACTGTAACTTTATCCGACTTATCAGTATCCTAATCAGTTTACTATCAGGGGTTAAATCCCCCATTTAAATCAAATTAATTTTGCATTTGTCTCCTCTGGTGCAGTTTGTTTGCTCCTGAATTGCTCAGCTTTTCACATATGGCCCATTGTGTGCTAATGTGTCACAGTCATACATTGCCCTCAAAGGGTTAAACATTATTTCATGAAAGGAGGTTTAAGCCTGTGAGTGTACTTGAGTGAGGACATGGTATGATCTCCTTTTAGTCAGACACAATGTGTTAGTTGTTCAGTTCATACCAAAGACTGCAAATAAGACATTAAACCCTTATTAAGCATTATATCTATATGTGTGTGTACTGTATGAATTTACCAGATCAGGGAAACAAGGGAACTTCCACTGCTGGGATATACATTATAGGGCTTCATTGTTGACTAAAACAAGAGAAAACCCATTGCCGTGAAATGCTTTGTTCCAAATGTATTACAGATCATAGTTTTGTTTATATCTTAAACTATAAAGTGTTATCTAGTATCCAGACAGTCATATTGCATTCTATAGGAGAGGGGAACCACTGGCTACAATTTTCCTTAGATTGTGATAGTATCAGCTCCATCACTTTATGTATGATTAAATTGTTATAACATTTGGAGAAAGCAACTTCCAGCAGTGGAAGAACCATTGTTCTGCTGAGCAGGAAAAGTCCTACAATATTTGTTTTCATTATAATGGTTTAAAATGTTCTTTTAACCCCTTAAGGACCCTTGACGTACCAGGACCGTCAAGGGTAAATGTGCTCCAACGACCCTTGACGGTCCCGGTCAAGGGTTAAACTCTTCCATCGCGGCCGCATGGAGTGATGGAAGAGTTCAAGCCTCTTGTTACTAAGTGTCCCGGTATCGGGACACTTAGTAACAAGCGGTAGAAACATTGTTGCAACATGCGATTCGCTTCAAAAGCGAATCACATGTTGCAAAACCTGAATGACAGGGACAGTATTTGTAAATACTGTCCCTGTCAGATCTCTCTGCCTCCCTCCACCTTGCATACTGCTGAGGTGGAGAGAGACATAGAGACATGGTGTTCCAGCCTTACTGTAAAAAAAAAAAAGTCAAAGAAAAGTTTAAATAAAGAAAATTAACCCTTTGATCACTGTTCTGCAGTGATCAATAAGTTCCCCCCCCATCTGATCACTCTTGGAGTGATCAATTTGCTGCAGATCAGTGTTTTCTGATCTGTGGAACACCCCCATCTCCCTTGAATTTTTTTAGATTTTTTTTAAATTTTAAAAAAAAAAATTTAAATTTTTTTTAAATTTTTTTAAATTTATCTATTTATTTTTTAAATAGTAAATATAGTTTAGGTATTTTGGTAGGTAGTTGGGTAGGTTTAGTGTAGACGTGTGTTAGGGAAAGTTTTAGGGATAGATTTAGGTTTAGGGAAAAAAAAAAAAAACCCAACCCCCCCCCAAAAAAAAATAAAATATATATATATATAATAAGCGCAGTTTAGATAGGTAGTTCAATTGGGTTAGGTAGGTTCAGGATATACGTAGGTTAGGTTAAGTTTTAGGGTTAGATTTAGGTTTAGGGATAGCGTAAGGAAAAAAAAAAAACCCAAAAGCCCCAACCCCCCCCCCCCAAAAAAAAAAAATATAATAAGTGCAGTTTAGATAGGTAGTTCACTTGGGTTAGGTAGGTTCAGGATATACGTAGGTTAGGGTAAGTTTTAGGGTTAGATTTAGGTTTAGGGATAGCGTAAGAAAAAAAAAGTTTTTTTAGTGGGCAAAATGCAGCGCAGGTAGAGCGTTGAAGAGGCATATGCCTTTTTGGCGTCTGAGGCAACACGCACTGCGTCAGATTTTGACATAGCGCAGTTTTCAGAAAGTGAGAGCAGCTCTAGTGATGACGCTGGGCCTTCTGTCAAGAAAAGACGCACTGCCCCAAGAGCTGCTCTGGCAACTGCCCCAGCACCTGCCAAAAGAACTGCCCAAAGACCTAGCAAAATACCTGCCCAAAGAAATGCCCTAAGTGCTGCCCCAAGAGCTGCCCTGGCAACTGCCCCAGCACCTGCCATAAGATCTGCCCAAAGACCTACCAAAGAAATGCCCCAAGTGCTGCCCCAAGAGCAGCCCTGGCAACTGCCCAAGCATCTGCCAAAAGATCTGCCCAAAGACCTGCCCAAAGACCTGCCAAAAGACCTGCCCAAAGAAATGCCCCAACACCTGCCACTCCGGATCCTAATGAATGAGTATCAATTTATGGCCACAAATCTCAGAATTCACAGGCAACCCAGGGATTCAAATTTATGTGGAAGGATTTACCCATGATCATTTTTTTGATTTGTTTTTGGGGGAAGACATTTTAGGTGAAATTGTGTCCCAAACCAATTTGTATGCAGCCCAGTATACTGCCGCCAACCCTAAGTGTGAAAAACGCTGTTTTTTTTTTTTTACTTACGTCATGGTTTACGAGGGATTGGTGGTAAAATGGCTGTGTATAAAATTGGAAAACACACCTAAAACGAGAGCCTGGGGTGTCTACTTTCCAAAAATATACACCAGTAACGCAAGCTGTGAAGATTCAAAGTGTGAACCTGGAAACGCGCATGTTCCAATTTGGCCCCCGTAGCTCCCCCAAACCATGAGAAAGCTATGCATATGGGGTATTGCCGTACTCAGAAGGAGGAGCTGAACACTAATCAATTCAGTTTATAAAATCTTCACCTATTCTGTGCTTGAAATTCACATCAACATTGAAGGCAAAGTGTAAAAAAAACGCTGTTTTTTTACTTACGTCAAGTTTACGAGAAAGTGGTGGTAAAAAATTTGAAAACACACCTAAAATGAAAGCTGGGGGTGTCTACATTCCAAAAATATACACTTTTGGGGGAAAATTCTAAAGTACAGCACTGGAACATAGCCCAAAATGAGTAATGGCACCAGTTAACCAAGATGTGAAAATTCAATATTTGTTAAAAATTGGGCTCTGTAGCTCCCCCAAACCTTGAGAAACTTATGCATATGGGGTATTGCCGTACTCAGAAGAAGGAGCCGAACACTAAACAATGCATTTTTAAAAATCTTCACCTATTCTGTGCTTGAAATTCACATCAACATTGAAGTGCAAGTGTGAAAAACGCTGTTTTTTTAACTTACGTCAAGATTTACGAGCGAGTGGTGGTAAAACGGCTGCGTAAAAAAATTGAAAACATACATAAAATGAAAGCCTGGGGTGTCTACTTTTCAAAAATATATACTTTTGGGGGGAAATCTTAGAGTGGAGCACTGTTACACAGCCCCAAATGAGACATGGCACCAGTGATGCAAGCTGTGAAAATTCAAAGTGTGAAACTGGAAACGCGCATGTTCCAATTTGGGCCCCATAGCTCCCGCAAACCTTGAATAACCTATGCATATGGGGTATTGCCGTACTCAGAAGAAGGAGCTGAACACTAAACAATGCATTTTTAAAAATCTTCACCCATCCTGTGCTTGAAGTTCACATAAACATTGAAGTGCAAGTGTGAAAAACGCTGTTTTTTTAACTTACGTCAAGATTTATGAGCGATTGATGGTAAAATGGATTCGTAAAAAAATTGAAAACATACATAAAATGAAAGCCTGGGGTGTCTACTTTCCAAAAATATATACTTTTGGGGGGAAATCTTAGAGTGGAGCACTGTTACACAGCCCCAAATGAGACATGGCACCAGTGATGCAAGCTGTGAAAATTCAAAGTGTGAAACTGGAAACGCGCATGTTCCAGTTTGGGCCCCATAGCTCCCGCAAACCTTGAATAACCTATGCATATAGGGTATTGCCGTACTCAGAAGAAGGAGCTGAACACTAAACAATGCATTTTCAAAAATCTTCACCTATCATGTGCTTGATATCAACAGTAGTATTGAAATGTAAGTGTGAAAACTGCAAAAAACAAAATATTACCACAATTTTTAATTTTTTTTCTGGAAAAATAGCTGCATGAAAAACTCCAAAATTCTCCTGATTATTTACTTTATGTTGTGTAGTTTTCAGAAACATATACTTTTGTGGGACATTTTTGGTTCTGGCACCGTCAGCTAAGCTATGATGCTCAAATGCCAATTGTTGAGAAATTACAAGTTGGAAATAATGGCATCTATCTTGTAATATTTACCTTGTAAATGTGAGGAAGTGATTGAAATACTAGGCATATGGGGTATTTTTATATTCAGGAGAAGCAAATGAATATATTTAGGGGTATTTTTTTGTCATAAACTAATTGTATGCAAATCCTGACACGAAAATATAAGCAAAATGTTGTTTTTTTTCAATTTTTTTCCTCTCTTTTTCTATTTTAATCAAATTAAACAATGAGGTATTCATATAATTGTGGTATCAAAAGAAAGCCCTACTTGTGCTTAAAAAAACAGTATATAATTTATGTGGGTGCACAAAAGGAATTAAAGAGAAAATATGGTTGAACAAAGACATAGTCAAAAAAGTCAAAATTGCTCCGGTCCTTAAGTCAAATCTAACTCAGATTTTCCCGGGCCTTAAGGGGTTAATTCAAACTTGTGGATGGATGTTGCTATTATAGTCTATGGCAAACTATGATAGAACTTTGGTCAAAATTAGTTTCATACCCCACTGGTAAACAGTGATTAAATCAGTTGATACCAGATCCTGGCAGACTGCCTGCATGTATTCTTTCCCCACTGTGACATCACAGTGAGTTGATGACATCACAATAACAGAGGCTGCACCCAGCATTGATAAATGGAATTCCCTGATCTTAGTGAACATTTGAGCAGTGAGTTTGATCCGAGCACATCTTATTTCTTTGCTACAGCAATAATCTGAGAGTTTAACTAGTGTTTTACAGTTTAACAGTTTACAGTTTAACCGGTCTTCAACTTCCAGTTTAACTGGTGTCATCAGGTTCAGGTACCCCATCTCTCTCTCTCTCTCTCTCTCTCTCTCTCTCTCACACACACACACACACTATCTCTATCACTGAATATATATATATATATATATATATATATATATATATATATATATATATATATATAACATTTCAAGCATTTCTGGTTCACTGTAAGGGGGCATAGATAGAAAATACTGATTTAGGAGGCACCCTGCCTCTTCAACCAACCACCACTGCTTAGCCAATTTAAAAAAATAAGTTGGCCACTTGCCTTGTCTAAGGAGGAGGCAGGGGGCGCTGTGACAACTGCTGGGAACACAGGGATAGATTCACTTCATTACTTGAAATAGTAGCTTTCTGTTAACCCTTTAACTGCGGTATAAGTGACTATTCACTAGAGTATGGGCAATGAGTGAATCAGCCAGCACAGCCCATTTTCTTCTTGCAGATGTGCATCTGAACTTTGGGGCATGTACAAGAGAATACCAAGGACAAACCCGGTGAAAGGGGGTTACTGTTGCTCAGAACCTACCCCCCCACACACACACTCTTTTGCCCCACTGGATTAGGAAAAGACAAAGCTTCACACCCCAGTAATGGGAAATGTTTGTAATGGGAATTTGGGGGGTTCATTTGTCCCCTAGGGTGCATTTGGTTTACTCCTGAATTACTCCTATTGTCCTTAGTACATGAGCCTCTATAGGGGCAGTGAAGCTGATGTACTTACAAAAGCTACAGTCATTGTGGACTAAACCATCTGCACCCCAGGTGTGAAAGAAAAAGTCCACTTGATATAAAGGGAGCTTTTAACTCTTGGAATGCTAGAGAGGTCTCCAGCGCATTATGAAGCCATGTCATTTAGATGTATGTATCATTTACTGGGTTATAAACCCCATTTAAGTCTATAGAAATTCTTATTTGTCCTCTTGGTAGACTTGAATTGCTCCTCGTTTCCTTTGTGGATAAGGCCCTAAGTGGGCGGAGATTGGGTGGGGTCAGCTGAGTAGGGTGTGGCCAAGGGCGGTGTTTTGGATAACTCTGAATGTTTTACCCATTGTAACAATATCATGATCCTAAAAATGTCCATATCAGGATAATGTCCCCTATACCATGGAGCCGTAGACTAAAGTAGTGAGTGTATTGTACCCTCTCATCACTGAATACCATATTGTGCTACCACCAGCCCAGATAACATGTAGATCTCTGAATAAAAACCCACTAAAGGTTCAGAGATAAATAATCCAATGATAACTCATTGTCTTTCCTTTCTAGGGGATCCTGTACCAGAGGTTAAACTGGTATGGACAACCAACGTCCAGCCAGGAATGGGGCTCCATTCCCGTGTCGCTACAGCGCCCGTCTAATTTCTAACGGGTATTATTTGGAGGACGCCATCGTGTATAATGACGATGGATCAGTATATGTGGACCGTTCAAAACGGTCCGTTTACTACAAAGAGAAAACCGTGAGGTAAGTACATGGGTATCTGCTCACACTTATTTACACAGTTCTTAACCCTTTATTGTTTCTTAATATGATGAACACCCTTCTGGTGAAGAAGAGAATACATTAAAGGGATAGTAATTTCAGAAAAAAGTATTAACTATATGGTAGATACAATTAAAAGACAATACTTGCACTTAGTCGTATCTCTCAGACCATTATGGTTTGAGAGATATAGGAAAATAAAGTTTTACGCTCCCTCCCCTTTCTGCTTGACGAGCTGTAAAGCTGTTAGAAGCAGATTCTGGTCGCTTGACCAGACGTGGCTCTTCAGCAGCGCCGATATAACGATATCTAACGATAAATACTTAATTGAAATGGTCTACAACTTGTACTTGCAAACAAGGCTCACGTTTTAGACCATTTCAATGATGTATTTACTTTTAGGTATCGCTATGTCAGCGCTGCTTAGGAGCCACCGTCTGATCCAGGAACCAGAATCTGATTCTGACAGCTTTACAGCTCGTCAAGCAGAAAGGGGAGGGAGCGGAGAACTTTATTTTCCTATATCTCTCAAACCATAACGGTTTGAGAGATACGACTAAGTGCAATTACTCTCTTTTAATTGTATCTACCATATAGTTAATACTTTTTTTCTGAGATTACTATCCCTTTAAATGTAAAATCAATGTTATAGCCACATCCCCCCCCTCACCCGCTAGGTGCTCCCACTGCTGGCAAATGTTCCTTTCAAAAGTTATTGCAGTTCGGACTTGCTTTTTTTATTTTATTTTCTACATTTAACCCCCAAAGGTTCCCTTTAATTGAGACAGATGTACTACGTAAAAGCGGTGCAATTCTGGAGCAAACCAACTGCACCACAGGGAATATCTGAAAACTTTTTTTGTTTTAAATAGGGATTTTTAACCCCTGACATTTTAGAGTCTTCTCCAATGCATTTAAATCTATAAGGATAGGAGGAATTTTTATTTTTTTCCCTATGGTGCAACTGATTTTCTCCAGAATTGCACTCTTTTTGCTCAGTGGATCAGTCTCCCTGTGATAGGATGTAAATACTAATCATGTCCCTCCTTATACGTCTCTAAACCCAGTCTGACCAATTATATATTATATAATAAGTAAAATCTTCCAATTCCTTTATCAGTTTTGTTGCACATCTCTCTACGTTTCCCTGTGCCTGTGTCTGACTCACTGCAGAACAGTTTGTGTTGGGACACCCATCTGGCACTAAAAGCCATAAGTGTCTGCATGTGGGTCATGAATCCTGATGCAGCAGCCCCCTGGCACTTCAGATGGATAGCTTTTTCCTATCTACCTTTCCACATAATACCAAGAAATTCAGAGATCCTCCAGTGGGGAATTGCTTCTAGGGTCTTTGTTGGTTCCTGATTCAAACTTGCACTTGGACATGAAATAAGGTCTGGGTTGGGGCTCGTTATTTAAACTTGCTCCAGGTCATGGGTAGGGGCGGCCTCAGATTTTTCCCCTGGGCTTCAATAGGTTCTAGTTATGTCACTGACCAATAGTAATGTTTCAAAATAACTTTATTTAAATCTGTTGTTCAACATTTAAGAGAGTAACTGATTTCAATCCTAAGAAAGCCTTTAAAGGAGAAATATACCCATAAATAAAACTGAGGCTGCATAGACTCTGTATAAATCATTATGATATGCAATGTAGGTATAATAATACACATAGTAATGAATAAAAATGAAAAGCTCCACAGCAAGAGGCAAACTGAACTCTTTCTTGTCAATTAAAACTGTGAGTTGGTCCCTTCCAAGTACGCGGCCCTGTAGAGTCTGAGTCTTAAGTACAAAAGGGAAGAGGAACCATTCTGGAGCAAACCAACTAAGCGGTCGGGGAAAATAAACATTGCCCAAATCCACCTTGACTTAGATGAGACTTCACAATGCGCTGGAGATCTCTCTACCACTCAAGGAGTTAAAAGCTCATTCAAATTGATGGTAATATTTCTTTCCCCCCTACTGTGTAACTGCTCCTCTGTCCTTTTATACATTGGGTTCAGGGTCTATAGGGCCTCAAAATCATAAGGGGACAAGAGAAAGTGCAGTTTGCATCCTGCTGTGGAGATAGTGTATATATTTTACTCTTTATCATTAGAATTTTGAGAACTATATATTCTAATAAAATTATCTATTCAGAGTCCATATGATCTCTGTTATATGTAAGTGTATAATTCCCCTTTACAGTGTTATCCTTACCCCTCCCTCCTTTCCCATTTCACTGATGTCAGCTCCTTCACCATTTCTCCATATGACACTATGTAAGTAAAACGAGAGAAGGGCTCTTTACTGGAAGGTACATAAATATGCATATTGATGGCAGTGACGTCAGTGGAGATACTGACAGTGCTGTGTGCCGTCTGTTACATTATCATGAGAATGTAAATGTCACAATTCTGTCAGGAGATAGTAAAAAATAGGAAATCACTGTTACCAAAATAAAAGTCTGAAGTATTTACTTCTTTTAAGGAACTAATAATTATATATTGATTATTTTCAGAGTTTTCAAGAAGAGAGCAGCAGTAAAAAGACCCCGCACATCACCAAACATGGTAGATGAAATTGGGACACCTGATCGGGATCGACAGGTGGAGCAGCTGGCTTCGGGGACCCGTCCCAGCTGCAGTGCAGGTAAGTGGATGGTATAAATGGATGGTATAAATCAAGGCTCAAAATTTCAAGTACTGAGCTACTAGACAGGCCTGAAAAGTTACTCGCCACCAGTTTCCATGCCTAGTCCCACTCATATCCCCACTTTTAACCCCACCCATATCCGTGCATTTATGGACCCCTAATATCTGCTAAAGAGGGACGTTTGGGAGGGACAGACTTCTAATATTTCCTAAAGAGGAACACTTGGGAGGGACAGACCCCTAATATCTCCTAGTGGGACACTTGGGAGGTATGTACCCTTATTATGTCCTAAACAGGGACACTTGGGAGGTATGTACCCCTAATATATCCTAAATAGGGACACTAGGGAGGCATGGACCCTAATATATCCTAAATAGGGACGCTTGGGAGGTATGTACCCCTAATATATCCTAAAGAGGGACACTTGGTAGGCATGGACACTAATATATCCTAAAGACGGAAACTTGGGAGGCATGGACCCTTAATATCTCCTAAAGAGGGAAACTTGGGAGGTATGTACCCCTAATATATCCTAAAGAGGGACACTTGGTAGGCATGGACACTAATATATCTTAAAGAGGGAAACTTGGGATTCGTGGACCCCTAATATCTCCTAAAGAGGGACACTTGGTAGGCATGGACCCTAATTTATCCTAAAGAGGGACACTTGGTAGGCATGGTCCCTAATATATACTACAAGGGGATACTTCGGAGATATGGCAACATAGGGAAATGAAAATTCCCATTGATTTGAATTGGGCTTTTAATTCCCTGAGTGCTAGAGAGGGCCCCAAGACATTGTGAAGCAACGTGTTGATAAGCTCTCTAGCATTAAAGGGGTTAAAAAGTCCCAATTAAAACAGTGGACATTTAGATCAATTTATTTGGATCCTATGCTGCAATTTCTTAATGCAACACCTGATCATTTTCTTTATACCTGCGGCCTTAACCCTTTGAATGCAGAGGGGTATGCAAATCAATGCGTTTTGTATCCCTCTGGCACTCAGAGAGTTAAGATCATTGTTACTACAGACATGGCAGGATCTGACTGAATTGCAAAAACTAGAAAGCTGCCAAATATGATCATGTAACATTCTTAATACAAGTGTAAATACGGTCGCATGCTCAGTATTATTGATTACATAATCAGTTCATAAATCAGCAGGTAATAGGAGGAAAGGAATCCCATCCCAGCCGCTCTGTCACGCCATCGCTCACTTCTGTCCTCCGATCTGCAGTACTGTACACAGCTGAGCGCTGCCCCGGCTCTCTCTCAACTTGTAAAAAAAAAAAAGATACATATAAACTGGCTGCTCTGTCCCGCCATCGCATACTTCTCCCCTCCGCTCCACATTTCCACAGTACTATACACAGCTGAGCGCTGCCCCGGCTCGCTCTCAACTTGTAAAAAAAATATATATATGTGTATAAATAGACAAGGAGAGAAAGAGCCGGGGCAGTGCTCAGCTTATGTGAGGAGACTGCCCCATTGTAGGGAACAGGGGACGTTATTCATCAGGTAAAGAGGAGCAGTTCTGGAGCAAACCAACTGCAGCACAGAGTGAAATGAAAATGTTGTACAACCCCATTGATTTAAAGGGGAACTAACACCTCATGATAATCTACCCATTTACCCTACTACGGCCAGAAAATCCCAGAGACCACTATGAATTTTGCTCTTGTGTCTTTGTTCATGAGATATCATCTTGTATCAGTCCTGGATGTCATGTCCATGGGGGCGGACATGACAGTTACTAACAGGGCCTCAAACTCTGCTCACTGTACATGGTAATACTATCGCTTTAAGGACCACACGATGTGTAACTCATCGCTTTGTATTACACTGTGTGCCACTCTGTCCTTAAAGGGTTAATTAGGTTCATGCCCTCTGCATGCTTCAGTTACAGACAAAAACTGCCAGGTCCCCTCCGTGGACAGGACTCCAGGACTAAGTGATGATGTCTGTCTAGAACAGAGGCACAAGGGCAAAATACATAGGGGCCATTGTTAACCCCTTGAATACTAACTAGAGGTGTTTCTTAATGTGGGTTAAACGCACCATTTAAATCAATGTTGATGTTCATTCCACCCCTATGGTGCAGTTGAATTGCTCCAGAATTGCACCTCTTTAGTTTGATGAATGAGGCCACAATACACAATATTGCTATTTTGCAGGCAAAGTCAATGTGTAAAAACAAGGTAATTTAAGAAAAGGAAAAGAAATGCTCATTAAGTGTATAAAACATTAATCTGTGATTTTACTCTTGTTTCAGAATCCGGAAGAGGACTAAACATCCTGAATGTGATTTTATTCATGTTCACACTCTTCTTTGCCTTTATCAGTCACTCCAGGTAACGCAATAGAATGTGATGATGTCATCATGTATTAGTATGAAATGGACATTGTGATCAGAAATCAGTGGGAACTAGTCATTGGGTGGTCCTGGTCCAAGTAACTGTTTGGGCCCAAAAATATTCTCCCTCAAGTATAACTAGAACCTATTGGGCTTGGGGTCCAGTTGGTGCCCCCTGTAATGTTGTGCCCTATCACAACTGCACCCTCTGCACCCCTGTTGTTACCCCCCCCCCCCGAGACTAATAAGTGAATATATCAATCTGCCAGTGCAGTTGTTTTCTGAATATACACACTGGCCTAAAAATGATGGGGGGGTGTGCACTAGTGTGTATGATCGATTTAGTACATACCGTACACACACTCTGCCTTCATTAAGACTTTAATGTGATCCCCTAACACCTCCCCTATAGTATGTGCAGGAAATGTTGTCATGACAATATACTGTGCTCCATGTTAGAACAGAGATGTTTCAGTATAACTAGCTTAGTATATAGTCAATAACTATGTGCAGCACCAATAGATCAATTCCAGACCTATTTTACTGTGGAATCGTATTAGTACATCCCGGAGTATAAATGATGTACATTAGGCCAAGTGTGATGATAGAGAGGGACATTATACACGGTTACCTCTGTACCAGAGAACAAACTGGGGCCACAGGAGGAGCCTCAGAGGACCACATGCCATCCCAGGAGCACCTGTTGCCTGTTAATCATCCAATCTAAAGAGCCAGAATGACATACCTTGCAACCCATACAGTATCTGACCAACAGAGATTGACTTCAACTAGGAGACTGACCCACAAGACTTGTTTTTAATGGGAAAGCTGATGTACACAGTCTGTGGCACTATATGCACAAAGGAAAGTAGAGTCATTCCAGGACAAACCAACTGCACCAAAGGGGAAAATAAAAATCCCCAAATTATCGAGTGATTAAAATGGGGATATAAACCCCTTGAATGCCAGTGATGAATCCAAAGCAATAGTTCCACTTTTACTTTGTGCATATGGCCCTGTGTGTTTAATGAATTATGATAGTAAGACACTATAATAATTATGATAATATTATTATATGTTACAGAAATTGGCTGAGTGACAGCCACAGCACGCTGCTGACTACGATTATGGGGATCATATGGTTCTGTAAGTAATTATTACTCTCTATTTCCATCAACATTTCCAACCGTATTACAATGTATATGTTTAATGGAAGGAACACTACCAGCTAAACATGACCTGGGCTTCTACCCACTTAAATCCCCTCTACTTCATGCAGCGTCTGTTATCTTTCTATGTTTGTTTTCTGAGACCTAAAATCTGGTCTTACCTACAGAGCACTCACTCCTGCCTTTTCCAGGGCTCCTATTCATTGTCCAGGATGATCTGTAAATTAGCTGAGATAAGATAACATGCTTTCTGTATAAAAGATCAGTGAGCACTTATCACAGTCAATTAACTGATCAGCTCTTCTCTGTATACAAACAACATAAACAACATGAAGTAAATGCTCAGGACAATTTACATATAAATAAAGGCAAATTTTATATTATATTTTAGGGCTGTAGCATAAAAGTAATTAGTATATACATATGCTAGCTTTATGTACGTGGTTTATAAAGTAATATAAATGTATTTAATTCGTTTGTGTTAGTGTTCTTTTAAAAGAAAGGAAAACCTTTATTATAAACTCTATATTGCAGGGATTTTACTATAAGTAGATACTCAGAGATGCTTCATTCCAAAGTGATAACAGATCAATTTTTTATTTTATTATTGTAGATAAACTTTTAGTGACACCTGGGGGAGATTCACTAAGCAGTGATAAAGAGGTGAATAAAGTGGAGATGACTTCTACAGTTTATCACTTCTCCATTCCCTACATTATTCTATAGAGTCTATTCACTAAGATCTGCATAGCTGAAGAAATCTTAGTGAATATGCTCCATAGAATAATATAGGAATTGGAGAAGTGATAAACTGGAGAAGTCATCTCTACTTTATCACCTCTTAGTGAATCCCCCCCCCAGTGTCTTCACAGTTAATTTATGGCATTCTATGGGAGAGACGAGTCAGTGGCTACAGTTCTCCTTAGAGTGTGATAGTAACAGTTCTACCACTGTGAGACAGATGGAGCTGTAATAATTTTGGAATAAAACAACTCCCATCAGTGGTGGTTCTCTTCATTCCACAGATACATTTCTATAATAATGTTCTCTTCCACATTACAACTTTAATGTTCATTTAATAATTCAGGGTTGATTTAGAGCAGGATGGTACAAATCTATTACTTAAAGGAGAATGAACACCTCCTCCACTTACCTTAATATTCCCAGGAAATCATAATGGCCCCTCTGAATTTTTGCAATAATTCATGGTTCAAGAGATAACTTCAATCAGTCCTGGATGTCATGTCCTGTTTCTCATTTCTTTCTATCCCCTTAGTGCGTTGTCCCCAAGCTTTTCCATATAATATGTAGAATAAAAAATGCCTTTTGCACACTAGTTGGCGCTGTTGCTATTGGGTTGATAAAAAAACATATATGTCTGGTCTGTAATACCTCCCACCAGTAGCAGTGCCTTGTTTTATTGAGCATGACAGATCCTATAACATATATTTTTTATTAAAAGTTTACTATTCCTTTAAAAGGAGAGGCCTAGTCACTTTACCTTCCCACCCATCACTCACCCAAGACTCAGGGCTCCACAAAATCATTATATTCCTGAAAAGAACAAAATATGTGTTGGAGATAACTCTAATATCAAAGGGGTTAAAAGTGAATCCTAGCTACTTCCTTCCGTGTACTGATAATACATTATTTTCCTTCTCTCATTAAAAGATCTGTACTACAAAGGAGCACGAGGAGACCATCGCTCCGGCAAGAAAGGAGGTTAGAGCAGAAGCAGGAGTTGGAAATCAGCAGAGCTCTCTGGTGAAGGTAATTTCAAGGGATTTACTGTACCTGCATTTAAAGGGGATCTATCAGCCCTACACGTTGGGCTAAATAGCTTGTTTATGTAGCGACTAGCTGGGGTAAGGTTTTTATTTTTTTTAAAAGATCGCTGTTTAGCCGTATTTAATACAGTAAATATTGCTCTGCACCCTCCTTCCAGACAGACTGAGGTTACCAGCTCTGTACCGCAGTCTGTCACTCTGCCTTTGCTCCCCTCCATCTGTCCAGCCTCCTCCAATGAATGTGGCTTTCTGCCTGTAAGCTGGAGCAGTCTCTGGCCAATGAGAGCGCTCCAGCTTACAGGCAGAAATCCACCGTCATCAAAGGAGACTGGATAGAGGGAGGGGAGCAGAGGCAGAGTGACAGACTGTGGTACAGAGCTGGTAACCTCAGTCTGTCTGGAAGCAGGTGCAGGCAGCTTTTATTCCTTCAATTTTGGGCAAATAGAGATTTAAAAAACAAATTCAGTTTTACACATATTCACTACATAATCCAACTATTAAAGCTAACTATTATAGGGGCGATAGACCCCCTTTAAATGCTAGAGATCTCTACTATCCAAGGGGTTAATTGTATAAATATTGTGCAGCTGCCTCATTCTTAGTTTTTAAAACTATCCAGTAAAACACTGACAATCTGGTATAAACCTTTCAGAACAAAGGGGACAACCCTACTAGCCCCAGAATTCCTCCACTTTTGGCTTTACACACCTGCCCCAATGCATTCAGTAGAGAAATGATCATACACTACAGGTCCATGTAAATAAAGGGCATTTCCATGATCTGAACACGACACACAGTTCACGTGCAATGCAGGACACTGTTATGTACTTCTCCTTTATGTGAGGAGACTGCCCTATTGTAGGGACCAGGGGACGTTATTCATCAGGTAAAGAGGTGCAGTTCTGGAACCAACCAACTGCACCACAGGGTGAAATGAAAATGTTGCACAACCCCATTGATTTAAAGGGGAATTAACACCTCATGATAATCTACCCACTTACCCACTATGGCCAGAAAATTCCAGAGACCACTATGAATTTTGCTCTTGTGTCTTTGTTCATGAGATATCATCTTGTATCAGTCCTGGATGTCATGTCCATGGGGGCGGACATGACAGTACTAACAGGACCTCAAAGTCTGCTCACTGTACATGGTAATACTATAGCTTTAAGGACCAAAGGGGTGTGCAAGTCATTGTTTTGTATTACACTGTATACTACTCAGTCCTTAAAGGGTTAATTATGTTCTTGTCCTCTTCATGCTACAGTTTGATAAAAACTGCCAACAACTGTCAGGTCCCCTCCATGGACAGGACTCCAGGACTAAGTGGTGATGATGTCTGACTAGAACAGGGGCTCAAGGGCAAAATACATAGGGGCCATTGTTAACCCTTTGAATACTAGAGATGTTTCTTAATGTGGTTTAAACGCACCATTTAATGTCAATGTTCATTTTCCCCCTATGGTGCAGTTGAATTGCTCCAGAATTGCACCTCTTTAGTTTAATGAATGAGGCCACAATACACATTATTGCTATTTTGCAGCCTATGTCAATGTGTAAAAACAAGGTTATTTAAGAAAAGAAAATAAATGCTCATTAAGTTTATAACACATTAATTTGTGATTTTACTCTTGTTTCAGAATCCAGAAGAGGACCATCCTGCTCTGATTCCTCAACTACCACCAGATTTCCAGTCAGATCCTATAACATCTATTTTTTTATTAAAAGTTTACTATTCCATTAAAACGAGAGGCCTGGTCACTTTACCTTCCCACCCATCACTCACCCAAGATTCAGGGCTCCCCAAAATCATCATATTCCTGAAAAGAACAAAATATGTGTTGGAGATAACTCTAGTATCAAAGGGGTTAGAACAGAAGTAGGAGATGGAAATCAGCAGAGCTCTCTGGTGAAGGTAATTTCAAGGGATTTATTACACCTGCATTTAAAGGGGATCTATCACCCCAACACATGTTGGGCTAAGTAGCTCGTTTATGTCGTGACTAACTGGGGTAAGGTTTTAATTTTTTTAAAAACCTCGACATTTAACTGAATTTAATCCAGTAAATATTGCTCTGAGCCCTACTTCTGGACAGACGTAGGTTACCAGCTGTGTACCGCAGTCTGTTACTCTGCCTCTGCTCCCCTCCCTCTATCCAGCCTCCTCCAATGACAGAGGCTTTCTGCCTGTAAGCTGGAGATGTCTCTGGCCAATGAGATCCTTTAAATTACGTATACTTTACCTTAAACTGAGAATTAGAGGAAAGTGTAATACTGGTTGAATTGTACTAGAGTAATAGCAGGTTAGACAATCTCACTCAGTGCACATATTGTCACATGTTTGAACACTTACAGCAATTGTTCCAGGGGTCATATCACTGTGCCAAATGTGAGCATATTTTCTTTTTAGAACCTAAGATATTGGATCTGGAAAGAAATATTGCAATATTGAGTGACACTGGGAACCTAGAAAGGAGTTTAGAACTTACAGAGCAGGTAGTATGTGGGGTTAGTGGTGAAGAGTGTGGAGTTGAGTAGATGAGCGACAGGTAGGCAGCTGGGTAACAGTAAGGAGAGGAGGTAGTGGGAAGCGGAAGAGGAAGGCCAGTTCTGAATTGAGTCAATCCAACAGATTTGCAAGATTGTGTGAAGATGTTGATGTAGATAGGCCAGAATTGGCAATACTGGAGAGAGCTGATTCCTCTAGCAGCCAGGGGAACAGTCCTCCTTCCAGTTTAGTTGGGATGGAGAGGAGGCTGAAACCAAAGCAGGTGGTGGTAATAGAGGACTCTATTAGGAGGGTAGATAGGATAATTTGTCTCCAGGAACGTGAATGCCAAACAGTATGTTGTCTCCTGTGTGCTCGGGTTCGGCATATTGAAGGACAGACAGATTATTGGGAGGGTCCTGGGAACGATCCAGCTATCTTGGTACATATGGTACTAAAGACAACGTAGAAGAAAGTGGAGGTCTGTTAAAAATGATTTCAGGGATTTAGGGTGCAAGCTAAAGGCAAGGACCTCTAGGTCAGTGTTTTACAAAATACTACCTGTGCTATGTGCCAGTGCAGGTAGGCAGAGGGAGCTCAGGGAGCTTAATGCATGACTCAAGTATTGGTGTAGAAAGGATGGTTTGGGGTTTTTAGAGGACTGGACTGACTTTGCTCTTGGACACAGTCTATATGGAAGTGATGGATTGCACCTCAATGGTAGGGGAGCCACTGTGCTAGGGGAGAGAATGCCAAGGAGGTTGAAGAAGCTTTTAAAGGAAAGGTGGAGGAGGGTATAGATAGCAAAAATTGGGTAGAGTAGATTTGAACTGGGTGCAAGTAAATTATCATGGGGGTAGAGAAGGGGTGGGGATAAATGCAGCCAATAGGAAAGAATATGTAGAAAAACAGGCATGCAGGGGGTAAAATATGTAAAGACTTCAGCATTAATTGTATTCTGGCAAATGCAATAAGCATGGTAGATAACATGGGAGAACTAGAATTGCTGGCGGTTAATGAGCATTTGGACATAATTGGTATAATGGAAACATGGTGGAATGATACACATGAATTGGCTGTAAATATAGGGGGTTATTTCCTGTTTAGGAGAGACATGATTATAGCTACATCATAGCTAAATCCAATTTTAAGGGGTGATATTAATGGGAAACTGGACATAATGTGAAAGTCCGTGTGGGTAGAATTTGAGACTAAACGTGTCATAAAAGGTAGAAAAAAAAGGTTTTGGTGGGTATATGATACAAACCACAAAATAATGATAAGAATGTTGAGGTCCAACTGCTATTACAAATGAGGAAAGCTGCGCAGCTTGAGCATACTATAATTACGGGAGATTTTAACTATCCAAATGCCAAATGTCAGAGTTCAAATTTAGGTTGCAGAAATATACCCAACAGTATATACCAGTGGGGAACAAATGCAAAAGAAGTATACCAATTGCAAAAAGGCAAATAGGTTAGCAAAATAGATAATGAAACTCGAACTGCACGGGAGAGCAAGACTAATACAAAAAAGTTTTTCAAATATATAAATGTCAAAAAAAAGTTAAGAGTGAGTACATTGAACCTTTCAAAAATGAGATGAGTGAGTTGATTAGAGAGCATAAGGAAATGGCAAATGTCCCAAACACTTTCTTTGCATCAGTATGTACAAGGGAACAAGCAATGGTAGAAGAGCCTCATCAATCATCAAGTAACAAATAAAACAATACAATTATCAGATATTTGGTTAACACAAGAAAAGGTCATGGGAAAACTGGACAAAATGAAGACTGATAAAGCACTGGATCCTGATGGTATACAAACAAGGGTTCTTCAGAAACTCAGTGCAGTGTTAGTAAGACCCCTCTTTTCACTCTTTAAAGATTTTCTCACCTTAGGCTCAGTGCCACAAAATTGTCGTAGAGCCAATGTAGTGCCTCTGTTTAAGATGGGAACTAAAACAGAACCTTGGAATTATAGACCTGTGAGTTTGACTTCTGTAGTGAGAAAACTATTAGAAGGGATAATAAGGGACTATATTCAGGATTACACCACCAAACATAAGATTATTAGCAGGAATCAGCATGGTTTTATGAAGAATGGATCACACCAAACTAATAGATTCAGCTTCTATGAAGAAGTAAGTAGCAAGCTAGATAATGATGAGGTAGTTGATATCTAGATTTTACAAAGGCATTTGATACAGTGCCACAGAGAAGGCTGGAGTATAAAATAAGGAAATTGGGGCTAGGGGATAAGTCATTCATTTGGAAAGAAAATATCACAATGCTACTTAGGAACTTAAAGGAATCATTTTAGGGGATTATTTGCTAGAGAAAGACCTGGGATTCCTTGTACACTACAAACTTGGAAACAGGGAGCAGTGTCCAATAGCAGTAGCAAAAGCAAATAAAGTCATGTTTTACTTAAAAAGGGGTATTGAATCAAGAGTGGATAACATCATTTTGCCGTTGTACAAATCATTGGTAAGACTTCACCTCAAATATGAACAGCAGTTTTGGGCACCAGTTCTGAAAAAGGATATTCTAGAACTGGAGAGAGTACAGTGATGTGGAACAAAATTAATTAGGGGAATGGAGGACGTGATGCCTGAGGAATGACTAGACAATCTTGGTTTATTTACTCTAGAGAAAAGATGACTAAGATGAGATCTTATCACAATATATAAGTATATAAGATCTATTCATTCCATGGCCTGATCAAATTTGATACATTTCTTTCAAAAAGGAACATACAGGGTTATAATGTGTATTAGTAGGAAAAACAGGAAGGATTGATAAAGACTAACCTATCTGGCAGCAGGAAATCTATATAATTCTCATGTCTCTGATTTATGAGGCAAAGGTTGAACTTGATGGACTTGTGTATTTTTTATACCTAATTTACTATGTTAGTACGTAAATGAAAAATAACTTTTTTTCAACACTGCTTCAGAACCACATATACACTATCAGAAACCACAACCTTATTCTACTGTTCGGTCTTCTACATATCCAGTGCTAGTCACAGACCCACACATACACTGTATTACACCACAGTCGTGTTCTAGTGTTCGGTATTACATATATCATCTGGTAGACACAAAACCCCACATACACTGCCTGATATCATGGCCTTGTTCTTCTGTTCAGTCTTCCACATATATACTGGTAGAACCACACATACACTGTCTGACCCCCTATCCTTGTTCTACTGTTTAGTCTTCCACATATCCACTGGTAGTCTCAGACCACACATACACTGTCTGACGCCCCATCTTTGTTCTACTGTTTAGTCTTCCACATATCCACTGTTGTCCCCTCTTGTGGTGCACAACAGTACTTATATAGTTTGGGAGTTAAGTTGGGAGAACTTAACTTGTTATTTCTGACCTTTCTGAATTCAACTGAGAAAAAAAATTAAAATGATCAGAAGAGACTAATAGAGGTCACAGTGTGATGGCACTTTATCAGGATATGGTTAATAAGTAATCATGTTAGCTGGATTAATTAGCAATGCTCAGTGAAATATCAGTGTGTATAGAGAGTGGTCTTTATAGATTTCACTGTAGTGCTTTTTTCTCTCTCTCCTGAGCATGTGTACCTTTATGTTATTTCCAGATAATCTCTTGGGCTTTTTTACCGTTAAATGCCAATATCTCTGTTTCTGCTTACCTAATCTTGAAAGCATACAGTACTCACTAGGGTGATTTTCCCTGCCAGTTTTGGTCACAATCCATAAGCTTTTCTGGCTTGTATGTATGTATGTATCTTTATTTATATAGCACCATACATGTACACAGCGCTTAACAGAGTTTGAAATAATACAATACAAAAATGCAGAACAGGGTTAAGAGTATTAAGCTAAAGTGCGATCATTGCATTCGTTTTTGGGGAAAGTGCAGCAAGGAGAACATACACTGGGAAAGGGACCCTGCCCCAAGGAGCTTACAATCTAATTAGAGTTCTTGATTACATACAGAGACAGTAGGGGAGGATTATAACCCTTCAGAGGGTTACAAGCCAGCGAGCACAGTTATCAGAAATAATAGGCTGCCAAACTTGACCACAATGCTAGAGACTAGGCCTCAGCTACTGGTAGAATCAGGAACAGAACAGGAGCAGGAACTGAGTCAGGAACAGGAACACAGGATCTTGAGCCAAAGTAGAAGATGTACCGACGCACGCCTGCCGTCAGTAAAGAGAAAACTCTGACTTAGCCTGCAGTCAGAGAGGGAGTAGATAACTGACTGAAGCCTGCAGCCAGCAGGTCTACCAGAGCCCCAGGTCCACACTAGGTTGGGTGTCTGCTAGTTAAAGGGAGCAAATGTAAGAGTAGTCAGACAGAGTCACAAGTGAGCACCAGAGGGTGTAGTCAGACAAGACAGGTCATGCACAGTTCAGGTAGTCAGCCAGAGCCACAGGTCTGAACCAGGTTGGATGTCCACTAATAGGAATATGCAATAGAATAGTCAGACAGAGCCACAGGTCAGCACCAGGTTGGATGGAAGACTAGCCAGGTTATACAAAGCCCAAGGTCACCAGTAGTTGAAGAATATTTGGTTCTTCTCCTATTAGAAGCTGAAAATATACCAGATCATTTCCAAGAATTTGTATGACGGTGCCCATGATTCTGCCTGAGCGACATTCTTACTTCAAGGTTTACCTTGTCTGTTTCTTACTGGCTCTGGGTTTTCAACCCCTCTCAGGGCTTGCCTTTATATACACCCTCCTGTCACTATACCTGTGCCCTTTGGTGGTGTTCCTGACCATACATTTGTTGCTGTGTTCCTGTTCCGTGTATGATCCAGTTTCGTCTGACCTTGCTCCTGTCTTCGCTGCCCGATTTGTTTACGACCAGGCTTGCCTGACTACGATTCCCGTGACCGATTCCGCTGACTACTGCTCGCTGTGTACCGATCCAGGCTTTGGCTGACTACCGCACTCTGTGTACCGATCCAGGCTTTGGCTGACTCTGCTCTCTGTGTACTGATCTAGGCCTTGGCTGGCGTCCGCTCTCTAGAGCACCGTTTATGCATTGGCTACTAGCCTAGCATTAACTTTACTGCTAGTGTCCCTGTTGTCTCCGGTCTTGTGTCCTATAGCCATTTGCTCTACAGTTGCCCGGTTGCTCTCCATACAGCCTGTGCCTTAGCGATCACTTGTGGTTGCACTACCTTTCAGTCTGCACCTATCCGTTGCCTCCGGTTGTGCTACTGACAGCCTGTGCCTTAGCGGTTATCTCTGGTTGCACTACTATACAGCCTGTGCCTCACTGTTGCCTCCGGTTGCGCTACTATACAGCCTGTGCCTTAGCGGTCACTTGTGGTTGCACTACCTTTCTGTCTGCACCTTTTCGTTGTCTCCGGTTGTGCTACTATACAGCCTGTGCCGTACGATTATCTCCGGTTGCACTACTAGCTACCAGTACCTTCCTGTTGCCTCCGGTTGCGCTGCTGTACTGCTTGTACCTTACGATTGCCTCCAGTTGCGCTATACTCAGCCTGTCATTACTGTTGCCTCCGGTTGCGCTGTTCAATCTGTGCCGCGATTGCCTCCGGTTGCTCTACCATACAGCCTGTACCTATTCCAGTTGCATCCGGGCATAACCTCCGAGTAAGTGTATCTGAGCTGTCACGTGGGCTGCCTATACTTGGTTTTCTGGGCAAGTCCGGTAGTCTCAACGTTCTCCTTGTTCCATTGGGGATTTCTGCCCTGCAGTACCTACCTCACCTAGGGCACCTCCTGGCCAGTACTGCTGAGGTTTTGTTCCAGTTCCTGTTCCAGTTCTACACTCTGCATTACTGTTATTTTGTACATACCCGTCTCTGTTGTACACTGACCTGTGTCAGATCCAGAAGAGCTTATCCTCTGTCTGGGTCTGGACCTGTGAAAGGCATTTCTGTTCTTTATTATTTATTTAATAAAGCTACATTGTTTTACCTTAACCAAATTGTCTGAGTGTTCATTAAAACCGTGACAATTTGCTATCATATTTATTACTAAGTACAAGGTTTATATTCCTAAATAGATTTGCATCCCCATCTTGTGTCTCTCCAATCCTTTTCTTGGTGCTCACTGGTTGCTACTGGTTAAATAAGAACAGAGAGAGAGAGAGAGAGGGAGATAGAGAGAGATGATGATGATGATGATGATGATGCAAAGGATAGCAAGATAATGGGGACAAATAAACCATTTAGAGACAGCTGCTGGGAGAGAGAAAGCTGCTGGATGGGGAGTCTGCTCCTAAGAAACAAGAGAGAGTCTGCTCCTGAGAATACAGTGAGCATTAACTGCTGGAATGAAAGTCATATCCCAGAACATAGGACTTGGGAAAAGAAAACAAGCTTCTTGTAGGGAAATAAGGTCTGGAAAACAGAGAGCTAACTGCTGGAAGAGGAGTCAGGTCCTGTAAGAGAGAGCTAAATGTCATAATGAGTGTCATGTCCTGAGTGTCATGTCCTGAGTGTCATGAGAGAGAAAGAGAAATAGATGCTGGAATCCGAATTTGGTGCTGAGGCAACTGAGACCTATATGCAGGACAGTGGCAAGTTATTTAGGAGAACTAGCTGCCGAATACTGTCAGGTCATCAAAGACAGCTAAGTGATTTAAGGACTTTCATCCCCTGAGAAGAGAGACACAATCTGGGAAGCTAAATCTATGTGAAGGAATGACAGTCGGAATCTTTGAGTGTTCCTTTAATGACTGACTATGAGTTCTGCATCTTTTTCACATACTGAAGAAACTATCCTGGGATGATATTACCCCCCTTGGCCTTCCCTACTCTTGTATTGCTGGTAGGCAGTATTCCCCAGCAGAAATACCAAAACTAAAAACTTTAACTCTCCACTACTGGAGCATCATTCTGCTGTGTGGTTTGGGAGTTTTTGAGGCAACCAATGAAATGGACAACAATACACTCTGACCATACACTGAAAAGAGGATTTTAGTGTTACCTACTAAATCCTTTTCTCTTAGTCCATATAACTCACAGGTAACATGGGGATGTGACAGCTCCTCCCAGTGGGCTGGAACAATTGTAGAAGAAGTGCAGGGGTGGAGCCTTCCCCTCCTCCACATCAGGCTACCTCACAACCCCACCCAGACAGGTTTGAGAAAATAAACCTACCAAGTAAGATAGAAGAAGGAAGAGAGGAAAACTCCTGTGAGCGATGAACCCAATAGGACTCCCACATCCAGCCACAGGAGACCCAGCATGGTCCTTTTATTGAGTGAGAGATCTGTGAGTTATACGGACTAAGAGAAAAAGATTTAAAAGGTAAGACTAAAATCCTCTTTTCTCTGTCATCCAATATAACTCACAGGTACCATGGGGATGTACCAACATTGAGCTCCCAGGGTGTGAAGAAGAATGAAAGGACCAAGTGCCAGTCCCCCATGATACCAGAGTTCCCATGGACTATCCAAGACAGGGAACAGCCCAAACTGACAAAGTGTCAATGGACACTTAATAACATAACACAGCACACAAGAACAAGAGCCAACAGGGTTTAACAGTTAAAGAGCTATACGATACAGGAAATATAAAGTCCTAGACAGGCAAAACTGCCTCGCAGACCTTCCTGTCAAAGTTGTCTTCAGCTGAAGCCAGAACATCCACACGCTAGTGATTGGCAAAGGTGGGCACAAAAGACCAAGTGGCCTCTTTGCACAGCTGTTCAGCAGAGGCCTGATTCTTGTAGGCTGAGGAGGCCTCAACAGACCTAGTGAAGTTTGCTGCAATGCGGAAGGGAACAGGTTTCCCTCTGAGCTCATAAGCCATGCAAATAGTAGAGTTAATCCAGGATGCATCAGTCACCAGGACTCCCTTGTTCAAGAGAGCTTTTCTTATCCCAGAGTGGATTGCGAAGAGAAGAATCTGAAGGGAGGCAGGAATATGAAGGGAATCCTTTAGCCTCCTGAAACCACCTGTAAAACCCACTGATCCATGACACAAGCTGCCCAAATGCTTGAAAAATGCTGCAGGCAACCACCCACAGGTAGGTGTGGACCAAAGTTTGGCAAGTAATGCTGAAGAAGGTTTAGTGTATTTGGGTTTGGTGGAGGAGTGTTTTGACCTCCACTGCTGCCTGGGCTTCGGTGTGGAGTGCAGGGTGCTAGACTGAGGCCCAGCTGGATTTGGCCTTGAAGCTTCACTTTGGCGGGGGCGAAAAAGACTCTGCTTCCTTGCCAGATTATGGCATTTGGGGACCTGAGGCAACAAAGTGCTCTTGCCCCCCCAGTAGCCTCACTGATGATATTCTTCAGTTGAGACCCAAAAAGAGATGTACCCTGAAAAGTCAGAGAAATGAGTGACTTCTTAATGATAGGTCAGTAGACCAAATCTTGAGCCACAGAGTGTGTCTAGCAGCCACAGAAAAGGCAGAAGCCTTAGCCTCAAGCCTGACAGTATCCAAAAAGGCATCAGTCACATAGTTCTGAGCCTCAGACATGTTGTCTAAAAAGGCCAAAAGGTCCTCCTTAGGGGCACCATTGTGGACAGTGTCAGGAAGAGGATCAGTCCAAACAGCAATGGCTCTGGTAAACCACACTGAAGCCAAGGTAGGCCTCAAAGAAGCATCTATGGCAGTGAAGGCAGACTGCAGGATAGCCTCAAGCTTCCTATCAGTTGACTCCTTAAGTGCTGTGGCATCAGCCAAGGGCAAAGCAGTGGATTTAGACAGTCTGGAAATAGGGGGATCAACCTAAGGAGGTGTAGCCCACTGAAGATTAGAGTCTCTTGGAGACACAAAGACGCTTGTCTGGAGTCTTCCACTCATCCAGGATAACCTGGTCTAGAGTGGGATTAGACAGAAACACAGTACAGGACATCTTGTGCCTTTGAAAGACGTCAGTAGACTGAGTCTCTACAGGTTAACAGGAATGTGTAGGGGAAACAAAACTGCCTAGATGAGACCCCCAGCAGAGGGTTCAGGGTCAGCCTGAAAGGGGTCTCCATAAATTTGGGAGGAAGCCCCTTCTGCACACTCACTATCCTCTGACTCCTCAAATGAATGCTCCTCCTCAGGGGAATCAGAAAAATCAGAAATGTCAGGGTCCTTAGGGGCCACAAACCTGAATGAATTGGAGGGGGGTTTACAAGACTGAAGGACCCCCTGAAGGGAAAGAGGAAACTGTGCTATAGAGGAATTTAAGGCCTTGACCCATTGTGGATCTTGTTCATGGCTGGAAGGCCCTGGGGGAGAAGCAGGGGCCACAGCTCATGAGGGGTATAAGTGACCTGAGGACTCTCTGGGAAGCCCCACTTGGCATGAGGAACAGTAAACAAGGAGGGGGGGTCAAAGATGCCCCTGAGTCCTTAGCCTTTGGTCTAGCCCCATGTCCCTTTGGATCCCACATCCTAACAGAAGTGTCTAACATTAATAGGGAACCCAAATGCTGCCCCCAGATTAATAAAATCATCTCAGAAAGCCCAAAAGTGTACTTATCTGGCAGGAGAATAGTTAACCTGTGGAGGCGAGTAAGGGAATCCAAGCCCTGCGTAGGATACTCAGCCAAGAGAGAAAGAAAATGGCGTCCAAACTTAGCGTCAATCAGAGAAAAGCCTGAGAAACAGGCATTATAAGAAATGTAGTTCACTCTTTGAGGTACCCAAAAAGCAGTGCCTGAACCCCCCAGGGACCCCCAAGACACTGAAGATGTGAACCGGAATGCAGGACAAGGGGAGCCAAGAAGAATGAGGCCTCTCTCAACTCTGTAAGAGGAACGGTTGCAGAGATATGTCCCAAAGCAGTCTGTCCCATAGAAGTCAATGGAGCAAGTCCGGACATGTGGTAAAGTGCGCTCTTAACCCTTTGAGTGCCAGAGTGGTACGGAATGCATTGCTTTGCAATACATTCTGTACCACTCTGGCACTCAAAGGGTTAAAGGCACGGAATTCAAAAACATTTAAATGTTTGAACAGTTAATAAAAACCACCAAAACACAAACAGAACATGTGATAAACAATAAAGACTCATGAATCCAAAGGAAAAATGAGATATAAGTCCCTCAAACCAATGAAAATGGCAGGAAAGACCAAGACAAATAATAACCAAATATGAGTGGAGGAGTTAAAAGGAACTCCAGAGGGACCCCTGTGCGGAGGGGAACTGTGGAACAAGTGAACCACGGCACTCAAAGGGTTGCTCACCTTTTTTGCAGGTCTTCTTTCTTCAGATTACCATTAGGAAGGAAGAAGCCTCAGACAGACTCCTTCTGGAGAGAGAGACATGGGTTGGATGATTCTCTCCCAGGACTGCGAGGGGTCCACAACAGCACCTGATAACTGGGCAATCCTCCAGGGGAAGCCAGTAATGGTAATCCGCCTAATGGGGGAAATTGGACACTCCATATCTAACAAAAAAATAATAAAATAACTAAAAACTAAGCAGAACTGTTCTCAGCCATCCAACCAGGACTAGGAACAAATCTATCTGGGTGGGGCTAATGAGGTAGTCTGATATGGAGGAGGGGGAGGCTCAACCCCTGCACTTCTAGAATTGTTCCAGCCGACTGGGAGGAGCTGTCTCCTCCTCATGGTACCTGTGAGTTATATTAGAAGACAGAGAAAGGGCCCTATTTCTGCTTTCTAGTAATGCTAGCTGGAACAGGACTCAGCGTGAACCGTGCCCGCACAATAACAGTCCTGCCTAAAATGGGATATCTGGAAAGTATATACAGCTAATAAGCCTGCAAGATTCCAGACAGCCTTTCAGTTCCTCACACACTCTTTCAGTGCTAAAGACACAGCCAATAAACCAACCCACCCTAAATGGCTTTAGTGATGATAGGGCTGGACCTTACTGTGATCATCTATAGACAGAGTAATTGCTCTAACAGCAAAGATCTTTCAACTGGGATATGTTTGTTTTCTATGCAAAACTAGCGCAGGGGCAAA
This sequence comes from Rhinophrynus dorsalis, assembly GCA_037306005.1. Taxonomy (NCBI): domain Eukaryota; kingdom Metazoa; phylum Chordata; class Amphibia; order Anura; family Rhinophrynidae; genus Rhinophrynus; species Rhinophrynus dorsalis. The sequence goes on from CM074723.1 coordinate 32,849,553, forward strand.
AACTATGTTATAATCAAGTCTAAACTGATTGGATAAACCATCCTTTTCTTCCAAAACTTCTGTATTTCAGAGCAGGATAAAAGAATGTAAAAATAAAATATATATGACAGAAAAACATACAAGAGGGTCATCATAGAAAGTATGAGGTAAGGTAGGAGGAGGGAATATACCACTGAGACATGACAGCAACAGAATGAGCAGGGCTTCACCCTTTGAGAGCCAGAGGGGTGTGTAACACATTGCTTTGGCATTCCCCTGGCATTCAAAGGGTTAACAGTTCATACAAGGAGAAGCAGGGTCATGATTAGGGATGCCAACTTTTCCTCAAAAAAATACCAGCCGTAGTTGCGGGTCGGTGAGGGGCCACAAAAGGGAGGAGCCACAAAAGGGGCAGAACCACTCAATGTTGCATGAGTCAGATCCGTCCTGTTTGTTATTTAATACATTTTTTCTTATAGGTACATTTTCATGTAATTACTTTTATAGTATAGCTGTTGCTGGACATTCCCCTGCTGTCTCAGCCTGTTCTCTTTAGCAGTGGGAAGAACAGATCGTTTCCCTGCAGCACATCACACAGATGCTATTTCCACACAAAAAAAGAAAACAAAAAAAGCATACACCCCGAATCTCCTGCACTAGAACAATGGAATGCAACCCTTGGCTCTCCAGCTTTTAGGGAACATAACTCCTGTCATGTCCAACCAGCCTTTAGCCACTTGGGGATGATGGGAGTTTTAGTCTTCATAAGTTGGAAAGCCTAAGGATGCCCACCGCTGTACTAAGGAAAAGTGGTGGTTTTGGGGGCAACCAGCTGCAATGTCCTTTGATATGAATGGTGATTTTAACCCCTTGAGTTTTAAAGAGGTCTCTGACGCATAGCAAAGTAATGTGTTCAAACCTCTAACATCAAGGGGTTAAAATTCCAAATTAAATCAATGGGGATTTTGAGAAGCATCATTTGCTCCCTATGATACATTTGATAGGATCCAGAACTGCATCACTTTTCATCAGTTTATCGGCCTCCCTGTTCTTTTTTTCACTTGCACTGTTCCAGCTTAACCCTTTGGGTGCTAGGGAGGTCTCCACTTCATTGCACTGTGTTGCGTTGAAGACACGTCTGGCCTCATCCACTTTTTCAAGTCTAATTTAGAATTTTTACCATAACGGTCAGTCATTTGATGGAAACATATTTAGCAGCCCTTGGGATTAATCTGCTTGCTTGTCACTGCCCTACTGTAATGTAACATGAAGCAACATAATGAGACATCACAGATCTGCCCTAAACGGGAGGTAACTTTTTTGTCTTTGGCACCTTCTGAGGTAAAGTCAAGATCTATACACAGCTTGGTAACCTGCAGCACTCCAGCTGTTAATCAATGTTATAATGTAACAGCAGCTTGGTTGCCAAACTCTTCTCTATAGTGTTATTTAGAACACCAAATCCATCCCCAGTATACAGTGCTTACAAAGGAAAGCGATATTTTTGAGGACTTTAATTACCAAAGGATAATGAGCCCTCAGTGCTGTGTGTGCAAAGCATTCCCATGTCGCAAACCTCTCTGACACGAAAGGTATTTCAAACAACATAGAATAACTGGTTAAATGCCTGAAAATGCTAAACAATTGTTTTGTGTGTGTGTGTGTGTGGGGGGGGGGGTACACGTAAAGCAGAGTCCACTTTACTTTAAGCATATGGCCCCCAGAACAGAGGTGAACAAAAATGGAGAAAACTGAGGAGACAGACAACATTTTTAGGAGCCAGCTCTGCATTTTAGAATCCAGAGAAGGGGTGTATGTACATAGATGTATATAAAAGAGCCCCAACATTTAGGAGCCAGGAGTAAATTTGTAGGAGCGTGTGTACAGGATCTTTAGATTTTTTCCATCCCTTCCATACAGGATAAATCAAAGAGAAGTGGAAATTTACACACATGAAGGAGAGGTGACGTTGGGAAAACTGTACAGAGACAAAAGAAGCAGACCAAGTTTCAAAACTCTGTATTCCTCAAAGTAAACTCAAATTAGAGATTGGTGAGGTGTCATTCAGTGTGCACATGGAATAAACATGTGACGTTTTGTACACTCCATATAGAAAATGTTCATGTTGTTTTGTAAGCCGGCGTGGTCAATTACAAAGTAACATTACTCCCCTGTCCGAGGCTGCAGACTGTGTTCCACTCATTGGGTCCCTCTGGAATGGTCCTTCCCTCAATGTACTTGCATCGTACTTTGAAGCTCATTACATCAGCACTTCAGGGGATATGTCTGCCCCAAGAATGGATCAAATGAGCACTGGTCAGGACTCCATGAGGTCATGCAGAAGACACGGCACTGGTCAAGTAAGAAGGGTTCCAGTCAGCCCCGGCCATCTGCAGGTAGACAGTGGCAGGCCCATGCTACCATCAGATCCTTTCCGTTTCTCTTGGTTCTTGATGTGCCTAAGAGTGTCCCGGGGAGGCTTGGCCTTGCGGGAGTTAAATGCCCGGGCCTGTGTGGCAGGCAGCCTCTTCCACAACATGCCTCTGAGCCACATTCAGTCACGGGGAGCACATGAGAGACAATGTACCGTACAGATGCTCTGACCAGTCACCACCCGGCTCAGTATATCTAAGGTAAACAGCGACCCAATTGTGTTGGGCTTCATCTACAACAATCCAATAGTTGTACAGCTTCCCGATTGCTACACAACTAAAGGACCAATCACATTCTGCTCTCTTTACCAGTCACCCAAAAAAAGCTTACATCCCTCCACTCCAGATGCACACAAATACCAGGTTTTTAATTGCCGGTATAGTAGTTATACCGGCACCGGCTCCAGTGCGCTAATTACCGGCTGTGCAGGTAAAATACCGTCCAGATGGCAACCTTAGTCATAATGGAGAAGACTTATGACTAGCTCCCCCTCAAGATAGCCCATCCTTGATAATAGACATACAGCTGGGGAGCCACATGCTGTTACACCCTAATCCAACGTATCAGCAGCTTGATGTAGAAGCAATGAATAACATTAGAATTCATATTTTTACCTTAACATAGTAACATAGACTTGATGAGGCTGAAAAAGAAACGTGCGTCTATCAAGTCGCCAAAAACACCCCTGTTGATCCAGAGAAAGGGAAAAAAAGCCCTCTGGACCCATTTCCAATCTAGTCCCAAGTGGGAAAAAAAAAGTCCTTCTTGACTCACTTGGATAAGTCTGACACCCTGTTGAAGTGAAGCAGAAGGCTTCGGGAAGTAACGTGAGCAGCCTTAAGGTTGCCATCTGCCAAATCAAATAAGATAAGTACTGGCATAATCTACTTACAAGGGGAGGATGCCGTTCCCATTCTAAATGTACGACTGGAGATTTGGGTAGGATCCAGACCTATACGTGTGAGACTGATTAGGATGTAATAAATTAATAGGAAATAAAGAGATAACTGGATTGGAAAGGAAGAAGAAGCTGATGACCGTGTGATGCTGGTGAATAGTAGTTCAATACCTGGAGTTTAATGGACACCAGGAATCAAAGAAGCAAAGTAAGGAATGAGATGGCCTACATGTGCTTGGTCCGTATTAAATCAGAAATGATAACGGTGAAGTGGCTAGAAAGCCTAACAAGTGGGTCCCCAAGTGGGTCCCTTTGAGTGAGGGTATCGGTCCCTGATGCCAGGAGCCTTGCCTGGGCAGGGGGAGCCCAAAGAAGGAAAGGCTGTTGGCAGCCAGGATGATGGAGATAGGTTGGTGCTGAAAGGAAAGGGTTAATAATTAGGTATTCGCACGCTGGTTGAGGGGGGGATTTGGTAAGTCTGAACAATGGTATCTTCGGCCTCTACGAAGAGGTAAGGAATGAACTGTGTTACCTTCAGCCTCTACGAAGAGGTAAGGTATGAGCTGTGGCTCCTTCAGCCTCTAATGAGAGGCAAGGTATGAGCTGTGGTACCTTCGGCCTCTACGAAAAGGTAAAGTATGAGATGCGGTATCTTGGCCTCTACGAAGAGGCAAGGGATGAGCTGTGGTACCTTCAGCCTCTGCGAAATGAGCTGTGATCCTTTGGCCTCTTGATGAGGTAAGGACTGAAGTGTGATCCTTCAGCGTCTGCGATGAGGTAAGGACTGAAGTGTGATCCTTCAGCCTCTGCGATGATTTAAGGACTGAAGTGTGGTTCTTCGGCCTCTGTGAAGAGGTAAGGACTGAAATGTGATCCTTCGGCCTCTGCAAAGAGGTAAGGATTGAAGTGTGATCCTTCAGCCTCTGTGAAAAGGTAAGGATTGAAGTGTAATCCTTCAGCCTCTGCGAAGAGGTAAAGCTCGAAGTGTGATCCTTCGGCCTCTGCGATGAGGTAAGGATTGAAGTGTGATCCGTCGGCCTCTGCGATGAGGTAAGGACTGAAGTGTGATCCTTCGGCCTCTGCGATGAGGTAAGGACTGAAGTGTAATCCTTCGGCCTCTGCGATGAGGTAAGGATTGAAGTGTGATCCTTCGGCCTCTGCGATGAGGTAAGGACTGAAGTGTGATCCTTCGTAAGAGTACCTGATGTTGTTTATTGTACGAAATGTTGTGCGGGTATTGAAGTTAACAGTATGATGTGACTGACTTTGGTATGAGGTGAGATGGGCACTGGGATACCTGAATGGAATGAAGATGTGAGAAATGTCTGTTCGCTAAAACGTTATAGGGAAAATGAACTTGCGTGAAGTGCAGGTATGGATCCATGCCTGAATACATGGCTGCGTGCCCATATGAATTAACGGGTACTAAATGCGTGAATACTTACATAAACTGGGGTACGTATGCAGTAATTAAAGGGAGGGGAAGAATGAAGTGGGTTTTATGACCTTAACTTGGAATTCTTGATGAACCTCTGAATAACTAAGAGTATGTTGGTCAGCGAGACTGACGGATACCTGAAACTAAAATTGAATAGAAGTGGGGCAGAACAATAGGGAATTACCCCATAGCTGAAGTAAAGCGGATGGTAAAAAGAGTGAGTATCCCTAATATGTGTGCAATAGCCCATAGAATCATGACAATGATACAATTTATGTTTGTCCAATAGAACATTGAGTCAGTGTGGTCATACAATGTATCAATGAACGAATAAGGAATAAAAATGCTATCAGGACAGTGATCTAACGTAACAAAGTATGTCTGATAGAACATAGAAATGATAAAATACAACAAAGTGTGTATGTCAGACAGAACACTGATTCTGAAGATTGCGATAATAAAATGAAATATGTATGTCTGATAGAGCAAGGGATCAGGACATTGATGTAGCAATGTACGTATAGCGACAGAACATGAATCAGGACAGAGATACAATGTAACCATACTCAGGCCAGTGGTAAAATGTAGTGATTAAGTATGTCTGTGTAAGCCTTAGTTCCCTGCTGTGGGTAACGTTGGTATGTGTGTAGCTTCAGCCCCTGCGGTGGGTAAGGTGTGTAGACCTTCGGCCCTTATGAAGACGTTAGGTACCTGTGAGTGTGAACTACAGACTATGTTGTAAGGTAGGGACTTGAGGTGACCTCCGGCCTCTGTGAAGAAGTAAGGTTCCTGATGGATAGGACATGGGATCAGGATAATGATACTACGTAACGAAGTATGCATGGTGATAGGACATCAGACCGGTGATACAATGTATGTATGTACGATGGAACATGGACTTGGTACACTGAAACAATCTAACAATGAATGTATGTATGATAGGACGTGGCATCCGGACACTAAAACAATGTAACTATGCATGTATGAACGATAGAACATGGGATCAGGACACTGAAACAATGTAACTATGTATGTATGTACAACAGAACGTGGAATCAGGACACTGGAACAATGTAACTAAGTACGTATGTTAGATAGAACATGGAATCAGGACACTGCAACAATGAATTATGTATGCATGGATGTATGTACGATAAAATGTGGAATCAGGACACTGAAACAAAGTAACTATGTATGTATGTACGATAGAACATGGAATCAGGACACTGAAACAGTGTAACAATGGATGTATGTACAAAAGAACGTGGAATCAGGACACTGAAAAAATGTGGCTATGTATGCATGTAGATAGAACGTGGAATCAGGACACTGTAACAATGTAACTATGTATGCATGTAGATAGAACGTGGAATCAGGACACTGTAACAATGTAAATATGTACTTATGTTAGATAGAACGTGGAATCAGGACACTGAAACAATGTAACTATATTTATATGTTAGATAGCATGTGGAATCAGGACACTGAAACAATGTAACTATGTATGTATGTTAAATAGAAAGTGGAATCAGGACACTGAAACAATGTAACTAAGTATGTATGTTAGAGGTGAACTGTACTTGTTTACCATTACATAGATTGACACCACTCTAACAACCTGGAGAGAGGTAGCATAGAAATTGCATGTTATGGGTACTATCCACACAGTAAAACAAGCAAATAACTCACATAGGAACCAGACATTGTTCCTTATTCTGTTAAATAGCTAAAGACATACAGCAGCACAGTACCAAAGATATTGAAAGAAGTATTAGATAGATGTACTGAACTTATTTGCTGCATGAACTCAAACGTTCCAAGGATAATAATAATAACCATAATGGTATCTGTTTAAAGGGATAGTAATATTTAAAATGTAAAAAAAAATATGTTGTAGAGTTTATCCCCCTGAGTAAAACAAGAGTACTCCCACTGCTGAAAGGTGTTTCATTCAAAAGTTATTAATTTTCAAAGTTTAATTTTTTAGGTGCAATATCACAGTGGCCTGAAATTGTACAGTGGCGCTGTTGCTACACGATCCTATGGACAGCTCTGGTCAGTTGACCATAAATCTCCATAGGATGGTGTAGCAACAGCGCCACTGTACAATTTCAGGCCACTGTGATATTGCACCTAAAAAATTAAACTTTGAAAATTAATAACTTTTGAATGAAACACCTTTCAGCAGTGGGAGTACTCTTCTTTTACTCAGGGGGATAAACTCTACAACATATATTTTTTTACATTTTAAGTATTACTATCCCTTTAACTAAGGAAGTTAAATTACTGTACCCGTGATACGTTCCTAGAGTTCGGCTATTTTAGAAGACTAGGGCATAGGTTGAAGGAACGCTTTGTTGCGGGGAATGGTAGCATGCACCAAAGCGCTGCAGCTGGCTGCTCGAGTGATACGTGGAGTGAAGGGAGATTCGACCACTTAACACTCACCACCCGTATATACGACAATTAAGTTAGGAAACTTGCTAAGCCGGCATTTTTCAGTATAATAAGGTGACTTACTCATGAAAAATGATTGTGGATAACCTAACGGCTTGACAACGTATCTCCTCTAGGTAGCATACAGTTTTTGAATGCAATATTGAATTGAAGCATTGCGGGAGTCTATCACATCTCAACGCTTCCTGATGTACTTAGGATTAAAAAGGATTTGTATTAGAGATCACAAGTAGGCAATGTAAGGATATGAAAACATTGTGATCGTATTCGGTGAGAGTCCTGCCTACAAAAGCCTGGGTATGCAGTTATACGAGAAACCGTGTAAGTGGCTTGAGGAGTGATGCAGCTGAAGGTAGCCTCAGTAGTGAAGGGGGAAGCTCTAGCCTCGAGCTAGTTGCGGGAACGAAAAGTGATGAACTGTAGAGACTATGTGCCTCTTCAAGGAGGCTTTCTAGTGTTGGGTAAGAGACTAGATTTGAGGTGAATGATAGCTCGTGCGGATAACGTGATTGAATGACTATCGTGGCACTGCAGTATGCTGGTAGTCTGAGGTCGCTTGCTGTGAGACCCGCAGCAACTATATAGAACTATATAATAATCGTCATGATCATGGATAGAAAACAGCATAGTTACGTTTCTGTAGTCTCCGAATGAGGTCGGAGGAACTTAGATGCTAGAAGAGGCAACGTTTGCCTCTGTGAGCAGTCTTGAAGCTGGCGTATTGTAGAACCGGATGTGAAGCAACGCAAACTTCCAAGTCGGCTGATGACGCTACTGACTATTACTATGACATACTGCTGGCTTGAGACTGAAACGCTGCAATGGACGAACGTGAGGGACGCACAAATGATGATGCGCACTGGAGGGAGAGGCTGCAGTCGGTATTTAAGGCTTGCAGCCCGTCCCACAAATGCAGGCCCAGCCTTCCACCTATACAAATTTGTTTTTTTTGTACTTGGACGATACAAAGCTTTTTCAAATAATTGACATTTACTTACTTTGCGTGTCTGGAGTGGAAGTTCTGCCACCTTAGAGCTTATTGCAATTATACCATAGGGGGGAAATGAGTATTCCCATTGGCTTAAACTGTTTTTTTAATCCCATGAATGTTAGAGAGGTCTCTAAGACCCTTCTAGAAGTCAAAGGGTTAAAATCCACCTTGAAATCAAAAGGATTTGTTCCCTATGGAAAAGAAAGACAGAAATGATAAAAAATGGAACAAGGAGCAGCAGTCTATGGTGAAGTATGTTCCAACTTGGAAATAAGTGAATAAATGACTGAGTTCTCATATATATATATATATATATATATATATATATATACACATATGAAACCTATATGGATCAGGAAGACATAAGAACTTGTGGAGGACACTTTGCTGGCCCCACACAGGTAATCAATCACCTCATTGATTCATCCTCAAACCAAAGCTCCAACAATGTGGATAATTCAATATAAAAAGAAAACACGAATCTGTTACATTTTTCAGTGGAGACCAGGGATGGATCACAACTCCCTGCCTAAATGCATGCAGGGAATATCTGTGCTTGTCCTCCCAGCTAGGGACTCTGATAAATGCATAAATATTTACCTTGAACATATACTGAATGAATTGAATATAAACAATTAACCACTTATACAGTTCTAAGTTTTATAAGAAATGCAATATTAATGGACCATGGAGCTTTTTATCTTCTCAGTGGATTCTGGGATGGCAGAGAGGCATGCAGACGCGCTTTCATACCAGAATTCCCTGACATGCCAGGACTAGAAGTGTTCGGACCGACGAGACGATCCTGGCACATCATGGGTTCTTAAGGGGTTAAAAGATGTTAAATATGGATTAAATATATACTAAATAATTTAATTGGTCATACAATAGTATATAATAACAGTAAAAGTATGCATAATTTTATTAGATTGAAAACTATATAAATGAAAGTAATAGATGTGTTTGCTCTAAAACGATGTGAATGTATCTGCAGATACTAAACTGATTGGAATACACAACAATGTGAGCAATCTATTTTCTGTAGATCCATCACATCTATCCGTATGTATTATCTGTGTTACATTTACTGCTAGGTCTTTTTTCTAGCGTGTATTGTAACTTTATCCGACTTATCAGTATCCTAATCAGTTTACTATCAGGGGTTAAATCCCCCATTTAAATCAAATTAATTTTGCATTTGTCTCCTCTGGTGCAGTTTGTTTGCTCCTGAATTGCTCAGCTTTTCACATATGGCCCATTGTGTGCTAATGTGTCACAGTCATACATTGCCCTCAAAGGGTTAAACATTATTTCATGAAAGGAGGTTTAAGCCTGTGAGTGTACTTGAGTGAGGACATGGTATGATCTCCTTTTAGTCAGACAGAATGTGTTAGTTGTTCAGTTCATACCAAAGACTGCAAATAAGACATTAAACCCTTATCAAGCATTATATCTATATGTGTGTGTACTGTATGAATTTACCAGATCAGGGAAACAAGGGAACTTCCACTGCTGGGATATACATTATAGGGCTTCATTGTTGACTAAAACAAGAGAAAACCCATTGCCGTGAAATGCTTTGTTCCAAATGTATTACAGATCATAGTTTTGTTTATATCTTAAACTATAAAGTGGTATCTAGTATCCAGACAGTCATATTGCATTCTATAGGAGAGGGGAACCACTGGCTACAATTTTCCTTAGATTGTGATAGTATCAGCTCCATCACTTTATGTATGATTAAATTGTTATAACATTTGGAGAAAGCAACTTCCAGCAGTGAAAGAACCATTGTTGTGCTCAGCAGGAAAAGTCCTACAATATTTGTTTTCATTATAATGGTTTAAAATGTTCTTTTAATTCAAATTTGTTTTGGGTCTAATTCACCAGGTGGATGTTGCTATTACAGTCTATGGCAAACTATGATAGAACTTTGGTCAATATTAGTTTCATACCCCACTGGTAAACAATGATTAAATCAGTTGATACCAGATCCTGGCAGACTGCCTGCAAGTATTCTTTTCCCCACTGTGACATCACAGTGAGTTGATGACATCACAATAGCAGAGGCTTCACCCAGCATTGATAAATGGAATTCCCTTATCTTAGTAAACATTTGAGCAGTGAGTTTGATCAGAGCACATCTTATTTCTTTGCTACAGCAATAATCTGAGAGTTTAACTAGTGTTTTACAGTTTAACAGTTTAACAGTTTACAGTTTAACCGGTCTTCAACTTCACGTTTAACTGGTGTCATCAGGTTCAGGTACCCCATCTCTCTCTCTCTCTCTCACAAACACACACACACTATCTCTCCCACTGTATATATATATAACAGTTCAAGCATTTCTGGCTCACTGTAAGGGGGCATAGATAGAAAATACTGATTTAGGAGGCACCCTGCCTCTTCAATCAACCACCACTGCTTAGCCAATTTAAAAAAATAAGTTAGTCACTTGCCTTGTCTAAGGAGGAGGCAGGGGGCGCTATGACAACTGCTGGGAACACAGGGATAGATTCACTTCATTACTTGAAATAGTAGCTTTCTGTTAACCCTTTAACTGCGGTATAAGTGACTATTCACTAGAGTAAGGGCAATGAGTGAATCAGCCAGCACAGCCCATTTTCTTCATGCAGGCATGCAGCTGAACTTTGGGGCATGTACAAGAATATACCAAGGACAAACCCAGGGAAGGGGGTTACTGTTGCTCAGAACCTACCCCCCACGCACTCTTTTGCCCCACTGGATTAGGAAAAGACAAAGCTTCACACCCCAGTAATGAGAAATGTTTGTAATAGGAATTTGGGGGGTTCATTTGTCCCCTATAGTGCATTTGGTTTACTCCTGAATTACTCCTATTGTCCTTAGTACATGAGCCTCTATAGGGGCAGTGAAGCTGATGTACTTACAAAAGCTACAGTCATTGTGGACTAAACCATCTGCACCCCAGGTGTGAAAGAAAAAGTCCACTTGATATAAAGGGAGCTTTTAACTCTTGGAATGCTAGAGAGGTCTCCAGTGCATTATGAAGCCATGTCATTTAGATGTATGTATCATTTACTGGGTTATAAACCCCATTTAAGTCTATAGAAATGCTTATTTGTCCTCTTGGTAGAGTTGAATTGCTCCTCGTTTCCTTTGTGGATAAGGCTCTAAGTGGGCGGAGATTGGGTGGGGTCAGCTGAGTAGGGTGTGGCCAAGAGCGGTGTTTTGGATAACTCTTTAAGTTTTACCCATTGTAACAATATCATGATCCTAAAAATGTCCATATCAGAACAATGTCCCCTATACCATGGAGCCGTAGACTAAAGTAGTAAGTGTATTGTACCCTCTCATCACTGAATACCATATTGTGCTACCACCAGCCCAGATAACATGTAGATCTCTGAATAAAAACCCACTAAAGGTTCAGAGATAAATAATCCAATGATAACTCATTGTCTTTCCTTTCTAGGGGATCCTGTACCAGAGGTTAAACCGGTATGGACAACCAACGTCCAGCCAGGAATGGGGCTCCATTCCCGTGTCGCTACAGTGCCCGTCTGATTTCTAACGGGTATTATTTGGAGGACGCCATCGTGTATAATGACGATGGATCGGTATATGTGGACCGTTCAAAACGGTCCGTTTACTACAAAGAGAAAACCGTGAGGTAAGTACATGGGTATCTGCTCACACTTATTTACACAGTTCTTAACCCTTTATTGTTTCTTAATTTGATGAACACCCTTCTGGTGAAGAAGAGAATACATTAAAGGGATAGTAATTTCAGAAAAAAGTATTAACTATATGGTAGATACAATTAAAAGACAATACTTGCACTTATTCGTATCTCTCAGACCGTTATGGTTTGAGAGATATAGGAAAATAAAGTTCTCCGCTCCCTCCCCTTTCTGCTTGATGAGCTGTAAAGCTGTTAGAAGCAGATTCTGGTCGCTTGACCAGACGTGGCTCTTCAGCAGCGCCGATATAACGATATCTAACGATAAATACTTAATTGGAATGGTCTACAATGTGTGCTTGCAAACAAGGCTCACGTTTTAGACCATTTCAATGATGTATTTATTTTTAGGTATCGCTATGTCAGCGCTGCTTAAGAGCCACCGTCTGATCCAGGAACCAGAATCTGATTCTGACAGCTTTACAGCTCGTCAAGCAGAAAGGGGAGGGAGCGGAGAACTTTATTTTCCTATATCTCTCAAACCATAACGGTTTGAGAGATACGACTAAGTGCAATTACTCTCTTTTAATTGTATCTACCATATAGTTAATACTTTTTTTCTGAGATTACTATCCCTTTAAATGTAAAATCAATGTTATAGCCACATCCCCCCCTCACCCGCTAGGTGCTCCCACTGCTGGCAAATGTTCCTTTCAAAAGTTATTGCAGTTCGGACTTGCTTTTTTTTATTTTATTTTCTACATTTAACCCCCAAAGGTTCCCTTTAATTGAGACAGATTTACTACGTAAAAGAGGTGTAATTCTGGAGCAAACCAACTGCACCACAGGGAATATCTGAAAACGTTTTTTGTTTTAAATAGGGATGTTTAACCCCTTACATTTTAGAATCTTCTCCAATGCATTTAAATCTATAAGGATAGGAGGAATTTTTATTTTTCTCCCTATAGTGCAACTGATTTTCTCCAGAATTGCACTCTTTTTGCTCAGTAGATCAGTCTCCCTGTGATAGGATGTAAATACTAATCATGTCCCTCCTTATACGTCTCTAAAACCCAGTCTGACCAATTATATATTATATTATAAGTAAAATCTTCCAATTCCTTTATCAGTTTTGTTGCACATCTCTCTACGTTTCCCTGTGTCTGACTCACTGCAGAACAGTTTGTGTTGGGACACCCATCTGGCACTAAAAGCCATAAGTGTCTGCATGTGGGTCATGAATCCTGATGCAGCAGCCCCCTGGCACTTCAGATGGATAGCTTTTTCCTATCTACCTTCCACATAATGCCAAGAAATTCAGAGATCCTCCAGTGAGGAATTGCTTCTAGGGTCTTTGTTGGTTCCTGATTCAAACTTGCACTTGGACATGAAATGAGGTCTGGGTTGGGGCTCGTTATTTAAACTTGCTCCAGGTCATGGGTAGGGGCGGCCTCAGATTTTTCCCCTGGGCTTCGATAGGTTCTAGTTATGTCACTGACCAATAGTAATGTTTCAAAATAACTTTATTTAAATCTGTTGTTCAACATTTAAGAGGGTAACGGATTTCAATTCTAAGAAAGCCTTTAAAGGAGAAATATACCCATAAATAAAACTGAGGCTGCATAGACTCTGTATAAATCATTATGATATGCAATGTAGGTATAATAATACACATAGTAATGAATAAAAATGAAAAGCTCCACAGCAAGGGCCAAACTGAATTCTTTCTTGTCAACTAAAACTGCGAGTTGGTCCCTTCCAAGTATGCGGCCCTGTAGAGTCTGAGTCTTATGTACAAAAGGGAAGAGGAACCATTCTGGAGCAAACCAACTAAGCGGTGGGGGAAAATAAACATTGCCCAAATCCACCTTGACTTAGATGAGACTTCACAATGCGCTGGAGATCTCTCTACCACTCAAGGAGTTAAAAGCTCATTCAAATTGATGGTAATATTTCTTTCCCCTCTACTGTGTAACTGCTCCTCTGTCCTTTTATACATTGGGTTCAGGGTCTATAGGGCCTCAAAATCATAAGGGGACAAGAGAAAGTCCAGTTTGCATCCTGCTGTGGAGATAGTGTATATATTTTACTCTTTATCATTAGAATTTTGAGAACTATGTATTCTAATAAAATGATCTGTTCAGAGTCCATACGATCTGTTATATGTAAGTGTATAATTCCCCTTTACAGTGTATCCTTACCCCTCCCTCCTTTCCCATTTCACTGATGTCAGCTCCTTCACCATTTCTCCATATGACACTATGTAAGTAAAACGAGAGAAGGGCTCTTTACTGGAAGGTACATAAATATGCATATTGATGGCAGTGACGTCAGTGGAGATACTGACAGTGATGTGTGCCGTCTGTTACATTATCATGAGAATGTAAATGTCACAATTCTGTCAGGGGATAGTAAAAAATACGAAATCACTGTTACCAAAATAAAAGTCTGAAGTATTTACTTCTTTTAAGGAACTAATAATTATATATTGATTATTTTCAGAGTTTTCAAGAAGAGAGCAGCAGCAAAAAGACCCTGCACATCACCAAACATGGTAAATGAAATTGGGACACCTGATCGGGAGCGACAGGTGGAGCAGCTGGCTTCGGGGACCCGTCCCAGCTGCAGTGCAGGTAAGTGGATGGTATAAATCAAGGCTCAAAATTTCAAGTACTGAGCTAATAGACAGGCCTGAAAACTTACTCGCCACCAGTTTCCATGCCTAGCCCCTCCCATATCCCCACTTTTAACCCCACCCATATCCCTGCATTTATGGACCCCTAATATCTGCTAAAGAGGGACGTTTGGGAGGGACAGACTTCTAATATTTCCTAAAGAGGAACACTTGGGAGGGACAGACCCCTAATATCTCCTAGTGGGACACTTGGGAGGTATGTACCCTTATTATGTCCTAAACAGGGACACTTGGGAGGTATGTACCCCTAATATATCCTAAATAGTGACACTAGGGAGGCATGGACCCTAAGATATCCTAAAGAGGGACACTTGTTAGGCATGGACCCTAATATATCCTAAATAGGGACGCTTGGGAGGTATGTACCCCTAATATATCCTAAAGAGGGACACTTGGTAGGCATGGACACTAATATATCCTAAAGACGGAAACTTGGGAGGCATGGACCCCTAATATCTCCTAAAGAGGGAAACTTGGGAGGTATGTACCCCTAATATATCCTAAAGAGGGACACTTGGTAGGCATGGACACTAATATATCTTAAAGAGGGAAACTTGGGAGGCGTGGACCCCTAATATCTCCTAAAGAGGGACACTTGGTAGGCATGGACCCTAATTTATCCTAAAGAGGGACACTTGGTAGGCATGGTCCCTAATATAAACTACAAAGGGATACTTTGGATATATGGCAACATAGGGAAATGAAAATTCCCATTGATTTGAATTGGGCTTTTAATTCCCTGAGTGCTAGAGAGGGCCCCAAGACATTGTGAAGCAACGTGTTGATGAGCTCTCTAGCATTAAAGGGGTTTTAAATCCCAATTAAAACAGTGGACATTTAGATCAATTTATTTGGATCCTATGCTGCAATTTCTTAATGCCACACCTTATCATTTTCTTTATACCTGCGGCCTTAACCCTTTGAATGCAGAGGGGTATGCAAATCAATGCGTTTTGTATCCCTCTGGCACTCAGAGAGTTAAGATCATTGTTACTACAGACATGTCAGGATCTGACTGAATTGCAGAAAGCTGCCAAATATGACCATGTAACATTCTTAATACAATTGTAAATACGGTAGCATGCTCAGTATTATTGATTACATAATCAGTTCATAAACCAAGAGGTAATAGGAGGAAGGGAATCCCACCACGGCCGCCCTGTCACACCATCGCTCACTTCTGTCCTCCGATCTGCAGTATTATACATAGCTGAGCGCTGCCCCGGCTCTCTCTCAACTTTTAAAAAAAAAAAGATACATATAAACAGGCTGCTCTGTCCCTCCATCGCTTACTTCTCCCCTCCGGTCCACATTTCCACAGAACTATACACAGCTGAGTGCTGCCCCGGCTCTCTCTCAACTTGTAAAAAATATATATATATATGTGTATATATAAATAGACAAGGAGAGAAAGAGCCGAGGCAGTGCTCAGCTTATGTGAGGAGACTGCCCCATTGTAGGGAACAGGGGACATTATTCATTCAGGTAAAGAGGTGCAGTTCTGGAGCAAACCAACTGCAGCACAGGGTGAAATGAAAATGTTGTAGATCCCCACTGATTTAAAGTGGAACTAACACCTCATGATAATCTATCCACTTACCCTAATATGGCCAGAAAATCCCAGAGACCACTATGAATTTTGCTCTTGTGTCTTTGTTCATGAGATAACATCTTGTATCAATCCTGGATGTCATGTCCATGGGGGCGGACATGACAGTTACTAACAGGGCCTCAAAGTCTGCTCACTGTACATGGTAATACTATCGCTTTAAGGACCACACGATGTGTAACTCATAGCTTTGTATTACACTGTGTGCCACTCTGTCCTTAAAGGGTTAATTAGGTTCATGCCCTCTGCATGCTTCAGTTACAGACAAAAACTGCCAGGTCCCCTTCGTGGACAGGACTCCAGGACTAAGTGATGATGTCTGTCTAGAACAGAGGCACAAGGGCAAAATACATAGGGGCCATTGTTAACCCCTTGAATACTAACTAGAGGTGTTTCTTAATGTGGGTTAAACGCACCATTTAAATCAATGTCGATGTTCATTCCACCCCTATGGTGCAGTTGAATTGCTCCAGAATTGCACCTCTTTAGTTTGATGAATGAGGCCACAATACACATTATTGCTATTTTGCAGGCAAAGTCAATGTGCAAAAACAAGGTTATTTAAGAAAAGGAAAAGAAATGCTCATTAAGTGTATAAAACATTAATCTGTGATTTTACTCTTGTTTCAGAATCCAGAAGAGGACTAAACATCCTGAATGTGATTTTATTCATGTTCACACTCTTCTTTGCCTTTATCAGTCACTCCAGGTAACGCAATAGAATGTGATGATGTCATCATGTATTAGTATGAAATGGACATTGTGATCAGAAATCAGTGGGAACTAGTCATTGGGTGGTCCTGGTCCAAGTAACTGTTTGGGCCCAAAAATATTCTCACTCAAGTATAACTAGAACCTATTGGGCTTGGGGTCCAGTTGGTGCCCCCTGTAATGTTGTGCCCTATCACAACTGCACCCTCTGCACCCCTGTTGTTACCCCCCCCCCCGAGACTAATAAGAGAATATATCAATCTGCCAGTGCAGTTGTTTTCTGAACATACACACTGGCCTAAAAATGATGGGGGGGTGTGCACTAGTGTGTATGATCGATTTAGTACATACCGTACACACACTCTGCCTTCATTAAGACTTTAATGTGATCCCCTAACACCTCACCTATAGTATGTGCAGGAAATGTTGTCATGACAATATACTGTGCTCCATGTTAGAGCACAGATAACTAATACACAGAGGAACACAGCACCCCAGAATCCCCAAATACCTCACCTGTACCCCCTCCTATTGGAACATGAGCAGTAAATGGGAGAGGTTTCAGTATAACTAGCTTAGTATATAGTCAATAACTATGTGCAGCACCAATAGATCAATTCCAGACCTATTTTACTGTGGAATCGTATTAGTACATCCCGGAGTATAAATGATGTACATTAGGCCATGTGTGATGATAGAGAGGGACATTATACACCGTTACCTCTGTACCAGAGAATAAACTGGGGCCACAGGAGGAGCCCCAGAGGACCACATGCCATCCCAGGAGCACCTGTTCCCTGTTAATCATCCAATCTAAAGAGCCAGAATGACATACCTTGCATCCCATACAGTAACTGACCAACAGAGATTGACTTCAACTAGGAGACTGACCCACAAGGCTTGTTTTTATTGGGAAAGCTAATCTACATAGTCTGTGGGACTATATGCACAAAGGAAAGTAGATTCATTCCAGGGCTAACCAACTGCACCAAAGGGGAAAATAAAAATCCCCAAATTATCGAGTGATTAAAATGGGGATATAAACCCCTTGAATGCCAGTGATGAATCCAAAGCAATAGTTCCACTTTTATTTTGTGCATATGGCCCTGTGTGTTTAATGAATTATGATAGTTAGACACTATAATAATTATGATAATATTATTATATGTTACAGAAATTGGCTGAGTGACAGCCACAACACGCTGCTGACTACGATTATGGGGATCATATGGTTCTGTAAGTAATTATTACTCTCTATTTCCATCAACATTTCCAACCGTATTACAATGTATCTGTTTAATGGAAGGAACACTACCAGCTAAACATGACCTGGGCTTCTACCCACTTAAATCCCCTCTACTTCATGCAGCGTCTGTTATCTTTCTATGTTTGTTTTCTGAGAACTAAAATCTGGTCTTACATACAGAGCACTCACTCCTGCCTTTTCCAGGGCTCCCATTCATTGTCCAGGATGATCTGTAAATAAGCTGAGATAAGATAACATCCTTTCTGAATAAAAGATCAGTGAGGACTTATCACAGTCAATTAACTGATCAGCTCTTCTCTGTATACAAACAACATAAACAACATGAAGTAAATGCTCAGGACAATTTACATATAAATAAAGGCAAGTTTTATATTATATTTTAGGGCTGTAACATATAAGTAATTAGTATATACATATGCTAGCTTTATGTACGTGGTTTATAAAGTAATATGAAGGTATTTAATTCGTTTGTGTTAGTGTTCTTTTAAAAGAAAGGAAAACCTTTATTATAAACTCTATATTAGAGGGATTTTACTATGAGTAGATACTCAGAGATGCTTCATTCCAAAGTGATAACAGATCAATTTTTTATTTTATTATTGTAGATAAACTTTTAGTGACACCTGGGGGAGATTCACTAAGCAGTGATAAAGAGGTGAATAAAGTGGAGATGACTTCTCCAGTTTATCACTTCTCCATTCCTTACATTATTCTATAGAGTCTATTCACTAAGATCCGCATAGCTGAAGAAATCTTAGTGAATATGCTCCATAGAATAATATAGGAATTGGAGAAGTGATAAACTGGAGAAGTCATCTCCACTTTATCACCACTTTATCACCTCTTAGTGAATCTCCCCCCCCCCCCCCCCCCCGGTATCTTTGCAGTTAATTTATGGCATTCTATGGGAGAGACGAGTCAGTGGCTACAGTTCTCCTTAGAGTGTGATAGTAACAGTTCTACCAATGTGTGACAGATGGAGCTGTAATAATTTTGGAATAAAACAACTCCCATCAGTGGTGGTTCTCTTCATTCCACAGATACATTTCTATAATAATGTTCTCTTCCACATTACAACTTTAATGTTCATTTAATAATTCAGGGTTGATTTAGAGCAGGATGGTACAAATCTATTACTTAAAGGAGAATGAACACCTCCTATTAATACTCCTCCACTTACCTTAATATTTCCAGGAAATCATAATGGCCCCTCTGAATTTTTGCAATAATTCATGGTTCAAGAGATAACTTCAATCAGTCCTGGATGTCATGTCCTGTTTCTCATTTCATTCTATCCCCTTAGTGCTTTGTCCCCAAGCTTTTCCATATAATATGTAGAATAAAAAAAGGCCTTTTGCACACTAGTTGGCGCTGTTGCTATTCGGTTGATAAAAAACATATATGTCTGGTCTCTAATACCTCCCACCAGTAGCAGTGCCTTGTTTTACCGAGCATGACAGAACCCATAACATATATTTTTTTAATTAAAAGTTTGCTATTCCTTTAAAAGGAGAGGCCTGGTCCCTTTACCTTCCCACCCATCACTCACCCAAGATTCAGGGCTCCACAAAATCATCATATTCCTGAAAAGAACAAAATATGTGCTGGAGATAACTCTAGTATCAAAGGGGTTAAAAGTGTATCCTAGCTACTTCCTTCCGTGTACTGATAATACATTATTTTCCTTCTCTCATTAAAAGATTTATACTACAAAGGAGCACGAGGAGACCATCGCTCCGGCAAGAAAGGAGGTTAGAACAGAAGCAGGAGATGGAAATCAGCAGAGCTCTCTGGTGAAGGTAATTTCAAGGGATTTACTGTACCTGCATTTAAAGGGGATCTATCACCCCTACACGTTGGGCTAAATAGCTTGTTTATGTAGCGACTAGCTGGGGTAAGGTTTTTATTTTTTTTAAAAGATCGCTGTTTAGCCGTATTTAATCCAGTAAATATTGCCCTGCGCCCTCCTTCCAGACAGACTGAGGTTACCAGCTGTGTACCGCAGTCTGTCACTCTGCCTCTGCTCCCCTCCCTCTATCCAGCCTCCTCCAATGAACGAGGCTTTCTGCCTGTAAGCTGGAGCGGTCTCTGGCCAATGAGAGCGCTCCAGCTTACAGGCAGAAATCCTCCATCATCAAAGGAGACTGGATAGAGGGAGAGGAGCAGAGACAGAGTGACAGACTGCGGTACAGAGCTGGTAACCTAAGTCTGTCTGGAAGCAGGTGCAGGGCAGCTTTTATTCCTTCAATTTTGGGCAAATAGAGAAAAAAGAAAACAAAACAAAACAAATTCCGTTTTACACATATTCACTATATAATCCAACTATTAAGGCTAACTATTATAGGGGCGATAGACTCCCTTTAAATGCTAGAGATCTCTACTATCCAAGGGGTTAATTGTATAAATATTGTGCAGCTGCCTCATTCTTAGTTTTTAAAACTATCCAGTAAAACACTGACAATCTGGTATAAACCTTTCAGAACAAAGGGGACAACCCTACTAGCCCCAGAATTCCTCCACTTTTGGCTTTACACACCTGCCCCAATGCATTCAGTAGAGAAATGATCATACACTACAGGTCCATGTAAATAAAGGGCATTTCCATGATCTGAACACGACACACAGTTCACGTGCAATGCAGGACACTGTTATGTACTTCTCCTTTATGTGAGGAGACTGCCCCATTGTAGGGACCAGGGGACGTTATTCATCAGGTAAAGAGGTGCAGTTCTGGAACCAACCAACTGCACCACAGGGTGAAATGAAAATGTTGTACAACCCCATTGATTTAGGGGAATTAACACCTCATGATAATCTACCCACTTACCCACTATGGCCAGAAAATCCCAGAGACCACTATGAATTTTGCTCTTGTGTCTTTGTTCATGAGATATCATCTTGTATCAGTCCTGGATGTCATGTCCATGGGGGCGGACATGACAGTTACTAACAGGACCTCAAAGTCTGCTCACTATACATGGTAATAAAAGGACCAAAGGGGTGTGCAATTCATTGTTTTGTATTACACTGTGTACTACTCAGTCCTTAAAAGGTTAATTATGTTCTTGTCCTCTTCATGCTACAGTTTGATAAAAACTGCCAACAACTGTCAGGTCCTCTCCATGGACAGGACTCCAGGACTAAGTGGTGATGATGTCTGACTAGAACAGAGGCTCAAGGGCAAAATACATAGGGGCCATTGTTAACCCTTTGAATACTAGAGATGTTTCTTAATGTGGGTTAAACGCACCATTTAAATTAATGTCAATGTTCATTTTCCCCCTTAGTGCAGTTGAATTGCTCAAGAATTGCACCTCATTAGTTTAATGAACGAGGCCACAATACACATTATTGCTATTTTGCAGGCTATGTCAATGTGTAAAAACAAGGTTATTTAAGAAAAGAAAAGAAATGCTCATTAAGTTTATAACACATTAATTTGTGATTTTACTCTTGTTTCAGAATCCAGAAGAGGACCATCCTGCTCTGCTTCCTCAACTACCACCAGATTTCCAGTCAGATCCTATAACATCTATTTTTTTAATAAAAGTTTACTATTCTATTTAAAACGAGAGGCCTGGTCACTTTACCTTCCCACCCATCACTCACCCAAGATTCAGGGCTCCCCAAAATCATCATATTCCTGAAAAGAACAAAATATGTGTTGGAAATAACTCTAGTATCAAAGGGGTTAGAACAGAAGTAGGAGATGGAAATCAGCAGAGCTCTCTGGTGAAGGTAATTTCAAGGGAGTTACTACACCTGCATTTAAAGGGGATCTATCACCCCTACACATGTTGGGCTAAGTAGCTCGTTTATGTCGTGACTAACTGGGGTAAGTTTTTAATTTTTTTAAAAACCTCGACATTTAACTGAATTTAATCCAGTAAATATTGCTCTGAGCCCTACTTCTGGACAGACTGAGGTTACCAGCACTGTACCGCAGTCTGTTACTCTGCCCCTGCTCCCCTCCCTCTATCCAGCCTCCTCCAATGACAGAGGCTTTCTGCCTGTAAGCTGGAGATGTCTCTGGCCAATGAGATCCTTTAAATTACGTATACTTTACCTTAAACTGAGAATTAGAGGAAAGTGTAATACTGGTTGAATTGTACTAGAGTAATAGCAGGTTAGGCAATCTCACTCAGTGCACATATTGTCACATGTTTGAACACTTACAGCAATTGTTCCAGGGGTCATATCACTGTGCCAAATGTGAGCATATTTTCTTTTTAGAACCTAAGATATTGGATCTGGAAAGAAATATTGCAATATTGAGTGACACTGGGAACCTAGAAAGGAGTTTAGAACTTACAGAGCAGGTAGTATGTGGGGTTAGTGGTGAAGAGGGTGGAGTTGAGTAGATGAGCAACAGGTAGGCAGCTGGGTAACAGTAAGGAGAGGAGGTAGTGGGAAGCGGAAGAGTAAGGCCAGTTCTGAATTGAGTCAATCCAACAGATTTGCAAGATTGTGTGAAGATGTTGATGTGGATAGGCCAGAATTGGCAATACTGGAGAGAGCTGATTCCTCTAGCAGCCAGGGGAACAGTCCTCCTTCCAGTTTAGTTGGGATGGAGAGGAGGCTGAAACCAAAGCAGGTGGTGGTAATAGAGGACTCTATTAGGAGGGTAGATAGGATAATTTGTCTCCAGGAATGTGAATGCCAAACAGTATGTTGTCTCCTGTGTGCTCGGGTTCGGCATATTGAAGGACAGACAGATTATTGGAAGGGTCCTGGGAACGATCCAGCTATCTTGGTACACATGGTACTAAAGACAACGTAGAAGAAAGTGGAGGTCTGTTAAAAATGATTTCAGGGATTTAGTCTGCAAGCTAAAGGCAAGGACCTCTGGGTCAGTGTTTTACAAAATACTACCTGTGCTATGTGTCAGCGCAGGTAGGCAGAGGGAGCTCAGGGAGCTTAATGCATGACTCAAGTATTGGTGTAGAAAGGATGGTTTGGGGTTTTTAGAGGACTGGACTGACTTTGCTCTTGGACACAGTCTATATGGAAGTGATAGATTGTACCTCAATGGTAGGGGAGCCACTGTGCTAGGGGAGAGAATGCCAAGGAGGTTGAAGGAGCTTTTAAAGGAAAGGTGGGGGAGGGTATAGATAGCAAAAATTGGGTAGATAGAGTAGATTTGAACTGGGTCCAAGCAAATTATCATGGAGGAAGAGAAGGGGTGGGATAAATGCAGCCAATAGGAAAGAATATATAGAAAAATAGGCATGTTGGGGGTAAAATATGTAAAGACTTCAAAATTAATTGTATGCTGGCAAATACAATAAGCATGGTAGATAACATGGGAGAACTAGAATTGCTGGCGGTTAATGAGAATTTGAACATAATTGGTATAACTGAAACATGGTGGAATGATACCCATGAATGGGCTGTAAATATAGGATATTATTTCCTGTTTAGGAGAGACATGATTATAGCTACATCATAGCTAAATCCAATTTTAAGGGGTGATATTAATGGGGAAACTGGACATAATGTGAAAGTCCGTGTGGGTAGAATTTGAGACTAAACGTGTCATAAAAGGTAGAAAAAAAAGGTTTTGGTGGGTATATGATACAAACCACAAAATATTGATAAGAATGTTGAGGTCCAACTGCTATTACAAATGAGGAAAGCTGCGCAGCTTGAGCATACTATAATTATGGGAGATTTTAACTATCCAAATGCCAAATGTCAGAGTTCAAATTTAGGTTGCAGAAATATACCCAACAGTATATACCAGTGGAGAACAATTGCAAAGATGTATTCCAAGTGACAAATAAAACAATACAATTATCAGATATTGGGTAAGAAAAGGTCATGGGAAGACTGAACAAAATTAAGACTGATAAAGCACTGGGTCCTGATGGTATACATCCAAGGGATCTTCAGTGCAGTGTTAGCAAGACCCCTCTTTTCACTCTTTAAAGATTTTCTCACCATAGGCTCAGTGCCACAAAATTGTCGTAGAGCCAATGTAGTGCCTCTGTTTAAGAAGGGAATTAAAACAGAACCTTGGAATTATAGACCTGTGAGTTTGACTTCTGTAGTGAGAAAACTATTAGAAGGGATAATAAGGGACTATATTCAGGATTACACCACCAAACATAAGATTATTAGCAGGAATCAGCATGGTTTTATGAAGAATGGATCACACCAAACTAATAGATTCAGCTTCTATGAAGAAGTAAGTAGCAAGCTAGATAATGATGAGGTAGTTGATATCTAGATTTTACAAAGGCATTTGATACAGTGCCACAGAGAAGGCTGGAGTATAAAATAAGGAAATTGGGGCTAGGGGATAAGTCATTCATTTGGAAAGAAAATATCACAATGCTACTTAGAAACTTAAAGGAATCATTTTAGGGGATTATTTGCTAGAGAAAGACCTGGGATTCCTTGTACACTACAAACTTGGAAACAGGGAGCAGTGTTCAATAGCAGTAGCAAAAGCAAATAAAATCATGTCTTACATAAAAAGGGGTATTGAATCAAGAGTAGATAACATCATTTTGCCGTTGTAGAAATCATTGGTAAGACTTCACCTCAAATATGAACAGCAGTTTTGGGCACCAGTTCTGAAAAAGGATATTCTAGAACTGGAGAGAGTACAGTGATGTGGAACAAAATTAATTATGGGAATGGAGGACGTGATGCCTGAGGAATGACTAGACAATCTTGGTTTATTTACTCTAGAGAAAAGATGACTAAGATGAGATCTTATCACAATATATAAGTATGTAAGATCTATTCATTCCACAGCCTGATCAAATTTGATACATTTCTTTCAAAAAGGAACATACAGGGTTATACTGTCTATTAGTAGGAAAAACAGGAAGGACTGATAAAGACTAACCTATCTGGCAGCAAGAAATCTATATAATTCTCATGTCTCTCATTTATGAGGCAAAGGTTGAACTTGATGGACTTGTGTATTTTTTATACCTAATTTACTATGTTAGTATGTAAATGAAAAATAAATTTTTTTCAACACTGCTTCAGGACCACATATACACTATCAGAAACCACAACCTTATTCTACTGTTCAGTCTTCTACATATCCAGTGCTAGTCACAGACCCACACATACATTGTATTACACCACAGTCGTGTTCTAGTGTTCGGTATTACATATATCCGCTGTTAGACACAAAACCCCACATACACTGCCTGATATCATGGCATTGTTCTTCTGTTCAGTCTTCCACATATATACTGGTAGAACCACACATACACTGTCGGACACTAAAGTTTTTATCTGCTGGTCAGTCTTCCATATATCCACTAGTAGTCACAGAACCACACATACACTGTCTGACACCCCATCCTTGTTCTACTGTTTAGTCTTCCACATATCCACTGTTGTCCCCTCTTGTGGTGCACAACAATACTTATATAGTTTGGGAGTTAAGTTGGGAGAACTTAACTTGTTATTCCTGACCTTTCTGAATTCGACTGAGAAAAAAATTAAAATGACCATAACAGACTAATAGAGGTCACAGTGTGATGGCACTTTATCAGGATATTGTTAATAAGTAATCATGTTAGCTGGATTAATTAGCAATGCTCAGTGAAATATCAGTGTGTATAGAGAGAGTGGTCTATATAGATTTCACTGTAGTGCCTTTTTCCTCTCTCTCTCTCCTGAGCATGTGCACCTTTATGTTATTTCAAGATAATCTCTTGGGCTTTTTTACCGTTAAATGCCAATATCTCGGTTTCTGCTTACCTAATCTTGAAAGCATACAGTACTCACTAGGGTGATTTTCCCTGCCAGTTTTGGTGACAATCCATAAGCTTTTCTGGCTTGTATGTATGTATGTATGAATCTTTATTTATATAGCACCATACATGTACACAGCGCTTAACAGAGTTTGAAATAATACAATACCAAAATACAGAACAGGGTTAAGAGTATTAAGCTAAAGTGCGATCATTGCATTAGGTTTTGGGGAAAGTGCAGCAAGGAAAACATACACTGGGAAAGGGACCCTGCCCCAAGGAGCTTACAATCTAATTAGAGCTCTTGATTACATACAGAGACAGTAGGGGAGGATTATAACCCTTCAGAGGGTTACAAGCCAGCGAGCACAATTATCAGAAATAATAGGCTGCCAAACTTGACCACAATGCTAGAGTCTAGGCCTCAGCTACTGGTAGTCTCTACCGGAATCAGGAACAGAACAGGAGCAGGAACTGAGTCAGGAACAGGAACACAGGATCTTGAGCCGAAGTAGAAGATGTAGCGACGCACGCCTGCCGTCAGTAAAGAGAAAACTCTGACTTAGCCTGCAGTCAGAGAGGGAGTAGATAACTGACTCAAGCCTGCAGCCAGCAGGTCTACCAGAGCCCCAGGTCCGCACTAGGTTGGGTGTCTGCTAGTTAAAGGGAGCAAATGTAAGAGTAGTCAGACAGAGTCACAAGTGAGCACCAGAGGGTGTAGTCAGACAAGCCAGGTCATGCACAGTTCAGGTAGTCAGCCAGAGCCACAGGTCTGAACCAGGTTGGATGTCCACTAATGGGAATATGCAATAGAATAGTCAGACAGAGCCACAGGTCAGCACCAGGTTGGATGGAAGACTAACCAGGTTATACAAAGCCCAAGGTCACCAGTAGTTGAAGAATATTTGGTTCTTGTCCTATTAGAAGCTGAAAATATACCAGATCATTTCCAAGAATTTGTATGACTGTGCCCATGATTCTGCCTGAGCAACATTCTTACTTCAAGGTTTACCTTGTCTGTTTCTTACTGGCTCTGGTTTTTCAACCCCTCCCAGGGCTTGCCTTTATATACACCCTCCTGTCACTATACCGGTGACCTTTGGTGGTGTTCCTGACCATACGTTTGTTGCTGTGTTCCTGTTCCGTGTATGATCCGGTTTTGTCTGACCTTGCTCCTGTCTTCGCTGCCCGATTTGTTTACGACCCGGCTTGCCTGACTACGATTCCCGTGACCGATTCCGCTGACTACTGCTCGCTGTGTACCGATCCAGGCTTTGGCTGACTCTGCTCTCTGTGTACTGATCTAAGCCTTGGCTGGCGTCCGCTCTCTAGAGCACCGTTTATGCATTGGCTACTCGCCTAGCATTAACTTTACTGCTAGTGTCCCTGTTGCCTCCGGTCTTGTGTCCTATAGCCATTTGCTCTACAGTTGCCCGGTTGCTCTCCATACACCCTGTGCCTTAGCGATCACTTGTGGTTGCACTACCTTTCAGCCTGCACCTATCCGTTGCCTCCGGTTGTGCTACTGACAGCCTGTGCCTTAGCGGTTATCTCTGGTTGCACTACTATACAGCCTGTGCCTCACTGTTGCCTCCGGTTGCGCTACTATACAGCCTGTGTCTTAGCGGTCACTTGTGTTTGCACTACCTTTCTGCCTGCACCTTTCCGTTGTCTCCGGTTGTGCTACTATACAGCCTGTGCCGTACGATTATCTCCGGTTGCACTACTAG
The DNA here is from genome assembly GCA_037306005.1 of Rhinophrynus dorsalis. Classification (NCBI taxonomy): domain Eukaryota; kingdom Metazoa; phylum Chordata; class Amphibia; order Anura; family Rhinophrynidae; genus Rhinophrynus; species Rhinophrynus dorsalis. The sequence goes on from CM074723.1 coordinate 32,877,143, forward strand.
CTACCGGTACCTTCCTGTTGCCTCCGGTTGCGCTGCTGTACTGCTTGTACCTTATGATTGCCTCCGGTTGCGCTATACTCAGCCTGTCATTACTGTTGCCTCCGGTTGCGCTGTTCAATCTGTGCCGCACGATTGCCTCCGGTTGCTCTACCATACAGCCTGTGCCTATTCCGGTTGCATCCGGGCATAACCTCCGAGTAAGTGTATCTGAGCCATCACGTGGGCTGCCTATACTTGGTTTTCTGGGCAAGTCCGGTAGTCTCAACGTTCTCCTTGTTCCATTGGGGATTTCTGCCCTACAGTACCTACCTCACCTAGGGCACCTCCTGGCCAGTACTGCTGAGGTTTTGTTCCAGTTCCTGTTCCAGTTCTACACTCTACATTACTGTTATTTTGTACATACCCGTCTCTGTACCCTGACCTGTGTCAGATCCAGAAGAGCTTATCCTCTGTTTCGGTCTGGACCTGTGAAGGGCATTTCTGTTCTTTATTATTTATTTAATAAAGCTACATTGTTTTACCTTAACCAAATTGTCTGAGTGTTCATTAAAACTGTGACAATTTGCTATCGTATTTATTACTAAGTACAAGGTTTATATTCCTAAATAGATCTGCATCCCCATCTTGTGTCTCTCCAATCCTTTTCTTGGTGCTCACTGGTTGCTACTGGTTAAATAACAACAGAGAGAGAGAGAGAGAGAGAGGGAGATAGAGAGAGATGATGATGATGCAAAGTATAGCAAGATAATGGGGACAAATAAACCATTTAGAGACAGCTGCTGGGAGAGAGAAAGCTGCTGGATGGGGAGTCTGCTCCTAAGAAATAAGAGAGAGTCTGCTCCTGAGAATACAGTGAGCATTAACTGCTGGAATGAAAGTCATATCCCAGAACATAGGACTTGGGAAAAGAAAACAAGCTTCTTGTAGGGAAATAAGGTCTGGAAAACAGAGAGCTAACTGCTGGAAGAGGAGTCAGGTCCTGTAAGAGAGAGCTAAATGTCATAATGAGTGTCATGTCCTGAGTGTCATGTCCTGAGTGTCATGAGAGAGAAAGAGAAATAGATGCTGGAATCCGAATTTGGTGCTGAGACAACTGAGACCTATATGCAGGACAGTGGCAAGTTATTTAGGAGAACTAGCTGCCGAATACTGTCAGGTCATCAAAGACAGCTAAGTGATTTAAAGACTTTCATCCCCTGAGAAGAGAGACACAATCTGGGAAGCTAAATCTATGTGAAGGAATGACAGTCGGAATCTTTGAGTGTTCCTTTAATGACTGACTATGAGTTCTGCATCTTTTTCACATACTGAAGAAACTATCCTGGAATGATATTACCCCCCTTGGCCTTCCCTACTCTTGTATTGCTGGTAGGCAGCATTCCCCAGCAGAAATACCAAAACTAAAAACTTTAACTCTCCACTACTGGAGCATCATTCTGCTGTGTGGTTTGGGAGTTTTTGAGGCAACCAATGAAATGGACAACAATACACTCTGACCATACACTGAAAAGAGGATTTTAGTGTTACCTATTAAATCCTTTTCTCTTAGTCCATATAACTCACAGGTAACATGGGGATGTGACAGCTCCTCCCAGTGGGCTGGAAGAATTGTAGAAGAAGTGCAGGGGTGCAGCCTTCCCCTCCTCCACATCAGGCTACCTCACTAACCCTGCCCAAACAGATTTGAGAAAATAAACCTACCAAGTAAGATAGAAGAAGGAAGACAGGAAAACTCCTGTGAGCGATGAACCCAATAGGACTCCCACATCCAGCCACAGGAGACCCAGCATGGTCCTTTTATTGAGTGAGAGATCTGTGAGTTATATGGACTAAGAGAAAAAGATTTAAAAGGTAAGACTAAAATCCTCTTTCCTCTGTCATCCAATATAACTCACAGGTACCATTTGGATGTACCAACATTGAGCTCCCAGGGTGTGAAGAAGAAGGAAAGAACCAAGCGCCAGTCCCCCATGATACCAGAGTTCCCATGGACTATCCAAGACAGGGAACAGCCCAAACTAACAAAGTGTCAATGGACACTTAATAACATAACACCGCACACAAGAACAAGAGCCAGGGTTTAACAGTTAAATTGCTATATGATACAGGAAATATAAAGTCCTAGACAGGCAAAACTGCCTCGCAGACCTTCCTGTCTAAGTTGTCTTCAGCTGAAGACAGAACATCCACACGCTAGTGATTGGCAAAGGTGGGCACAAAAGACCAAGTGGCCTCCTTGCACAGCTGTTCAGCAGAGGCCTGATTCTTGTAGGCTGAGGAGGCCTCAACAGACCTAGTGAAGTGTGCTGCAATGCGGAAGGGAACAGGTTTCCCTCTGAGCTCATAAGCCGTGCAAATAGTAGAGTTAATCCAGGATGCATCAGTCACCTTCGATGCAGCCAAACCAGCCCTAGGACCCTCAGGGATGACAAATAATGCATCAGTCTTATGGAAAGACTCCGTACGGTGCACATAGAACTTGAGGCAACTTACCACATCTAACAAGTGGAGATCCCTCTCCTTGTCAGATTTAGGGTCAGGGCAAAAGGAAGGCACAACAATCTCTTGATTGATGTGGAAATCAGAGACCACCAGGAAAGATGGTTTGCAGGTCAAAATCTGCAGTTCAGCAACCCTGCGGACAGAGACCACAGCCAAAAGAAAAGCCCTCTTCCACGTCAAAAGATGCATAGGAATTGTGGCCAAGGACTCAAAGGGAGGCCAACGCAAAACTCCCAAAACCAGATTAAGGTCCAACTGGGTAGTGGGAGCCTTTTAGGCAGGAAAAGCATGAGAGACACCCTCAAAGAAGAGAGCTGAGGTCTGCACCTTTAAGGAACTAAGCCTTAGAACTTGCGTACCGGAGGTGAGGTTCACACCAGAGCCCAGGACACCTTGTTTGTGATGTTCTGAACAGAGTCCTCTGTCAGAAAGACCATACACTGACAGGTGTCGAACCGGAGACAGAGGAAAACCAGGTCCTGAGAAGGGACTGGAGCACACTTGTCCATGTTCACAATCCATCTGTGTTGGAGCAGGATCTGAGCACATTCCTGGACCTGACTGTTCAGGAGATCCCTGGAAGGAGCCTTCAGCAGAAGGTGGTAAGTGTATGGAGTCACCTGAATCCCCTTGGTGTGCAGAAAGTCAATCAGTATCTCTAGGACCCGCGCAAACACTTGAGGAGCCATGGTGAGCCCAAAGGTCTTTGGGGTGAACTGGAAGTGCCCCAAGGTGCAAGCGAACCTGAGGTACTTCCGGCTGTCTGGATAAATAGTAAATGCAGGTAAGCATCCTGCAGATCCAGAGAAGCCAGAAATTCCCCTGGACACATTGTTGCAATGACAGAGCGCAAAGATTCCATCCTCTAGTGAGTATGGACAACAAAAAAGTTGAGGTCCAGGATAGGGTGGCTGCCACCATCCTTCTTGGGAACTACAAAAAGGATTGAATAAAATCATAAACCTCCCTCTTGAGGAGGAACAGGAGCCAGGACTCCCTTATCCAAGATAGCTTTTCTTATCCCAGAGTGGATTGCGAAGAATCTGAAGGGAGTCAGGAATATGAAGGGAATCCTGTAGCCTCCTGAAACCACCTGTAATACCCACTGATCCACGACACAACCTGCCCAAATGTTTGAAAAATGCTGCAGGCAACCACCCACAGGTAGGTGTGGACCAGAGTTTGGCAAGTAATGCTGAAGAACGTTTAGTGTATTTTGGTTTGGTGGAATTGTGTTTTGACCTCCACTGCTCCCAGGGCTTCGGTGTGAAGCGCAGGGTGCTAGACTGAGACCAAGTTGGATTTGGCCTTGGAGCTTCACTTTGGCAGGGGCAAAATAGACTCTGCTTCCTTGCCAGATTAAAGCATTTGGGGACCTGAGGCAAGAAAGTGCTCTTGCCCCCCCAGTAACCTACTGATGATATTCTTCAGTTGAGGCCCAAAAAGAGATGTACCCTGAAAAGGCAGAGAAATGACTGACTTCTTAATGATAGGTCAGGAGACCAAATCTTGAGCCATAGAGTGTGTCTAGCAGCCACAGAAAAGGCAGAAGCCTTAGCTTCAAACCTGACAGTATCCAAAAAAGCATCAGTCACATAGTACTGAGCCTCATACATGTTGTCTAAACGGGCCAAAAGGTCCTCCTTAGGGGCACCATTGTGGACAGTGTCAGTAAGAGTATCAGTCCAAACAGCAATGGCTCTGGTAAACCACACTGAAGCCAAGGTAGGCCTCAAAGAAGCACCTATGGCAGTGAAGGCAGACTTCACGATAGCCTCAGGCTTCCTATCAGTTAAATCATTAAGCACTGTGGCATCAGCCAAGGGCAAAGCAGTGGATTTAAACAGTCTGGAAATAGGGGGATCAACCTGAGGAGGTGTAGCCCACAGAGCGAAGGCTGCATAAGAAAAGGGATACAGTTTAGAGAAACTCTTAGAGACAGAAAGACACTTGTGTGGAGTCTTCCTCTCATCCAGGATAACCTGGTCTAGAGTGGGATTAGGCAGAAACACAGTACACGACATTTTGCGCCTTTGAAAGACGTCAGTAGACTGAGTCTCTACAGGTTAACAGGAATGTGTAGGGGAGTCAAAACTGCCTTGATGAGACCCCCAGCAGAGAGTTCAGGGTCAGTCTGAAAGGGGTCTCTATAAGTTTGGGAGGAAGCCCCTTCTGCACACTCAACATCCTCTGACTTCTCAAATGAATGCTCCTCTGGGGAATCGGAAAGATCAGGAATGTCAGGGGCCTTAGAGGCCACAAACCTGAATAAAGTGGGGGGGGGGTTTACAAGACTGAAGGACCCCCTGAAGGGAAAGAGGAAACTGTGCCATAGAGGAATTTAAGGCCTTGACACATTTTGGCTCTTGTTCATGGCTGGAGGGCCCTGGCAGAGAAGCAGGGGCCACATCTCATGAGGGGTATAAGTGACCTGAGTACTTTCTGGGAGGCCCTTCTTGGCATAAGGAACAGTAAGCAAGGGGGAGGGTCAAAGATGCCCCTGAGTCCTTAGCATTAGGTCTAGCCCCTTGTCCCTTTGGATCCCACATCCTAACAGAAGTGTCTAACATTAATAGGGAACTCAAATGCTGTCCCCACATTAATAAAATCATCTCAGAAAGCCCAAAAGAGTATTTATCTGGCAAGCAAATAGTTAACCTGTGGAGGCGAGTAAGGGAATCGAAGCACTGTGTAGAATACTCAGCCAAAGAAGAAAGAAAATGGTGTCCGAACTCAGCGTCAAACAGAGAAAAGCCTGAGAAACCGGCATTATGGGAAATGTAGTTCAATCTTTCAGATACCCAAAAAGCAGTGCTGAATCCCCCAGGGACACCCAAGACACTGAAGATATGAGCCGGAATACAGGACAAGGGGAGCCAAGAAGAATGAGCCCTCTCTCAACTCTGTAAGAGGAACCGTTGCAAAGATATGTCCCAAAGCAGTCTGTCCCATAGAAGTAAATGGAGCAAGTGAGGACATGTGGTAAAGCACGCTCTTAAAGGCGCGGAATTCAAAAACATTTAAATGTTTGAACAGTTAATAAAAACCACCAAAACACAAACAGAACATGTGCTAAACAATGAAGACTCATGAATCCAATGGAAACATGAGATAGAAGTACCTCAAACCAATGAAAATGGCAGGGAAAATGGCTCCATAGACCCAGACAAATAATAACCAAATATGAGTGCAGGAGTTATAAGGAACTCCAAAAGGACCCCTGGGCGGAGGGGAACTGTGAAACAAGTGGACCACTTTTAAGTAGAACCACAGTACTATGACATCACAATGCCTATTCACTTCAGGTAAAGGAAAATTATTACTTTTGTTTCCTATTTGCTTGGGACACAGTAGTATGACATCATAATGTGAATATCCAATTGTTTCAGGTATAGAAGTATAATTGCTTTGTTTTCCTTTTAAGTAGAATCACAGTATTTTGACATCACGATGTCAAAGACTATTCATTTCATTTAAAACAAAATTATTACACTTGTTTCCTTTTTCCTTGAGTCTCAGTACTATGACATCACAATGCGAATATCTAATTGTTTCAAGTATAGAAGTATAATTGCTTTGTTTTCCTTTTAAGTAGAATCACAGTACTATGACATCACAAAGTCAATGCCTATTCACTTTAGGTAAAGGAAAATTATTACTCTTGTTTCCTTTTTTGCTTGAGACACAGTAGTATGACATCACAATGTGAATATCTAATTGTTTAAATTATAGAAGTATAATTGCTTTGTTTTCCTTTAAGTAGAATAAAAGTACTATGACATCACAATTTGAATATCTTATTGTTTCAGGTATAGAAGTATAATTGTTTTATTTTCCTTTTAAGAACAATCACAGTACTATGACATCACAATGTGAATATATAAATGTTTCAGGTATATAAATATAATTGATTTGTTTTCATTTCAAGTAAAATCACAGTACTATGACATCACAATGTCAATGCCTATTCACCTTAGGTAAACGAAAATTATTACTCTTGTTTCCTTTTTTGCTTGAGACACAGTACTATGACATCACAATGTGACTATCTAATTGTTTCAGGAATAGAAGTACAATTGCTTTGTTTTCATTTTAAGTAGAATCACAGTGCTATAACATCACAATCTAATTATTTAAGGTATAGAAGCATAATTGTTTTATTTTCTTTTTAAGAACAATCACAGTACTATGACAAGACAATGTGAATATCTAATTCTTTCAGGTATAGAAGTATAATTGCTTTGTTTTCTATTTAAGTAGAATCACGGTATTATGACATCATACTGTGAATATCTAAGTGTTTCAGTCATAGAAGTATAACTGCTTTGATTTCCTTTTAAGTAGAATTACAGAATTATGACATCACAATGTCAAAGCCTATTCACTTCAAGTAAAGGAAAATGATTAGTCTTGTTTCCTTTTTGTTTGAGACACAGTACTATGACATCACAATGTGAATATTTAATTGTTTCATGTATAGAAGTATAATTGATTTGTTTTCCGTTTAAGTAGAAACACAGTACTATGAGATCACAATGTGAATATCTAATTGTTTCAGCTATAGTACTATAATTGCTTTGTTTTCTTTTTAAGTAGAATCACTCTAACATGATATCATAATATAAATGTTGAATTGTTTCAGGTATAGAAGTATAATTGCTTTGTTTTCCTTTTAAGTAGAATCACGGTACAATGACATCACAATGTGAATATCTAATTATTTCAGGTATAGAAGTATAATTCTTACTTTTCCTTTTAAGTACAATCACAGTACTATAACATCACAATGTGAACATCTATATGTTTCAGGTATAGAAGTATGATTGATTTGTTTTCATTTTAAGTAGAATCACAGTACTATGACATTATAATATGAATATCTATTTGTTTCTGGTATAGAAGTATAATTGCTTTGTTTTACTTTTACGTAGAGTCACAGAACTATGACATCACAATGTGAATATCTAATTGTTTCAGGTATAGAAGTACAATTGTTTTTTTTTCTTTTAAGTAGAATCACAGAACTATGACATCACAATGTCAATGCCTATTCACTTCAGGTAAAGGAAAATTATTACATTTGTTTCCTTTTTGCTTTGGATACAGTACTATGACATCATAATGTGAATATCCAATTGTTTCAGGGATAGAAGTATAATTGCTTTGTTTTCCTTTTAAGTAGAATCACAGTATTTTGACATCACAATTTCAAAGCCTATTCATTTTATTTAAAACAAAATTAATACACTTGCTTCCTTTTTGCTTGAGACTCAGTACTATGACATCACAATGTGAATATCTAATTGTTTCAAGTATAGAAGTATAATTGCTTTGTTTTTCTTTTAAGTAGAATCACAGTACTACTACATCACAAAGTGAATTTCTAATTGTTTCAGGTATAGAAATATAATTGATTTGTTTTCATTTCAAGTAGAATCACAGTACTATGACATCACAATGTCAATGCCTATTCACTTTAGGTAAAGGAAAATTATTACTCTTGTTTCCTTTTTTGCTTCAGACACAGTACTATGACATCACAATGTGAATAGCTAATTGTTTCAGTTATAGAAGTATAATTGCTTTGTTTTCCTTTTAAGTAGAATCAAAGTACTATGACATCACAATGTCAACACCTATTCACTTCAGGTAAAGGAAAATTTTTACTCTTTTATCCTTTTTGCTTCAGACACAGTATTATGACATCAAAATGTAAATATCGAATTGTTTCAGGTATAGATGTATATTTGCTTTGTTTTCCTTTTTAGTAGAATAAAAGTACTATGACATCACAAAGTGAATATCTAATTGTTTCAGGTATAGAAGTATAATTGTTTTATTTTCCTTTTAAGAACAATCACAGTATTATGACAAGACAATGTGAATATCTAATTCTTTCAGGTATAGAAGTATAATTGCTTTGTTTTCCATTTAAGTAGAATCACAGTACTATGACATCATACTGTGGATATCTAAGTGTTTCAGTCATAGAAGTATAATTGCTTTGATTTCCTTTTAAGTAGAATTACAGAATTATGACATCACAATGTCAAAGCTTATTCACTTCAAGTAAAGGAAAAGTATTAGTCTTGTATCCTTTTTGCTTGAGACACAGGACTATGACATCACAATGTGAATATTTAATTGTTTCATGTATAGAAGTGTAATTGTTTTGTTTGCCTTTTAAGTAGAATCACAGTACTATGAGATCACAATGTGAATATCTAATTCTTTCAGGTATAAAACTATAATTGTTTTGTTTTCCTTTTAAGAGGAATCACTGTACTATGATATCATAATGTGAATGTCGAATTGTTTCAGTTATAGAAGTATAATTGCTTTGTTTTCTTTTTAAATAGAATCACGGTACAGTGACATCACAATGTGAATGTCGAATTGTTTCAGGTATAGAAGTATAATTGTTTACTTTTACTTTTAAGTACAATCACAGTACTATAACATCACAAAGTGAATATCTATATGTTTCAGGTATAGAAGTATAATTGATTTGTTTTCATTTTAAGTAGAATCACAGTACTATGACATCATAATGTGAATATTTATTTGTTTCTGGTATATTAGTATAATTGCTTTGTTTTCTTTTACATAGAGTCACAGTACTATGACATCACAATGTGAATATCTAATTGTTTCAGGTATAGAAGTACAATTGTTTTTTTTTCTTTTAAGTAGAATCACAATACAATGACATCACAATGTCAATGCCTATTCACTTTAGGTAAAGGACAATTATTACTCTTGTTTCCTTTTTTGCTTAAGACATAGTACTATGACATCACAATGTGAATATCTAATTGTTTCAGTTATAGAAGTATAATTGCTTTGTTTTCCTTTTAAGTAAAATCAAAGTACTATGACATCACAATGTCAACACCTATTCACTTCAGGTAAAGGAAAATTATTACTCTTTTTTCCTTCTTGCATGAGACACAATATTATGACATCAAAATGGGAATATTGAATTGTTTCAGGTATAGAAGAATAATTGCTTTCTTTTCCTTTTAAGTAGACTAAAAGTACTATGACATCACAATATGAATATCTGATTGTTTCAGGTATAGAAGTATAATTGTTTTATTTTCCTCTTAAGAACAATCACAGTACTAAGACATCACAATGTGAATATATAATTGTTTCAGGTATATAAATATAATTGATTTGTTTCATTTCAAGTAGAATCACAGTACTATGACATCACAATGTCAATGCCTATTCACTTAAGGTAAAGGAAAATTATTGTTCTTGTTTCCTTTTTTGCTTGAGACACAGTACTATGACATCACAATGTGACTATCTAATTGTTTCAGGATTAGAAGTATAATTGCTATTTTTTCCTTTAAAGTAGAATCACAGTGCTATGACATCATAATGTGAATATCTAATTGTTTCAGGTATAGAAGTATATATGTTTTATTTACCTTTTAAGAACAATCACAGTACTATGACATCACAATGTGAATTTATAATTTTTTTGAGTATATAAATATAATTGATTTGTTTTCATTTCAAGTAGAATCACAGTACTAAGACATCACAATGTCAATGCATATTCACTTCAGGTAAAGGAAAATTATTACTCTTATTACCTTTTTTGCTTGAGACACAGTACTATGACATCACAATGTGAATATCTAATTGTTTCAGGTAGAGAAATACAATTGTTTTTTTTCTTTTAAGTATAATCACAGTACTATGACATCACAATGTCAATGCCTATTCACTTCAGGTAAAGGAAAATTATTACTTTTGTTTCCGTTTTGCTTGGGACACAGTACTATGACATCATAATGTGAATATCCAATTGTTTCAGGTATAGAAGTACTATTGCTTTGTTTTCCTTTTAAGTAGAATCACAGTATTTTGACATCACAATGTCAAACACTATTCATTTCATTTAAAACAAAATTATTACACTTGTTTTCTTTTTGCTTGAGACTCAGTACTATGACATCACAATGTGAATATCTAATTGTTTCAAGTATAGAAGTATAATTGCTTTGTTTTCCTTTTAAGTAGAATCACAGTACTATTACATCACAAAGTGAATATCCAATTGTTTCAGGTATAGACATATAATTGATTTGTTTTCATTTCAAGTAGAATCAAAGTACTTTGACATCACAATGTCAACACCTATTCACTTTAGTTAAAGGAAAATTATTACTCTTGTTTTCTTTTTTGCTTGAGATACAGTACTATGACATCACAATGTGAATATCTAATTTTTTCAGTTATAGAAGTATAATTGCTTTGTTTTCCTTTTAAGTAGAATCAAACTACTATGACATCACAATGTCAACACCTATTCACTTCAGGTAAAGGAAAATTACTACTCTTTTATCATTTTTGCTTGAGACACAGTATTATGACATCAAAATGTAAATATCAAATTGTTTCAGGTATAGATGTATATTTGCTTTGTTTTCCTTTTAAGTAGAATAAAAGTACTATGACATCACAAAGTGAATATCTAATTGTTTCAGGTATAGAAGTATAATTGTTTTATTTTCCTTTTAAGAACAATCACAGTACTATGACATCACAATGTGAATATATAATTTTTTCAGGTGTATAAATATAATTGATTTGTTTTCATTTCAAGTAGAATCACAGTACTATGACATCACAATGTCAATGCCTATTCACTTTAGGTAAAGTAAAATTATTACTCTTGTTTCTTTTTTTGCTTGAGGCACAGTACTATGACATCAAAATGTGACTATCTAATTGTTTCAAGTATAGAAGTATAATTGCTTTGTTTTCCTTTTAAATAAAATCACAGTACTATGACATCATAATGTCAATATCTAATTGTTTCAGGTATAGAAGTATAATTGCTTTGTTTTCCTTTTAAGTAGAATCACAGTACTATGACATCATAATGTCAACACCTATGCACTTCAGGTAAAGGATAATTATTATTCTTGTTTCCTTTTTTTGGTTGAGATACAGTACTATGACATCACAATGTGAATATCAAATTGTTTCAGTTATAGAAGTATAATTGCTTTGTTTTCCTTTTAAATAGACTCAAAGTACTATGACATCACAATGTCAACACCTATGCACTTCAGGTAAAGGATAATTATTATTATTGTTTCCTTTTTTGCTTAAAAAATGTAAATATATAATTTGTTTTGGGTATATAAATATAACTGATTTGTTTTCCTTCTAAGTAGAATCACAGTACTATGACATCACAATGTCAATGCCTATTCACTTCAGGTAAAGGAAAATTATTACTCTTATTACCTCTTCTTGCTTGAGACACAGTACTATGACATCACAATGTGAATATCTAATTGTTTGAGGTATAGAAGTATAATTGCTTTGTTTTCCTTTTAAGTAGAATCAAAGTACTATGACATCACAATGTCAACACCTATTCACTTCAGGTAAAGGAAAATTATAACTCTTATTACCTCTTTTTGCTTGAGACACAGTACTATGACATCACAATGTGAATATCTAATTGTTTGAGGTATAGAAGTATAATTGCTTTATTTTCCTTTTAAGTAGAATCAAAGTACTATGACATCACAATGTCAACACCTATTCACTTCAGGTAAAGGAAAATTATTACTCTTTTTTCCTTTTTGCATGAGACACAGTTTTATGACATCAAAATGTGAATATTGAATTGTTTCAGTTATAGAAGCATAATTGCTTTGTTTTCCTTTTCAGTAGAATAAAAGTACTATGAAATCACAATATGAATATCTTATTGTTTCAGGTATAGAAGTATAAATGTTTTATTTTTCTTTTAAGAACAATCACAGTACTATGACATCACAATGTGAATATATAATTGTTTCAGGTATATAAATATAATTGATTTGTTTTCATTTCAAGTAGAATCACAGTACTATGACATCACAATGTTAATGCCTATTCACTTAAGGTAAAGGAAAATTATTACTCTTGTTTCCTTTTTTGCTTGAGACACAGTACTATGACATCACAATGTGAATATCTAATTGTTTCAGGTATAGAAGTACAATTTTTTTTTTCTTTTAAGTAGAATCACAGTACTATGACACCACAATGTCAATGCCTATTCACTTCAGGTAAAGGAAAATTATTACTTTTGTTTCCTTTTTGCTTGGGATACAGTACTATGACATCATAATGTGAATATCCAATTGTTTCAGGTGTAGAAGTATAATTGCTTTGTTTTCCTTTTAAGCAGAATCACAGTATTTTGACATCACAATGTCAAAGCCTATTCATTTCATTTAAAACAAAATTATTACACTTGTTTCCTTTTTGCTTGAGACTCAGTACTATGACATCACAATGTGAATATCTAATTGTTTCAAGTATAGAAGTATAATTGCTTTGTTTTCCTTTTAAGTAGAATCACAGTACTATGACATCACAAAGTGAATATCTAATTGTTTCAGGTATAGAAATATAATTGATTTGTTTTTATTTCAAGTAGAATCACAGTACAATGACATCACAATGTCAATACCTATTCACTTCAGGTAAAGAAAAATTATTACTCTTGTTTCCTTTTTTGCTTAAGACACAGTACTATGACATCACAATCTGACTATCTAATTGTTTCAGTTATAGAACTATAATTGCTTTGTTTTCCTTCTAAGTAGAATCAAAGTAGTATGACATCACAATGTCAACACCTATTCACTTCAGGTAAAGGATAATTATTATTCTTGTTTCCTTTTTGCATTAGACACAGTATTATGACATCAAAATGTGAATAATGAATAGTTTCAGGTATAGAAGTATAATTGCATTCTTTTCCTTAAAAGTAGAATAAAAGTACTATGATATCAAAATATGAATATCTAATTGTTTCAGGTACAGAGGTATAATTTCTTTGTTTTCCTTTTAAGTAGAATCACAGTGCTACAACATCACAATATGAATATCTAATTGTTTCAGGTATGGAAGTATAATTGTTTTATTTTCCTTTTAAGAACAATCACAGTATTATGACAAGACAGTGTGAATATCTAATTCTTTCAGGTATAGAAGTATAATTGCTTTGTTTTCCATTTAAGTAGAAGCACAGTACTATGACATCATACTGTGAATATCTAAGTGTTTCAGTCAAAGAAGTATAATTGCTTTGATTTCCTTTTAAGTAGAATTACAGAATTATGACATTACAATGTCAAAGCTTATTCACTTCAAGTAAAGGAAAATTATTAGTCTTGTATCCTTTTTGCTTCCGACACAGTACTATGACATCACAATGTGAATATTTAATTGTTTCATGTATAGAAGCATAATTGATTTGTTTGCCTTTTAAGTAGAATCACAGTACTATGAGATCACAATGTGAATATCTAATTGTGTCAGGTATAGAACTATAATTGCTTTGTTTTCCTTTTAAGTAGAATCACTGTACTATGACATCACAATGTGAATGTCGAATTGTTTCAGGTATAGAAGTATAATTGCTTTGTTTTCTTTTTAAATAGAATTACGGTACAATGACATCACAATGTCAATGCATATTCACTTTAGGTAAAGGAAAATTATTACTCTTCTTTCCTTTTTTTGCTTCAGACACAGTACTATTACATCACAACGTGAATTTTTAATTGTTTCAGGTATAGAATTTTCATTGTTTTGTTTTCCTTTATCTATTCGTTTCAGGTATAAAAGTATAATTGCTTTGTTTTCCTTTTAAGTAGAATCACAGTACTATGACATCACAATGTCAATGCATAGTTACTTTAGGTAAAGGAAAACTTTTGCTCTTCTTTCCTTTTTTGCTTGAGACACAGTACTGTGACATCACAATGTGAATATCTAATTGTTTCAGGTATAGAATTACAATTGCTTTGTTTTCCATTTAAGTAGAATAACAGTACTTTGACATCATAATGTGAATACCTTATTGTTTCAGGTATAGAAGTATAATTGCTTTATTTTCCTTTTAAGTACAATCACAGTACCATGACATTATCATGTTAATAACTAATTATTCCAGGTATAGAAGTATAATTGCTTTTTTTTCCTTTTAAGTACAATCACAGTACTATGACATCACAATGTCAATAACTATTCATTTAAGGTAAAGGAAAATTATTACTCTTATTTCCTTTTTGCTTTAGACACAGTACGATGACATCACAATGTGAATATCGCATTGTTTCAGGTAGAGAAGTACAATTGCTTTGTTTTCCTTTTAAAATAGGATCATAGTACTATGACATCACAATGTGAATTCCTTTTAAGTAAAATCACTGTACTATGACATCACAATGTCAAGGCCTATCCACTTTAGGTAATGAAAATTTTTTACTCTTGTTTCCTTTATTGCTTGTGATACATTACTATGACATCACAATGTGAAAATCTAATTGTTTCAGGTAGAGAAGTATAATTGCTTTGTTTTCCTTTTAAGTAGAATAAAAGTACTATGACATCACAATGTGAATATCTACTTATTTGAGGTATAGAAGTATAATTGCTTTGTTTTCCTTTTAAGTAGAATCACAGCACTATGACATCACAATGTCAATGCATATTCACTTTAGGTGAAGGAAAAATATTACTCTTCTTTTCTTTTTTGCTTTAGACACAGAACTATGACATCACAATATGAATATTTAATTGTTTCAGGAATAGATGTATAATTGCTGTATTTTCCTTTTAAGTAGAATAACAGTACTATGACATCATAATGTGAATATATAATTGTTTCAGGTATAGAAGTTTAATTGCTTTGTTTTCTTTATAAGTAGAATCACAGTACTATGGCATCATAATGTGAATATCTAAATGCTTCAGGCATAGAAATATAATTGTTTGGTTTTCCTTTTAAGTAGAATCACAGTAGTATGATATCACAATGTGAATATCTACTTATTTCAATTATAGGAGTAAAATTGCTTTGCTTTCCTTTGAAAGATAATCATAGTGTTAAGACATCACAATGTCCATGCCCATTCACTTCAGGAATATGATAATTTTTCCTCTTGATTCCTATTTGCTTGGGACACAGTACTATGACATCACAATGTGAAGTATAATTGCTTTGTTTTCCTTTTCAGTAGAATCACAGTACTATGACATCACAATGTCAATGCATAGTTACTTTAGGTAAAGGAAAACTTTTACTCTTCTTTCCTATTTTGCTTGAGACACAGTACTGTGACATCACAATGTGAATATCTAATAGTTTCAGGTATAGAATTACAATTGCTTCGTTTTCCATTTAAGTAGAATAACAGTACTATGACATCGCAATGCAAATATCGAATTGTGTCAGGTGAAGAAGTATAATTGCTTTCTTTTCCTTTTAAGTGGAATCACAGTACTATGACATCACAATATGAATATCTAATTGATTCAGGTATAAATGTATAATTGCTTTGTTTTCCTTTTAAGTAGAATAAAATTACTAGGACATCACAATGTGAATATCTAATTGTTTCAGGCATAGAAGTATAATTGCTTTGTTTTCCTTTTAAGTACAATCACAATACTATGATATCATAATGTGAATATCTAATTGTTTCAGATATAGATGTATAATTGCTTTGTTTTTCTTTGAAGTAGAATAAAGTGCTATGACATCAAAATGTGAATATCTACTTATTTGAGGTATAGAAGCATAATTGCTTTGTTTTCCTTTGAAGTAGAATCACAGTACTATGACATCACAAAGTGAATATCTAATTGTTTCAGGTATAGAAGTATAATTGTTTTATTTTCCTTTTAAGAACAATCACAGTACTATGACATCACAATGTGAATATATAATTTTTTCAGGTGTATAAATATAATTGATTTGTTTTCATTTCAAGTAGAATCACAGTACTATGACATCACAATGTCAATGCCTATTCACTTTAGGTAAAGTAAAATTATTACTCTTGTTTCTTTTTTTGCTTGAGGCACAGTACTATGACATCAAAATGTGACTATCTAATTGTTTTAAGTATAGAAGTATAATTGCTTTGTTTTCCTTTTAAATAAAATCACAGTACTATGACATCATAATGTCAATATCTAATTGTTTCAGGTATAGAAGTATAATTGCTTTGTTTTCCTTTTAAGTAGAATCACAGTACTATGACATCATAATGTCAACACCTATGCACTTCAGGTAAAGGATAATTATTATTCTTGTTTCCTTTTTTTGGTTGAGATACAGTACTATGACATCACAATGTGAATATCAAATTGTTTCAGTTATAGAAGTATAATTGCTTTGTTTTCCTTTTAAATAGACTCAAAGTACTATGACATCACAATGTCAACACCTATGCACTTCAGGTAAAGGATAATTATTATTATTGTTTCCTTTTTTGCTTAAAAAATGTAAATATATAATTTGTTTTGGGTATATAAATATAACTGATTTGTTTTCCTTCTAAGTAGAATCACAGTACTATGACATCACAATGTCAATGCCTATTCACTTCAGGTAAAGGAAAATTATTACTCTTATTACCTCTTTTTGCTTGAGACACAGTACTATGACATCACAATGTGAATATCTAATTGTTTGAGGTATAGAAGTATAATTGCTTTGTTTTCCTTTTAAGTAGAATCAAAGTACTATGACATCACAATGTCAACACCTATTCACTTCAGGTAAAGGAAAATTATAACTCTTATTACCTCTTTTTGCTTGAGACACAGTACTATGACATCACAATGTGAATATCTAATTGTTTGAGGTATAGAAGTATAATTGCTTTATTTTCCTTTTAAGTAGAATCAAAGTACTATGACATCACAATGTCAACACCTATTCACTTCAGGTAAAGGAAAATTATTACTCTTTTTTCCTTTTTGCATGAGACACAGTTTTATGACATCAAAATGTGAATATTGAATTGTTTCAGTTATAGAAGCATAATTGCTTTGTTTTCCTTTTCAGTAGAATAAAAGTACTATGAAATCACAATATGAATATCTTATTGTTTCAGGTATAGAAGTATAAATGTTTTATTTTCCTTTTAAGAACAATCACAGTACTATGACATCACAATGTGAATATATAATTGTTTCAGGTATATAAATATAATTGATTTGTTTTCATTTCAAGTAGAATCACAGTACTATGACATCACAATGTTAATGCCTATTCACTTAAGGTAAAGGAAAATTATTACTCTTTTTTCCTTTTTTGCTTGAGACACAGTACTATGACATCACAATGTGAATATCTAATTGTTTCAGGTATAGAAGTACAATTTTTTTTTTCTTTTAAGTAGAATCACAGTACTATGACACCACAATGTCAATGCCTATTCACTTCAGGTAAAGGAAAATTATTACTTTTGTTTCCTTTTTGCTTGGGATACAGTACTATGACATCATAATGTGAATATCCAATTGTTTTAGGTGTAGAAGTATAATTGCTTTGTTTTCCTTTTAAGCAGAATCACAGTATTTTGACATCACAATGTCAAAGCCTATTCATTTCATTTAAAACAAAATTATTACACTTGTTTCCTTTTTGCTTGAGACTCAGTACTATGACATCACAATGTGAATATCTAATTGTTTCAAGTATAGAAGTATAATTGCTTTGTTTTCCTTTTAAGTAGAATCACAGTACTATGACATCACAAAGTGAATATCTAATTGTTTCAGGTATAGAAATATAATTGATTTGTTTTTATTTCAAGTAGAATCACAGTACAATGACATCACAATGTCAATACCTATTCACTTCAGGTAAAGAAAAATTATTACTCTTGTTTCCTTTTTTGCTTAAGACACAGTACTATGATATCACAATCTGACTATCTAATTGTTTCAGTTATAGAACTATAATTGCTTTGTTTTCCTTCTAAGTAGAATCAAAGTAGTATGACATCACAATGTCAACACCTATTCACTTCAGGTAAAGGATAATTATTATTCTTGTTTCCTTTTTGCATGAGACACAGTATTATGACATCAAAATGTGAATAATGAATAGTTTCAGGTATAGAAGTATAATTGCATTCTTTTCCTTAAAAGTAGAATAAAAGTACTATGATATCAAAATATGAATATCTAATTGTTTCAGGTACAGAGGTATAATTTCTTTGTTTTCCTTTTAAGTAGAATCACAGTGCTACAACATCACAATATGAATATCTAATTGTTTCAGGTATGGAAGTATAATTGTTTTATTTTCCTTTTAAGAACAATCACAGTATTATGACAAGACAGTGTGAATATCTAATTCTTTCAGGTATAGAAGTATAATTGCTTTGTTTTCCATTTAAGTAGAAGCACAGTACTATGACATCATACTGTGAATATCTAAGTGTTTCAGTCAAAGAAGTATAATTGCTTTGATTTCCTTTTAAGTAGAATTACAGAATTATGACATTACAATGTCAAAGCTTATTCACTTCAAGTAAAGGAAAATTATTAGTCTTGTATCCTTTTTGCTTCCGACACAGTACTATGACATCACAATGTGAATATTTAATTGTTTCATGTATAGAAGCATAATTGATTTGTTTGCCTTTTAAGTAGAATCACAGTACTATGAGATCACAATGTGAATATCTAATTGTGTCAGGTATAGAACTATAATTGCTTTGTTTTCCTTTTAAGTAGAATCACTGTACTATGACATCACAATGTGAATGTCGAATTGTTTCAGGTATAGAAGTATAATTGCTTTGTTTTCTTTTTAAATAGAATTATGGTACAATGACATCACAATGTCAATGCATATTCACTTTAGGTAAAGGAAAATTATTACTCTTCTTTCCTTTTTTTGCTTCAGACACAGTACTATTACATCACAACATGAATTTTTAATTGTTTCAGGTATAGAATTTTCATTGTTTTGTTTTCCTTTATCTATTCGTTTCAGGTATAAAAGTATAATTGCTTTGTTTTCCTTTTAAGTAGAATCACAGTACTATGACATCACAATGTCAATGCATAGTTACTTTAGGTAAAGGAAAACTTTTGCTCTTCTTTCCTTTTTTGCTTGAGACACAGTACTGTGACATCACAATGTGAATATCTAATTGTTTCAGGTATAGAATTACAATTGCTTTGTTTTCCATTTAAGTAGAATAACAGTACTTTGACATCATAATGTGAATACCTTATTGTTTCAGGTATAGAAGTATAATTGCTTTATTTTCCTTTTAAGTACAATCACAGTACCATGACATTATCATGTTAATAACTAATTATTCCAGGTATAGAAGTATAATTGCTTTTTTTTCCTTTTAAGTACAATCACAGTACTATGACATCACAATGTCAATAACTATTCATTTAAGGTAAAGGAAAATTATTACTCTTATTTCCTTTTTGCTTTAGACACAGTACGATGACATCACAATGTGAATATCGCATTGTTTCAGGTAGAGAAGTACAATTGCTTTGTTTTCCTTTTAAAATAGGATCATAGTACTATGACATCACAATGTGAATTCCTTTTAAGTAAAATCACTGTACTATGACATCACAATGTCAAGGCCTATCCACTTTAGGTAATGAAAATTTTTTACTCTTGTTTCCTTTATTGCTTGTGATACATTACTATGACATCACAATGTGAAAATCTAATTGTTTCAGGTAGAGAAGTATAATTGCTTTGTTTTCCTTTTAAGTAGAATAAAAGTACTATGACATCACAATGTGAATATCTACTTATTTGAGGTATAGAAGTATAATTGCTTTGTTTTCCTTTTAAGTAGAATCACAGCACTATGACATCACAATGTCAATGCATATTCACTTTAGGTGAAGGAAAAATATTACTCTTCTTTTCTTTTTTGCTTTAGACACAGAACTATGACATCACAATATGAATATTTAATTGTTTCAGGAATAGATGTATAATTGCTGTATTTTCCTTTTAAGTAGAATAACAGTACTATGACATCATAATGTGAATATATAATTGTTTCAGGTATAGAAGTTTAATTGCTTTGTTTTCTTTATAAGTAGAATCACAGTACTATGGCATCATAATGTGAATATCTAAATGCTTCAGGCATAGAAATATAATTGTTTGGTTTTCCTTTTAAGTAGAATCACAGTAGTATGATATCACAATGTGAATATCTACTTATTTCAATTATAGGAGTAAAATTGCTTTGCTTTCCTTTGAAAGATAATCATAGTGTTAAGACATCACAATGTCCATGCCCATTCACTTCAGGAATATGATAATTTTTCCTCTTGATTCCTATTTGCTTGGGACACAGTACTATGACATCACAATGTGAAGTATAATTGCTTTGTTTTCCTTTTCAGTAGAATCACAGTACTATGACATCACAATGTCAATGCATAGTTACTTTAGGTAAAGGAAAACTTTTACTCTTCTTTCCTATTTTGCTTGAGACACAGTACTGTGACATCACAATGTGAATATCTAATAGTTTCAGGTATAGAATTACAATTGCTTCGTTTTCCATTTAAGTAGAATAACAGTACTATGACATCGCAATGCAAATATCGAATTGTGTCAGGTGAAGAAGTATAATTGCTTTCTTTTCCTTTTAAGTGGAATCACAGTACTATGACATCACAATATGAATATCTAATTGATTCAGGTATAAATGTATAATTGCTTTGTTTTCCTTTTAAGTAGAATAAAATTACTAGGACATCACAATGTGAATATCTAATTGTTTCAGGCATAGAAGTATAATTGCTTTGTTTTCCTTTTAAGTACAATCACAATACTATGATATCATAATGTGAATATCTAATTGTTTCAGATATAGATGTATAATTGCTTTGTTTTTCTTTGAAGTAGAATAAAGTGCTATGACATCAAAATGTGAATATCTACTTATTTGAGGTATAGAAGCATAATTGCTTTGTTTTCCTTTGAAGTAGAATCACAGTACTATGACATCACAATGTGAATATCTAATTATTTCAGGTATAAAAGTGTTATAGATTTGTTTTCATTTTAAGTAGAATCACAGTACTATGACATCACAATCTCAATGCATATTCACTTTAGGTAAAGGAAAATTATTACTCTTGCTTTCTTTTTTGCTTCAGACACAGTACTATTACATCACAACGTGGATATCTAATTGTTTCAGGTATAGAAGTTTCATTGTTTTGTTTTCCTTTTAAGTAGAATAACAGTATTATGACATCATAATGTGAATATCTAATTGTTTCAGGTATAGAAGTATAATTGCTTTGTTTTCATTTTAAGTAGAATCACAGTACTATGACATCACAATGTCAATGCCTATCCACTTTAGGTAAAGAAAAATTTTTACTCTTGTTTCCTTTTTTGCTTGAGATACATTACTATGACATCACAATGTGAAAATCTAATTGTTTCAGGTAGAGAAGCATAATTGCTTTGTTTTCATTTTAAGTAGAATAAAAGTACTATGACATCACAATGTGAATATCTAATTTTTTCAGGCATAGAAGTATAATTGCTTTGGTTTCCTATTAAGTAGAATCACAGCACTATGACATCACAATGTCAATGCCTATTCACTTTAGGTAAAGGAAAAATATTACTCTTGTTTCCTTTTTTCCTTAAGACACAGAACTATGACATCACAATGTGAATATTTAATTGTTTCAGGAATAGATGTATAATTGCTGTATTTTCCTTTTAAGTAGAACAACAGTACTATGACATCATAATGTGAATATATAATTGTTTCAGGTATAGAAGTTTAATTGCTTTGTTTTCTTTTTAACTAGAATCACAGTACTATGGCATCATAATGTGAATATCTAAATGCTTCAAGCATAGAAATATAATTGTTTGGTTTTCCTTTTAAATAGAATCACAGTAGTATGATATTACAATGTGAATATCTACTTATTTCAATTATAGGAGTAAAATTGCTTTGATTTCCTTTGAAAGATAATCATAGTGTTAAGACATCACAATGTCCATGGCCATTCACTTCAGGAATATGAAAATTATTACTCTTGATTCCTATTTGCGTGGGACACAGTACTATGACATCACAATGTGAAGTATAATTGCTTTGTTTTCCTTTTCAGTAGAATCACAGTACTATGACATTATAATATGACTATCAAATTCTTTCATGTATAGAAGAATAATAGCTTTGGTTTCTTTTAAGTTGAATCACAGGATTATGACATCACAATGTCAATGCCTATTCAGTTCAGGTATAGGAAAATTATAACTCTTCATTCTTTTTTGCTTGAGACATAATAATATGACATCACAATGTGAATATCGAATTGCTTTAAGTATAGAAGTATAACTGCTTTATTTTCCTTTTAAGTAGAATCACAGTACTATGACATCACAATGTGAATATCTAATTGTTTCAGCTATAGAAGTAGAATTGGTTTGTTTTTCTT
This sequence comes from Rhinophrynus dorsalis, assembly GCA_037306005.1. Taxonomy (NCBI): domain Eukaryota; kingdom Metazoa; phylum Chordata; class Amphibia; order Anura; family Rhinophrynidae; genus Rhinophrynus; species Rhinophrynus dorsalis. Next base: position 32,899,955 of record CM074723.1, read on the forward strand.
TTCAGTAGAATCACAGTAGTGTGATATCACAATGTCAATTCCTATTCACTTCAGGTAAAGGAAAATTATTAGTCTTGATTAATTTTTGCTTGGGACACAGTACATTGACATCGCAATGTAAATATCGAATTGTGTCAGGTGAAGAAGTATAATTGCTTTCTTTCCTTTTAAGTAGAATCACAGTACTATGACATCACAATATGAATATCTAATTGATTCAGGTATAGATGTATTATTGCTTTGTTTTCCTTTTAAGTAGAATAAAATTACAATGACATCACAATGTGAATATCTAATTGTTTCAGGCATAGAAGTATAATTGCTTTGTTTTCCTTTTAAGTACAATCACAATACTATGATATCATAATGTGAATATCTAATTGTTTCAGATATAGATGTATAATTGCTTTGTTTTTCTTTTAAGTAGAATAAAGTACTATGACATCACAATGTGAATATCTACTTATTTGAGGTATAGAAGTATAATTGATTTGTTTTCCTTTGAAGTAGAACCACAGTACTATGACATCACAATGGGAATATCTAATTATTTCAGGTATAGAAGTGTTATAGATTTGTTTTCATTTTAAGTAGAATCACAGTACTATGACATCACAATGTCAATGCATATTCACTTTAGGTAAAGGAAAATTATTACTCTTGTTTCCTTTTTTGCTTCAGACACAGTACTATTACATCACAACGTGGATATTTAATTGTTTCAGGTATAGAAGTTTCATTGTTTTGTTTTCCTTTTAAGTAGAACAACAGTATTATGACATCATAATGTGAATATCTAATTGTTTCAGGTATAGAAGTATAATTGCTTTGTTTTCCTTTTAAGTATAATCACAGTACTATGACATCACAATGTCAACGCATATTCACTTTAGGTAAAGGAAAACTTTTACTCTTGTTTCCTTTTTTACTTGAGACACAGTACTGTGACATCACAATGTGAATATCTAATTGTTTCAGGTATAATAGTAAAATTGCTTTGTTTTCCTTTTAAGTAGAATAAAAGTACTATGATATCACAATATGAATATCTAATTCTTTCAGGCATAGAAGTATAATTGCTTTGTTTTCCTTTTAAGTACAATCACAATACTATGATATCATAATGTGAATAACTAATTATTCCAGGTATAGAATTATAATAGCTTTGTTTGCCTTTTAAGTAGAATAACAGTACTATGACATCATAATGTGAATATCTAATTGTTTCACGTATAGAAGTATAATTGCTTTGTTTTCTTTTTAAGTACAATCACAGTACTATGACATTATAATGTGAATAACTAATTATTCCAGGTATAGAAGTATAATTGCTTTTTTTTCCTTTTAAGTAGAATCACAGTACTATGACATCACAATGTCAATACCTATTCATTTAAGTTAAAGGAAAATTATTACTCTTGTTTCCTTTTTGCTTTAGACATAGTACAATGACATCACAATGTGAATATTGCATTGTTTCAGGTATAGAAGTATAATTTCTTTGTTCTCCTTTTAAAATAGAATCACAGTACTATGACATCACAATGTGAATATCTAGTAATTTCAGGTATAAAAGTATAATTGCTTTGTTTTCCTTTTTAGTAGAATCACAGTACTATGACATCACAATGTCAATGCATATTTACTTTAGGTAAAGGAAAACTTTTACTCTTGTTTCCTTTTTTGCTTGAGACACAATACTGTGACATCACAATGTGAATATCTAATTGTTTCAGGTATAGAATTACAATTGCTTTTTTTTCCTTTTAAGTAGAATAACAGTACTATGACATCATAATGTGAATATCTAATTGTTTCAGGTATAGAAGTATAATTGCTTTGTTTTCCTATTAAGTACAATCACAGTACTATGACATTATCTTGTGAATAACTAATTATTCCAGGTATAGAAGTGTAATTGTTTTTTTTCCTTTTAAGTAGAATCACAGTACTATGACATTACAATGTCAATAACTATTCATTTAAGGTATAGGAAAATTATTACTCTTGCTTCCTTTTTGCTTTAGACACAGTACGATGACATCACAATGTGAATATCGCATTGTTTCAGGTATAGAAGTATAATTGCTTTGTTTCTCCTTTTAAAATAGAATCACAGTACTATGACATCACAATGTGAATATCTAGTAATTTCAGGTATAGAAATATTATTGATTTGTTTTCCTTTTAAGTAGAATCACTGTACTATGACATCACAATGTCGATCCCTATTCACTTTAGGTAAAGAAAATTTTTTTCTCTTGTTTCCTTTTTTGCTTGAGATACAGTACTATGACATTACAATGTGAATATCTAATTGTTTCAGGTATAGAAGTATAATTGCTTTGTTTTCCTTTTAAGTAGAATAAAAGTTATATGACATCACAATGTGAATATCTAATTGTTTCAGGCATAGAAGTATAATTGCTTTGTTTTCCTTTTAAGTAGAATCACAGTACTATGATATCACAATGTGAATATCTAATTATTTCAGGTATAGAAGAGTTATAGATTTGTTTTCATTTTAAGAAGAATCACAGTACTATGACATCACAATGTTAATGCATATTCACTTTAGGTAAAGGAAAATTATTACTCTTCTTTCCTCTTTTGCTTCAGACACAGTACTATTACATCACAAGGTGGATATCTAATTGTTTCCGGTATAGAAGTTTCATTGATTTGTTTTCCTTTTAAGTAGAATAACAGTATTATGGTATCATAATGTGGATATCTATTTGTTTCAAGTATAAAAGTATAATTGCTTTGTTTTCCTTTTAAGTAGAATCACAGTACTATGACATCACAATGTCAATGCATATTTACATTAGGTAAAGGAAAACTTTTACTCTTGTTTCCTTTTTTGCTTGAGACAGAGTACTGTGACATCACAGTATGAATATCTATTTGTTTCAGGTATAGAATTACAATTGTTTTGTTTTCCTTTTAAGTAGAATAACAGTACTATGACATCATAATGTGAATAACTAATTATTCCAGGTATAGAAGTATAATTGCTTTTTTTTTTCCTTTTAAGTAGAATCACAGTACTATGACATCACATTGTCAAGAACTATTCATTTAAGGTATAGGAAAATTATTACTCTTGTTTCCTTTTTACTTTAGACACAGTACGATGACATCACAATGTGAATATCGCATTGTTTCAGGTAGAGAAGTAGAATTGCTTTGTTTTCCTTTTAAAATAGAATCACAGTACTATGACATCACAATGTCAATGCCTATTCACTTTAGGTAAAGAAAAATTTTTACTCTTGTTTCCTTTTTTGCTTCAGATACAGTACTATGACATCACAATGTGAATATCTAATTGTTTCAGGTATAGAAGTATAATTGCTTTGTTTTCCTTTTAAGTAGAATAAAAGTACTATGACATCACAATGTGAATATCTAATTGTTTCAGGTATAGATATATAATTGCTTTGGTTTCCTTTTAAGTAGAATAAAAGTACTATGACATCAAAATGTGAATATCTACTTATTTGAGGTATAGAAGTATTATTGCTTTGTTTTCCTTTTAAGTAGTATCACAGTACTATGACATAGAAGTATTATTGATTTGTTTTCCTTTTAAGTAGAATCACTATACTATGACATCACAATGTCAATGTCTATTCACTTTAGGTAAAGGAAAATTTTTACTCTTGTTTCCTTTTTTGCTTGACATACAGTACTATGACATCACAATGTGAATATCTACTTATTTGAGGTATAGAAGTATAATTGCTTTGTTTTCCTTTTAAGTAGAATCACAGTACTATGACATCACAATGTGAATATCTAATTATTTCAGGTATAGAAGTGTTATAGATTTGTTTTCGTTATAAGTAGAATCACTGTACTATGACATCACAATGTCAATGCATATTCACTTTAGGTAAAGGAAAATTATTACTCTTGTCTCCATTTTTGCTTCAGACACAGTACTATTACATCATGACGTGAATATCTAATTGTTTCAGATACACAAGTTTCAATGTTTTGTTTTCCATTTAAGTAGAATAACAGTATTATGACATCATAATGGGAATATCTAATTGTTTCAGGTATAGAAGTATAATTGCTTTGTATTCCTTTTAAGTAGAATCACAGTACTATGACATCACAATGTCAATGCATATTCACTTTAGGTAAAGGAAAACTTTTACTGTTGTTTCCTTTTTTCCTTGAGACACACTACTGTGACATCACAATGTGAATATCTAATTGTTTCAGGTATAGAATTACAATTACTTTGGTTTCCATTTAAGTAGAATAGCAGTACTATGACATCATAATGTGAATATCTAATTATTTCAGGTATAGAAGTATAATTGCTTTGTTTTCCTTTTACGTAGAATCACAGTACTATGACATCATAATGTCAATAACTATTCATTTAAGGTAAAGGAAAATTATTACTCTTGTTTCCTTTTTGCTTTAGACATAGTACGATGACATCATAATGTGAATATCGCATTGTTTCAGGTATAGATGTATAATTGTTTGTTCTCCTTTTAAGTAGAATAAAAGTACTATGACATCACAATGTGAATATCTACTTATTTGAGGTATAGAAGTATAATTGCTTTGTTTTCCTTTTAAGTAGAATCACATTACTATGACATCACAATGTGAATATCTAATTATTTCAGGTATAGAAGTGTTATAGATTTGTTATCGTTTTAAGTAGAATCACAGTACTATAACATCATAATGTGAATATCTAGTAATTTCAGGTATAGAAGTAATATTGATTTGTTTTCCTTTTAAGTAGAATCACTGTACTATGACATCACAATGTCAATGCCTATTCATTTTAGGTAAAGGAAAATTTTTACTCTTGTTTCCTTTTTGCTTTAGACATAGTACGATGACATCATAATGTGAATATCGCATTGTTTCAGGTATAGATGTATAATTGTTTGTTCTCCTTTTAAGTAGAATAAAAGTACTATGACATCACAATGTAAATATCTACTTATTTGAGGTATAGAAGTATAATTGCTTTGTTTTCCTTCTAAGTAGAATCACATTACTATGACATCACAATGTGAATATCTAATTATTTCAGGTATAGAAGTGTTATAGATTTGTTATCATTTTAAGTAGAATCACAGTACTATGACATCACAATGTGAATATCTAATTGTTTGAGGTATAGAAGTATAATTGCTTTGTTTTCCTTTTAAGTAGAATCACAGTACTATGACATCACAATGTCAATGCATTTTCACTTTAGGTAAAGGAAAACTTTTTCTCTTGTTTCCATTTTTGCTTGAGACTCAGTACTGTGACATCATAATGTGAATATCTAATTATTTCAGGTATAGAAGTATAATTGCTTTGTTTTCCTTTTAAGTAGAATCACAGTACTATGACATCACAATGTGAATATCTAGTAATTTCAGGTATAGAAGTATTATTGATTTGTTTTCTTTTTAAGTAGAATCACTATACTATGACATCACAATGTCAATGTCTATTCACTTTAGGTAAAAGAAAATTTTTACTCTTGTTTCCTTTTTTGCTTGAGATACAGTACTATGACATCACAATGTGAATATCTAATTGTTTCAGGTATAGAAGTATAATTGCTTTGTTTTCCTTTTAAGTAGAATAAAAGTACTATGACATCACAATGTGAATATCTACTTATTTGAGGTATAGAAGTATAATTGCTTTGTTTTCCTTTTAAGAAGAATCACAGTACTATGACATCACAATGTGAATATCTAATTATTTCAGGTATAGAAGAGTTATAGATTTGTTTTCGTTTTAAGTAGAATCACAGTACTATGACATCACAATGTGAATATCTAATTATTTCAGGTATAGAAGTGTTATAGATTTGTTTTCGTTTTAAGTAGAATCACAGTACAATGACATCACAATGTGAATATCTAATTATTTCAGGTAAAGAAGTGTTATAGATTTGTTTTCGTTTTAAGTAGAATCACATTACTATGATATTACAATGTGAATATCTAATTATTTCAGGTATAGAAGTGTTATAGATTTCTTTTCGTTTTAAGTAGAATCACTGTACTATGACATCACAATGTCAATGCATATTCACTTTAGGTAAAGGAATATTACTACTTTTGTTTCCATTTTTGCTTCAGACACAGTACTATTACATCACGATGTGAATATCTAATTGTTTCAGGTATAGAAGTTTCATTGTTTTGTTTTCCTTTTAAGTAGAATCACAGTACTATGACATCACAATGTCAATGCATATTCACTTTAGGTAAAGGAAAATTATTACTCTTGTTTTCTTTTTTGCTTCAGACACTGTACTATTACATCACAACGTGAATATCTAATTGTTTCAGGTATAGAAGTTTCATTGTTTTGTTTTCCTTTTAAGTAGAATAACAGTATTATGACATCATAATGTCAATATCGATTTATTTCAGGTATAGAAGTATAATTCCTTTGTTTTCCTTTTAAGTAGAATCACAGTACTATGACATCACGATGTCAATGCATATTTACTTTTGGTAAAGGAAAACTTTTACTCTTATTTCCTTTTTTACTTGAGACACAGTACTGTGACATCACAATGTGAATATCTAATTGTTTCGTGTATACAATTACAATTGCTTTGTTTTCCTTTTAAGTAGAATAACAGTACTATGACATCATAATGTGAATATCTAATTGTTTAAGGTATAGAAGTATAATTGCTTTAGTTTCCTTTTAAGTACAATCACAGTACTATGACATTATAATGTGAATAACTAATTATACCAGGTATAGAAGTATAATTGCTTTTTTTCCTTTTAAGTAGAATCACAGTACTATGATATCACAATGTCAATACCTATTTATTTAAGGTAAAGGAAAATTATTACTCTTGTTTCCTTTTTGCTTTTGACACAGTACGATGACATCACAATGTGAATATCGCTTTGTTTCAGATATAGAAGTAAAATTGCTTTGTTCTCCTTTTAAAATAGAATCACAGTACTGTGACATCACAATGTGAATATCTAGTAATTTCAGGTATAGAAGTATTATTGATTTGTTTTCCTTTTAAGTAGAATCACTATACTATGACATCACAATGTCAATGTCTATTCACTTTAGGTAAAGGAAAATTTTTACTCTTGTTTCCTTTTTTGCTTGAGATACAGTACTATGACATCACAATGTGAATATCTAATTGTTTCAGGTATGGAAGTATAATTGCTTTGTTTTCCTTTTAAGTAGAAAAAAAATTACTATGACATCACAATGTGAATATCTAATTGTTTCAGGCATAGAAGTATAATTGCTTTGTTTTCATTTTAAGTAGAATGAAAGTACTATGACATCACAATCTGAATATCTACTTACTTGTGGTATACAAGTATAATTCCTTTGTTTTCCTTTTAAGTAGAATCACAGTACTATGACATCACAATGTGAATATCTAATTATTTCAGGTATAGATGTGTTATAGATTTGTTTTCAATTTAAGTAGAATCACAGAACTATGACATCACAATGTCAATGCATATTCACTTTAGGTAAAGGAAAATTATTACTCTTGTTTCCTTTTTTGCTTCAGACACTGTACTATTACATCACAACGTGAATATCTAATTGTTTCAGGTATAGAAGTTTCATTGTTTTGTTTTCCTTTTAAGTAGAAAAAAAGTACTATGACATCACAATGTGAATATCTAATTGTTTCAGGCATGGAAGTATAATTGCTTTCTTTTCCTTTTAAGTAGAATCACAGTACTATGACATCACAATTTGAATATCTAATTGTTTCAGGTATAGATGTACAATTGCTTTGTTTTCCTTTTAAGTAGAATAAAAGTACTATGACATCACAATGTGAATATATGCTTATTTGAGGTATAGAAGTATGATTGCTTTTTTTTCCTTTTAAGTAGAATCACAGTACTATGACATCACAATGTGAATATCTAATTATTTCAGGTATAGAAGTGTTATAGATTTGTTTTCGTTTTAAGTAGAATCACAGTACTATGACATCACAATGTCAATGCATATTCACTTTAAGTAAAGGAAAATTACTTCTCTTGTTTCCTTTTTGCTTTAGACACAGTACTATTACATCACGACGTCAATATCTAATTGTTTCAGGTATAGAAGTTTCATTGTTTTGTTTTACTTTTAAGTAGAATAACAGTATTATGACATCATAATGTAAATATCTAATTGTTTCAGGTATACAAGTATAATTGCTTTGTTTTCCTTTTAGGCAGAATCACAGTACTATGACATCACAATGTCAATGCATATTCACTTTAGGTAAAGGAAAACTTTTACTCTTGTTTCCATTTTTGCTTGAGACTCAGTACTGTGACATCACAATATGAATATCTAATTGTTTCAGGTATAGAATTACAATTGTTTTGTTGTCCTTTTAAGTAGAATAACAGTACGATGACATCATAATGTGAATATCTAATTGTTTCAGGTATAGAAGTATAATTGCTTTGTTTTCCTTTTAAGTAGAAGAAAAGTACTATGACATCACAATGTGAATATCTAATTGTTTCAGGAATGGAAGTATAATTGCTTTCTTTTCCTTTTAAGTAGAATCACAGTACTATGACATCACAATGTGAATATCTAATTGTTTCAGGTATAGATGTATAATTGCTTTGTTTTCCTTTTAAGTAGAATAAAAGTACTATGACATTACAATGTGAATATCTGCTTATTTGAGGTATAGAAGTATAATTGCTTTTTTTTCCTTTTAAGTAGAATCACAGTACTATGACATCACAATGTGAATATCTAATTATTTCAGGTATAGAAGTGTTATAGATTTGTTTTCGTTTTAAGTAGAACCACTGTACTATGACATCACAATGTCAATGCCTATTCATTTTAGGTAAAGAAAAATGTTTTACTCTTGTTTCGTTTTTTGCTTGAGATATAGTACTATGAGATCACAATATGAATATCTAATTGTTTCAGGTATAGAAGTATAATTGCTTTGTTTCCCTTTTAAGTAGAATAAAAGTACTATGACATCACAATGTGAATATCTACTTATTTCAGGTATGGAAGTATAATTGCTTTGTTTTCCTTTTAAGTAGAATCACAGTACTATGACATCACAAAGTGAATATCTAATTATTTCAGGTATAGAAGTGTTATAGATTTGTTTTCATTTTACGTAGAATCACAGTACTACGACATCACAATGTGAATATCTAATTATTTAAGGTATAGAAGTGTTATAGATTTGTTTTCGTTTTAAGCAGAATCACAGTACTATGACATCACAATGTCAATGCATATTCACTTTAGGTAAAGGAAAATTATTACTCTTGTTTCCTTTTTTGTTTCAGACACAGTACTATTACGTCACGATGTGAATATGTAATTGTTTCAGGTATAGAAGTTTCATTGTTTTGTTTTCCTTTTAAGTAGAATAACAGTATTATGACATCATAATGTGAATATCTAATTGTTTCAGGTATACCAGTATAATTGCTTTGTTTTCCTTTTAGGCAGAATCACAGTACTATGACATCACAATGTCAATGCATATTCACTTTAGGTAAAGGAAAACTTTTACTCTTGTTTCCATTTTTGCTTGAGACTCAGTACTGTGACATCACAATGTGAATATCTAATTGTTTCAGGTATAGAATTACAATTGCTTTGTTGTCCTTTTAAGTAGAATAACAGTACAATGACATTATAATGTGAATAACTATTTATTCCAGGTATAGAAATATAATTGCTTTTTTTTCCTTTTAAGTAGAATCAAAGTACTATGACATCACAATATAAATATCTGCTTATTTGGGGTATAGAAGTATCATTTCTTTTTTCCTTTTAAGTAGAATCACAGTACTATGACATCACAATGTGAATATCTAATTATTTCAGGTATAGAAGTGTTATAGATTTGTTTTCGTTTTAAGTAGAATCACAGTACTATGACATCACAATGTCAATGCATATTCACTTCAGGTAAAGGAAAATTATTTCTCTTGTTTCCATTTTTGCTTGAGACTCAGTACTGTGACATCACAATGTGAATGTCTAATTGTTTCAGGTATAGAATTACAATTGATTTGTTTTTCTTTTAAGTAGAATAACAGTACTATGACATCATAATGTGAATATCTAATTGTTTCAGGTAGAGAAGTATAATTGCTTTGTTTTCCTTTTAAGTACAATCACAGTACTATGACATTATAATGTGAATAACTAATTATTCCAGGTATAGAAGTATAATTGCTTTTTTTTTCCTTTTAAGTAGAATCAAAGTACTATAACATTATAATGTCAATACCTATTCATTTAAGGTAAAGGAAAATTATTACTCTAGTTTCCTTTTTGCTTTAGACACAGTATGATGACATCACAATGTGAATATCGCATTGCTTCAGGTAGAGAAGTATAATTGCTTTGTTTTCCTTTTAAAATAGAATCACAGTACTACATCACAATGTGAATATCTAGTAATTTCAGGTACAGAAGTATTATTGATTTGTTTTCCTTTTAAGTAGAATCACTGTACTATGACATCACAATGTCAATGCCTATTCATTTTAGGTAAAGAAAAATGTTTTACTCTTGTTTCGTTTTTTGCTTGAGATATAGTACTATGAGATCACAATATGAATATCTAATTGTTTCAGGTATAGAAGTATAATTGCTTTGTTTCCCTTTTAAGTAGAATAAAAGTACTATGACATCACAATGTGAATATCTACTTATTTCAGGTATGGAAGTATAATTGCTTTGTTTTCCTTTTAAGTAGAATCACAGTACTATGACATCACAAAGTGAATATCTAATTATTTCAGGTATAGAAGTGTTATAGATTTGTTTTCATTTTACGTAGAATCACAGTACTACGACATCACAATGTGAATATCTAATTATTTAAGGTATAGAAGTGTTATAGATTTGTTTTCGTTTTAAGCAGAATCACAGTACTATGACATCACAATGTCAATGCATATTCACTTTAGGTAAAGGAAAATTATTACTCTTGTTTCCTTTTTTGTTTCAGACACAGTACTATTACGTCACGATGTGAATATGTAATTGTTTCAGGTATAGAAGTTTCATTGTTCTGTTTTCCTTCTAACTAGAATAACAGTATCATGACATCATAATGTGAATATCTAATTGTTTCAGGTATAGAATTACAATTGCTTTGTTGTCCTTTTAAGTAGAATAACAGTACGATGACATCATAATGTGAATATCTAATTGTTTCAGGTATAGAAGTATAATTGCTTTGTTTTCCTTTTAAAATAGAATCACAGTACTACATCACAATGTGAATATCTAGTAATTTCAGGTATAGAAGTATTATTGATTTGTTTTCCTATTAAGTAGAATCAATGTACTATGATATCACAATGTCAATGCCTATTCATTTTAGGTAAAGAAAAATTTTTACTCTTGTTTTCTTTTTTGCTTGAGATACAGTACTATGACATCACAATGTGAATATCTAATTGTTTCAGGTATAGAAGTATAATTGCTTTGTTTTACTTTTAAGTAGAATAAAAGTACTATGACATGACAATGTGAATATCTAATTGTTTCAGGCTTAGAAGTATAATTGCTCTCTTTTCCTTTTAAGTAGAATCACAGTACTATGACATCACAATGTGAATATCTAATTGTTTCAGGTATAGATGTATAATTGCTTTGTTTTCCTTTTAAGTAGAATAAAAGTACTATGACATCACAATGTGAATATCTGCTTATTTGAGGTATAGAAGTATAATTGCTTTTTTTCCTTTTAAGTAGAATCACAGTACTATGACATCACAATGTGAATATCTAATTATTTCTGGTATAGAAGTGTTATAGATTTGTTTTCATTTTAATTAGAATCACAGTACTATGATATCACAATGTCAATGCATATTCACTTTAGGTAAAGGAAAATTATTACTCTTGTTACCTTTTTTGCTTAAGACACGGTACTATTAGATCACAACGTGAATATCTAATTGTTTCAGGTATAGACGTTTCATTGTTTTGTTTTACTTTTAAGTAGAATAACATTATTATGACATCATAATGTAAATATCTAATTGTTTCAGGTATAGAAGTATAATTGCTTTGTTTTCCTTTTAAGTAGAATCACAGTACTATGACATCACAATGTCAATGCATATTCACTTTTGGTAAAGAAAACTTTTACTCTTGTTTCCATTTTTGCTTGAGACACAGTACTGTGTATCACAATGTGAATATCTAATTGTTTCAGGTATATAATTACAATTGCTTTGTTTTCCTTTTTAGTAGAATAATAGGATTTTAGTCTTACCTGTTAAATCCCTTTCACTTAGTCCATACAGGTTACTGGTACATTGGGAGGCGTCAGTCCCCTTTAAGTAGGCAGGAACATTCTCTAAATGTATGCAGGGGGGTGGAGCCTCCCTTCCCTCTTAAGCTGACTCATCCAGTCCAGCCCTCAGAATTGTTTGAGAATGAAGTAGACTAGATAGAAGAAGGAAAGAAGACTCCTGTGAGCATGCCCCAAAGGACTCCCACAGAATGCCACAGGAGAGCCGAGCATGGTCTCTTGACAGGGTGGGAGACCAGTAACCTGTATGGACTAAGTGAAAAGGATTTAACAGGTAAGACTAAAATCCTATTTTCACTGTCGTCCAATACAGGTTACTAGTACATTGGGATGTACAAACATTGAGCTTTCCCAGAGGCGGGAAGAAGGGAAGGACCAGGCGCAAGGCCCCAGAGTCACCAGGACCACCAAGAACCTAACGGTTAGAGGTCCCAACAACACGGAAGTGTCAACGGACACCAACTAGGGGTAAAACAGACCCCATAAACTGTTACACAGCACACTGAACTAGAGCCCACAGAGCTCAACAGTAAGGATGCACTGAGAACTACAGAAGAAGAATACACTAGACAGGCGAAACTGCCTCCAGGACCTTCTTCCCAAAGCTGGCATCAGAAGAGGTCAGCACATCCGCACGGTAGTGCTCCAAAAAGGTGTGTGCAGAAACCCAAGTGGCCGCCCAGCACAGCTGTTCAGCACGTGCTGGATTCTTGTAGACCCAAGAGGCCCCAAGTGACCTTGTAGAAAGAACAGTAACCCGAAAGTGAACACGCTTAATCCTCAGTTCGTAAACCTTACGAATAGTAGACCTATCCAAGATGCAATGATTACCCTGGATGCCCGTCCACCCTGCCCCAGGACCCTCAGGAATGACGAACAGAGCGTCAGACTTCCTAATGGACTCAGTGCGATGAACATAAAACTTAAGACAACGCACAACCTTCAACAAGCTGAGAATCCACTCCATGTCAAAGGAAGGATTAGGGCAGAAAGAGGGCACCAGAAGATCCTGATTGATGTGAAACTCGAGACCACCTTAGGCAAGAACTCCGTATAAATACGAAGCACGGCTTAATCCTTGTGGAACACTAGATAAGGTGGTTCACAAGACAGAGCTTGGAATTCCGCCACCCGGCAAACTGAAACAATAGCCAGAAGGAAGACCATCTTCCAAGACAAAAGTGTAAAGGAATAGTAGCCAAGGACTCGAAGGGGGGCGCTGAAGAACCCCTGAAACCAAATAAGGTCCTATGGAGGAGCTGGACTCCTAAAGGCAGGACGAACGTGAGCCACACCGTGGAAGAGAATCCTGACATCAGGAAAAACAGCAACCGCTCCTGGAAAAAGACAGAGAGCACCGAAGTCTGGACTTACAGAGAACTCAGACTGAGCTCCGTATCGACACCGTCTTGCAAAAAGGCCAGGACAGTAGGAAGAGGAAAAGCATGAGACAGATCCCTGTCAGCACACCAGGACACAAGGTCGACCAGACTCAGTGATAGATCTTGGAAGAAACAGGCTGAGAAGCGCGCAGCATAGTAGCCGCCACAGCAGGAGAAAACCCCTTTCATCCCAAAATCGAGGATTCAACATATAGGCCAACAATCTGAGTCGAAGAACATAGTCTTCCACAGAGAACCCTGTAGAAGAGGAAGAGCTGGACGAGTGGAGAGCCAAAATGACTCCACCACGGATAGGGTCAAATCCCCAGATACCATGGTTGACAATGTCAATCCAGAACAATCGAAAACACCGGACAACATACAATTACAATGTCCGTAACGCCCTATGAACATAGGGAGAGAAAGAAAAATGGCCAGAGAGGACGTCCAAGGAAGGACATTGCATCAGCATCAGAATTAAGGAGTCTCTCAACAGAAAGCAAAACGGCGTAACCTTCCTGTTGCGTCCCATTGCCAGCAGATCCACTGGGGAATTCCCCATCTCAAACTAGGAGACGAAACACATCCTAATGCAGGTCCACGTTCCAATGTCGACTGCGTGACGACTGAGGAAGTCTGTCAAGACGGTGTCCACTCCTGGAATGAACACTGCAGAATGACAGGAACAGGAACCTCTGCCTAGGTCAGAATGGCCTAGACCTCTAACCAAGTGGCGAGACTTCGTGTCCCTCCCTGACTGATGAAATAAGCCACTGCCGTGGCATTGGTAGACTCATCCACCATGTGAAGCACACGAAGATGGGAAGAAGGGACTCCTTCATGAGCCACTTCCCCTGGGCGCTAAAACGACCCAGAACAGTTCCCCAGTCCAGGAGGCTGGCATCCAATAAGACCTCGGTCCAGGGGGAAGTAGAAAGGATCTTCCCAGTAGGAGATGTAAAAGGCCCAACCACCGACTCCAAGCTCAACTCGACATGAGGAGGGAGAGAGAGCGTTAGCTTCAGAAGATCTGGTCAGTCCTCCATATAACAAACCTCGAGGTTCCCTGGCGTGTATCATGGCAAATGGAACCGCCGCAACCGTGGAGATGAACCACCCCACCAGAGAAATAACCTCAAGGCCAGTATCCGATCGCGGGATAGGATCATAGGGATCCTTCGAGTAAGTTGATGGTTACCTAGTCCGGTAGAAAAACCATGGACCTCCAAGATCGAACTGAAGACCCAGGAGCTGAAATGGAACAGGGTCTGACTGACCATATTTCACAATCCAACCATGAAAAGAAGGAACAGAATACAGGCCTGGACCTGCTGAAGACGAAGAAGGCCCACAGCTGATGCTTGCGTAAAGCAAGTGGTCCGTGACGAAGAAGTGTGATGCCGTCCTGACAGAGGACGGATATCAAGTCCCCCAGCCCCGTCGAAAACCTGGGGCTGATGACAGAGCAATGGAAGGCCGAAACTGAAAATGACCTCTGGCGCAGGCAAACCCAAATACTGCCTGCTCTCTAGAAGGACTGGGAAGTGCAAAACGCATCCTAAGGACCAGAGGAGCTAGAAACTCCCCCGCAGCGAATACTGTGAGCAGATACTCCTGACGATAAGGAGACTGCACTACAAAGGAATTAAGATCGTTCAGATCCAAAATGAGGCGACATCCGACAACCCTTCTATTTATTCATTTATTAATTGTTGTTGGTCACCACAAAGAGGCTAGAATAGAATCCTGAACCCCTGACCTCAGGGGGGACCTATTCCTGGACATCCTTGTCCAGAGAACCGGAAAAGCGTCTTCAAATAGACGGCTTCTCTCGTTTACCTGAGGAGAACGAGAAGATAAAGGCGAAAAGATGGGAGGGAAAAGGGATCTAGTATCCCTCAGACACAACCAGAAAAGCTCACAAGTCCGACACAGAATCATCCCACGGTGTCGAGAGACATTCCGAAGCAGTCACGAAATCCTGGGCTTGTAAACAGCCTAGGGCTGCAATTGCCTAATGTTCTGGGAGGAACGCGGAACAGATAGAACCACCTGGTTCGTTGAACGTGACTGAGGGAAAAGGAACGAAAAGACGGGTTACGCGTAAACGGCAACCCTTATATTTATTTATTTGTTTTGAAACCAAGGGTAGAAGAGGCACTAACCCCTAAAGCCCTTTAATCAGTTCCTTAGTTCGGAACCAAACACGGAAGTACCTTCAAAAGGCAAAGAAAGGAAAACATTCCTGGAAGCAATGAGAGCAGATCAATCCCAAGTCAAAGCGCACGCCAAACCACCACAAAAGTAGTGGGGGCCCTTGCCCGGCATCAAGGGCAGCAGCAGAGAAATAGCGTTGACCTAAAGAGACAATAACAAGGAGACACAATGACTCCGATGTAAGCGTATTCTGACAGACCTCCAGTGGGTTGCACAGTCCAGACTGCAACAGCCCGGTCAACCCATGCTACAGCAAAGGATGGAAGCATAGCAGACCAAAGGAAGCGAAAACGAGCTTGAGGGGAACCTCAGTTACTTGTCAGTCCAATCTTGCAGCGTCAGAAACATGTAGACAATAAGTTGAGGCAGTCTAGATATGGGTGCGTCCACATTAAGGGAATGAACCCATGGAGCCATTTCTGTTTGAGAAAAGGGAAAAGGTTTAGCAAATATTCTAGACACTGAAGAGGACTTGTCTGGTCCATGTTCAAGAGTTGGGTTAGGAGGAAAATGAGCAAGGGGCTTTACAGGCACCTGAAAAACATCAAAGGGAACAGACTGAACCTCCTGAACCGATGGAATGTTGAGAGTGGGTAATACAGCCCTGATCAGGCCCTCAGTAGAGGTTTCAGGATCAGCTACAAATGGGTCCCCTAAGAGACCTGAAAGATTCCAAACGAACACCAATCCTCAACATTCCAAACTAGCAACAATTCTTCCTCAGAAGAATCTAATCAGGTGCTCCCTGAAGTTGAGGCAGGGAGGATCTGATAATCGAGGGGGTCTGCCTCAACTGAAATGCCCCTGGAATCTGGGATGCAAAGAGCTGTAAAGAGGACCCAGTTGCAGCCTTAAACTCTTGCACCCAAGCTGGCTCAATAGCATGGCTGGAAGGCCCTGGGTTGCTGCCAGGATCTCCAGCCTACTGGGCAGAAATAACCAGAGAACACTCTAGGTAGCCCTGTGTGACAGGAAGAGCAGTGCGCAATGAGGGATACTGAACCCCAGCTTCCTTAGTCATAGGTCTAGTCCCTAGCTCCAGCCAACTGTACAATGAATCACCCAATTGTAGTGTGTAAGATTGATATTTCACCCCAGAAACGCTAAATATAGACTGTTCTGGCAGGCGAAGGGTCAGTCTGCAGAGGAGCAAAGGATTGTCCAAGCGCTATATAGGATACTGATTGAGAAAAGTGCCCAAAATGGCTGCCGCGACGGGAGCCAATCAGAAATTAGGCGCGAAACGAGCGCTCATGGGAAATGTAGTTTTTCCCAAAAAGTACCCCAAAACGGTGCCCGAAGCCCCCCAAGCCCACCCAACACACTTGAACTATAAACCGGATGATAGAGCAAGGGTAGACAAGAAACATGAGCCCTCTCTGAAGTTGCTGAGTGAAGCGGTTCCAGAGATACGTCCCAAACAGTGTAAGCCCATTGAAAGTAAAGGAGCAATGGCGCCTGTGCGGTAAAGCGCGCCATAAAGGCGCAGTACATACTTTTTAATAAAAGTAACCCCCAAAGGGAAAAAGGTTAAAATACATAGTAAACACATGTACATCATAACAAAACACTACACTATAAAGGAAGTGTCCCAAAACCCCTTATAAAACTAGTCAAACCAGCAGAGAAAGGGTTAATATGTCATATAAACTGCTCCAAAACCACAGACATACAATTATGTATACTATATATATATATATATATATATATATATATATATATATATATATATATATATATAAAAGAAGACTTCTGTGTGCCTGGCAAACACACCCAGGGGAGGCATAAAGCAGGAGTTACTACTCCTATTGGGTGATTCAATCATGCAGGGAGTTGGCCCGCCCCCACTATGCAGCCCGCCCACCACTATCAAAGTCAGAAAAAAACAATATGGCCGCCACTTGCTCCTACACCACAGACAAACACACATGCCTCACTCATACAGCACCACACAAACACACACAGACCACCACACACACACATGCCCCACTCAGACAGCACCAAACACACATGCCCCCACTCATACACACAGCACCACACACACACACACAAAGCCAGAAATAAATATGGCTGACACACACACACAGTCACTCACCCTGACTCCCAGTGGCCTCAGCAGGACCTGTAGTGCAGCACCAGGGGAACAAAATGGCACTCATAGGGTTAAGGTAGGCCCTCATTGCTCAATTATTTCTTCACTGTCATCATTTGCCATGCAAGACACAGGACAGACAGCCATCAGATTCACACTTAACCCACTGACTGTCACAGGGTTGTGTATCAAGTTTTACCCCTCAGGGAGTGTGTTCAAACCTCTCACACTGTAAACTTGCATTTCCCTCCCACTTCTCCTCCTTCCCCAGCCTATTACTAACACTTTTCCATATTTATGTTAAGCCCCGCCCCCACTCGCGATTAAGCCCCGCCCACTTTTAACCCAGATTGCCCCATTTGTCTCTCCACATCAGCACCACATCAGTCCCCTCTAGGGACTACACAAATCAAAGTTCCCAGGTATGAACACACTTCCCACTGCTATTTATCTCTGACATGCCTCTCTATACATTAACCATTTGAGTGCCAGAGGGGTAAACAACTCATGCACGCATGTGTTTCTGCTCATATATGTTGTGTGTGTACATCTCTGTTACAAATGTGTGTCCATCTCCAGTGTGTCTGTGTGTGTGCGTGTCTTTTGCATGTTTCTGCCGCTCACTGTGTGTATGTGCATACCTCCCAACATTTCACATGGCCAAAGAGGGACACTTTAGTTTTAGGCATGGGTGGATTGTCCTATCGGGGGATCGGGCATCCCCTGGTGGGCCGCTATATCGGCTCACTTTTAAAAAGTCGCGATCCACTTTGTGCAGACTCTCTCCCCCTCCGGTGCGCGCTGAAAGAACTGCAATTAAAATACAAGTGCTGTACAGCGCTGGCCATCTCTCTACCCCTCCGCTCCACTTTGTCTTGAGTGCAGAATGAGGGCACTAAAGGAAGTTAGTGGAGGAGAGAGATGTCCGGCGCTGTACAGCACTTGTAATTTATTTGCAATTCTTTCAGTGCGCACCGGGGGTGCGTGTGTGTGTGTGTGTGGGGGGGGGAGCCCGGGCCGGTATTCCCTTACAATCCGCCCCTGGTTTTAGGTGATATTGTTGGGGGCGTGGCTGGTGGGCAGGGCATTAGTAAGAATTTTTAGGTTATTTCATGACCTATTACTGGCTATTTATGTAACTGAATAAATGATTTAGTGCAAGACCAAAGTATTTTATTTGCACTGACTAATGTATAAACACATATACTGAAGTTTACAAAAATATGTATATGAGCTTTATTGCTGTAGAGCAAAGTAATACACACCACACAGTCAGGGCTGGTGCAAGGATTTTTGCCACCGTAGGCAAAACCTAATTTTGCCACCCATTTCGCTCCGCCCCTTGTGTCCCACCCCTTTATACCCCACCTACTTATACCCAACCTCTTCTCATGATTGTCCTCTCTCTGCCCCCTGGGCCAGTCTGCCCCTGGTCTGGAGATGCCTGTAAGACATGCCCCCCACCAGCTCCAACTTGCCCCTTATCAGCTTCACTTTGGCCCACCAGCTCCACTTTGCCCCTGTCAGCTCCACTTTGTCCCCCATCAGCTCCACTTTGCCCCCCACCAGCTCCAACTTGCCCTCACCAGCTCCACTTTGCCCCCACCAGCTCCACTTTGCCCCCCATCCACTCCAACTTGCCCCCACCGGCTCCACTTTGCCCCCCAGCAGCTCCACTATGCCCCCAGCAGCTCCAACTTGCCCCCCATCCGCTCAAACTTGCCCCCATCAGCTCCACTTTGCCCCCAATCTGCTCTAACCTGCCCCCCCTCAGCTCCACTTTGCCCCCCCTCAGCTCCACTTTGCCCCCTCAGCTCCAACTTGCCCCCATCAGCTCCATTTTGACCCCCATCCGCTCCAACTTGCCCCCCATCCGCTCTAACTTGCCCCCACCAGCTCCACTTTGCCCCCCCTTCAAGCTCCACTTTGCCCCCCCTCAGCTCCACTTTGCCCCCCCTCAGCTTCATTTTGCCCCCCTCAGCTCCACTTTGCTCCCCCTCAGCTCCACTTTGCCCCCCCTCAGCTCCACTTTACCCCCTCAGCTCCACTTTACCCCCTCAGCTCCAACTTGCCCCCATCAGCTACACTTTGACCCTCATCCGCTCCAACTTGCACCCTCAGCTCCAGCTTTCCCCTATCAGCTCCAACTTGCCCCCATCAGCTTCAACTTGCCCCCATCAGCTTCACTTTGTCCCCCATCCGCTCCAACTTGCCCCCAGCAGCTCCACTATGCCCCTTCAGTTCCAACTTGCCCCCCATCACATACCTGTAGCTCCCGCGCAGTCTTCTCTTCAGTAATGCAGAGCGAGGCGGGAGATCATGACTCCCAGCTCGCTCTGCATTACTAAAGATCCAACCCAATGAGGGAGCGCTGTAGCAACACAGACCTGATTGTGTTGTGGTTCCCGGCGTGGTGTGTGCGGGCGCAGCTCTTCTCAGCTGCATGCCCGCGCCCCCAGTACGTGTGCGCCCTAGGCCGGCGCCTACCTCGCCTATAGGTGGAGCCGGCCCTGCACACAGTCTGACCTCCTAAAAAGAGGGACAGAGGGATCCGACCCTCAAAGAGGGACTGTCCCTCCTAAAGAGGGACACTTGGGATGTATGATATGTGTCTGCCTGTGTGTTGCATATGTCTGTGTTTATCAGTGTGTCTGCATTTCACACACGTGCGCCCAACGGTCATAACATGACGGGCAACGCCGTCCCACATTGCTAGTATATATATATATATATATATATATATATATATATACATAAACACCCAATGACTGCTGGAGTGCGCAATGAGAACTCCCAAATACAAGCCCAGTTAAGGGACACTGTGGGACAAGTGGACCTTCAGCACTCAAAGGGTGGCTCAGCTTTTCCTGCAGATCTTCTGTCTTCAGGTCACCAGGGAAAGAGGAGTACCTCAGAGAGGAATCCCCAGGGAAGTAACTTGAAATCAAGATGATTCCCTCTTCAGAGCTTAAGGTCCACCAAAATGCTCTGGCTACTGAAACTAGCCATTTTGGAGAGGGCATTGTCAGTCCTGGTAACCCACCTAATGGTGGTATTCCATATTTGACAGAAAATAAAAAAAGAAACTAAACTTGATTGGGAGATGTTTTCCACCTGTGTGTCTTACACAGGAACAAACAATTCTGAGGGCTGGACTGGATGAGTCAGCTTAAGAGAGAAGGGAGGCTCCACCCCCCTGCATACATTTAGAGAATGTTCCTGCCTGCTTAAAGGGGACTGTCACCTCCCAATGTACCAGTAACCTGTATTGGACGACAGTACTATGACATCATAATTTGAATATCTAATTTTTTCAGGTATAGAAGTATAATTGCTTTGTTTTCCTTTTAAGTACAATCACAGTACTATGACTTTATAATGTGAATAACTAATTATTCCAGGTATAGAAGTACAAATGCTTTTTTTTCTTTTAAGTAGAATCACAGTAATATGACATCACATTGTCAATACCTATTCATTTAAAGTAAAAGAAAATTTATTACTCTTGTTTGCTTTTTGCTTTAGACACAGTACGATGACATCAGAATGTGAATATCGCATTGTTTCAGGTATAGAAGTATAATTGCTTTGTTTTCCTTTTAAAATAGAATCACAGTACTATGACATCACAATGTGAATATCTAGTAAATTTAGGTACAGAAGTATTATTCATTTGTTTTCCTTTTAAGTAGAATCACTGTACTATGACTTCACAATGTCAATGCCTATTCACTTTAGGTAAAGGAAAAGTTTTACTCTTCTTTCCATTTTTGCTTGTTAAACAGTACTGTGACATCACAATGTGTATATCTAATTGTTTCAGGTATAGAAGTATAATTGCTTTGTTTTCCTTTTAAGCAGAATAAAAGTACTATGACATCACAATGTGAATATCTAATTCTTTCAGGCATAGAAGTATAATTGCTTTGTTTTCCTTTTAAGTACAATCACAATACTATGATATCATAATGTGAATATCTAATTGTTTCAGGTATAGATGTATAATTGCTTTGTTTTCCTTTTAAGTAGAATAAAAGTACTATGACATCACAATGTGAATATCTACTTATTTGAGGTATAGAAGTATAATTGCTTTGTTTTCCTTTTAAGCAGAATAAAAGTACTATGACATCACAATGTGAATATCTAATTGTTTCAGGCATAGAAGTATAATTGCTTTGTTTTCCTTTTAAGTACAATCACAATACTATGATATCATAATGTGAATATCTAATTGTTTCAGGTATAGATGTATAATTGCTTTGTTTTCCTCTTAAGTTGAATAAAAGTACTATGACATCACAATGTGAATATCTAATAATTTCAGGTATAGAAGTGTTATAGATTTGTTTTCGTTTTAAGTAGAATCACAGTACTATGACATCACAATGTGAATATCTAATTATTTCAGGTATAGAAGTGTTATAGATTTGTTTTCGTTTTAAGAAGAATCACAGAACTATGACATCTCAAAGTCAATGCATATTCACTTTAGGTAAAGGAAAATTATTACTCTTGTTTCCGTTTTTGCTTCAGACGCAGTACCATTACATCACGACATGAATATCTAATTGATTCAGTTATAGAAGTTTCATTGGTTTCTTTTCCTTTTAAGTAGAAAAACAGTATTATGACATCATAATGTGAATATCTAATTGTTTCAGGTATACAAGTATAATTGCTTTGTTTTCCTTTTAAGTAGAATCACAGTACTATGACATCACAATGTCAATGCATATTCACTTTAGGTAAAGGAAAATTATTTCTCTTGTTTCCATTTTTGCTTGAGACTCAGTACTGTGACATCACAATATGAATATCTATTTGTTTCAGGTATAGAATTACCATTGCTTTGTTTTCCTTTTAAGTAGAATAACAGTACTATGACATCATAATGTGAATATCTAATTGTTTCAGGTATAGAAGTATAATTGCTTTGTTTTCCTTTTAAGTACAATCACAGTACTATGACATTATAATGTGAATAACTAATTATTCCAGGTATAGAAGTATAATTGCTTTTTTTCCTTTTAAGTAGAATCAAAGTACTATAACATTATAATTTCAATACCTATTCATTTAAGGTAAAGAAAAATTATTACTCTTGTTTCCTTTTTGCTTTAGACACAGTACGATGACATCACAATGTGAATATCGCATTGTTTCAGGTAGAGAAGTATAATTGCTTTGTTTTGCTTTTAAAATAGAATCACAGTACTACAACATCACAATGTGAATATCTAGAAATTTCAGGTATAGAAGTATTATTGATTTGTTTTCCTTTTAAGTAGAATCACTGTACTATGACATCACAATGTCAATGCCTATTCATTTTAGGTACTCTTGTTTCCTTTTTTGCTTGAGATACAGTACTATGACATCACAATGTGAATATCTAATTGTTTCAGGTATAGAAGTATAATTGCTTTATTTTCCTTTTAAGTAGAATAAAAGTACTATGACATCACAATGTGAATATCTAATTGTTTCAGGCATAGAAGTATAATTGCTTTCTTTTCCTTTTAAGTAGAATCACAGTACTATGACATCACGATGTGAATATCTAATTGTTTCAGGTATAGATGTATAATTGCATTGTTTTCCTTTTAAGAAGAATAAAAGTACTATGACATCACAATGTGAATATCTGCTTATTTGAGGTATAGAAGTATAATTGCTTTTTTTCCTTTTAAGTAGAATCACAGTACTATGACATCACAATGTGAATATCTAATTATTTCAGGTATAGAAATGTTATAGATTTGTTCTTGTTTTAAGTAGAATCACAGTACTATGACATCACAATGTCAATGCATATTCACTTTAGGTAAAGGAAAATTATTACTCTTGTTTTCTTTTTTGCTTCAGACACAGTACTATTACATCACCACGTGAATATCTAATTGTTTCAGGTATAGAAGTTTCATTGTTTTGTTTTCCTTTTAAGTAGAATAACAGTACTATGACATAACAATGTCAATGCATATTCACTTTAGGTAAAGGAAAACTTTTACTCTTGTCTCCTTTTTTGCTTGAGACACAGTACTGTGACATCACAATGTGAATGTCTAATTGTTTCAGGTATAGAATTACAATTGCTTTGGTTTACTTTTTAGTAGAATAACAGTACTATGACATAATAAAGTGAATATCTAATTGTTCCAGGTATAGTAGTATAATTGCTTTGTTTTCCTTTTAAGTACAATCACAATACTATGACATTATAATGTGAATATCTAATTAATTCGGGTATATAAAGTGTTATAGATTTGTTTTCGTTTTAAGTAGAATCACAGTACTATGATATCACAATGTCAATGCATATTCACTTTAGGTAAAGGAAAATTATTACTCTTGTTTCCTTTTTTGCTTCAGACACAGTACTATTACAGCACGACGTAAATATCTAATTGTTTCAGGTATAGAAGTTTCATTATTTTGTTTTCCTTTTAACTAGAAAAACAGTACTATGACATCACAATGTCAATGCATATTCACTTTAGGTAAAGGAAAACTTTTACTCTTGTTTCCTTTTTTGCTTGAGACAGTACTGTGACATCACAATGTGAATATCTAATTGTTTCAGGTATAGAAGTATAATTGCTTTGTTTTCCTTTTAAGTACAATCACAGTACTATGACATTATAATGTGAATAACTAATTACTCCAGGTATAGAAGTACAATTGTTTTTTTTTCCTTTTAATTAGAATCACAGTACTATGACATCACAATGTCAATACCTATTCATTTAAGGTAAAGGAAAATTATTACTCTTGTTTCCTTTTTGCTTTAGACACAGTACGATGACATCACAATATGAATATCGCATTGTTTCAGGTATAGAAGTAGAATTGCTTTGTTTTCCTTTTAAAATAGAATCACAGTACTATGACATCACAATGTGAATATCTAGTAATTTCAGGTATAGAAGTATTATGGATTTGTTTTCCTTTTAAGTAGAATCACTGTACTATAACTTCACAATGTCAATGCCTATTCACTTTAGGTAAAGGAAAATTTTCACTCTTGTTTCCTTTTTTGCTTGACATACAGTACTATGACATCACAATGTGAATATCTAATTGTTACAGGTATAGAAGTATAATTGCTTTGGTTTCCTTTTAAGTACAATAAAAGTACTATGACATCACAATGTGAATATCTAATTGTTTCAGGTATAGAAGTATAATTGCTTTGTTTTCCTTTTAAGTAGAATAAAAGTACTATGATATCACAATGTGAATATCTAATTGTTTCAGGCATAGAAGTATAATTTCTTTGTTTTCTTTTTAAGTGCAATCACAATACTATGATATCATAATGTGAATATCTAATTGTTTCAGGTATAGATGTATAATTGCTTTGTTTTCCTTTTAAGTAGAATAAAAGTACTAAAACATCACAATGTGAATATCTAATTATTTCAGGTATAAAAGTGTTATAGATTTGTTTTCGTTTGAAGTAGAATCACAGTACTATGACATCACAATGTGAATATCTAATTATTTCAGGTATAGAGGTGTTATAGATTTGTTTTCGTTTTAAGTAGAATCACAGTACTATGACATCACAATGTCAATGCATATTCACTTTAGGTAAAGGAAAATTATTACTCTTGTTTCCTCTTTTTGCTTCAGAGACAGTACTATTATATCACAACGTGAATATCTAATTGTTTCAGGTATAGAAGTTTCATTGTTTTGTTTTCCTTTTAAGTAGAATAACAGTATTATGTCATCATAATGTGAATATCTAATTGTTTCAGGTATAGAAACATAGAAACATAGAATTCGACGGCAGATAAGAACCATTCGGCCCATCTAGTCTGCCCAATTTCCTACTGTGTAAAAAAAAAAAAAAAAAACCTCAAACCTTTTTTGGTCCTTGGTCTTTTCTTATGTTAAGGACCGCCTTATGCCTATCCCATGCATGCTTAAATTCTGTCACTGTATTGACATCTACCACTTCTGCTGGTAGGCTATTCCACTTGTCTACTACCCTCTCAGTGAAGTAAAACTTTCTTACATTACATCTAAACCTGTGTCCCTCTAGTTTTAGACTATGGCCTCTTGTCCTAACGTTTTTACTCTTTTGAAATATACTTCCATCCTGTACTTTGTTGAATCCCTTCATGTATTTGAATGTTTCTATCATATCCCCTCTCTCTCTTCTCTCTTCCAAGCTATACATATTCAGATCCTTTAGTCTATCCTGATATTTCTTTTCCTGTAGACCAGTCACCATTTTAGTAGCCCTTCTTTGAATTTTCTCTAGAGTATCAATATCCTTCTGGAGATGGGGTCTCCAGTACTGTACACAATATTCTAGGTGAGGTCTAACTAGAGATCTGTACAGTGGCATGACTACTTCCCTTTTTCTGCTACTAATGCCCCTAGCTATACAACCCAGTGCCCTGCTTGCATTCCCCATCGCTTTATTACATTGCCTGCTTACCTTTAAGTCATTAGAAATAATTACTCCCAAATCCCTTTCCTCTGTTGTCTCTGACAGCACAGTACCCTTAATGGTATATATATACCATATATAGATGTATAATTGCTTTGTTTTCCTTTTAAATAGAATCACAGTACTATGACATCAAAATGTCAATGCATTTTCACTTTAGGTAAAGGAAAACTTTTACTCTTGTTTCCATTTTTGCTTGAGACTAAGTACTGTGACATCACAATGTGAATATCTACTTGTTTCAGGTATAGAATTACAATTGCCTTGGTTTACATTTAAGTAGAATAACAGTACTATGACATCATAATGTGAATATCTGATTGTTTCAGGTATAGAAGTATAATTGCTTTGTTTTCCTTTTAAATAGAATCACAGTACTATGACATCACAATGTCAATGCATTTTCACTTTAAGTAAAGGAAAACTTTTACTCTTGTTTCCATTTTTGCTTGAGACTCAGTACTGTGACATCACAATGTGAATATCTAATTGTTTCAGGTATAGAATTACAATTGCCTTGGTTTACATTTAAGTAGAATAACAGTACTATGACATCATAATGTGAATATCTAATTGTTTCAGGTATAGAAGTATAATTGCTTTGTTTTCCTTTTAAGTACAATCACAGTACTATGACATTATAATGTGAATATCTAATTATTTCAGGTATAGAAGTGTTATAGATTTGTTTTCGTTTTAAGTAGAATCACAGTACTATGATATCACAATGTCAATGCATATTCACTTTAGGTAAAGGAAAATTATTACTGTTGTTTCCTTTTTTGCTTCAGACACAGTACTATTACAGTACTATTACATCACGACGTGAATATCTAATTGTTTCAGGTATAGAAGTTTCATTGTTTTGTTTTCCTTCTAAGTAGAAAAACAGTATTATGACATCATAATGTGAATATCTAATTGTTTCAGGTATAGAAGTATAACTGATTTGTTTTCCTTTTAAGTAGAATCACAGTACTATGACATCACAATGTCAATGCATTTTCACTTTAGGTAAAGGAAAACTTTTACTCTTGTTTCCTTTTTTACTTGAGACACAGTACTGTGACATCACAATCTGAATATTTAATTGTTTCAGGTATAGAATTACAATTGCTTTGGTTTACTTTTTAGTAGAATCACAGTACTATGACATTATAATGTGAATAACTAATTACTCCATGTATAGAAGTACAATTGCTTTTTTTTCCTTTTAAGTAGAATCACAGTATGATGACATCACAATGTGAATATCGCATTGTTTCAGGTATAGAAGTATAATTGCTTTGTTTTCCTTTTAAAATAGAATCACAGTACTATGACATCACAATGTGAATATCTAGTAATTTCAGATATAGAAGTATTATTGATTTGTTTTCCTTTTAAGTAGAATCACTGTACTATGACTTCACAATGTCAATGCCTATTCACTTTAGGTAAATGAATATTTTAACTCTTGTTTCCTTTTTTGCTTGAGATACAGTACTATGACATCACAATGTGAATATCTAATTGTTACAGGTATAGAAGTATAATTGCTTTGGTTTCCTTTTAAGTAGAATAAAAGTACTATGACATCAACATGTGAATATCTAATTGTTTCAGGTATAGAAGTATAATTGCTTTGTTTTCCTTTTAAGTAGAATAAAACTACTATGACATCACAATGTGAATATCTAATTGTTTCAGGCATAGAAGTATAATTGCTTTGTTTTCCTTTTAAGTACAATCACAATATTATGATATCATAATGTGAATATCTAATTGTTTCAGGTATAGATGTATAATTGCCTTGTTTTCCTTTTAAGTAGAATAAAAGTACTAGGACATCACAATGTGAATATCTACTTATTTGAGGTATAGAAGTATAATTGATTTATTTTCCTTTTCAGTAGAATCACAGTACTATGACATCACAATGTGAATATCTAATTATTTCAGGTAAGGAAGTGTTATAGATTTGTTTTCGTTTTAAGTAGAATCACAGTACTATGACATCACAATGTCAATGCCTATTCATTTTAGGTAAAGGAAAATTATTACTCTTGTTTCCAATTTTGCTTCAGACACAGCACTATTACATCACGATGTGAATATCTAATTGTTTCAGGTATAGAAGTTTCATTGTTTTATTTTCCTTTTAAGTAGAATAACAGTATTATGACATCATAATGTGAATATCTAATTGTTTCAGGTATAGAAGTATAATTGATTTGTTTTCCTTTTAAGTAGAATAAAAGTACTATGACATCACAATGTGAATATCTAATTGTTTCAGGTATAGAAGTATAATTGCTTTTTTTTCCTTTTAAGTAGTATCACAGTACTATGACATCACAATGTTAAAACCTATTCATTTAAGGTAAAGGAAAATTATTACTTTTGTTTCCTTTTTGCTTTAGACACAGCACAATAACATCACAATGTGGATATCTAGTAATTTCAGGTATAGAAGTATTATTGATTTGATTTCCTTTTAAGTAGAATCACTGTACTATAACATCACAATGTCAATACCTATTCACGTTAGGAAATTGAAAAAATTTACTCTTGTTTCCTTTTTTGCTTGAGATACAATACTATGACATCACAATGTGAATATCTAATTGTTTCAGGTATAGAAGTATAATTGCTTTGTTTTCCTTTTAAGCAGAATAAAAGTACTATGACATCACAATGTGAATATCTAATTGTTTCAGGCATAGAAGTATAATTGCTTTGTTTTCCTTTTAAGTACAATCACAATACTATGATATCATAATGTGAATATCTAATTGTTTCAGGTATAGATGTATAATTGCTTTGTTTTCCTTTTAAGTAGAATAAAAGTACTATGACATCACAATGTGAATATCTACTTATTTGAGGTATAGAAGTATAATTGCTTTGTTTTCCTTTTAAGCAGAATAAAAGTACTATGACATCACAATGTGAATATCTAATTGTTTCAGGCATAGAAGTATAATTGCTTTGTTTTCCTTTTAAGTATAATCACAATACTATGATATCATAATGTGAATATCTAATTGTTTCAGGTATAGAAGTAAAATTACTTTGTTTTCCTTTTAAGCAGAATAAAAGTACTATGACATCACAATGTGAATATCTAATTGTTTCAGGCATAGAAGTATAATTGCTTTGTTTTCCTTTTAAGTACAATCACAATACTATGATATCATAATGTGAATATCTAATTGTTTCAGGTATAGATGTATAATTGCGTTGTTTTCCTCTTAAGTAAAATAAAAGTACTATGACATCACAATGTGAATATCTAATTATTTCAGGTATAGAGGTGTTATAGATTTGTTTTCGTTTTAAGTAGAATCACAGTACTATGGCATCACAATGTGAATATCTAATTATTTCAGGTATAGAAGTGTTATAGATTTGTTTTCGTTTTAAGTAGAATCACAGTACTATGACATCTCAAAGTCAATGCATATTCACTTTAGGTAAAGGAAAATTATTACTCTTGTTTCCGTTTTTGCTTCAGACGCATTACCATTACATCACGACATGAATATCTAATTGATTCAGGTATAGAAGTTTCATTGGTTTCTTTTCCTTTAAAGTAGAAAAACAGTATTATGACATCATAATGTGAATATCTAATTGTTTCAGGTATACAAGTATAATTGCTTTGTTTTCCTTTTAAGTAGAATCACAGTACTATGACATCACAATGTCAATGCATATTCACTTTAGGTAAAGGAAAATTATTTCTCTTGTTTCCATTTTTGCTTCAGACTCAGTACTGTGACATCACAATGTGAATATCTCATTGTTTCAGGTATAGAATTACAATTGCTTTGTTTTCCTTTTAAAAGGATAGTAATACTTCATTTTAACTTTATTTTATTTTGTAGGCATTAAAAAAACATGAAGAATGATATAAGTCTTATCTCTGAAACCTTTATGGTTTAAGAGATATTCACAAGCAAAGTATCCCCCCCCTGTTCAACCAAATCAGAAGGGAGATGCCCAGGTAGACTGCAGAGAGGGACAATCTTCAATTAAGATAATGGAAAAAGCTGAAAAACTTATCAAGGGGGGAAGGGCTTTCATTGTTTTCATACAAAGAAAATTGTCCCCTTCTGTTATCTGTACTGTCATACAACCAGACTCACATCTGAGAAGAGATTGTTTACACTAGGTAAAAGGGGCGGGGAGGGGAACTTTGCTTGTGAATATCTCATAAACCATAAAGGTTTGAGCGATAAGACTTATATCATTCTTCATGTTTTTTTAATGCCTACAAAATAAAATAAAGTCAAAATGAAGTATTACTATCCCTTTAAGTAGAATAAGAGTACTATGACATCATAATGTGAATATCTAATTGTTTCAGGTATAGAAGTATAATTGCTTTGTTTTCCGTTTAAGTACAATCACAGTGCTATGACATTATAATGTGAATAACTAATTATTCCAGGTATAGAAGTATAATTGCTTTTTTTCCTTTTAAGTAGAATCAAAGTACTATAACATTATAATATCAATACCTATTCATTTAAGGTAAAGGAAAATTATTACTCTTGTTTCCTTTTTGCTTTAGACACAGTACGATGACATCACAATGTGAATATCGCATTGTTTCAGGTAGAGAAGTATAATTGCTTTGTTTTGCTTTTAAAATAGAATCACACTACTACGACATCACAATGTGAATATCTAGAAATTTCAGGTATAGAAGTATTATTGATTTGTTTTCCTTTTAAGTAGAATCACTGTACTATGACATCACAATGTCAATGCCTATTCATTTTAGGTACTCTTGTTTCCTTTTTTGCATGAGATACAGTACTATGACATCATAATGTGAATATCTAATTGTTTCAGGTATAGAAGTATAATTGCTTTGTTTTCCTTTTAAGTACAATCACAGTGCTATGACATTATAATGTGAATAACTAATTATTCCAGGTATAGAAGTATAATTGCTTTTTTTCCTTTTAAGTAGAATCAAAGTACTATAACATTATAATGTCAATACCTATTCATTTAAGGTAAAGGAAAATTATTACTCTTGTTTCCTTTTTGCTTTAGACACAGTACGATGACATCACAATGTGAATATCGCATTGTTTCAGGTAGAGAAGTATAATTGCTTTGTTTTGCTTTTAAAATAGAATCACAGTACTACGACATCACAATGTGAATATCTAGAAATTTCAGGTATAGAAGTATAATTGCTTTGTTTTCCTTTTAAGTAGAATAAAAGTACTATGACATCACAATGTGAATATCTAATTGTTTCAGGCATAGAAGTATAATTGCTTTCTTTTCCTTTTAAGTAGAATCACAGTACTATGACATCACAATGTGAATATCTAATTATTTCAGGTATAGAAATGTTATAGATTTGTTCTTGTTTTAAGTAGAATCACAGTACTATGACATCACAATGTCAATGCATATTCACTTTAGGTAAAGGAAAACTTTTACTCTTGTCTCCTTTTTTGCTTGAGACACAGTACTGTGACATAACAATGTGAATATCTAATTGTTTCAGGTATAGAATTACAATTGCTTTGGTTTACTTTTTAGTAGAATAACAGTACTATGACATAATAAAGTGAATATCTAATTGTTCCAGGTATAGTAGTATAATTCCTTTGTTTTCCTTTTAAGTACAATTACAATACTATGACATTATAAGGTGAATATCTAATTATTTCGGGTATAGAAGTGTTATAGATTTGTTTTCGTTTTAAGTAGAATCACAGTACTATGATATCACAATGTCAATGCATATTCACTTTAGGTAAAGGAAAATTATTACTCTTGTTTCCTTTTTTGCTTCAGACACAGTACTATTACAGCACGACGTAAATATCTAATTGTTTCAGGTATAGAAGTTTCATTGTTTTGTTTTCCTTTTAACTAGAAAAACAGTACTATGACATCACAATGTCAATGCATATTCACTTTAGGTAAAGGAAAACTTTTACTCTTGTTTCCTTTTTTGCTTGAGACAGTACTGTGACATCACAATGTGAATATCTAATTGTTTCAGGTATAGAAGTATAATTGCTTTGTTTTCCTTTTAAGTACAATCACAGTACTATGACATTATAATGTGAATAACTAATTACTCCAGGTATAGAAGTACAATTGTTTTTTTTTCCTTTTAATTAGAATCACAGTACTATGACATCACAATGTCAATACCTATTCATTTAAGGTAAAGGAAAATGATTACTCTTGTTTCCTTTTTGCTTTAGACACAGTACGATGACATCACAATATGAATATCGCATTGTTTCAGGTATAGAAGTAGAATTGCTTTGTTTTCCTTTTAAAATAGAATCACAGAACTATGACATCACAATGTGAATATCTAGTAATTTCAGGTATAGAAGTATTATGGATTTGTTTTCCTTTTAAGTAGAATCACTGTACTATAACTTCACAATGTCAATGCCTATTCACTTTAGGTAAAGGAAAATTTTCACTCTTGTTTCCTTTTTTTGCTTGACATACAGTACTATGACATCACAATGTGAATATCTAATTGTTACAGGTATAGAAGTATAATTGCTTTGGTTTCCTTTTAAGTACAATAAAAGTACTATGACATCACAATGTGAATATCTAATTGTTTCAGGTATAGAAGTATAATTGCTTTGTTTTCCTTTTAAGTAGAATAAAAGTACTATGACATCACAATGTGAATATCTAATTGTTTCAGGTATAGAAGTATAAT
Organism: Rhinophrynus dorsalis; assembly: GCA_037306005.1. Taxonomy (NCBI): domain Eukaryota; kingdom Metazoa; phylum Chordata; class Amphibia; order Anura; family Rhinophrynidae; genus Rhinophrynus; species Rhinophrynus dorsalis. Next base: position 32,933,147 of record CM074723.1, read on the forward strand.
TGCTTTGTTTTCCTTTTAAATAGAATAAAAGTACTATGATATCACAATGTGAATATCTAATTGTTTCAGGCATAGAAGTATAATTTCTTTGTTTTCTTTTTAAGTGCAATCACAATACTATGATATCATAATGTGAATATCTAATTGTTTCAGGTATAGATGTATAATTGCTTTGTTTTCCTTTTAAGTAGAATAAAAGTACTAAAACATCACAATGTGAATATCTAATTATTTCAGGTATAGAAGTGTTATAGATTTGTTTTCGTTTGAAGTAGAATCATAGTACTATGACATCACAATGTGAATATCTAATTATTTCAGGTATAGAAGTGTTATAGATTTGTTTTCGTTTTAAGTAGAATCACAGTACTATGACATCACAATGTCAATGCATATTCACTTTAGGTAAAGGAAAATTATTACTCTTGTTTCCTCTTTTTGCTTCAGAGACAGTACTATTATATCACAACGTGAATATCTAATTGTTTCAGGTATAGAAGTTGCATTGTTTTGTTTTCCTTTTAAGTAGAATAACAGTATTATGTCATCATAATGTGAATATCTAATTGTTTCAGGTATAGATGTATAATTGCTTTGTTTTCCTTTTAAATAGAATCACAGTACTATGACATCACAATGTCAATGCATTTTCACTTTAAGTAAAGGAAAACTTTTACTCTTGTTTCCATTTTTGCTTGAGACTCAGTACTGTGACATCACAATGTGAATATCTAATTGTTTCAGGTATAGATGTATAATTGCTTTGTTTTCCTTTTAAATAGAATCACAGTACTATGACATCACAATGTCAATGCATTTTCACTTTAAGTAAAGGAAAACTTTTACTCTTGTTTCCATTTTTGCTTGAGACTCAGTACTGTGACATCACAATGTGAATATCTAATTGTTTCAGGTATAGAATTACAATTGCCTTGGTTTACATTTAAGTAGAATAACAGTACTATGACATCATAATGTGAATATCTAATTGTTTCAGGTATAGAAGTATAATTGCTTTGTTTTCCTTTTAAGTACAATCACAGTACTATGACATTATAATGTGAATATCTAATTATTTCAGGTATAGAAGTGTTATAGATTTGTTTTCGTTTTAAGTAGAATCACAGTACTATGATATCACAATGTCAATGCATATTCACTTTAGGTAAAGGAAAATTATTACTGTTGTTTCCTTTTTTGCTTCAGACACAGTACTATTACAGTACTATTACATCACGACGTGAATATCTAATTGTTTCAGGTATAGAAGTTTCATTGTTTTGTTTTCCTTCTAAGTAGAAAAACAGTACTATGACATCATAATGTGAATATCTAATTGTTTTAGGTATAGAAGTATAATTGATTTGTTTTCCTTTTAAGTAGAATCACAGTACTATGACATCACAATGTCAATGCATTTTCACTTTAGGTAAAGGAAAACTTTTACTCTTGTTTCCTTTTTTACTTGAGACACAGTACTGTGACATCACAATCTGAATATTTAATTGTTTCAGGAATAGAATTACAATTGCTTTGGTTTACTTTTTAGTAGAATCACAGTACTATGACATTATAATGTGAATAACTAATTACTCCATGTATAGAAGTACAATTGCTTTTTTTTCCTTTTAAGTAGAATCACAGTACTATGACATCACAATGTCAATACCTATTCATTTAAGGTAAAGGAGAATTATTACTCTTGTTTCCTTTTTGCTTTAGACACAGTATGATGACATCACAATGTGAATATCGCATTGTTTCAGGTATAGAAGTATAATTGCTTTGTTTTCCTTTTAAAATAGAATCACAGTACTATGACATCACAATGTGAATATCTAGTAATTTCAGATATAGAAGTATTATTGATTTGTTTTCCTTTTAAGTAGAATCACTGTACTATGACTTCACAATGTCAATGCCTATTCACTTTAGGTAAATGAATATTTTAACTCTTGTTTCCTTTTTTGCTTGAGATACAGTACTATGACATCACAATGTGAATATCTAATTGTTACAGGTATAGAAGTATAATTGCTTTGGTTTCCTTTTAAGTAGAATAAAAGTACTATGACATCAACATGTGAATATCTAATTGTTTCAGGTATAGAAGTATAATTGCTTTGTTTTCCTTTGAAGTAGAATAAAAGTACTATGACATCACAATGTGAATATCTAATTGTTTCAGGCATAGAAGTATAATTGCTTTGTTTTCCTTTTAAGTACAATCACAATACTATGATATCATAATGTGAATATCTAATTGTTTCAGGTATAGATGTATATTTGCTTTGTTTTCCTTTTAAGTAGAATAAAAGTACTAGGACATCACAATGTGAATATCTACTTATTTGAGGTATAGAAGTATAATTGATTTATTTTCCTTTTCAGTAGAATCACAGTACTATGACATCACAATGTGAATATCTAATTATTTCAGGTAAGGAAGTGTTATAGATTTGTTTTCGTTTTAAGTAGAATCACAGTACTATGACATCACAATGTCAATGCATATTCATTTTAGGTAAAGGAAAATTATTACTCTTGTTTCCAATTTTGATTCAGACACAGCACTATTACATCACGATGTGAATATCTAATTGTTTCAGGTATAGAAGTTTCATTGTTTTATTTTCCTTTTAAGTAGAATAACAGTATTATGACATCATAATGTGAATATCTAATTGTTTCAGGTATAGAAGTATAATTGATTTGTTTTCCTTTTAAGTAGAATAAAAGTACTATGACATCACAATGTGAATATCTATTTGTTTCAGGTATAGAAGTATAATTGCTTTTTTTTCCTTTTAAGTAGAATCACAGTACTATGACAGCACAATGTCAAAACCTATTCATTTAAGGTAAAGGAAAATTATTACTTTTGTTTCCTTTTTGCTTTAGACACAGTACAATAACATCACAATGTGGATATCTAGTAATTTCAGGTATAGAAGTATTATTGATTTGATTTCCTTTTAAGTAGAATCACTGTACTATAACATCATAATGTCAATACCTATTCACTTTAGGAAATTGAAAAAATTTACTCTTGTTTCCTTTTTTGCTTGAGATACAATACTATGACATCACAATGTGAATATCTAATTGTTTCAGGTATAGAAGTATAATTGCTTTGTTTTCCTTTTAAGCAGAATAAAAGTACTATGACATCACAATGTGAATATCTAATTGTTTCAGGCATAGAAGTATAATTGCTTTGTTTTCCTTTTAAGTACAATCACAATACTATGATATCATAATGTGAATATCTAATTGTTTCAGGTATAGATGTATAATTGCTTTGTTTTCCTTTTAAGTAGAATAAAAGTACTATGACATCACAATGTGAATATCTACTTATTTGAGGTATAGAAGTATAATTGCTTTGTTTTCCTTTTAAGCAGAATAAAAGTACTATGACATCACAATGTGAATATCTAATTGTTTCAGGCATAGAAGTATAATTGCTTTGTTTTCCTTTTCAGTATAATCACAATACTATGATATCATAATGTGAATATCTAATTGTTTCAGGTATAGAAGTAAAATTGCTTTGTTTTCCTTTTAAGCAGAATAAAAGTACTATGATATCACAATGTGAATATCTAATTGTTTCAGGCATAGAAGTATAATTGCTTTGTTTTCCTTTTAAGTACAATCACAATACTATGATATCATAATGTGAATATCTAATTGTTTCAGGTATAGATGTATAATTGCTTTGTTTTCCTTTTAAGTAGAATAAAAGTACTATGACATCACAATGTGAATATCTACTTATTTGAGGTATAGAAGTATAATTGCTTTGTTTTCCTTTTAAGCAGAATAAAAGTACTATGACATCACAATGTGAATATCTAATTGTTTCAGGCATAGAAGTATAATTGCTTTGTTTTCCTTTTAAGTATAATCACAATACTATGATATCATAATGTGAATATCTAATTGTTTCAGGTATAGAAGTAAAATTGCTTTGTTTTCCTTTTAAGCAGAATAAAAGTACTATGACATCACAATGTGAATATCTAATTGTTTCAGGCATAGAAGTATAATTGCTTTGTTTTCCTTTTAAGTACAATCACAATACTATGATATCATAATGTGAATATCTAATTGTTTCAGGTATAGATGTATAATTGCGTTGTTTTCCTCTTAAGTAAAATAAAAGTACTATGACATCACAATGTGAATATCTAATTATTTCAGGTATAGAGGTGTTATAGATTTGTTTTCGTTTTAAGTAGAATCACAGTACTATGGCATCATAATGTGAATATCTAATTATTTCAGGTATAGAAGTGTTATAGATTTGTTTTCGTTTTAAGTAGAATCACAGTACTATGACATCTCAAAGTCAATGCATATTCACTTTAGGTAAAGGAAAATTATTACTCTTGTTTCCGTTTTTGCTTCAGACGCATTACCATTACATCACGACATGAATATCTAATTGATTCAGGTATAGAAGTTTCATTGGTTTCTTTTCCTTTAAAGTAGAAAAACAGTATTATGACATCATAATGTGAATATCTAATTGTTTCAGGTATACAAGTATAATTGCTTTGTTTTCCTTTTAAGTAGAATCACAGTACTATGACATCACAATGTCAATGCATATTCACTTTAGGTAAAGGAAAATTATTTCTCTTGTTTCCATTTTTGCTTCAGACTCAGTACTGTGACATCACAATGTGAATATCTCATTGTTTCAGGTATAGAATTACAATTGCTTTGTTTTCCTTTTAAGTAGAATAAGAGTACTATGACATCATAATGTGAATATCTAATTGTTTCAGGTATAGAAGTATAATTGCTTTGTTTTCCGTTTAAGCACAATCACAGTGCTATGACATTATAATGTGAATAACTAATTATTCCAGGTATAGAAGTATAATTGCTTTTTTTCCTTTTAAGTAGAATCAAAGTACTATAACATTATAATGTCAATACCTATTCATTTAAGGTAAAGGAAAATTATTACTCTTGTTTCCTTTTTGCTTTAGACACAGTACGATGACATCACAATGTGAATATCGCATTGTTTCAGGTAGAGAAGTATAATTGCTTTGTTTTGCTTTTAAAATAGAATCACACTACTACGACATCACAATGTGAATATCTAGAAATTTCAGGTATAGAAGTATTATTGATTTGTTTTCCTTTTAAGTAGAATCACTGTACTATGACATCACAATGTCAATGCCTATTCATTTTAGGTACTCTTGTTTCCTTTTTTGCATGAGATACAGTACTATGACATCATAATGTGAATATCTAATTGTTTCAGGTATAGAAGTATAATTGCTTTGTTTTCCTTTTAAGTACAATCACAGTGCTATGACATTATAATGTGAATAACTAATTATTCCAGGTATAGAAGTATAATTGCTTTTTTTCCTTTTAAGTAGAATCAAAGTACTATAACATTATAATGTCAATACCTATTCATTTAAGGTAAAGGAAAATTATTACTCTTGTTTCCTTTTTGCTTTAGACACAGTACGATGACATCACAATGTGAATATCGCATTGTTTCAGGTAGAGAAGTATAATTGCTTTGTTTTGCTTTTAAAATAGAATCACAGTACTACGACATCACAATGTGAATATCTAGAAATTTCAGGTATAGAAGTATAATTGCTTTGTTTTCCTTTTAAGTAGAATAAAAGTACTATGACATCACAATGTGAATATCTAATTGTTTCAGGCATAGAAGTATAATTGCTTTCTTTTCCTTTTAAGTAGAATCACAGTACTATGACATCACAATGTGAATATCTAATTATTTCAGGTATAGAAATGTTATAGATTTGTTCTTGTTTTAAGTAGAATCACAGTACTATGACATCACAATGTCAATGCATATTCACTTTAGGTAAAGGAAAACTTTTACTCTTGTCTCCTTTTTTGCTTGAGACACAGTACTGTGACATCACAATGTGAATATCTAATTGTTTCAGGTATAGAATTACAATTGCTTTGGTTTACTTTTTAGTAGAATAACAGTACTATGACATAATAAAGTGAATATCTAATTGTTCCAGGTATAGTAGTATAATTCCTTTGTTTTCCTTTTAAGTACAATTACAATACTATGAAATTATAAGGTGAATATCTAATTATTTCGGGTATAGAAGTGTTATAGATTTGTTTTCGTTTTAAGTAGAATCACAGTACTATGATATCACAATGTCAATGCATATTCACTTTAGGTAAAGGAAAATTATTACTCTTGTTTCCTTTTTTGCTTCAGACACAGTACTATTACAGCACGACGTAAATATCTAATTGTTTCAGGTATAGAAGTTTCATTGTTTTGTTTTCCTTTTAACTAGAAAAACAGTACTATGACATCACAATGTCAATGCATATTCACTTTAGGTAAAGGAAAACTTTTACTCTTGTTTCCTTTTTTGCTTGAGACAGTACTGTGACATCACAATGTGAATATCTAATTGTTTCAGGTATAGAAGTATAATTGCTTTGTTTTCCTTTTAAGTACAATCACAGTACTATGACATTATAATGTGAATAACTAATTACTCCAGGTATAGAAATACAATTGTTTTTTTTTCCTTTTAATTAGAATCACAGTACTATGACATCACAATGTCAATACCTATTCATTTAAGGTAAAGGAAAATGATTACTCTTGTTTCCTTTTTGCTTTAGACACAGTACGATGACATCACAATATGAATATCGCATTGTTTCAGGTATAGAAGTAGAATTGCTTTGTTTTCCTTTTAAAATAGAATCACAGAACTATGACATCACAATGTGAATATCTAGTAATTTCAGGTATAGAAGTATTATGGATTTGTTTTCCTTTTAAGTAGAATCACTGTACTATAACTTCACAATGTCAATGCCTATTCACTTTAGGTAAAGGAAAATTTTCACTCTTGTTTCCTTTTTTTGCTTGACATACAGTACTATGACATCACAATGTGAATATCTAATTGTTACAGGTATAGAAGTATAATTGCTTTGGTTTCCTTTTAAGTACAATAAAAGTACTATGACATCACAATGTGAATATCTAATTGTTTCAGGTATAGAAGTATAATTGCTTTGTTTTCCTTTTAAGTAGAATAAAAGTACTATGACATCACAATGTGAATATCTAATTGTTTCAGGTATAGAAGTATAATTGCTTTGTTTTCCTTTTAAATAGAATAAAAGTACTATGATATCACAATGTGAATATCTAATTGTTTCAGGCATAGAAGTATAATTTCTTTGTTTTCTTTTTAAGTGCAATCACAATACTATGATATCATAATGTGAATATCTAATTGTTTCAGGTATAGATGTATAATTGCTTTGTTTTCCTTTTAAGTAGAATAAAAGTACTAAAACATCACAATGTGAATATCTAATTATTTCAGGTATAGAAGTGTTATAGATTTGTTTTCGTTTGAAGTAGAATCATAGTACTATGACATCACAATGTGAATATCTAATTATTTCAGGTATAGAAGTGTTATAGATTTGTTTTCGTTTTAAGTAGAATCACAGTACTATGACATCACAATGTCAATGCATATTCACTTTAGGTAAAGGAAAATTATTACTCTTGTTTCCTCTTTTTGCTTCAGAGACAGTACTATTATATCACAACGTGAATATCTAATTGTTTCAGGTATAGAAGTTGCATTGTTTTGTTTTCCTTTTAAGTAGAATAACAGTATTATGTCATCATAATGTGAATATCTAATTGTTTCAGGTATAGATGTATAATTGCTTTGTTTTCCTTTTAAATAGAATCACAGTACTATGACATCACAATGTCAATGCATTTTCACTTTAAGTAAAGGAAAACTTTTACTCTTGTTTCCATTTTTGCTTGAGACTCAGTACTGTGACATCACAATGTGAATATCTAATTGTTTCAGGTATAGAATTACAATTGCCTTGGTTTACATTTAAGTAGAATAACAGTACTATGACATCATAATGTGAATATCTAATTGTTTCAGGTATAGAAGTATAATTGCTTTGTTTTCCTTTTAAGTACAATCACAGTACTATGACATTATAATGTGAATATCTAATTATTTCAGGTATAGAAGTGTTATAGATTTGTTTTCGTTTTAAGTAGAATCACAGTACTATGATATCACAATGTCAATGCATATTCACTTTAGGTAAAGGAAAATTATTACTGTTGTTTCCTTTTTTGCTTCAGACACAGTACTATTACAGTACTATTACATCACGACGTGAATATCTAATTGTTTCAGGTATAGAAGTTTCATTGTTTTGTTTTCCTTCTAAGTAGAAAAACAGTACTATGACATCATAATGTGAATATCTAATTGTTTTAGGTATAGAAGTATAATTGATTTGTTTTCCTTTTAAGTAGAATCACAGTACTATGACATCACAATGTCAATGCATTTTCACTTTAGGTAAAGGAAAACTTTTACTCTTGTTTCCTTTTTTACTTGAGACACAGTACTGTGACATCACAATCTGAATATTTAATTGTTTCAGGAATAGAATTACAATTGCTTTGGTTTACTTTTTAGTAGAATCACAGTACTATGACATTATAATGTGAATAACTAATTACTCCATGTATAGAAGTACAATTGCTTTTTTTTCCTTTTAAGTAGAATCACAGTACTATGACATCACAATGTCAATACCTATTCATTTAAGGTAAAGGAGAATTATTACTCTTGTTTCCTTTTTGCTTTAGACACAGTATGATGACATCACAATGTGAATATCGCATTGTTTCAGGTATAGAAGTATAATTGCTTTGTTTTCCTTTTAAAATAGAATCACAGTACTATGACATCACAATGTGAATATCTAGTAATTTCAGATATAGAAGTATTATGGATTTGTTTTCCTTTTAAGTAGAATCACTGTACTATGACTTCACAATGTCAATGCCTATTCACTTTAGGTAAATGAATATTTTAACTCTTGTTTCCTTTTTTGCTTGAGATACAGTACTATGACATCACAATGTGAATATCTAATTGTTACAGGTATAGAAGTATAATTGCTTTGGTTTCCTTTTAAGTAGAATAAAAGTACTATGACATCAACATGTGAATATCTAATTGTTTCAGGTATAGAAGTATAATTGCTTTGTTTTCCTTTGAAGTAGAATAAAAGTACTATGACATCACAATGTGAATATCTAATTGTTTCAGGCATAGAAGTATAATTGCTTTGTTTTCCTTTTAAGTACAATCACAATACTATGATATCATAATGTGAATATCTAATTGTTTCAGGTATAGATGTATATTTGCTTTGTTTTCCTTTTAAGTAGAATAAAAGTACTAGGACATCACAATGTGAATATCTACTTATTTGAGGTATAGAAGTATAATTGATTTATTTTCCTTTTCAGTAGAATCACAGTACTATGACATCACAATGTGAATATCTAATTATTTCAGGTAAGGAAGTGTTATAGATTTGTTTTCGTTTTAAGTAGAATCACAGTACTATGACATCACAATGTCAATGCATATTCATTTTAGGTAAAGGAAAATTATTACTCTTGTTTCCAATTTTGATTCAGACACAGCACTATTACATCACGATGTGAATATCTAATTGTTTCAGGTATAGAAGTTTCATTGTTTTATTTTCCTTTTAAGTAGAATAACAGTATTATGACATCATAATGTGAATATCTAATTGTTTCAGGTATAGAAGTATAATTGATTTGTTTTCCTTTTAAGTAGAATAAAAGTACTATGACATCACAATGTGAATATCTAATTGTTTCAGGTATAGAAGTATAATTGCTTTTTTTTCCTTTTAAGTAGAATCACAGTAGTATGACAGCACAATGTCAAAACCTATTCATTTAAGGTAAAGGAAAATTATTACTTTTGTTTCCTTTTTGCTTTAGACACAGTACAATAACATCACAATGTGGATATCTAGTAATTTCAGGTATAGAAGTATTATTGATTTGATTTCCTTTTAAGTAGAATCACTGTACTATAACATCATAATGTCAATACCTATTCACTTTAGGAAATTGAAAAAATTTACTCTTGTTTCCTTTTTTGCTTGAGATACAATACTATGACATCACAATGTGAATATCTAATTGTTTCAGGTATAGAAGTATAATTGCTTTGTTTTCCTTTTAAGCAGAATAAAAGTACTATGACATCACAATGTGAATATCTAATTGTTTCAGGCATAGAAGTATAATTGCTTTGTTTTCCTTTTAAGTACAATCACAATACTATGATATCATAATGTGAATATCTAATTGTTTCAGGTATAGATGTATAATTGCTTTGTTTTCCTTTTAAGTAGAATAAAAGTACTATGACATCACAATGTGAATATCTACTTATTTGAGGTATAGAAGTATAATTGCTTTGTTTTCTTTTAAGCAGAATAAAAGTACTATGACATCACAATGTGAATATCTAATTGTTTCAGGCATAGAAGTATAATTGCTTTGTTTTCCTTTTCAGTATAATCACAATACTATGATATCATAATGTGAATATCTAATTGTTTCAGGTATAGAAGTAAAATTGCTTTGTTTTCCTTTTAAGCAGAATAAAAGTACTATGATATCACAATGTGAATATCTAATTGTTTCAGGCATAGAAGTATAATTGCTTTGTTTTCCTTTTAAGTACAATCACAATACTATGATATCATAATGTGAATATCTAATTGTTTCAGGTATAGATGTACAATTGCGTTGTTTTCCTCTTAAGTAGAATAAAAGTACTATGACATCACAATGTGAATATCTAATTATTTCAGGTATAGAGGTGTTATAGATTTGTTTTCGTTTTAAGTAGAGTCACAGTACTATGACATCTCAAAGTCAATGCATATTCACTTTAGGTAAAGGAAAATTATTACTCTTGTTTCCGTTTTTGCTTCAGACGCAGTACCATTACATCACGACATGAATATCTAATTGATTCAGGTATAGAAGTTTCATTGGTTTCTTTTCCTTTAAAGTAGAAAAACAGTATTATGACATCATAATGTGAATATCTAATTGTTTCAGGTATACAAGTATAATTGCTTTGTTTTCCTTTGAAGTAGAATCACAGTACTATGACATCACAATGTCAATGCATATTCACTTTAGGTAAAGGAAAATTATTTCTCTTGTTTCCATTTTTGCTTCAGACTCAGTACTGTGACATCACAATGTGAATATCTCATTGTTTCAGGTATAGAATTACAATTGCTTTGTTTTCCTTTTAAGTAGAATAACAGTACTATGACATCATAATGTGAATATCTAATTGTTTCAGGTATAGAAGTATAATTGCTTTGTTTTCCGTTTAAGTACAATCACAGTGCTATGACATTATAATGTGAATAACTAATTATTCCAGGTATAGAAGTATAATTGCTTTTTTTCCTTTTAAGTAGAATCAAAGTACTATAACATTATAATGTCAATACCTATTCATTTAAGGTAAAGGAAAATTATTACTCTTGTTTCCTTTTTGCTTTAGACACAGTACGATGACATCACAATGTGAATATCGCATTGTTTCAGGTAGAGAAGTATAATTGCTTTGTTTTGCTTTTAAAATAGAATCACAGTACTACGACATCACAATGTGAATATCTAGAAATTTCAGGTATAGAAGTATTATTGATTTGTTTTCCTTTTAAGTAGAATCACTGTACTATGACATCACAATGTCAATGCCTATTCATTTTAGGTACTCTTGTTTCCTTTTTTGCTTGAGATACAGTACTATGATATCATAATGTGAATATCTACTTGTTTCAGGTATAGAAGTATAATTGCTTTGTTTTCCTTTTAAGTACAATCACAGTGCTATGACATTATAATGTGAATAACTAATTATTCCAGGTATAGAAGTATAATTGCTTTTTTTCCTTTTAAGTAGAATCAAAGTACTATAACATTATAATGTCAATACCTATTCATTTAAGGTAAAGGAAAATTATTACTCTTGTTTCCTTTTTGCTTTAGACACAGTACGATGACATCACAATGTGAATATCGCATTGTTTCAGGTAGAGAAGTATAATTGTTTTGTTTTGCTTTTAAAATAGAATCACAGTACTACGACATCACAATGTGAATATCTAGAAATTTCAGGTATAGAAGTATAATTGCTTTGTTTTCCTTTTAAGTAGAATAAAAGTACTATGACATCACAATGTGAATATCTAATTGTTTCAGGCATAGAAGTATAATTGCTTTCTTTTCCTTTTAAGTAGAATCACAGTACTATGACATCACAATGTGAATATCTAATTGTTTCAGGTATAGATGTATAATTGCATTGTTTTCCTTTTAAGTAGAATAAAAGTACTATGACATCACAATGTGAATATCTACTTATTTGAGGTATAGAAGTATAATTGCTTTTTTTTTCTTTTAAGTAGAATCACAGTACTATGACATCACAATGTGAATATCTAATTATTTCAGGTATAGAAATGTTATAGATTTGTTCTCGTTTTAAGTAGAATCACAGTACTATGACATCACAATGTCAATGCATATTCACTTTAGGTAAAGGAAAATTATTACTCTTGTTTTCTTTTTTGCTTCAGACACAGTACTATTACATCACCACGTGAATATCTAATTGTTTCAGGTATAGAAGTTTCATTGTTTTGTTTTCCTTTTAAGTAGAATAACAGTACTATGACATCACAATGTCTATGCATATTCACTTTAGGTAAAGGAAAACTTTTACTCTTGTCTCCTTTTTTGCTTGAGACACAGTACTGTGACATCACAATGTGAATATCTAATTGTTTCAGGTATAGAATTACAATTGCTTTGGTTTACTTTTTAGTAGAATGACAATACTATGACATAATAAAGTGAATATCTAATTGTTCCAGGTATAGTAGTATAATTGCTTTGTTTTCCTTTTAAGTACAATCACAGTACTATGACATTATAATGTGAATATCTAATTTTTTCAGGTATAGAAGTTTTATAGATTTGTTTTCGTTTTAAGTAGAATCACAGTACTATGATATCACAATGTCAATGCATATTCACTTTAGGTAAAGGAAAATTATTACTCTTGTTTCCTTTTTTGCTTCAGACACAGTACTATTACAGCACAACGTAAATATCTAATTGTTTCAGGTATAGAAGTTTCATTGTTTTGTTTTCCTTTTAACTAGAAAAACAGTACTATGACATCACAATGTCAATGCATATTCACTTTAGGTAAAGGAAAACTTTTACTCTTGTTTCCTTTTTTGCTTGAGACAGTACTGTGACATCACAATGTGAATATCTAATTGTTTTAGGTATAGAAGTATAATTGCTTTGTTTTCCTTTTAAGTACAATCTCAGTAGTATGACATTATAATGTGAATAACTAATTACTCCAGGTATAGAAGTACAATTGTTTTTTTTTCCTTTTAATTAGAATCACAGTACTATGACATCACAATGTCAATACCTATTCATTTAAGGTAAAGGAAAATTATTACTCTTGTTTCCTTTTTGCTTTAGACACAGTACGATGACATCACAATATGAATATCGCATTGTTTCAGGTATAGAAGTAGAATTGCTTTGTTTTCCTTTTAAAATAGAATCACAGTACTATGACATCACAATGTGAATATCTAGTAATTTCAGGTATAGAAGTATTATGGATTTGTTTTCCTTTTAAGTAGAATCACTGTACTATAACTTCACAATGTCAATGCCTATTCACTTTAGGTAAAGGAAAATTTTCACTCTTGTTTCCTTTTTTGCTTGACATACAGTACTATGACATCACAATGTGAATATCTAATTGTTACAGGTATAGAAGTATAATTGCTTTGGTTTCCTTTTAAGTACAATAAAAGTACTATGACATCACAATGTGAATATCTAATTGTTTCAGGTATAGAATTACAATTGCTTTGTTTCCCTTTTAAGTAGAATAACAGTATTATAACATCATAATGTGAATATCTAATTGTTTCAGGTATAGAAGTATAATTGATTTGTTTTCCTTTTAAGTAGAATAAAAGTACTATGACATCACAATGTGAATATCTAATTGTTTCAGGTATAGAAGTATAATTGCTTTTTTTTCCTTTTAAGTAGAATCACAGTACTATAACATTATAATGTCAAAACCTATTCATTTAAGGTAAAGGAAAATTATTACTTTTGTTTCCTTTTTGCTTTAGACACAGTACAATGACATCACAATGTGGATATCTAGTAATTTCAGGTATAGAAGTATTATTGATTTGATTTCCTTTTAAGTAGAATCACTGTACTATAACATCACAATGTCAATACCTATTCACTTTAGGAAATTGAAAAAATTTACTCTTGTTTCCTTTTTTGCTTGAGATACAATACTATGACATCACATTGTGAATATCTAATTGTTTCAGGTATAAAAGTAAAATTGCTTTGTTTTCCTTTTAAGTAGAATAAAAGTATTATGATATAACAATATGAATATCTAATTGTTTCAGTCATAGAAGTATAATTGCTTTGTTTTCCTTTTAAGTACAATCACAATACTATGATATCATAATGTGAATAACTAATTGTTCCAGGTATAGAAGTATAATTGCTTTGTTTTCCTTTTAAGTAGAATCACAGTACTATGACATCACAATGTCAATGCATTTTCACTTTAGGTAAAGGAAAACTTTTACTCTTGATTCCATTTTAGCTTGAGACTCAGTACTGTGACATCACAATGTGAATATCTAATTGTTTCAGGTATAGATTTACAATTATTTTGGTTTACTTTTTAGTAGAATAACAGTATTATGACATCATAATGTGAATATGTAATTGTTTCAGGTGTAGAAGTATAATTGCTCTGTTTTCCTTTTGAGTAGAATCACAGTACTATGACATCACAATGTCAATGCATATTCACTTTATGTAAATGAAAACTTTTACTCTTGATCGCTTTTTTGCTTGAGACACAGTATTGTGACATCACAATGTGAATATCTAATTGTTTCAGGTATACAATTACAATTGCTTTGTTTTCCTTTTAAGTATAATCACTGTACTATGACATTATAATGTGAATAACTAATTATTCCAGGTATAGCAGTATAATTGCTTTTTTTTTTCCTTTTAAGTAGAATGACAGTACTATGACATCACAATGTCAATACCTCTTCCTTTAAGGTAAAGGAAAATTATTACTCTTGTGTCCTTTTTGCTTTAGACACAGAACGATGACATTACAATGTGAATATCTAGTAATTTCAGGTATAGAAGTATTATTGATTTGTTTTCCTTTTAAGTAGAATCACTGTACTATGACATCACAATGTCAATATCTATTCACTTTAGGAAATGGAAAATTTTTACTCTTGTTTCCTTTTTTGCTTGAGATACAGTACTATGACATCACAATGTGAATATCTAATTGTTTCAGGTATTGAAGTAAAATTGCTTTGTTTTCCTTTTAAGTAGAATAAAAGTACTATGATATCATAATGTGAATATCTAATTGTTTCAGGCATAGAAGTATAATTGCTTTGTTTCCCTTTTAAGTACAATCACAATACTATGATATCATAATGTGAATAACTAATTGTTCCAAGTATAGAAGTATAATTGCTTTGTTTTCCTTTTAAGTAGATTCACAGTACTATGACATCACAATCTGAATATCTTATTGTTTCAGGTATACAAGTATAATTGCTTAGTTTACATTTTAAGTAGAATTACAGTAGTATGACATCACAATGTCAATGCATATTCACTTTAGGTAAAGGAAATTTATTACTCTTGCTTCCTTTTTGATTGAGACACAGTACTATGATATCACAATATGAATATCGAATTGTTTCAGGTATAGAAGTATAATTGCTTTGTTTTCCATTTAAGTAGAATCACAGTACTATGACATCACAATATGAATATCTAATTGTTTCAGGTATAAAAGTATAATTGCTTTGTTTTCCTTTTCAGTAGAATCACAGTACTATGATATCACAATGTTAATATCTAATTGTTTTAGGAATAGAAGTATAATTGATTTGTTTTCCTTTTAAGTAGAATCACAGTACTTTGACATCACAATGTCAATGCCTATTCACTTTAGGTAAAGGAAAATTATTACTCATGTTTTAATTTTAATGCTTGAGATACAGTACTATGACATCACAATGTGAATATCTGATTGTTTCAGGTATATATGTATAATTGCTTTGTTTTCCTTTGAAGTAGAATAACAATACTATGACATCACAATGTGAATATCTAATTGTTTCAGGTATAGAAGTATAATTGCCTTGTTTTCCTGTTCAGTAGAATAACTGTACTATGACATCACAATGTGAATATCTAATTGTTTAGGGAATAGAAGTATAATTGATTTATTTTCCTTTTAAGTAGAATCACAGTACTATGACATCACAATGTCAATGCCTATTCACTTAAGGTAAAGGAAAATTATTACTCATGTTTCAATTTTTTGCTTGAGATACAGTACTATGACATAACAATGTGAATATCTAATTGTTTCAGGTATAGAAGTATAAATACTTTGTTTTCCTTTTTAAGTAGAATCACAGTACTATGACATCACAATGTGAATATTTAATTGTTTCAGGTATAGAAGCATAATTACTTTGTTTTCCTTTTATGTAGAATCACAGTACTATGACATCACAATCTGAATATCTTATTGTTTCAGGTATAGAAGTATAATTGATTTGTTTTCCTTTTAAGTAGAATTATAGTAGTATGACATTACAATGTCAATACCTATTCATTTCAGGAAAAGGAAAATTATTACTCTTGTTTCCTTTTTGATTAAGACACAGTACTATGATATCACAATATGAATATCAAATTGTTTCAGGTATAGAAGTATAATTGCTTTGTTTTCCATTTAAGTAGATTCACAGTACTGTGACATCACAATATGAATATCTAATTGTTTCAGGTATAGAAGTATTATTGCTTTGTTTTCCATTTAAGTAGAATCGCAGTACTATGACATCACAATGTCAATGACTATTCACTTCAGGTAAAGGAAAATTATTACTCTTGTTTCCGTTTTCCTTGAGACACAGTACTATGACATCATAATGTGAATATCAAATTTTTTCAGTTATAGAAGTATAATTGCTTTGTTTTCCTTTTCAATAGAATCACAGTACTATGACACCACAATATGAATATCTAATTGTTTCAGGAAAAGAAGTATAATTGCTTTGTTTTCCATTTAAGTAGAATCACAGTACTATGATATCATAATGTCAATGCCTATTCACTTTAGGTAAAGGAAAATTATTACTCATGTTTCAATTTTTTGCTTGAGATACAGTACTATGACATCACAATGTGAATATCTAATTGTTTCAGGTATAGAAGTATAATTGCTTTCTTTTCCTTTTTAAGTAGAATCACAGTACTATGACATCACAATGTGAATATCTAATTGTTTCAGGTATAGAAGCATAATTGCTTTGTTTTCCATTTAAGTAGAATCACAGTACTATGACATCACAATCTGAATATCTTATTGTTTCAGGTATAGAAGTATAATTGCTTTGTTTACATTTTAAGTATAATTACAGTAGTATGACATCACAATGTCAATACCTATTCATTTCAGGAAAATGAAAATTATTACTCTTGTTTCCTTTTTGATTGAGACACAGTACTATGATATCACAATATGAATATTGAATTGTTTCAGGTATAGAAGTATAATTGCTTTGTTTTCCATTTAAGTAGAATCACAGTACTATGACATCACAATATGAATATCTAATTGTTTCAGGTATAAAAGTATAATTGCTTTGTTTTCATTTTCAGTAGAATCACAGTACTATGATATCACAATGTTAATATCTAATTGTTTTGGGAATAGAAGTATAATTGATTTGTTTTCCTTTTAAGTAGAATCACAGATCTTTGACATCACAATGTCAATGCCTATTCACTTTAGGTAAAGGAAAATTATTACTCATGTTTTAATTTTAATGCTTGAGATACAGTACTATGACATCACAATGTGAATATCTAATTGTTTCAGGTATATATGTATAATTGCTTTGTTTTCCTTTGAAGTAGAATAACAGTACTATGACATCACAATGTGAATATCTAATTGTTTCAGGTATAGAAGTATAATTGCCTTGTTTTCCTGTTCAGTAGAATAACTGTACTATGACATCACAATGTGAATATCTAATTGTTTAGGGAATAGAAGTATAATTGATTTATTTTCCTTTTAAGTAGAATCACAGTACTATGACATCACAATGTCAATGCCTATTCACTTAAGGTAAAGGAAAATTATTACTCATGTTTCAATTTTTTGCTTGAAATACAGTACTATGACATAACAATGTGAATATCTAATTGTTTCAGGTATAGAAGCATAATTGCTTAGTTTTCCTTTTTAAGTAGAATCACAGTACTATGACATCACAATGTGAATATCTAATTGTTTCAGGTATAGAAGCATAATTGCTTTGTTTTCCTTTTATGTAGAGTCAAAGTACTATGACATCACAATCTGAATATTTTATTGTTTCAGGTATAGAAGTATAATTGCTTTGTTTACCTTTTAAGTAGAATTACAGTAGTATGACATTACAATGTCAAGGCGTATTCATTTCAGGTAAAGGAAAATTATTACTCTTGATTCCTTTTTGCGTGAGACACAGTAAAATGAAATCACAATTTAAATATTGAATTCTTTCAGGTGAAGAAGTGTAATTGCTTTGTTTTCCTTTTAAGTAGAATCACAGCACTATGACATCATAATATGAATATCTAATTGTTTCAGGTATAGATGTATAATTGCTTTGTTTTCCTTTTAAGTAGAATAAAAGTACTATGACATCACAATGTGAATATCTAATTGTTTGAGGTATAGAAGTATAATTTCTTTATTTTC
The DNA here is from genome assembly GCA_037306005.1 of Rhinophrynus dorsalis. NCBI lineage: Eukaryota > Metazoa > Chordata > Amphibia > Anura > Rhinophrynidae > Rhinophrynus > Rhinophrynus dorsalis. The sequence continues at coordinate 32,952,022 of CM074723.1, forward strand.
ATTTTAGTAGAATCACAGTACTATGACATCACAATATGAATATCTAATTGTTTCAGGTATAGAAGTATAATTGCTTTGTTTTCCTTTTCAGTAGATTCACAGTACTATGATATCACAATGTTAATATCTAATTGTTTTGGGAATAGAAGTATAATTGATTTGTTTTCCTTTTAAGTAGATTCACAGTACTTTGACATCACAATGTCAATGCCTATTCACTTTAGGTAAAGGAAAATTATTACTCATGTTTTAATTTTAATGCTTGAGATACAGTACTATGACATCACAATGTGAATATCTCATTGTTTCAGGTATATATGTATAATTGCTTTGTTTTCCTTTGAAGTAGAATAACAGTACTATGACATCACAATGTGAATATCTAATTGTTTCAGGTATAGAAGTATAATTGCCTTGTTTTCCTGTTCAGTAGAATCACTGTACTATGACATCACAATGTGAATATCTAATTGTTTTGGGAATAGAAGTATAATTGATTTATTTTCATTTTAAGTAGAACCATAGTGCTATGACATCACAATGTCAATGCCTATTCACTTTAGGTAAAGGAAAATTATTACTCATGTTTTAATTTTTTTTTTCTTGAGAAACAGTACTATGACATCACAATGTGAATATCTAATTGTTTCAGGTATAGAAGCATAATTGCTTTGTTTTCCTTTTAAGTAGAATCACAGTACTATGACATCACAATGTGAATATCTAATTGTTTCAGGTATAGAAGTATAACTGCTTTGTTTTCCTGTTCAGTAGAATCACTGTGCTATGACATCACAAAGTGAATATCTAATTGTTTCTGGTATAAAAGTATAATTGATTTGTTTTCCTTTTGAGTAGAATTACAGTACTATGACATCATAATGTCAATGACTATTCTCTTTAGGTAAAGGAAAATTATTACTCGTTTCCTTTTTTGCTTGAGACACAATACTATGACATCACAATGTAAATATCTTATTGTTTCAGGTGTAGAAGTATAGTTGCTTTGTTTCCCTTTTAAGAAGAATTACAGTACTATGACATCACAATGTTAATACCTATTCACTTTAGGTAAAGGAAAATTATTATTCTTGTTTCATTATTGCTTGAGACACAGTACTATGACATCACAAAATGAATCTCAAATTATTTCAGATACAGAAGTATAATTGCATTGTTTTCTAAGTAAAATCAAAGTACTATGACATCACAATGTGAATATCTAATTGTTTCAGGTGTAGAAGTATAATTGCTTTGTTTTCCTTTTAAGTAGAATCAAAGCATCATGATATCACAATGCCAATGCCTATTCACTTCAGGTATAGAACAATTATTACTCTTGATTTCTTCATTTTTGGGATAGAGTACTATGACATCACACTGTGAATATCTTATTGTTTCAGGTATGGAAGTATAATTGCTTTGTTTTCCTTTTAAGTAGAATCTCAATACTATGACATCACAATGTGAATATCTACTTGTTTCAGGTATAGAAGTATAATTTTCTTTTCCTTTTAAGTAGAATAACAGTACTATGACATCACAATGTGAATATCTAATTGTTTTAGGTATAGAAGTATAATTGCTTTGTTTTCTTTTTCAGTAGAATCACAGTACTAAGACATCACAATGTGAATATCTAATTGTTTCAGGTATAGAAGTATAATTGATTTGTTTTCCTTTTCAGTAGAATCACAGTACTATGACACAACAATGTGAATATCTTATTGTTTCAGGTATAGAAGTATAATTGATTTGTTTTCCTTTTAAGTAGAATTACAGTACTATGACATCACAATGTCAATACATATTCACTTCAGGTAAAAGAAAATTATTATCTTTTTTCCGTTTTCCTTGAGACATAGTACTATGACATCACAATGTGAATATCAAATTGTTTAAGGTATAGAAGTATAATTGCTTAGTTTTCCTTTTAAGTAGAATCACAGTACTATTATATCACAATGTGATTTTCTTATTGTTTCAGGTATAGAAGTATAATTGCTTTGGTTTCTTTTTAAGTAGAATTACAGTACTATGACATCACAATGTCAATACCTATTCACTTCAGGTAAAGGAAAATTATTACTCTTGTTTCCGTTTGCTTGAGACATAGTACTGTGACATCACAATGTGAATATCGAATTATTTAAGGTATAGAAGCATAATTGCTTTGTTTTACTTTTAAGTAGAATGACAGTACTATGACACCACAATGTGAATATCTAATTTTTTTAGGTGCAGAAGTAAAATTGCTTTGTTTTCCTTTTCATTAGAATCACAGTACTATGACATCAGAAAGTGAATATCTAATTGTTTCTGGTATAGAAGTATAATTGATTTGTTTTCCTTTTAAGTTAGCTCACAGTACTATGACAACACAATGTCAATGCCTATTCACTTTAGGTAAAGGAATATTATTACTCTTGATTCATTTTTGCTTGAGACACAGCACTATGACATCACATTTTGAATATCTATTTGTTTCAGGTATAGATGTATAATTGCTTTGTTTTCCTTTTAAGTACAATAAAAGTACTATGACATCACAATGTGAATATCTAATTGTTTCAGGTATAGAAGTATAATTGCTTTGTTTTCCTTTGCAGTAGAATCACATTAGTTTGACATCACAATGTCAATACCTATTCACTTTAGGTAAAGAGAGTGATAGTGACAGAGAGGAATCATGGGCTCCGTGATAGGTATAGAAGTATAATTGCTTTGTTTTCCTTTGAAGTAGAATCACAGTGTTATGACATCATAAAGTGAATCTCTAATTGTTTGAAGTATAGAAGTATAATTGATTTGTTTTCCTTTTAAATAGAATCACAGTACTATGACATCCCAAAGTCAATGCTTGAGACAAAGAACTATGACATCACAATGTGAATATCAAATTGTTTCAGGAATAGACTTATAATTGCTTTTTTTTCCTTTTAAGTAGAATCAAACTACTATGATATCACAATGTGAATATCTAATTGTTTCAGGTATAGAAGTATAATTGCTTTGTTTTCCTTTTAAGTAGAATCACAGCACTATGACATCAAAATGTGAATATCTAATTGTTTCAGGTATAGATGTATAATTGCTTTGTTTTCCTTTGAAACAGAATCATACTATTATGACATTACAATGTCAATGCCTATTCATTTCAGGTAAAGGAGAATTATTACTCTTGATTCCTTTTTGCGTTAGACACAGTAAAATGAAATCACAATTTAAATATCTAATTGTTTCAGGTGAAGAAGTGTAATTGCTTTGTTTTCCTTTTAAGTAGAAACACAGTACTATGACTGTTGTAGATAACTGTCTCTATCTTCTGTATACTCTGTTTAATTTTTTCCCCGGGGACCTTGGACTCCCACACTGTTCCTCCGAGATATCCTAAGTCGCAGGCCTGGGGATAAGAAATGAATACACACAGACACGAATCTTGTGCTATAACTTCTTATCCAATTTATTAAGCGAAATTCACCAGTTTATATAATGCAAAATCAGTGGGTGGTAGGCATGTTAATTAAGGGGAGAGATTCCCTTCCCAGGATACATGAACAGATATGGACATTGTCGGTCATTTAACCAATGGGAATACAGAGGGAGATCAATAGTTAAAAACTTCGGACACATCACCTGCAAATTACTTCATCATTTGGCAGAATGCCCCTTACCGCAGCAAGGACAAAACAAGTTATAAAAAGATTTGTTCTGGACACATACAAACGAACAACGCAATTATAATTTAAGTTTAAATGGTATCAGTGAGACCACTTACCATGGTCAACAGAGCAATAAAAATAATGTCATGCAACTGTTAGTTGTAACAGACAAAAATACAAGGACAGACAACAGAACAATATCACATATTCAGGCATTACAAGTCCCTTGTTTGTGTGTTTGGGTGTTTGCGTTTTCCTTTTAGATTAACTCATTTTCCTTCTGGTCAATAGGGTGTTCATGTACGCTGCCCCTAAAAATCACGAGGTAAAATATTCAATTCTTGTCTCCATAGGGCAGATTATCTACTCCGACCCATGTATATAAATCTCTCAGGGATAGACCTGGACAGATTATCTACTCTGACCCGTACATATATCAGGGGGACAAATTTGAGTGAACTATGTGGTCTAACCCCGTAAATCATCTAGAGACAAAGTATTGTTATTATTATTTTTGTGAAACAAACAATTCACTTATGGACAAAGTATTAGGTACATTCTGTACATAAGAATTATTGGTGAATAACAATTATTATAACGGCATAGTATCCAAACATTATTACTTAAACACATGCATTCAAGTTACATTAATAAGTGTTATATGAAAATGCAGGGAAATGTAATGCCACAAACATAACATGAAAAATGGTTAGTAACAGACATATAACAAACAAGGACTGAAATACATATAATTCTGTTAGTATAACAATTTGACTTATTCAGTCTCAAGGAAGGGTGTGTGTCCGTACTTTACAGGAGCCTGGTTACCCTGTAATCACTATTTCACTATATTGAGGTCAGGACTCGAACCTGCCTCCCAACCAGGTGCCTAAACCACCTGGTTATGTTGGGCTTGGTTACCCAACTCCAATATTTACTGAGGCCAGGACTCGAACCTGCCTCCCAACCAGGTGCCTAAATCACCTGGTTATGTTGGGTCTGGTTATCCAACTCCAATATTTACCGAGGTCAGGACTCGAACCTGCCTCCCAACCAGGTGCCTAAATCACCTGGTTATGTTGGGCCTGGTTACCCAACTCCAAAACAGACCAATCAGGTGCCTAAAACTACCCTATTAACCCACACATGACACTTTAAAACACTAAAAAAAAATCCTAAAATCATGTGTGTCACCTGATTAAGTTGGGCCTGGTTACCCAACTTCAATACAGACCAGTCATCCACAAATAATAATATCCTCAGAGACAAGTGAGCAGACCATATGTATAACAGCATATATATGAAAACACATATATATAAAAAAAAATATAGTCAACTCACGGTCTGTAAAGATGCTGCCGACTACAGCCAAAATTGTTGTAGATAACTGTCTCTATCTTCTGTATACTCTGTTTAATATTTTCCCCGGGGACCTTGGACTCCCACACTGTTCCTCGGAGATATCCTAAGTCGCAGGCCTGGGGATAAGAAATGAATACACGCAGACACGAATCTTGTGCTATAACTTCTTATCCAATTTATTAAGCGAAATTCACCAGTTTATATAATGCAAAATCAGTGGGTGGTAGGCATGTTAATTAAGGGGAGAGATTTCCCCTCCCAGGATACATGAACAGATATGGACATTGTCGGTCATTTAACCAATGGGAATACAGAGGGAGATCAATAGTTAAAAACGTCGGACACATCACCTGCAAATTACTTCATCATTTGGCAGAATGCCCCTTACCGCAGCAAGGACAAAACAAGTTATAAAAAGATTTGTTCTGGACATGTTGTTCAACTAATTTCAGTGTCACAAGGTTGATATCATTTTCTTAATTAGCTCTTATCAAACTATAACTGTTAGAGCAAAACATAGCTAGAAATATTATATTTTAGCAGAGTATAGCCAATGCGCATCTGTAGGCCTTGCAGAAGCAAAAGATTTTCCCTTACAGTCCCCTCTTTTGTTCTTATTAAAAGAACAATCAATCGACCCTTAATTGTTACACAAATCCCCCCCCCAGGTTGTTTGGTAATTATTCTGTCAATCATCTTAGTAGGAGGGGGGTACTGGTAATGGTGGAAAGGGGCGGACCTTTTCATAGACATCACTCAGTACTAGTGCTTGGAAAGGAACATCATAAGTGGGTTCTAACTTTTTTTAGGGAATGTCTTCACAGCTACACTCTTTGCTTGACCGGTTTGTGGGAGCGTGAACAAAAGGGAAACTGACTTTACCAACTGAGGGCATAGTGAAGCGGGCACAACTAATAAGGAATGGGCAGCACTGGGCGAAACAGCAGGCCATGAGAAGGATGGAAACACAAAGGAGAAAACCTATCACCAGTGTCTTGATGCAGGCAAAATTAGGAAGCCATGACCACAACCAAACCCACCACTCATTTCCTATTGTACTCTGTTTAATATTGTTAACTATGTCATGTAATCCCTGGATATGATCATGTATTGACTTAGAATGGTCAGATAGCTTGAAGCAACACATTCCCTCAAATTCCTCGCACCCATGGTTATGCTTCAATAACAGATAGTCAATGGCGGCCCTGTTTTGGAGTGTCATGCCCCTCAAGATCTTGACATCAGCCAAGAGTTCTTCCATAGCAATAGAGGTGTGGTTAATAGCCTTGACCATAGCACAGGCGAGTTTTCTAACAGTCTTTGCAGTGCCTACTGCCAAACCAGGGGCCCAATGACTGAAATGCCTAGAGATAAAATTTCTACATCACTCATTAGCCTGATACTGGAATCACAATCTTCTGGCAATTGTAAGGCCTGCCGTTTGACCCGCCCTATATCTGGGATGGGTGTTCTTGTTGGTGGGTCAGATCTAGAGGGTACTGATATGGCAATCCTACTAATAGCACATGGGCCACCTGTGGTGTTCCCTGGAATATAGAAGTAGGAAGTATTCCCACATGAAAGAAACCATCCTTTGGATAGCTTGACAGAGTAATAGGCATTTCGGGTGGTAACCGTAAAATTACAGGTCATTCTATTGCAGGGCACCTGTGGTAGGGGCTTGATGCCACCTACCAGTTATCTGTCCTCCTGGACTGATAAAAAAAAAAAGTGGGAACCCGGAAAAATACACACAATAGTCTGCTGGGGCAACAGATACGGTACGTATGGATGTCATATTTGGCCACAAACTGTTAGCAGGGATAAAGTTGATCCAAATCTGACAAAAATTGGGAGTCTGCATTATGTCTAAAGCCATATATGACCATACATTTGGAGTCTCTATTTCCCTGAAATGTCTGCGGGCCCTAAGGAGGACGGATCTAGTCTCATTACGAATCAGCATAGTTTCAGAATGATGCACATAGCAAAGCATAGTAATCATAGTAATGAGCATTACAACAATTATCATATAAACACATTCAAAGTCTTGATATGGTGGATCTGGGGTACGTAACCCAAATCGGATGTAGCTCCTCCCACCAACAGAGTCATTGACAGAGTATTCTTGGGGAGGTTGTTCTTGATGGGTTAGTGGCAGATAAAGAGTAAGAAATTCATCAACGAACTGTTCATCAAGAGAGGGTGTTATTTCATCAGGGGAGCCTTCTTGACGCTACATGTGTGTATCCATGTTAGGCTATTCTCAGTCAATACAGCTGTTCGGGTTCCTGCGAGGACGGTAGTTCATTCACCAAATGGGGGGTCCAAAGTCTTGTTTCAGACGAGTTATTTGACTAATACGGAGTCGCCTGGTTGGAATGGGTGCATTGGCTTGCCTGTAGGTATGGGAAGAAAAAAGACTAACATCACCATAGATGCCATTCAATTTATCAATAGATTGTGATACATAGTCATATTTAATGCATTCCAAGTCACCTAAAGACTTGGGGCACTTATGTGGCTTTGCCTAGTACCTTTCCTCAATTTATCCTTAATTAAACTATTGTCCTATTGATCATCAGATGGCATCCAAATCCGGGAATTATTTCTGTACACAGTACTTTTGTAATGGTTTTGGCATTTTCCCTGGCCACAGGAAAAGGCTTTGACCCATTTGAAAATCTAATCACATATAACCAACAGGTATGAGACATCTATATATTTAATTCTCTACTAGTTCTATTAAATTCATAATTACAAACCTAGTCTGTATGGAGTTATACGTCTGTTTCTTATCAGGTCTTTTAAGGTATCCCCGTTCTACCCTCCTTGTCTGATCATAGACCATTATGGTCTAGTGTCAGACCCTCCTTTTACCAAAACTGTAGGTCATCCTTAGAGACTAATACTCGCAATGAGTATATATTGGGTATGGAAATGGAGGTATCATTACCATGTGGAACTGAATGTCTGTGGTAGTATTATAAACTGGGTGGGGTGGACCATGTAAGGCTGCGTCTTTAGCAATGTCATTTACAAACGCATTCACACTAGGGTCACTGTTGTCAACTGTACCATGGCCCTTGCATGTGATTACTGCTATGGTTTATGGCAATAACATAAAATCCAACAGATCATTAACCACTTGATGATGTAAAAAAAATGTCAATACATATTCACCTCAGGTAAAGGAAAATTATTATCTTTTTTCCGTTTTCCTTGACACATAGTACTATGACATCACAATGTGAATATCGAATTATTTAAGGTATAGAAGCATAAATGCTTTGTTTTACTTTTAAGTAGAATGACAGTACTATGACACCACAATGTGAATATCTAACTTTTTTACGTACAGAAGTAAAATTGCTTTGTTTTCCTTTTCAGTAGAATCACAGTACAATGACATCACAATGTGAATATCTACTTGTTTCAGGTATAGAAGTATAATTTTCTTTTCCTTTTAAGTAGAATAACAGTACTATGACATCACAATGTGAATATCTAATTGTTTTAGGTATAGAAGTATAATTGCTTTGTTTTCTTTTTCAGTAGAATCACAGTACTAAGACATCACAATGTGAATATCTAATTGTTTCAGGTATAGAAGTATAATTGATTTGTTTTCCTTTTCAGTAGAATCACAGTACTATGACACAACAATGTGAATATCTTATTGTTTCAGGTATTGAAGTATAATTGATTTGTTTTCCTTTTAAGTAGAATTATAGTTCTATGACATTACAATGTCAATACATATTCACTTCAGGTAAAGGAAAATTATTATCTTTTTTCCGTTTTCCTTGAGACATAGTACTATGACATCACAATGTGAATATCGAATTGTTTAAGGTATAGAAGTATAATTGCTTTGTTTTCCTTTTAAGTAGAATCACAGTTTCATTATTGCTTGAGACACAGTACTATGACATCACAATATCAATCTCAAATTGTTTCAGGTATAGAAGTATAATTGCTTTGTTTTCCTTTTAAGTAGAATCCAAGCATCATGATATCACAATGTCAATGCCTATTCACTTCAGGTATAGAACAATTATTACTCTTGATTTATTCATTTTTGGGATAGAGTACTATGACATCACACTGTGAAAATCTTATTGTTTCAGGTATGGAAGTATAATTGCTTTGTTTTCCTTTTAAGTAGAATCTCAGTACTATAACATCACAATGTGAATATCTACTTGTTTCAGGTATAGAAGTATAATTTTCTTTTCCTTTTAAGAAGAATAACAGTACTATGACATCACAATGTGAATATCTAATTGTTTCAGGTATAGAAGTATAATTGATTTGTTTTCCTTTTCAGTAGAATCACAGTACTATGACACAACAATGTGAATATCTTATTGTTTCAGGTATAGAAGTATAATTGATTTGTTTTCCTTTTAAGTAGAATTACAGTACTATGACATCACAATGTCAATACATATCCACTTCAGTTAAAGGAAAATTATTATCTTTTTTCCGTTTTCCTTGAGACACAGTACTATGATATCACAATGTGAATATCTAATTATTTCAGGTATAGAAGTATAATTGCTTTGTTTTCCTTTTAAGCAGAATCACAGTACTATGATATCACAATGTGAATATCTTATTGTTTCCGGTATAGAAGTATAATTGCTTTGGTTTCTTTTTAAAGGAGCAGTAAACTTTTTTTTATGAAAACACATATTTTATAGAGCATTTCCTGCTGAATAAAACAAGGTCACTCCCATCGCTGTCAAATGTTTTATTCAAAATTTATAGCAGTTCAAATAATCAGGAAGTGAATTTACTGTGTTTACTTCCTGATAGTTCTAACTGACAGGAAGTGACAGGCAGTTTCTATCACATTCTATGGAGAACTATATGTCTCTGACTTTTCTGACTTTCCTCTCCATTAGAATCTAACAGGAAATCTAATTAGAATTTGACCACTAGAAGGCACTGATAATGTAAAAAAACATGGGTTTAAACTGTAATAACTCTGGAAATATAAATCTCTAGGTAGTGGGAGTACCCTTATTTTACTCAATAGGAAAATCCCTACAATATATATTTTTTCATAAAAAAAGTTTACTGCTCCTTTAAGTAGAATTACAGTACTATGACATCACAATGTCAATACCTATTCACTTCAGCTAAAGGAAAATTATTACTCTTGTGTCCGTTTTGCTTGAGACATAGTACTGTGACATCACAATGTGAATATCGAATTATTTAAGGTATAGAAGCATAATTGCTTTGTTTTACTTTTAAGTAGAATGACAGTACTATGACACCACAATGTGAATATCTATTTCTTTTAGGTACAGAAGTAAAATTGCTTTGTTTTCCTTTTCAGTAGAATCACAGTACTATGACATCAGAAAGTCAATATCTAATTGTTTCTGGTATAGAAGTATAATTGATTTGTTTTCCTTTTAAGTCAGCTCACAGTACAATGACAACACAATGTCAATGCCTATTCACTTTAGGTAAAGGAATATTATTACTCTTGATTTGCTTGAGACACAGCACTATGACATCACATTGTGAATATCTATTTGTTTCAGGTATAGATGTATAATTGCTTTGTTTTCCTTTTAAGTACAATAAAAGTACTATGACATCACAATATGAATATCTAATTGTTTCAGGTATAGAAGTATAATTGCTTTGTTTTCCTCTGCAGTAGAATCACATTACTTTGACATCACAATGTCAATACCTATTCACTTTAGGTAAAGAGAGTGATAGTGACAGAGAGGAATCATGGGCTCCGTGATAGGTATAGAAGTATAATTGCTTTGTTTTCATTTTAAGTAGAATCACAGTGTTATGACATCATAAAGTGAATCTCTAATTGTTTCAGGTATAGAAGTATAATTGCTTTGTTTTCCTTTTAAGTAGAATCACAGCACTATGACATCATAATATGAATATCTAATTGTTTCAGGTATAGATGTATAATTGCTTTGTTTTCCTTGTAAGTAGAATAAAAGTACTATGACATCACAATGTGAATATCTAATTGTTTGAGGTATACAAGTATAATTTCTTTATTTTCATTATAGTAGAATCACAGTACTATGACAAAAATATGAATATCTAATTGTTTCAGATATAGAAGTGTAATTGCTTTGTTTTCCTTTCAATAGAATCACAGTACAATGACATCACAATGTGAATATCTAATTGTTTTGGGAATAGAAGTATAATTGATTTGTTTTCCTTTCAAGTAGAATCACAGTACTATGACATCACAATGTCAATGCTTATTCACTTTAGGTAAAGGAAAATTATTACTCATGTTTTAATTTTTTTTTGTTTGCGATACAGTACTAAGACATCACAGTATGAATATCTAATTGTTTCATGTATAGAAGCATAATTGCTTATGCTTCTAATAAGTAGAATCACAGTAGTATGACATCACAATGTGAATATCTAATTGTTTTAGGTATAGAAGTATAATTGCTTTGTTTTCCTTTTCAGTAGAATCACAGTACTATGATATCACAATGTGAATATCTAATTGTTTCAGGTATAGAAGTATAACTGCTTTGTTTTCCTGTTCAGTAGAATCACTGTGCTATGACATCACAAAGTGAATATCTAATTGTTTCTGGTATAAAAGTATAATTAATTTGTATTCCTTTTATGTAGAATTACAGTACTATGATATCATAATGTCAATGACTATTCCCTTTAGGTAAAGGAAAATTATTACTCGTTTCCTTTTTTGCTTGAGACACAATACTATGACATCACAATGTAAATATCTTTTTGTTTCAGGTGTAGAAGTATAGTTGCTTTGTTTCCCTTTTAAGAAGAATTACAGTACAATGACATCACAATGTTAATACCTATTCACTTTAGGTAAAGGAAAATTATTATTCTTGTTTCATTATTGCTTGAGACACAGTACTATGACATCACAATATGAATCTCATATTGTTTCAGGTACAGAAGTATAATTGCATTGTTTTCTAAGTAAAACCAAAGTAATATGACATCACAATGTGAATATCTAATTGTTTCAGGTATAGAAGTATAATTGCTTTGTTTTCCTTTTAAGTAGAATCAAAGCATCATGATATCACAATGTCAATGCCTATTCACTTCAGGTATAGAACAATTATTACTCTTGATTTCTTCATTTTTGGGATAGAGTACTATGACATCACACTGTGAATATCTTATTGTTTCAGGTATGGAAGTATAATTGCTTTGTTTTCCTTTTAAGTAGAATCTCAGTACTATGGCATCACAATGTGAATATCTACGTGTTTCAGGAATAGAAGTATAATTTTCTTTTCCTTTTAAGTAGAATAACAGTACTATGACATCACAATGTGAATATCTAATTGTTTTAGGTATAGAAGTATAATTGATTTGTTTTCATTTTAAGTAGAATTACAGTACTATGACATCACAATGTCAATACATATTCACTTCAGGTAAAGGAAAATTATTATCTTTTTTCCGTTTTGCTTGAGACATAGTACTATGACATCACAATGTGAATATCAAATTGTTTAAGGTATAGAAGTATAATTGCTTTGTTTTCCTTTTAAGTCGAATCACAGTACTATGATATCACAATGTGAATATCTTATTGTTTCAGGTATAGAAGTATAATTGCTGTGTTTTCCTTTTAAGTAGAATTACAGTACTATAACATCACAATGTCAATACCTATTCACTTCTGGTAAAGGAAAATTAATACTCTTCTTTCCGTTTTGCTTGAGACATAGTACTGTGACATCACAATGTGAATATCGAATTGTTTAAGGAATAGAAGCATAATTGCTTTGTTTTCCTTTTAAGTAAAATCACAGTACTATGATATCACAATGTGAACATCTAATTGTTTCAGGTATAGAAGTAAAATTGCTTTGTTTTCCTTTTATTAGAATCACAGTATTATCACATCACAATATCAATGTCTATTCACTTCAGGTAACAGAAAATTATTACTCTTGATTCCTAATTGCCTGAGAGACAATACTATGAAATACAATTCAAATATCAAATTATTTCCGTTATAGAAGTATAATTACTTTGTTGTCCTTTTAAGCAGAATAAAAGTACTATGACATCACAATGTGAATATCTAATTGTTTCAGGTATAGAAGTATAATTGCTTTGTTTTCCTTTCAAGTAGAAGCACAATATTTTGACATCATAGTGTCAAACCCTATTAATTTGATTTAAAAGAAAAATACTACAAATGTTTTGTTTTTGCTTGACACTCACTACTATGACATCACAAAGTCAATATCGTATTGTTTCAATCATAGAAGTATAATTGTTTTGTTTTCCTTTTAAGTAGAATCAAAGTATTATGACATCACAATGTCAATGTCTATTCACTTTAGGTTAAGGAAGATAATTACTCTGGGTTCCATTTTTGTGTGAGACACAGTACTATGACATCATAATGTGAATATCTAATTGTTTCAGGTATAGAAGTATAATTGCTCTGTTTTCCTTTTAATTAGAATCACAGTACTATGACATCATAATGTGAATATCTAATTGTTTCAGGTATAGAAGGTTAATTGCTTTGATTTCCTTTTCAGTTGAATCACAGTATTATGACATCATAATGTGAATATCTAATTGTTTCAGATATAGAAGTATATTTGATTTGTTTTCCTGTTTAGAATCAAAGTACTATGACATCACAATGTCAATGCCTATTCACTTTAAGTAAAAGAAAATTATTACTCTTGTTTCCTTTATTGCTTGAGACACAGAACTATGACATCACAATGTGATTATCTAATTGTTTGAGGTATAGACATATAATTGCTTTGTTTTCCTTTTAAGTAGAATCACAGTACTATGACATCACAATGTGAATATCTAATTGTTTCAGGTATAAAAGTATTATTGCTTTGTTTTCTTTTTTAGTAGAATCAAACTACTATGACATCATAATGAGAATTTCTAATTCTTTCAGGTATAGAAGAATAAGTGCTTTGTTTTCCTTTTAAGTAGAATCAAAGTATTATGACATCATAATATGAATCTCTAATTGTTTCAGGTATAGAAGTACAATTGCTTTGTTTCCTGTTAAGTAGAATCACAATACTATGACATCACAATGTCAATGTCTATTCTCTTCAGGTAAAGGAAAATTATTACTTTTGTTTCCTTTTTGTTTGAGACTCAGTACTTTGACATTATGATGTGAATATCTAATTTTTTAAAGTGCAGAAGTATAATTGCTTTGTTTTCCTTCTAAGTAGAATCACAGTATGACATCACAATGTGGATATCTAATTGTTTCAGATATAGAAGTATTATTGCTTTGTTTTCTTTTTTAGTACAATCATAGTACTATGACATAACAATAGCAATGTCTATTCAGTTCAGGTAAAGGAAAAGTATTACTTTTGTTTCCTATTTGCTTCATACTCAGTAATATGATATCATAATGTGAATATCCAATTGTTTCAGATGTAGAAGTATAATTGCTTTGTTTTCCTTTTCAGTAGTATCACAGCATTATGACATCACAATGTCAATGCCTATTCACTTCAGGTATAGAAAAATTATTACTCTTGATTTCTTGTTTTTTTTTGGGACACAGTACTATGACATCATAATGTGAATATCTTATTGTTTCAGGTATAGACATATGATTGCTTTGTTATCCTTTTAAGTAGAATTACAGTACTATGACATCACAATGTCAATACCTATTCACTTCAGGTAAAGGAAAATTACTACTCTTGTTTCCATTTTGCTTGAGACACAGTACTATGACATCACAATGTGAATATCTAATTATTTCAGGTATAGAAGTATAATTGCTTTGTCTTCCTATTAAGTAGAATCACAATATTTTGGCATCACAGTATCAAACCCTATTAATTTGATTTAAAAGAAAAACACTACAATTGTTTCATTTTTGCTTGACACTCAGTAGTACGACATCACAAAGTCAATATCGTATTGTTACAATCATAGACGTATAATTGTTTTGTTTTCCTTATAAGTAGAATCACAGTATTATGACATCACAATGTCAATGCCTATTCACTTTAGGTTAAGGAAGATAAGTACTCTGGGTTCCATTTTTGCATGAGAAACAGTAGTATGACATCACAATGTGAATATCTAATTGTTTCAGGTATAGAAGTATAATTGCCCTGTTTTCCTTTTAATTAGAATCATAGTACTATGACATCATAATGTGAATATCTAATTGTTTCAGGTATAGAAGGATAATTGCTTTGATTTCCTTTTCAGTAGAATAACAGTATTATGACATCATAATGTGAATCTCTAATTGTTTCAGGTATAGAAGTATAATTGCTTTGTTTTCCTTTTAAGTAGAATAATAGTACTATGCCATTATAATGTGAATATCTAATTGTTTCAGGTATAGAAGTATATTTGATTTGGTTTCCTGTTTAGAATCAAAGTGCTATGACATCACAATGTCAATGCCTATTCACTTTAGGTAAAGGAAAATTATTACTCTTGTTTCCTTTATTGCTTGAGACACAGAACTATGACATCACAATGTCAATATCTAATTGTTTCAGGTATAGATGTATAATTGCTTTGTTTTCCTTTTAAGTAGAATAACAGTAGTATGACATCACAATGTTAATATCTAATTGTTTCAGGTATAGAAATATAATTGGTTTGTTTTCCTTTTAAGTAGAATTACAGTAGTATGACATCATAATGTGAATGTCTAATTGTTTCAGGTATAGAAGTATAATTGCTGTGTTTTCCTTTTAAGTAGAATCACACTATTAAGACATCACAATGTCAATGCTTTATAACTTCAGGTATAGGAAAATTATTACTCTTGATTTCATTTTCCTTGGGTCACAGTACTATGATATCACAATGTCAATATCGAATTGTTCAGGTATAGAAGTATAATTGCGTTGTTTTCCATTTAAGTAGAATCACAGCACTATGACATCATAACGTGAATATCTAATTGTCTCAGGTATAGATGTATAATTGATTTGTTTTCCTTTTAAGTCGAATCAAAGCATCATGATATCACAATGTCAATGCCTATTCACTTCAGGTAAAGGAAACTTGTTACTTTTGTTTCCTTTTTTGCTTGAGACACAGTACTATGACATCACAATATGAATATCTAATTGTTTCAGGTATAGAAGTATAATTGCTTTGTTTTCCTTTTAAGTAGAATAACAGTACTAAGACATCATAATGTGAATATCCAATTGTTTCAGGTATAGAAGTATATTTGCTTTGTTTTACTTTTAATTAAAATCACTGTACTATGACAACACAAAGTAAATATCTAATTGTTTCTGGTATAGAAGTATAATTGATTTGTTTTCCTTTTAAGTAGAATCACAGAACTATGACATCACAATGTCAATGCCTATTCACTTTAGGTAAAGGAAAATTATTACTCTTGTTTCTTTTTTTGCTTGAGACACAGTAGTATGACATCACAATGTGAATATCTTATTGTTACAGGTATAGAAGTATAATTGCTTTGTTTACGTTTTAAGTAGAATTATAGTACTATGACATCACAATGTGAATACCTATTGACTTCAGGAAAAGGAAAATTATTACTCTTTTTGCTTGAGACACAGTAGTATGACATCACAATATGAATATCGAAATGTTTAAGGTATAGAAGTATAATTGCTTTGTTTTCTTTTTAACAAAAATCACAGTACTGTGACATAATAATGTGAATATCTAATTGTTTCAGGTATAGAAGTATAATTGCTTTGTTTTCCTTTGTTTTCATTTGACATCACAATATCAATGCCTATTCACTTCAGGTAACGGAAAATTATTACTCTTCCTTATTGCTTGAGACACAGTACTATGACATCACATGTAAATATCTAATATTACAGGTATAGAAGTATAATTGCTTAGTTTTCCTTTTACGTAGAATCACAGTATTATGACATCATAATGTGAATCTCTAATTGTTTCAGTTATAGAAGTATAACTGGTTTGTTTTCCTTTTAAGTAGAATCACAGTACTAGGACATCACAATTTGAATATCTAATTGTTTCAGGTATAAAAGTATAATTGCTTTGTTTGCCTTTTAAGTAGAATCACAGCACAATGTCAATCACAATGTCAATCAATATTCACTTCAGGTAAAGGAAAATTATTACTTTTGTTTCCTTTTTGATTGAGACACAATACTATGACATCACAATGTGAATACTGAATTGTTTCAGGTATAGAAGTATAATTGGTTTGTTTTCCTTTTAAGTAGAATAAAAGAACTATGATATCACAATGTGAATATCTAATTGTTTCAGGTACAGTAGTATAATTGATTTGTTTTCCTATTAAGTAAAATCACTGTACTAGGACATCACAATTTGA
This sequence comes from Rhinophrynus dorsalis, assembly GCA_037306005.1. Lineage (NCBI taxonomy): Eukaryota > Metazoa > Chordata > Amphibia > Anura > Rhinophrynidae > Rhinophrynus > Rhinophrynus dorsalis. The sequence goes on from CM074723.1 coordinate 32,969,404, forward strand.
ATATCTAATTGTTTCAGGTATAGAAGTATAATTGATTTGTTTTCCTTTCAAGTAGAATCACAGTATTTTGACATCATAATGTGAATCTCTAATTGTTTCAAGTATAGAAGTATAATTGCTTTGTTTGCCTTTTAAGTAGAATCACAGCATTATCAAATCACAATGTCAATCAATATTCACTTCAGATATAGAAAAATTATTACTCTTGATTTCTTTTTTTTTAGACACTGTACTATGACATCACAATGTGACTATCATACTGTTTCAGGTATAGAAGTATAATTGTTTTGTTTTCATTTTAAGTAGAATCACAGTACTATGACATCACAGTGTGAGTATCTAATTGTTTCAGGTATAGAAGTATAATTGCTTTGTTTTCCTTTTAAGTAAAATCACAGCATTATGACATAATAATGTAAATGCCTATTCACTTAAGGTATAGAAACATTATTACTCTTGATTTCTTTTTTTTGGGGATATAGTACTATGACATCACAATGTGAATATCAAATTGTTTTAGGTATAGAAGTATATTTGCTTTTTTTCCTTCTAAGTAGAATCACAGTACTATGACATCACAATGTGAATATCTAATTGTTTCAGGTATAGAAGTATAATTGATTTGTTTTTCTTTTTAGTAGAATCACAGTACTATGACATCACAATGTCAATGCATATTCACTTTAGGCAAAGGAAAATTATTACTCTTGTTTCCTTTATTGCTTGAGACACAGTACTATGAAATCACAATGTGAATATGTTATTGTTTCAGGTATAGAAGTATAATTGCTTTGTTTTCCTTTTAAGTAGAATTACAGTACTATGACATCACAATGTCAATACCTATTAACTTCAGGTAATGGAAAATTATTACTCTTGATTCCTTATTACTTGAGACTCAGCACTATGAAATCACAATGTGAATATCTTATTGTTTCAGGTATAGAAGTATAATTGCTTTGTTTTCCTTTTAAGTAGAATTACAGTACTATGACATCACAATGTCAATACCTATTAACTTCAGGTAATGGAAAATTATTACTCTTGATTCCTTATTGCTTGAGACACAGCACTATGACATCACAATGTGAATATCAAATTGTTTCAGGTATAGAAATGTAATTGCTTTTTTTTTACTTTTCAGTAGAATCACAGTACTATGACATCAGAAAGTCAGTATCTAATTGTTTCTGGTATAGAAGTATAATTGATTTTTTTTCCTTTTAAGTAGACTCACAGTAGTATGACATTACAATGTCAATGCCTATTCACTTTAGGTAAAGGAAAATTATTACTCTTGATTAATTTTTGCTTGACACTCAGCACTATGACATCACATTGTGAATATCTATTTGTTTCAGGTATAGATGTATAAATTGCTTTGTTTTCCTTTTAAGTACAATAAAAGTACAATGACATCACAATGTGAATATCTAATTGTTCCAGGTATAGAAGTATAATTGCTTTGTTTTCCTTTTAAGTAGAATCACAGCACTATGACATCAAAATGTGAATATCTAATTGTTTCAGGTATAGATGTATAATTGCTTTATTTTCCTTTGAAATAGAATCATACTATTATGACATCACACTATCAATGCCTATTCACTTTAGGTAAAGGAAAATTATTACTCTTGATTCCTTTTTGCTTGAGACACAGTAAAATGAAATCACAATTTAAATATCGAATTGTTTCAGGTGAAGAAGTATAATTGCTTTGTTTTCCTTTTAAAGGGATAGTAATAGTTCGTTTTATTTTATTTTGTAGGCATTAAAAAAAATGAAGAACGATATAAGTCTTATCTCTCAAACCTTTATGATTTAAGAGATATTAACAAGCAAAGTATCCCCCCCGTTCAGCCAGATCAGAAGGGAGGTGCCCAGGTAGACTGCAGACAGGGACAATATTCAATTAAGATAAGGGAAAAAGATGAAAAACTTGTCAAGGGGGGAAGGGCTTTCATTGTTTTCATACAAAGAAGATTGTCCCCTGCTGTTATCTGTCTGGTCTTACAACCAGATTCACATCTGATAAGTGATGGCTTACACTAGGAAAAAGGGGCAGGAGGGGGAAACTTTGCTTGTGAATATCTCTTAAACCATAAAGGTTTGAGAGATAAAACTTTTATCATTCTTCATGTTTTTTCAATGCCTACAAAATAAAATAAAGTTAAAACGAATTATTACTATCCCTTTACGTAGAATCACAGTACTATGACATCATAATGTGAATATCTAATTGTTTTAGGTGTAGATGTATAATTGCTTTGTTTTCCTTTTAAGTAGAATAAAAGTACTATGACATCACAATGTGAATATCTAATTGTTTGAGGTATAGAAGTATAATTTCTTTGTTTTCATTTTAGTAGAATCACAGTACTTTGACATCATTATGTGACTATCTAATTGTTTCAGATATAGAAGTAGAATTGCTTTGTTTTTCTCTTAAGTAGAATCACAGTTCTATGACATCACAATGTCAATACCTATTCACTTAAGGTAAAGGAAAATTATTACTCTTGTTTCCTTTTAGCTTGAGACACAATATCTAATTGTTTGAGCTATAGAAGTATAATTTCTTTGTTTTCATTTTAGTAGAATCACAGTACTTTGACATCACAATGTGAATATCAAATTGTTTTACATATAGAAGTATAATTGGTTTGTTTTCCTTTTAAGTAGAATCACAGTACTATGACATCACAATGTGAATATCTAATAATTCAGGTATACAAGTATTATTGATCTGTTTTCCTTTGAAGTAGAATCACAGTACTATGACATCACAATGTCAATGCCTATTCTCTTTAGGTAAAGGAAAAATAATACTCTTGATTCCTTTTTTGCTTGAGACACAGTACTATGACATCACAATGTGAATATCTAATTGTTTCAGGTATAGAAGTATAATTGCTTTGTTTTCCTTTTAAGTAGAATAACAGTGCTATGACAGTATAATGTGAATATCTAATCGTTTCAGGTATAGAAGTATAATTGCTTTGTTTTTCTTTTAAGTAGAATCACTGTACTATGACATCATAATGTGAATATCTAATAATTCCAGGTATAGAAGTATAATTGCTTTGTTTTCCTTTTAAGTAGAATCACAGTACTATGACATCACAATGTCAATGCCTATTTACTTTAGATAAAGGAAAAATATTACTCTTGTTTCCTTTTTTGCTTAAGACACAGTACTATGACATCACAATGTTAATATCTAATTGTTTCAGGTAGATAAGTATAATTGCTTTGTTTTCCTTTTAAGTAGAATCACAGTACTATGACATCATAATGTGAATATTGAATTCTTTCAGGTATAGAAGTATAATTGCTTTGTTTTCCTTTTAAGTAGAATCACATTACTAAGGCATCAGAATGTGAATATTTAATAGTTTAGGTATAGAAGTATTATTGATTTGTTTTCCTTTTAAGTAGAATCACAGTACCATGACATCACAATGTCAATACATATTCACTTTAGGTAAAATAAAATTATTACTCGTTTCCTTTCTTGCTTGAGGCACAATACTATGACATCACAATGTGAATATCTGTAACGGTTTGTTTGACTCACAGACACAGAGTTAAGATAAAAACACAATTTTATTGAAAACAATAATACATGAAGAACCCTCACAGGTCCTGTATTATATAACATATAGTACAGACACACGACAGGTTACTTATGCCCACACAGGTCCAGCATATATATATATATAGAAGGCAACAGTTATGCTGACACAGGTCAGGCAATGCCCGATACAGGTTCCAGTAATGAAGGATTTAATGTTCACAGACTAGTAGAACAGTTCAAAGAGTTTGAGCGACCATCTGCATCAGGAGACACCACAATTAGAGTCCACAATATAAAGGCCACTGAAGGCTTCAGTAGGGCTACCGGTACTAAAACGGAGGCAACAATAGCATCCGGTTCTGACAAGGAGAAGAGCAACCAATGGTAGTATACAAGTGCAATAACAGAGACAGCACTTGCAACCGGATAAACAGAGTGGAGCGAACCAGTGCACTATACCGGTGCAATCACGGAGGCAAAACTTGCAACCGGGTTAGGTCTGGGACTAGGCCAGAGGCACTCTGCGTAAAGGAAGACAGGCCAGCCTGATACTGATATGCCAGCAGATAGGCAACGGAAGTCAGAATGTCGCCGAGGTGACTAGTACACAAAGGGCAATGCCAAGTCAGGATCCAGGAACAGGAACGTCAGCCAGGCCAGGTCAGGACACAGGAGCAGGAACGTCAGCCAATCCAGGTCAGTACACAGGAGTAGGAACATCAGCCAGGCTGGGTCGGTACACAGGAGCAGGAACGTCAGCCAGGCCGGGTCAGTACACAGGAAACAATCACTGGAGAGTAGTCAGGCAGTACGGGTCGGTACACAGGCGCAGTAACAGAAGAGTAGTCAGGCAAGCCAAGTCGATACACTGGAACCACAATACAAACAGAACTGGCACAGGAACACCAAGAAAGTGCAGCCATAAGGTGCAGGAGCCCAGTATATAAAGGCAATACTGGCCGGGCTAAACACAGGGCAACCAAAGAGGACCTCCAACAGGATAACTGACAGGAAAGGAATCATGAGCACCGTGATATTATCTACTCGTTCCAGGTATAGAAGTATAATTGCTTTGTTTTCCTTTTAAGTAGAATCACAGCACTATGACATCATAATGTGAATATCTAATTGATTCAGGTATAGAAGCATAATTGCTTTGTTTTCCTTTTAAGTAGAATCACAGTACTATGACATCACAAAGTCAATACCTATTCACTTAAGGTAAAGGAAAATTATTACTCTTGTTTCCTTTTTGCTTGAGACACAGTAGTATGAAATCACAAAGTGAGTATCTAATTGTTTCAGGTATAGAAGTATAATTGCTTTGTTTTCCTTTTAAGTAGAATCACAGTACTATGACTTCATTATGTCAACACATATTCACTTCAGTAAAGGAAAATTATTACTCTTGTTTCCTTTTTTCTTGAGTCACAGTACTATGACATCACAATGTGAATATCTAATTGTTTCAGGAATAGATGTATTATTGCTTTGTTTTCCTTTTAAGTTGAATCACAGTACTATGACAACACAATGGAAATATTGAATTGTTTCAGGTGAAGAAGTATAATTGCTTTGTTTTCCTTTTAAGTAGAATCACAGTACCCTGGCATCACAATGTGAATATCTAATTGTTTAAGGTATATATGTATAATTCCTTTGTTTTCCTTTTAAGTATAATAAAAGTACTATGATATCACAATGTGAATATCTAATTGTTTCAGGTATAGAAGTATAAGTGCTTTGTTTTTCTTTTAAGTAGAATAACAGTACTATGACATCATAATCTGAATATCTAATTGTTTCAGGTATAGAAGTATAATTGATTTGTTTTCCTTTTAAGTAGAATCACAGTACTATGACTTCATTATGTCAACACATATTCACTTCAGGTAAAGGAAAATTATTACTCTTGTTTCCTTTTTTCTTGAGACACAGTACTATGACATCACAATGTGAATATCTAATTGATTCAGGTAAAGAAGTATTATTGCTTTGTTTTTCTTTTAAGTTGAATCCCAGTACTATTACAGCACAATGTCAATGCCTATTCACTTTAGGTAAAGGAAAATTATTACTCTTGTTTCCTTTTTTCGTGTGACACAGTACTATGACATCACAATGTGAATATATAATTGTTTCAGGTATAGAAGTATACTTACTTTGTTTTTCTTTTAAGTAGAATCACAGTACTATGACATCATAATGTGAATATCTAATAGTTTCAGGTATAGAAGTATAATTGCTTTGTTTTCCTTTTAAGTAGAATCATAGTACTATGTCATCACAATGTAAATATCTAATAATTTCAGGAATAAAAGTATTATTGATTTGTTTTCCTTTTAAGCAGAATCACAGTACTGTGACATCACAATGTCAATGCCTATTCAATTTAGGTAAAGGAAATATATTAGTCTTGTTTCCTTTTTTGCTTGAGACACAGTACTATGACATCACAATGTGAATATCTAATTGTTTCAGGTATAGAAGTATAATTGCTTTGTTTTCCTTTTAAGTAGAATAACAGTACAATAACATCAAAATGTGAATATCTAATTGCTTCAGGTATAGAATTATAATTGATTTGTTTTCCTTTTATGTAGAATCACAGCACTATGACATTGTCACGGTTTGTTACGACTCTCAGACACAAGGTTTAGGTAAAAACACAACTTTATTGAAATAATTAAGATTATCCCTTAGGTTTGTAAACACATACATATATATACATAGAATGAATGGTAAATACGAATAATTCAGAGTCTACGGGTCTTGCCAAATACCGGGCAAGACAGCCTGGGTAATCAGGAGTAAGAGGCTCTACCGGCCTTGCCAATACCGGGTAAGGCAACGTTCAGATGGAATAATGTACAAGGTTCTACTGGCCTTACCGAAATACCGGGAAAGGCAGCCCAAGTAAACACAACGGTGTAGGCTCTACCGGCCTTGCCAATGCCGGGTAAGGCAACCTCCAGATGGACTGAGGTACAAGGTTCTACCGGCCTTACCAATACCGGGCAAGGCAGCCCAAGGACACGTGGAGTCGGACAAGGTCCCAAATGCTGTCAGGTGACAATGACAGTAGTAACTCAGTGAGTAGCCAGATCAGGGAGAGACCTAGGCAAACGGTACCCTGTCACAACAGGAAAGGCCAGACCGCCGCTGTTAGGACTGGACAGTGCTCATTGTCAGCAACACTTAAGGATCTGCCGACAGAGAGTAGCCTTAAGACTTTGAAGCAAACCAGCGTCCGCACGCTGGGACAAACAAGGGAATCTTGTAGCCGCAAGGCTAGAAATAACCCAACGTCCACACGCTGGGACTAACAATATAATCGTATAACCGCAAGGCTTTGGAGCAAACCAGCGTCCGCACGCTGGGACCAACAAGTGAATTGTATAGCCGCAAGGCTTTGGAGCAAACCAGCGTCCGCACGCTGGGACCAACAACATGTATCGTATAGCCGCAAGGCTTTGGAGCAAACCAGCGTCCGCACGCTGGGACCAACAAGGGAATCGTAATGCCGCAAGGCTTTGGAGTAACCCAACGTCCGCACGCTGGGACTAACAATCTGTATCGTATAGCCACAAGGCTTTAGAGCAAACCAGCATCCGCACGCTGGGACCCACAAGGGAATCGTATAGCTGAAAGGCTTTGGAGTAACCCAACGTCCGCACGCTGGGACTAACAATATGTATCATATAGCCGCAAGGCTTTTGGAGCAAACCAGCGTCCGCACACTGGGACCAACCAGTGAATCGTATAGACACAAGACTTTGGAGTAAACAAGCGTCCGCACGCTGGGACCAACAAGTGAATCATATAGCCGCAAGGCTTTGGAGTAAACCAGCGTCCGCATGCTGGGACCAACAAGGGAATCGTATAGCCACAAGGCTAAGAAGCAAACCAGCGTCCGCACGCTGGGACTGACAAGGAATGTCACCTACGCGACCGAGCAGAAGGTCACCAGGAACACAGGAGACAGACCAGGAGATGACAGGAACCAGCAGGACGAACAGCCGGGTCAGGAAACAGCAGTGAAGACGGTCAGCAGGAAACAGCAACCTCAGGAGACTAGGCCGGAACCAGGACTGGAACAACTCTGCAGAAAGGAGGCATTGGAACCAGATGCAATCAGGAACTCAGGCACACAGCAAAAAGGCCCAAATGACTACTGGACATGGTGAAAGCGAATGTGGTGAGAGACACCACGAAAGGGCAACCAAGTGGTGCCCAACCCAGGTTTAAATAGGCAATATGAGGCAGGGTAAAGGCAGACAGCCAATGGAAGCCCCTACTGGTGATAGACAAGAAAATGCAGCAATCACGGGCACCGTGATAGACATCACAATGTGAATATCTAATTGTTTCAGGTATAGATGAATAATTGCTTTGTTTTCCTTTGAAAAAGAATCATAATATTATGACATCACAATGTCAATGCCCATTGACTTCAGGTAAAGGAAAATTATTACTCTTGCTTCCTTTTTGCTTGAGACAGAGTACAATGACATCACAATGTAAATATCAAATTGTTTCAGGTGAAGAAGTATAATTGGTTTGCTTTTCTTTTAAGTAGAATCACAGTACTTTGACATCACAATGTGAATATCTAATTGTTGCAGGTATAGAAGTGTTATTGATTTGTTTTTGTTTTAAGTAGAATCACAGCACTATGACATCACAATGTCAATGCATATTCACTTTAGGTAAAGGAAAATGATTACTCTTGTTTCCATTTTTGCTTGAGACACAGTACTATGACATCACAAAGTGAATATCTAATTGTTTCAGGTATATAACTATAATTGCTTTGTTTTCCTTTTAAGTAGAATACCACTATTAAGACCCCATAATTTCAATATTTAATTCTTTCAGGTATAGAAATATAATGGCTTTGTTTTCCATTTAAGTAGAAACACAGTACTATGACACCACAATGTCAATGCATATTCAGTTAAGGTAAAGGAAAACTTTTACTCTTCTTTCCTTTTTTGCTTGAGACACAGTACTATGAAATCACAAAGTGAATATCTAATTGTTTCAGGTATAGAAGTATAATTGCTTTGGTTTCCTTTTAAGTAGAATCACAGTACTATGACTTCATTATGTCAACACATATTCACTTCAGTAAAGGAAAATTATTACTCTTGTTTCCTTTTTTCTAATTGTTTCAGGTATAGAAGTATTATTGCTTTGTTTTTCCTTTAAGTTGAATCCCAGTACTATGACAGCACAATGGAAATGCCTATTCACTTTAGGTAAAGGAAAATTATTACTCTTCTTTCCTTTTTTTGTGAGACACAGTACTATGACATCACAATCTGAATATCTAATTGTTTCAGGTATAGAAGTATACTTACTTTGTTTTCCTTCTAAGTTGAATCACAGTACTATGACATCACAATGTGAATATCTAATTGTTTCAGGTATAGAAGTATACTTACTTTGTTTTCCTTTTAAGTAGAATCACAGTACTATGACATCATAATGTGAATATCTAATTGATTCAGGTATAGAAGTATAATTGTTTTGTTTTCCTGTTAAGTAGAATCACAATACTATGACATCACAATGTCAATACCTATTCACTTCAGGTAAAGGAAAATTATTACTCTTGTTTCCTTTTTGCTTGAGAGACAGTACTATGACATCACAATGTGAATATCGAATAGTTTCAGTTATAGAAGTGTAATTGTTTTGTTTTCCTTTTAAGTAGAATCACAGTACTATGACATCACAATGTGAATATCGAATTGTTTCAGGTATAGAAGTATAATTGCTTTGTTTTCCTTTTAAGTAGAATCACAGTATTATGACATCACAATGTCAATGCCTATTGACTTCAGGTAAAGGAAAATTATTAATCTTGATTCCCTTTTACTTGAGACAAAGTAGTATGACATCACAATGTGAAAATCTAATTGTTTTAGGTATAGAAGTAAAATTGCTTTGTTTTCCTTTTAAAGGGACAGTAATACCTAAAATGTAAAAAAAAATATGTTGTAGGGTTTATCCCCCTGAGTAAAACAAGAGTACTCCCACTGCTGAAAGATGTTTCATTCAAAAGTTATTAATTTTCAAAGTTGAATTTTTTAGGTGCAATATCACAATGGCCTGAAATTTTACAGTGGTGCTGTTGCTACACCATCCTATGGAGATTTATGGTCCTGAGACCAGAGCTGTCCATAGGATCGTGTAGCAACAGCGCCACTGTACAATTTCAGGCCACTGTGATATTGCACCTAAAAAATTCAACTTTGAAAATGAATAACTTTTGAATGAAACATCTTTCAGCAGTGGGAGTACTCTTGTTTTACTCAGGGGGATAAACCCTACAACATATTTTTTTTTACATTTTAGGTATTACTATCCCTTTAAGCAGAATCACTGTACTATGACATCACAATCTGAATATATCATTGTTTCAGCTACAGAAGTATAATTGGTTTGTTTTCCTTTGAAGTAGAATCACAGTACTATGACATCACAATGTGAATATCTAATTGTTTCAGGTATAGAAGTATTCTTGCTTTATTTTCCCTTTAAGTAGAATTACAGTACTGTAACATCACAATGTCAATGCCTGTTCACATCACGAAAAGGAAAATTATTACTCTTGTTTCATTTTGCTTGAGACTCAGCATTATTATTATTATTATTATTCTTTATTTATATAACGCCAACTAATTCCGCAGCGCTGTACAATTGGGGAATAGACATACAGAGGTATTAAATAGTACAATCAGATGTGTAGAACAGGAGGATCAGAGGGCCCTGCTCGTGAGAGCTTACAGTCTAGAGGAAGGTAGGTTTGATACAGAAGGAGTAAGTGCTATTGTGTTTAAGTGCCTCCTGCCACATGAACTGCCAGTCAGTGGGTGGGAGTGAGAAGTGCCATTGAGTGCAGTAGTCCGTGCAAGGGGTGAATCTTGGTGATGATGTTTATGGAGGAAGTTGATAGGCCTCCCTGAAGAGGTGAGTCTTAAGGGAGCGTCTGAAGATTTGAAGGCTGGGGGAGAGTCTGATGGGGCGGGGGAGGGAATTCCACAGCTCAGGTGCAGCACGGGAGAAGTCCTGTAGGCGGGAGTGGGAGGATGTGATAAGAGCTGTGGAGAGCAGAAGGTCATGTGCAGAGCGAAGATGGCGGGCGGGAGTATATTTGGAAATGAGAGATGAAATATAGGGGGGTGCAGTGTTAGTGAGGGCTCTATAAGTTAGCACCAGAGTTTTGAATTTTACTCTGTATGCTAACGGGAGCCAGTGTAGGGACTGACAGAGGGGTGTGGTGTTAGAGAAGCGATGAGTGAGGTAGATTAGTCTTGCAGCAGAGTTCATTATGGACTGTAGCGGGGTTAGTCGGGTGAGAGGCAGGCCAATTAGTAAAGAGTTACAGTAGTCAAGACGGGACATGATGAGTGTTTGGATTAGAATTTTGGTAGTGTCTTCTGTGAGAAAGGGTCGGATTCTAGAGATGTTGCGGAGGTGGAGGCGGCATGAGTTGGAGATTGACTGGATGTGAGGAATGAAGGATAGGGCAGAGTCAAATGTGACCCCCAGGCAGCGTGCTATAGGGGTTGGTGTGATGGAAGTGTTGTTAACGGTGAGGGTAATGTTTGGGATAAGGCTGGTTGTAGATGGAGGGAAGAGAATTAGTTCAGTTTTGCTAAGGTTAAGTTTGAGTTGATGGGAGGACATCCAGGAAGACACAGCAGACAGACAGTCAGACACTCGGGACAGGAGGGAAGGAGAGAGGTCTGGGGAGGAAAGATATATTTGGGTGTCATCAGCATAGAGATGATGGTGAAACCCAAAGGAGTTTATTAGTTTTCCAAGGGAAGCAGTGTAGATTGAGAAGAGCAAGGGTCCCAATACTGATCCTTGGGGCACACCAACAGACAGTGGGAGGGGTGGGGAAGTGGAGCCGGAGTATGAAACACTGAAGGAGCGGTTGCAGAGATAAGATGAAAACCAGGAGAGTGCAGTGTCGCAGAGGCCTAGGGAGTGGAGGGCTTGGAGGAGGAGTGGGTGATCGACTGTGTCAAATGCGGCTGACAGGTCCAAAAGAATGAGTAGGGAGTAGTGGCCTTTAGACTTGGCTGAGAGCAAGTCATTGGCCACTTTATTGAGGGCAGTCTCAGTGGAGTGATGAGGGCGGAATCCGGATTGCAAGGGATCTAGCAGGGAATGGGAGCAGAGGAATTTAGTGAGCTGGTTATATGCAAGGCGCTCGAGAAGCTTGGAGGCAAACGGGAGTAGGGAAATTGGCCGGTAATTTGACAATGAGTTTGGGTCCAGGGAGGGTTTTTTTAGGATGGGAGTGATTAGTGCATGTTTGAAAGAGGATGGGAAGGTGCCGGTTGACAAAGAGAGGTTGAATAAGTGAGTAAGGATTGGAGTTAGTAGAGGGGAGAGTTCTTGGGTGAGCTGAGATGGGATTGGGTCGAGAGGGCATGTGGTTAGGTTTGAGCGAGTGAGGAGAAGGGAGACTTCATCCTCAGTGACAGGTGGGAAGGAGCTTAGTGTGTATGTGGGAGAGGCGACAGGGCTGGGCTGGCTGGGTGGGGGTGGTAGTGATGAAATGTCATGTCTGATAGATTCAATCTTGTTCTTGAAGTGGTTGGCGAGATCTTGGGCAGAGAAGTTAGTGGAAGGTGTTTGTGTTGGTGGGTTTAGAAGAGATGTGAAGGTTGAGAAAAGGCGTTTGGGGTTGGAGGAAAGATTAGAAATTAGAGAGGAGAAGAATGACTGTTTAGCCAGGGAGAGGGCAGAGCTATACGAACGCAGAATGAATTTGTAGTGTGTGAAGTCGGCTGTGGAGCGCGATTTCTTCCAGTGCCTTTCAGCAGTGCGTGAGCACCTTTGAAGGTATCGCGTTAGTCTTGTGTGCCAGGGTTGTAGTGGGGTTGTGCGTGGGTGGCGTGGAGTTGCAGGTGCAGCGATGTCAAGGGCTGAAGTGAGAGTGCTGTTGTAGAGAGCAGTAGTTTTGTCTGGGCAAGTAAGTGTGAGGATGGGGTTGAGGATAGGCTGCAGGGAGGTGGAAAATTGTTGCTTATCAAGAGAATGTAGATTTCTCCGCATGCGCTTTATTGTGGAGGGGGTGATGGGTTTGCGTGGTATGATGAGGTTACCGGTGAGGAGGTGGTGGTCAGAGAGGGGAAAGGGGACATTAGAGAAGTTGGAGACCGAGCAGAGGTTAGTGAAGATCAAGTCGAGGGAGTGACCATCACTGTGTGTGGGAGAGCTGGTCCACTGCGATAAGCCTAAGGAGGTTGTTAAGGAGAGGAGTTTGAGGGCAGGGGGGTGTTGTGATTATCTATAGGGATGTTGAAGTCACCCATGATGAGAGTAGGGACATCAGAGGACATGAAGTGAGGGAGCCAGGAGGTGAAGTGATCAAGGAATTGTGCAGTGGGACCAGGTGGCCTGTATATGACAGCGACACGCAGGGGGAGGGGAGAGAAGAGGCGAAGTGTGTGAGCTTCAAATGTAGGGAAGGAAAGAGAGGGAACAGTGGGGAGTACCTGAAATATATGGTTAGGGGGCAGCAGGATGCCTACTCCCCCTCCCTGCCTGTTGCCAGGCCTCGGTGTGTGTGTGAATTGAAGGCCTCCATATGAGAGTGCGGCAGTGGAGGCAGTGTCTGATCATGTGAGCCAAGTTTCAGTGATGGCAAGGAGGTTTAGGGAATGACATCACAATGTGAATATCTAATTGCTTCAGGTATAGAAGTATTCTTGCTTTGTTTTCCTTTTAAGTAGAATTGCAGTACTATAAGATCACAATGTGAATATCTTATTGTTTCAGGTATAGAAGTATAATTGTTTTGTTTTCCTTTTAATTAGAATCAGTGTATTTTGTCATCACAATGTCAAAGCCTATTCACTTCATTTAAAAGAAAATTATTACACTTGTTTCCCTTTTGCTTATGACTCAGTACTATGACATCATAATGTGAATATCTAATTCTTTCAGATATAGAAGTATTATTGCTTTGTTTTCCTTTTAAGTGTAATCACTGTGTTATGACATCATAATGTGAATATCTAATATTTTCAGGTATAGAAGTATAATTGCTATGTTTTCCTTTTAAGTAGAATCACAGCATTATGACATTATAATGTGAATATCCAAATGTTTCAGGTATAGAAGTATAATTGATTTGTTTTCCTTTTAAGTAGATTCACAGTACTATGACATCCCAATGCCAATGCCTATTCGCTTCATTTAAAAGAAAATTATTACTCTTGATTCCTTTTTGCTTGAGACACAGTACTATGACATCACAATGTGAATATCTAATTGTTTCAGGTATAGAAGTATAATTGCTTTGTTTTCCTTGTAAGTAGAATCACAGTATTATGACATGACAATGTGAATATCTAATTGTTTCAGGTATAGAAGTATTATTGCTGTGTTTTCCTGTTAAGTAGAATCACAGTACTATGCCCTGATCAGGCCCTCAGCAGAGGGAACAGGATCAGCCTCAAAGGTGTCCCCAAAAAAATGAGAGGAAGGTACAGCAGAACAGTCATCATTAGAGTCCACAAACAATTCCTCCTCAGAGGAATCAGATACATCAGGGACATCCAGCGGTTTAGGCAGGGAAGACGTGATAGGGGAGGGGGCCTGCCACAAGTGGAAGACCCCTTGCAAAGTGGATGGAAGGAGCTGTAAGGTAGACCGGAGGTCCCTGGTAGTAGCCTTAAACTCTTGCATCCAAACTGGCTCTAGTGTATGGCTGAAGGTCCCTGCAGGGGATTCAGGGGCAGCAGCGCAGGCTGGCCAAACATGACCTGATAATTCTCCAGGCAACCCTGAGTGACATGAGGAGCAATGAGTAGTGGGGGACACAGGCGCCCCAGTGTTCTTAGTCTTAGGTCTAGCCCCAAGCTTTAACAGAATAGACACTCACAGTGTCAAACTGTCATGTATGAGAAAACACCCAAAAACAGTGTGTAAGAGTAATTATGCACCCTAGAAATCTCTAAAATAGACTTATCTGGCAGGCGAAGGGTTAAACTGCTGATGAGAGAAGGAGAGTCCAAGGCCTGCGTAGGATAATCATTTAGAGAAGGCACAAAATGGCTAATGTGGCGGGAGCCAATCAGAAACGAGCGCACGAAGCAAGCGCTCATGGGAATTGAACCCCAACAGTGCGGGAAGCCCCCTGAGCTCCCCAACATGCCCAGAATGTTGACCGGATAACAGAACAAGGCCAGACAAACAAAATAAGACATCTCTGACCTCGCTACGTGGATGGGCTGCAGAGATCTGTCCCGAACTGTAAGTCCCATAGAAGTGAATGGAGCAATGGCGTCTATACGGTAAAATCTTGTGTTAAAGGCGCGGAACTCAAATTGTACAAAGGTATTACCAAAACATAAAAACACTCAAAAGCCCACTAGAACATGTCAGCAGACCCAATAAACACTGACTCCAGTAGGGAAAGTGCCCAGAATCCCCCAAATGATGCCAAGTTGGCAGACAAAGGGTTAAGTTACCACAGAATCTTGCTCCAAACACCCAACAGACATACAGAATAAACCCAGTGAGTGCACGAGTATGTAATAGGAACTCCAAATGAGACCCCTGTGCGGAAGGGAATCATGGGACATGTGAACCTCAGCACTCAAAGGGTTGCTCACCTTTTTAGCAGGTCTATCTTCAGATTACCATAAATCAAGAAGAAGCCTCAGTGGGCACCTCCTAAGGAAAGGACCTGCAGCCAGGCTCTTCCCCCCAGAGCTTCAGTCCACATAAGTACCTGGTATACTGAGCTATCCGCATTTGGGTGATGGGAGTTGTCATTGATGGTAATCTGCCTAATGGTGGTATTCCATATCTAATAGAAAAATGGTAAAAAAGCAAAAACTATAGCATTACTGTTCTCTTGCCTTGTGTCTTGACCAAGGAACAAATCTTACTGGATGGCGATTGGCCGCAAGCTAAGGAGAAGAGGTAGGCTCCACCCAGCAGTCACTTTTCAGAGTTGTTCCTGCCTACTTAAAGGGATTGATTGCTTACCCCAAAGTTACCAGTAACCTGTATTGGAAAATAGAGAAATACCTCTTTGTGGATTTATGTCTCATTCAGAACCACTGTGTTCCATGGTCGAGTTTTAGACCTGTTTACACATGTGTCCTATGCACTAATAGCTGTATTATGTAATTCACATGTTATGTTTATTTTACGTGTCCTGTATGCATCACCCCACTGTATCCATATGTTACAGATGTGCTAATACACAATTAAATACATATTCTGTTACACAGGCATCATACCACAGGGCTCAAAATTTCCACTCGCCACTAGCCAATGGCGAGTGAAAATTCAGCCCTGGCGAGTAGAAATTCAGCCCTGGTGGGTTATGTTATGGCTTGCAGTGGCGAGTAACTTTTCAGGTCTGGCTAGTAGCAAAGGACTTCCAATTTTAAGCCCAGATACCATATTATACTCTGTGATGGTTTGTATGTGTTAGTCTGAAACATGATTACCATGTATCTGTTCTTTTGTCATGAAACACACCATTGTCTTACATATGTATTATCACAGATGATACAGTCATGCTATTTCACACAGCACTATTATGTATTATATAAATGGTTTGATTAACTATACACAAGATTCATTTGATTTAAATAGTAAATTAACATGCAACATCATCTGTTATTTCCATCAATTCACTTTCATCTAATCCAAACTATAGACAATTACTCAATTTCTTTCCTTTTTACTTATCTGCCACTATCATTCAAGGAGCACAAGATGTTTAGGGAATTTAATGCTACAAGATGTAGATGCTTTGCATATATTTTATGTAATATAGCCCTGCGGCAATGGTGTGTCATTTTTTATGATGAATGAGGTTTTTTTTTTTTTTTTAATAAAAATAATGAATGCCAAAGAGGTATTCAATGCAGCTGTTGCAATGTATTGGATAACTCTCGGGCACTCTAATAGTTAAAGAACAGAGGGGTCTACGGTGCATTAGAAAGCAATGCTTTATACACACCCCCTGGTTCTTCTATTTTGAAAATATCTCTATTTTATTAAATGTTTAAGATAATCTACACATTTAATATAACTATTTGTATGGTGGAATATTTCTAAATTGTATTGAGAATTATACATGTAAATTATGTAATTGTTAAATAAATATGGTAAACATACAATATTACAGCTGCAAGTTATTTAAATTACATGTGTATGTAATTCTGGCGTGTTTGGTTATTTATTTATTTAAATCTGCAACAAAGACCTGACATGTTGCAGCTGAGGAACTGGACATCAGCTGTGTAACCACGGGTCATATTCAGGAAACAAAAGTGACTCACACCAAGTGTACCATAGGGGCAAATTAAAAATCCCAATGATATAAATGGAGATTTTAACCTCTTGAATGCTAGAAAGGTCTCCAGTGCATTGCTTCTCAAAACATTCTCAAACCAGGCGACACTACCACTGTTCTGCTGTATGTTCTCTGATGTTAAAAAGATACACACAAAATCAACTTAAATTATCATTTTATGTTGTATTCAACCCCCTCTTGTATGCCTCTCTCGTTTCTGTACTCCCTTCTCATATTGAAAACTCAAATATTGAAGAACAAAAAACAAAAAAAAAACAGCAACAACAAGAATGAATCAAATACTAGGTATATAATAAAAAGTATTAAACTTAAATAATAAAAAAAAACCTATACATAAAGTGATCTCACAATTGACATTAGGTCTAAAAAACATCCACTATTAAATATAAAGCTTTATATTAACCCACAAAAGTGTGTATAGGTTAAATAAAATCACATTAGCGCTCTAAAAGGAATGTTATTCTGACCCACACACACTTTGATACTATGAGTCTAGTCTCACAAAGCGAGTTTGGGTTAAACCAGGTCACACTGAATCACTACAATAAATGTGATTCTGACCTGCCCACACTTAATTATGGATCTGATCTTCATCAAACACACTGTCACAGACTCAGGTGTAATCGGAACGGAATTTCCTACAGTGACACTGGAATATAACAATAGTATAAAGAAGAGAATGCACATAATGAAAAATATGTCAGAGACTTTGTCCTGGTGGAACATAGAGGGTTAACTCTAATAGTAGAAGTTCCTGGAAATTCTGTTTAAAATGCGTTCAGATTATCTCATCCTTAAGACAAAGGAATACTCATGGGCCCCTTTGGGGGAAAAATAACTGAGTGACAGTAATGGCCAATTGATGTTAAATTGTAGACAAGAAATCTGGGATAGAGACATCCTCCCCTATGGGAAAGCCTAGCAAAATGGCTGGTTTATGGGGTCTCTGATAACCTCCATGACCTCTCTTAACTTTGACATATGCCATGTTATGTGCCACATGTAAAATTCTAATATAGCATAATGGCGCCATCTGCAGCATTTATATTGTCAATACTCATGATTGGTATATATTTTTTTTTTTGATTAGCATAAGATATAAGTATCCGATCAGGTCTGACTGATGATGTCACAGTCTAATGAGGTGGCTCTCTGTCCAATCATTGGGAGTAGGTGGGGATTACTGATAAGGTAACATTTTACCGAATATAATGCCAAGAAAGGATGGATTTCATTCTCTTGGCTTCCTGATTAAACTCCTAACAACTCTCTTGGGGTTCCTGGAAGAAGGCTGAGTTTCCTGTTTGCGCTCTTGGTTCATGGTTCCATCCCTGATAACTTCAAGAATCCACACTGATTGACCTGGTAACTAAATTTTAATTATTTTAAGACTGCAGAATTTCAAAATAAATATATTTCCTTGATAATTGAGGAAAGTTATTTATTTATTTGCTAAAATAAAAGCCTGGCCAATTTTATTAGAGCAAATATTATGATCAGCTATATTTAGCATTGTAATTTTTAAATTACCCAGAATTAATTCATTGTTATAAAGTGCCAGAGAGATCATAAAATAATGATAGCAGTGAGATATATTTATCCTTGTGTATATTGGTTATATAATTTTTGTTAAGTTTAGAATATTGTGTTTCTGGTAAAATTATAATAGCTAATATTTAATCTAGGGAATTCTTGGAATTCATTTATTAACTCTCTAACTGCTGTTTGTCTATTTATTTGTGGTGTTCATTCTAAAGTTCTGTGTGAACGTACCAGGCTTGTCTTTTGTAAACTGGAAGTATTCACTTCCAACAGACAAATGAAACAATTTTGGGTGTGGCACTTATTTTAAATCAGTGGATTAACCCTTGGAGTGCCTATAGGTTTTATATATGTTGCTATAGTCAAAATTACGAGATATGTTGCATGAAGTTGGTATACTTGCTAGACATATGTTATTGGATTAATTCTAATTAGATTTTTGGCATAATCTTTCATTGACTATATTAATTGCAATTTATATATTTATTCAGAGGTATGCAATATTTGAAATCAGTATATAATTAAATTATAGTGATTTAAATCTGGGATTCTATTCCAGCTATTCCCTAAATTTGATTATTATTGATATATGGTACAAGGAATTGTTAGAGGAATTATTTAATTTATCTCACAATACACCTTACATCATAATTAGCGTAGTCTATACAGTTTCTGGGGCAGAGGTATTCATAGACACTGCTGCCAACTGTATTATATTAATTGTAAGGATCAATTAATCAATCAATTTTCTATGCTACTGAGTGCAATTATTGTTATTTAATACCTCTGAATATACCTATGTGTGGTTAACCCTTTCACTGCTGGTAATCCTCATAGTAATAATTGTCGTTTGGTTTTCTCTGTCTGTATGATAATTGCTAATCACTCATATATTTCATTGTTGCTGATACTTGTTATATATATATATATATAGTATATTGTATTTAATAAAATATATTTTTGCACAAACATGAGGGATTGATTATTATTATGATTATCAATTATTTACTGTGAAGTAGTGTGTCAATACATAATAAAGTATAAAGTTCTCAAATTATTTTATATTGTCATTTGCCTATTTAAAGGGATAGTAACACTTCGTTTTAACTTTATTTTATTTTGTAGGTATTAAAAAAACATGAAGAATGATATAAGTCTTATCTCTCAAACCTTTATGGTTTATGAGATATTCACAAGCAAAGTTCCCCTCCCCGCCCCTTTTACCTAGTGTAAGCCATCTCTTCTCAGATGTGAGTCTGGTTGTATGACAGTACAGATAACAGAAGGGGACAATTTTCTTTGTATGAAAACAATGAAAGCCCTTCCCCCCTTGACAAGTTTTTCAGCTTTTTCCATTATCTTAATTGAAGATTGTCCCTCTCTGCAGTCTACCTGGGCACCTCCCTTCTGATCTGGTTGAACAGGGGGGTTATACTTTGTTTGTGAATATCTCTTAAACCATAAAGGTTTCAGAGATAAGACTTATATCATTCTTCATGTTTTTTTAATGCCTACAAAATAAAATAAAGTTAAAATGAAGTATTACTATCCCTTTAAGTGAAGAAATCCAACCTGAGTGGTTCTCTTGTTTTAACCCTTTGGATACCTTCATATAAATAGTTCGACAAATATTTTGCCAGATATTATATCAAAAAACACTTACATAAGCATGTCTGTAACTGGTTCACCGTTTTAGTCGCCCCTGGCCAGGAAAAAATGACTGCAACGCATTTCACACCATACAGTGCTTTATCAAGCCAAAATAGTATCTACATTGAACCAGTTACCGCGAGTTTTTAAACTTTAAGCTGTAATCCCACTGGATACATTCCTCCCCAATCATTGCCTATAGGTGTTGTTTTTCAAACTCTGTGCTTATACCCTTGAACACTAACCCTTCCATCACACAAATATTTTATATAAAATTACATAGAGATTTGATTTGTAGTATATACGCTTATTTCATGGTTTTTCACAGCATAGTTATATTCTGTCTGAACCCCAAGATCTTACCAATATAACATGTTTCAGACTTTTATTAGTCAATAGCATATTGGGCCCTTCCAGCACTAAATGATCTGGAACCCAACTGACAATTATTTATATAAATGTAATAAAAATCACATTAAAAGAACCCACCATCAATCCGAAACACATCCAGTAACATTCACATTTTGTATTCTCATAGTACAAACATTGTGGAATCATTGTATAACCACACTTATGTAACACTCCTAGAACAAGATCTTATTAACTCACATCTCATTTTAAATACAATTTATTTATATGCAAATCCCTTTAATTGAGAGTCCCTACATAGGGATCTTTATTTCATTAATTTTATAGTCCATTCAGCCTCTGTAGGACTCGATTTTGGAATATACAACCATACCAAAATATTATCTTCAACATTCATAACAGTAAAGCATCAATCGTGCAGATGCCCAATTTATGAGAGTCAGAAGTTTACAAAAAAAGAGGCCAGTTCTATGCTTTCATTCAAACCATTTGGACTTAGAGAGGCCAAGGTAAAAATCCACTGAGCTTCTCTTTGGTTTAGCAACCTTTCCAGATTACCACCTCTTGGGCCCAGATGCACCAATTCTATACCATAACCCTGTAGTCCACAAGGATCTTTATTATGGACATTTAAAAAGTGTCAAGAGACTGAGTGATTTAAAAAGCCATTTTTAATATTTCTAATGTGCTCATATAACCATTGTTTGTGGCATCTCTTTTCTCCACATAGAATAACCCACATGGGCAAGACAACACATATCACCCCTGTACTACTACAAGAAATAAACTGATCTTATATTTATTTTTACATTTATCTACAAAATATTCTAATTTTTGGGGAAAATTGGCACACCGTCCATATTTATGCCATTCCGTCACCGGTGACTTCTAACTTATTTGAGAGAGAGGGAGAGGAGAGACAAGGAGGGGAGAGAGAGGAGAGACAAGGAGGGGAGAAAGCAAAAGTGGCAAGATGAGGGATAAAGATACAAAATGAGGAGTAAAGAGGCATGGGGGAAGTGGGGCAAGAGGGGGGATAAAGAGGCAAGAACGGAATAGAGGAGACAAGGGAGGGTAAAGAGAAAAGTGGTGGAGAAAGAAAGGGGCAAGAGGGAGAAAGAGTTAAGAATGGAATAAAGAGGCAAGACAGGGAGAAATAATATACTACCCCTCTTTCTCCATTCCCTTGCACGAGCCACCCCCCCCGGATCTTTCACAACCCTTTTACCCCCCATTGCCATACCTGGGAACTCTCAGGGTTTGACCCTGAGACTCAGGGTTTTGACCCAAATCTCAGGGTGAAGGGCCAAATTTTCAGGGTGAGAGAGATCTGTGTCACCTACTATATGAATTTCCCCAATTAAATGTTTTCTTAGCCTCAAAACTGGTGTTATTAGTACCAGAAAGACAGTGGGAGATGTCCTGCTTGTCTTGTTTGTGTTCAGGCAGTGAGTTATCCAAACTGTAGCATGTTAAAGGGATAGTAATACTTCAGTATTACAAATCCCTAAATTAAAGCCCTAGTAAAAAAAAAAGTATTGCCCCCAGTGTCATCTCTCAAACCTTTATGGTTTGAGAGATGAACGCTTCTAAAGTTGCCCTCTCCTTCCCCCTTAGTCAGCATTTTAGCTGACTGCAGGGAACAAAGTCGTACGACTTTCAGGCGGCTCTCCAGCACAGCCTGATCGCGTTAACTAAAAATAAAAACTTTCACTGAAATGGTCTTCTACGTGTGCTTGGCTTGCAAGCACACGTAGAATACAGTTTTAGTGAAAGTTTTTTTTTTTAGTTAACGCGATCGCGGCTCTGCTGCAGAGCCGCCTGATGATCTCTGACCGGATTTCCCTGAGTCAGCTAAAATGCTGACTACGGGGAAGGGGGAGGGCAACTTTAGAAGCAATTATCTCTCAAACCATAAAGGTTTGAGAGATGACACTGGGGGCAATGCGTTTTTTTTTTTTTTACTAGGGCTTTAATATAGGGATTTGTAATACTAAAGTATTACTATCCCTGTAAAGGTCCCTCGCACAGGGACCGGAGCACCTCTGTTTTAGAGCAAGCAGGCACATATCACATAAAATCTACATTATGGGAAGCTTTAAGGGTTAATATTTCAAAGATCTCAGGGTCAGCTCATCTTGAAAGCTCCCATGTATGCCCATTGCCTCTTTCATCGGCCTCTTGTCCGCCCATTCCTTTCACCCCTCCTTTGCTTCTTCATCCCCATCTTGCCGCTTCTTATTCAGATTGCCATCCCAAATTGGCTCCTTTTTCCTGACGGATCTTTCTTTCTCTAGCCCTCTCTCTGACCGCATTGATGACAGAAGGGACTGAGTGAGCCACAGCGACGCCCCGAGGTGAATGCTGGGATATTCTTCCTCACTCTGGGCACTTTCAACTGAGGGAAAGCCCCACCATTCACCTCACGGTCCGCTCTGCTCTGCTTGGCCAAGCTACAGGGAGGTGACCAGCAGTAGGGAGCGCTATGAGGTGCGCTCGCAGCACTCCCCTCCTGCAGGTCACCCAGATGGGTGGTGGGATTTCAACATTATCTGTCCCCTCCTCATGATTTATTTGGGTCGGGATTCTAAGCCCATGCTTACAGCTTTTACTTGTTGAGGAAGTCTGACTCTCCCCGGCTACCGTAGACGACACATGGTTGCCTTGGCTACGGGTTGGGCGTCTCGTATTGTACACAGAGCGCACGTTTCGCATTGCAGACCGGAGGAGAGGGAGCCGCAGCCATGGTGCACAGTGAGTGCTACTGATGAGAATCCGGGCCCTAGGCAGGATATCATTTTAGATATCTCACACTTAGACCGGTTCTAATGACACATAGAGGTGCCAGCAGGGGCTGGTATTGTATGTCTACAAAGCATGCACCCCAGAGCCATTTAGCTAACCTATAAAGTTATTAGTTTTACTCTATAGTGTAGGGCAAGTGCAAGAGGTCCGGAGATGCCAATCGAAACGCTAAAAATAATGTATCATATGCTTGCCAACATTCTCATATACCCAGAGAGTTTACAGTTAATAAAGTGGTGCAACAGAGTTTAACCCTTTAAGGACCAGTGGAGCGTGCAAAATATTGCTAAGCAATGTGTTGTACACTTCTCGGGTACTTAAAGGGTTAAATTTAAACAGCGTGATGTTAGTGATTCCACACAGTTTGCAGATGAATTGGAGCTAAAGGAGTGATGCCATGGAGCTTGTACTTGATAGGTAGAGACACACATAACACAGAGCTTACAGTTAAAGGGATAGTAATACTTCGTTTTAAATTTAATTTGTAGGCATTTAAAACATGAAGAATGATATAAGTCTTATCTCTCAAACATTTATGGTTTGAGAGATATTCACAAGCAAAGTTTCCCTCCCGTCCCTTTTACCTAGTGTAAGCCATCTCTTCTCAGATGTGGAATGCAGTCCAGAGACCAGACAGATAACAAGGTGGTAATCTTCTTCCTATGAGAACAATGAAAGCACTGCCCCTCTTGATAAGCTTTTCAGGTTTTTCCCTTATCTTAATTGAAGATTGTCCCTCTCTGCAATCTACGTGGGCACCTCCCTTCTGCTCTGGCTGAGCAGTGTTACATCAGTAAAAGGGGCGGGAGGGGGATACTTTGTCATTGAATTACTCTTGAACTACAACTCTGACAGAATTGAAATAACACTCTCCAAAGTCCAAATACTATGATGATTAATTAGAGCTGATTTTATTATGAAACATTACTATCCCTTTAAACTAGAGCTACACAAGTTATACTATAGAGCTTACAATAGGGAGAGAGAGAGACACACAATAGCACAGTGCATCATTCTCAATGCACAACAAATATCTCATCATTAATAAACAAAAGTTCTGCTTGTGTCTGGAATACTGTGTATGAGAGAAAGTGTGTGCAGATGAGTGTGAGTATATGTGTGTAGAACTGCCAACAGTATCTCTTTGGCTCAGTATACCATTTTATTTAGATTATGCCAGCTGATAACAACGTTCCTGCCCTCAGCCGTCGGAACGCAAGAAAACCAGTGCAACCAGGAAAAGTACTATGTTCTACCTCTGCTTATATAAGAGTGTGATAAGCATGCAGTGCCTAGATTACGTGCCACTGTTCTAGAACCTTTCTGAAGGATCTGGCTGATATTTCAGTCATATTCTTGAGTGCCAGCGGACACACTTTAGGACTCATAAGATTAAAATATCAAAGAAGGCATCTATTTAAGAAGCATAAGCAAAAGGATATAACTAAAATTGAGCGGGTTCAAAGAAGAGCTACAAAAATGGTGGAAGGTCTAAAGCATAGAACTTATCAAGAACGACTCAGAGATCTAAATATGTATAGTCTGGAGGAAAGAAGAGAAAGGGGGGACATGATTGAAACCTTTAAATATGTTAAAGGACTGAACAAGGTTCAGGAGGGAAGTGTGATTAATAAGAATCTGAATACAAGAACAAGGGGGCACAATCTGAGGCTAGTTGGAGGAAAAATCAAGAAAAACATTAGAAAATATTATTTCACTGAAAGAGTAGTAGAAACTTGGAACAAACTTCCAGCAGAGGTGGTTGATAAATCCACAGTATCACAGTTTAAACATGCCTGGGATAAACATGTATCTATCCTAAGATAACAATAAAGGAATACTAAAGGGCAGACTAGATGGACCAGGTGGTCTTTTTCTGCCGTCAATCTTCTATGTTTCTATGTTTCTATAAAACCAATGAGGTGTGTTTGCGAGTAAACATAAGCATAAATTATTCTGCAGCTATTCCAAGGTGTATTATGTGGGGGGTATAGATTTTGGTATTAGCGTTGTATCCTCATTATATAAACAAATACCCTTTCACTGGTTTAGAAAGTATATCATTGTCACAATTTTGATATTGCGGGGTATGGACATTCTCAAGGTATTTATTGGAATAGTGTAAAAACTGAGGAAATTATATGGCCATACTACAGACCAGCGATTCTCACTGCTATAGACATTGAAAGAACAAAGTAAAATCCACACACCAGCAAGTAGTTATTCAATGTTTGAGGAAAGGACAATAATTAAAACATTACATCAGTCTGTAGAACAGAGACAATAAAGCAGACAACATTTTGGTGTAACATCCACTTTTTTGTTGAACCTCTCATCCACAGGTTAAAAGCCATGTTTAAATCAATGGCTGTTTTGTTTGTTCTCTCTAGTGCATTTGGTTTCTCCAGACGTACTCTGTACTGGTATTTGTACATTAGAGCCTCTGTGTAATTTACAGTGTGTTTAACCCCTTTTATGTGGGCCTAAATCCCTTAAATGCTTCTTATCGGACTTCCATCTCCCACTGACTTTGCCACTGCCACATGTTACAACAGGCAGGGTCATGCCCAACCCTTCACAACAATCTGTCAAACTGATCTCCCACAGTGAAACCGCAGAGCTTTCAATTGAAAGGGAGACACACACATACTATCATAAAGTTTACAGTTGAGCTGGAGCTACATAAGTCATACCACAGACCTTCAATTAAAAGGGAGAGACACACTTGAAACCACATACCTTAAAGTTTATAGGGACAGAGACACTTGATACCATAGAGCTTACAATTAAAAAAGAGAAACACACTTAAAACTAAAGACCTTACAGTTGATGAGATGTCTGGTCAAGAGACCAGATTCCACATCTGAGGGGAGGTGGTTTTCACTAGGTAAAAGGGACGAGAGGGGATACTTTATCATTCAATTACTCTTGAACTACAATTCTGACAGTACTGAAATAACACTCTCCATGGCCCATATACTATGAAGATTAATTAGAGTTGCTGTTTCTGTGAAACATTACTATCAGAGGCAAAGTGTGGAAGTGCTGATTTAATAATAAATTATGTCTTCCAGTCACAGAAGATTTGATCAGACGACGGGCAGAGCACAACAACTGTGAAATCTTTTCCTTGGAAGAAATCTCACTTCACCAACAGGATCTAGAGAGAATAGAACATATAGACAAGTGGTGCAAAGATTTAAAAATTCTCTATCTTCAGAACAACCTCATTCCAAAAATAGGTGAGAAGGGTACTTATATATAAAAAAACAGTATTGCTATTTTAATCCTTTTGCTGTCTAAGATATAGGAAACAGGCACTGCATAAGGGTTTATTTGTTTGTTTGCTTTTCTTCCACCTGAAAAATTAACAAAAATTGTTTACTTTAAACTACACAAAACATTTTGCTTTAAAGTGGCAA
The DNA here is from genome assembly GCA_037306005.1 of Rhinophrynus dorsalis. Classification (NCBI taxonomy): domain Eukaryota; kingdom Metazoa; phylum Chordata; class Amphibia; order Anura; family Rhinophrynidae; genus Rhinophrynus; species Rhinophrynus dorsalis. The sequence goes on from CM074723.1 coordinate 32,996,141, forward strand.
TTTCACCTTAATTCAAGTTTGGATAGTGGAAAACTATTTAAAAACTGCCTATATGTCATGTCAATCAAAATTCCAGCAGATGTATAGTTTAGAAGATATTCAAACTTTTTGTGTCTGGGCAAAGTGAAAGTGAAAATGTCCTGGTACTGCACAGAGTTTCATTAGCATATGAAACATCATTGAAACCTTCATTAGCATATGACACATCTTTGATGCAGCAGATATGCAAACTTGAATTAAAGGGATAGTAATACTTAAAATGTAAAAAAAAAAATATGTTGTAGGGTTTATCCCCATGAGTAAAACAAGGGTACTCCCACTGCTGAAATTGTACAGCTCTGGTCCCGGGACCGTAAATCTCTACAGGATGGTGTAGCAACAGCGCCACTGTACAATTTCAGGCCACTGTGATATTGCACCTAAAAAATTCAACTTTGAAAATTAATAACTTTTGAATAAAACACCTTTCAGAAATGGGAGTAGCCTTGTTTTTTACCTTTACATATCCATGGGACTCTGTTGGATTCAGGAAAATAAATTGTACCTCCTATGTATGCTGCCTGTATGGACATGTGGCTATGCTGGATGCAATAATATGGGGCCTCTTTGTGGATGAATCCACAGGAAGCATCACCTAGCATTTGGATTTCCTTATATTGGGGTATAAAGTTGTGGCCCTTTCCTGTGGGGAGTCCCACGGAGAGTAGTGCCTAAAGACCCCTTCACTGTAGATGCCATTGTCGCTTCCCATCACTGCATTGGAGGACTTCTTCCTCTGTAATTGCTGTGAGAATATTTACTTCTAACCTGTTACAGCCCTAGTATGGGTTTGATTAACGATATATGAATTTATATCTCTATTGCTGTGAAACCCAATAGTGCCGGGATCTTGGTTTGTGTATACTAAATATCGGGATTATAGCAACTAGTGATATGCCGGCTCGCATTTTATGAATGAATGCTATATTGGCACCTACTATCGACAATAGCATGATTCTGGAGAATTTTGCTCAACTATGCATCATATATATGAACTTGGTTTGATCTGATGATTACATTATCGGGCAGCATGAGGACTGAGTTATGAACATCTATTCAAGATTTGCTTTGGGATGTAGTGGAGACACTCACACTCGAGTAATACGTGTGATACTTCAGAATTATCTGTTGACCCGTGGAATATCTGTGACTGCACTATTTGCGATGAGGGATTATATCCATGGAAGGATTATACTTTGTTTCCTCATTCATCATCATTTATTTTATATGTTACGTTGGATTACATCACCTAATTTTTTTAGCTGTCATTTTCTTTTTTTGGCACTTCACGGACAACACTGGGCCGCTATGCGACACCCTGTAGGAGTGTTACATATTCTCCATTAGGCATGAGGGTGGGTTGGTGTTTCCCTTGCAGTCAGCTGGCAAGGGAAACCGTTGGTGGTTGTGTGTTTTTTTGTTTATTGGGTTGCGTTGCAACCGGGGATCACCTGCTTACGTCATTGAGCTATTGAATGCAGATTGTTGCCATTGAGTTTTGGTGCAGTTTGGACCACGAGGATCATGGGGTAAGGGGTGTTTCTTCTTTTTTGCTTTATGTATATATTTGAGTGTTTTTGCTGCTGTCAAACCATTTGTCCTGAGGAAAGTCCCGTGTGGACCGAAAGTGTTTGGCTTGATGGATTTTTTCATCTTTCTTCAATGAGTGCTGTCTCGTACGATGCTTGGAGTCCCCTGGGCTGAGTATACTTTCAGATTATATACACACACACACACACACACACACACACACACACACACACACACACACAAAACCTTTGCTCATATAACATGTTCCTTTTTTTTTAATCTGTTAAATTCAGTACATAAATCGTATTTGCGCATTAAAATATGTCAAGTTTTATTTGTTCACTTCAGAGGTTGTGTTAACTTCTTTTCACTTCCGATTTCCGTCTGTGTGGATTTTGGGAAGGATGTAGAAAGTCCCCACTGCAGGGTTGGTTAGTACAAGATGTTTCAGTTCAGGTTGCGTATCCTTTGGAAGGATTTAAAGTGGAACTTTCACCTCCTGCATAGTTTAGCTGAATATATCTCTATATTAGCAATGAGCATAAATCTATACATTTTTTTTTTTGTTCTCAAAATTGCCATCTTAGAGATAAAAAGCTTCAAGATACTGCCTGATGACGTTGCTGTGTTCCATCCAGTGGTACAGGCTGTACTGTATGGCTTGTTATCCCCTCCCACTTGGTCTTCAATCCCTCCCTCAACTTGCATCATCCGCACTCTAATCCTCAGGCCATGCAGATATAATGAGAGTGAGAGGATTGGGGATTTCTTTCCAGGAAACATTGACATATACTAGGAGGGGACGTGTCATCAACATCCAACGCTCTCTCTCGTCTTACCAGCAAAGAACAACTGGCTCATTTCAGGAGTGGGTGACATTTAATTAAGTGTTATATATAAAGTAACGTATAATATTGGGGTGATTGTTTAATGTGATAGATCCACTTTAATGGTATTTTGGAGTTGTGTGAAATATGTCTTGCTGGGATCTTGACTTGTTAATGTTTGTAGTAAGTCATGTCAGAAAAATGTCAGTCTCCATCTTTTATGTAATCTTGAGTTTTCATAATCACTACTTCTCCTCTGTTATCTGATGCTTTTATAGTGATTTTGTGGTTGGTGCTTCAGTCACCTATTTTACGTCTCTCTCTAATGGTGATAGGTAGGGATATGTGGTTGTAGAGTAACTGCCTGCAGATGGAAAGGGTGACGGTCCCCTGCTGTCATACTTGCTATCATCTCCTCCTCCTCTTGAGTATGGGTGGGAACTTTTTAACCATTGAAAAACATAGCGAAAACATTTTGGCAGAAGGCGAAAAAGGAAAACATTTTTAAGGGGTTTGTTTAAGGTGGATTTTCCCTCAAAAAAACAGACAACCATGTGGCTTTCATGGATTTTTTTTCCTCAGGAACAAAATGGGACCTTTTGCCCACTTCTAGTGATAGGATGTAGGTGGCATTAGGCAGAACCTTTCTATGTGCTTATCCACTTTAGGGTTTGAAATAAAATGTGTGTTCTTTTTCTTTTCAACAATACAATGCATTATTCTTATTGTTGAAATATTCCTTTAGTCATAGTCTCCAGAAAAACTATTCCTGGTCTGAGTAGAATGGTATGTGGTCCAGTTAAGTGCTTAGACATAATGATAATCCCTTGATAGAACTCATATCTCTGTTGATCACAATCTGAGAGGTTTACAGTTCCAGAGTTTCCTGTGTTATGGCAGGATGGCAGTAATATCTGATTTGAGAGACTGTTTGCGGTTATTGCTGTTGCTTGGTTTGCATTGGTGCATTTCAGAACCTCATTAATTTACCAGTCATAATCTCTGATTATTTCAACTCTGGCAATATTGCCAATATAACTTTACAGTCATTACTGCTCAGATCACCCATGAGCTTCTCCTCCCCTGAGCTGGTGCTATTAGATCCAGAGAAGCAACTGTTGATTCTTATTGGCTACTGTGATATGACACCCACCTGTACACCCAGTAGGAATGACACTACTACTGGTAGGAGTTTGGACAAGAAGGTTGGAGTGGACCTGTAAAATTAGGGTCTAAATTTATAATGATGTTATTCCCAGAAGCAGGAGTACTGTTGATTTAACCCTTTGAGTGCCAGAGGGGTGGCACTCAAAGGGTTAATGAAAGACTGTGCTTTAATCCTTTAAGGGCAAGAGGTGTGCACAGCCCATTATCAAGCAGTGTGTTGCTTATGTGTGCCGCTTACCGGTGCTGGATAAAATGCCTTTTTATTGTAGTGAGGATCAAACCAACACCTGGTGATGTTTTTCTGTCTGCCCAGCATGATCACCTCTTTGTTTACCTCCAGCGTTAACACTTTGCGTTCTAGCCAGGTGCACGTCACATTGCATAGCAATTTGATGCACACCCCTTTGGCATTCAAAGGTTAAACCTATATTATTGCCATATCTTCACTGTGGCTAATGTATAAGTAAAAATTAGAACAATTTTGGACCAATAAAAATTTCCCAAGTCACTATTGATTTAAAATGGGCTTTTAAGCTCTTGAATGCTACAGACCTCTCCTTCACATAACTAAATATTACATTGAAGATCTCTTCGGCAGAGTGCATTGGGTAAAGCCTCTGGCATTCAAATGGTTAAAAGCTCTTTTTAATCAAAGAGACTTTTAATTTGGAATTTGTCCCCTATAGTGCATATGGTTAGAGGGTTTGCTCCAAAAATGTATTTAATTCTTCTTAAAGGAGCAGTAAACTTTTTTATGAAAAAATATATATATTGTAGGGATTTTCCTATTGAGTAAAATAAGGGTACTCCCACTGCCGAGAGATTTATATTTCCAGAGTTATTACAGTTTAAACCCATGTTTTTTTTGTTTTTGTTTTTATTTTTGTTTTTTTTTATATTAGCAGTGCTCTCTAGTGGTCAAATTCTAATTTGATTTCCTGTTAGATTCTAATGGAGAGGAAAGTCAGAAAAGTCAGCGATATACAATTCTCCATAGAATGTGATAGAAACTGCCTGTCACTTCCTGTCAGTCAGAACTATCAGGAAGTAAACACAGTAAATTCACTTCCTGATTATTTAAACTGCTATAATTTTTGAATAAAACATCTGACAGCGATGGGAGTGACCTTGTTTTATTCAGAAGTAAAAGATCTATAAAATATGTGTTTTCATAAAAAAAAGTTTACTGCTCCTTTAATTTGTTGGCTTCAATGCAGATAAAAGAAGCAAACAATATAGATTTAACTGTTTGAGTGTCAGAGTTGCTTTGCTCCAGAATGGCCTCATTTCCCTTTAGTACATCAGCCTCTGTCTCCTGGGTGTACTGCTCTGTGGGATTGTGAGGCCGATGTTCTTCTTAGTACAATTCTGTAAAAGACCAATGTTTTGGAGATCTCTAGCACTCAATGAGTTAAAATCCTCAGTGAAATCAGATTGTTGTTTGCCCCTGTGGTGCAGTTAGTTTGCCCCAGAATTACTCTAGTTCTAAGTACTAATTACTAGTATATATTCCCCAGAAAGTGACTGTGAAAAAAGAGAGAATTACAGGATTGTGATGTTTGTAATTAAACATTTTCTTTTCATTGCAGAAAACGTGAGCAAACTGAAAAAACTGGAATATTTAAACTTGGCTTTGAACAACATAGAAATAATTGAGAACTTAGAGGGTAAGTAATGGGGTTAAATGGGGAGATGTACTAACCGGGGGTAGGGGGGAATAAGTGCATATGTATGTACAATACAGGCTTTCACTGTGCAAGGTTATGCTAAACAAGTCACTTGATTTGGGCCTGCCCGGCACTATATTATATACAGTTCAATGGAAACAGAAACACAGAATTTGATGGCAGATAAGAACCATTTGGCCCCTCTAGTCTGCACATTTTCCTACTGTAAAATCTTCCTTGTTTGGTCGTTGGTCTTGTCTTATGTTCAGTACAGCCTTCTGCCTATCCCATACCTGCTTACATTCTGTCACTGTATTAACTTCTACCACTTCTGCTGGTAGGCTATTCCACTTATCTACTACCCCCTCAGTGAAGTCAAACTTTCTTACATTACATCTAAACCTGTATTTTGGGGACAGGGGAGTTTTAAGAACCTTTATCTTTTGAAACTGCTCTATCTGCCCTGACTTGTTGCCTGCCTCCCTGCATCTGCACCTCTGCTGCCAGTTTGGATCTCTGGCTAGTCCGACGAAGTCTATTGCCTGTGCTCTTTGTACATAGTGACTAGGTGCGCTCAGCTTAAGTCTCCACAGCCACATTAACTTGGGGACCCATGGTGGAGAGTGGGTGCTGCTGTGAAGATATCTGCCTGTATTCTTCTTCTACACCTCTGCAGTGTGGTTGCCCTCCTCACTCATAACCCGAACATTATAGCAGCATAGGAAACAGACAGAAATGTTTCTTACCTGCCAGTCCTTTTCCATTGCTTCCCTCTGGACTTTCCAGACTCTAATGGTTATTGATTAATGATGAGCAACCTGAGCCCCTCCAGCTGTTGAGTACTACAAGTCTCCCCCCCCCCCTCAGCCAGTCAGTGACATAAGACACTGTGTACAGTGGAAATAGCTGCTAAAATATACATTTTCTTTATGTCTGCTGTAGGGGGAACCTCTGGTTAATATGGAGGTTGAATCAAGGTGACAGGTACAGGTTATGCACGTAGACGTTGTGCTCCTAAATGTAGTAGGACACCTGTACATAAACACAGGTACAGGGGCCAGTTCAGTAACATTTTATATAGGCGCAGCTAATATCTTTCTGATTAAAACAAGGGTACTACCACTGCTGAAAGATGTTACATTTAACCCTTCGAGTACTAGAGAGGTAATGCCCTGGATACCTCTTGTACACTCAGTGGGTTGTTATTATTCTTTATTTATATGGCGCTAACTTATTCTGCAGCGTTGTACAAAAGGGAATAGACTTATAGATATATTAAATAGTACAAATCAAATGTGAAGAACAAAAGGATCAGGGCCCTGCTGGTGAGAGCTTACAGTCTAGAGGAAAGTAGGTTGGACACAGAAGGTGTAAGAGCTATTGGGTGTAAGTGCCTCCTGTGACATGAACTGCTGGTCAGTGGGTGGGAGTGAGAAGTGCTGTTGAGTGCAGGGGTTCAGGGAAGGGGTGAATCTTGGTGATAATGTTTATGGAGGCAGTTGATAGGCTTCCCTGAAGAGGTGAGATTTCAGGGAGCGTCTGAAGGCTGGGGGACAGTCTGATGGGACAGTGGAGAGAATTCCAGAGCTGAGGTGCAGTACAGGAGAAGTCCTGTAGGGGGGAGTGGGAGGATATAATAAGAGCCGTGGAGAGCAGAAGGTCATGTGCAGAGCAAAGATGGTGAGAGGGAGTGTATTTGGAAATGAGAGATGAAATATAGGGGGGGTACGGTGTTAGCGAGGGCGCTATAAGTTAGCACCAGGATTTTGAATTTAATTCTGTATGCTAATGGAAGCCTGTATAGGGATTGGCAGAATGAATTGGTGTTAGAGAAGCGATGAGTGAGGTAGATTAGTCTTGCGGCAGAGTTCATTATGGACTGTAGTGGGGTTAGTCGGGTGAGAGGAAGGCCAGTTAGTAGTGTAGTTACAGTAGTCAAGACGGGACATGATGAGTGTTTGGATTAGAATTTTAGTAGTGTCTTGGGTGAGAAAAGGTTGGATTCTAGAGATGTTGCGAAGGCGGAGGCGGCACGAGTTGGAGATTGGCTGGATGTGAGGAATGAAGGATAGGGCGGAGTCAGTTGGGCCCCCCGGGCAGTGTGCTGTAGGGGTTGGTGTGATGGTTGTGCTGTTAACAGTGAGGGCAATATCTGGGGTAGGGCTGGTTGGAGAGTTTGGTTTTGCTAAGGTTAAGTTTGAGTTGATGGAAACACATCCTGGAAGACACAGCAGACAGACAATCAGATATCTGGGACAGGAGGTAAGGGGAGAGTTCTGGGGAGGAAAGACAGATGCTAGTGTCATCTGCATAGAGATGATGTTGAAACCCAAAGAGTTTATTAGTTTGCCAAAGGATGCGGTGTAAATTGAAAAGCGCAAGGGGCCCAGGACTGAACCTTGTGGCACTCTGACAGACAGTGGGAGACGTGGAGCCAGACTAGGAGATGTAGTGGGATTATGCGGGGGTGGCGTAGAGTTGCAGGTGCATCTGTGTCAAGGGCTGTTGTGAGAGTGCTGTGGTAGAGAGCAGTAGTTTTTTCTGGGCAAGTAAGTGTGAGGATGCAGGGATGTGGAGAATTGTTGCAGATTAAGAGTATGCAGATTTCTCTGCTCTTGATCCTGGTGGGGGAGATGGATTTGCTCGGTATGATGAGGTTGCCAGTGAGGAGGTGGTGGCCAAAGAGGGGAAAAGGAACATTAGAGAAGTTTGTGACTGAGCAGAGGTTAATGAAGACCAAGTGAAGGGAGTGACCATCACTGTGAGTGGGAGGCTAGTCCGCTGTGATAGGCCAAAGGAGGTTGTTAAGGAGAGAGGTTTGAGGGCAGCCCAAACTTGCATTTTGTGTGTACAGTATCTCCATAGCTTGACATTTTACTTTGGTGCTATTGCTACATCATCCTATGAAGGATTATGGTCAACTGACCTGAGCTAATCATAGAGTGCTATAACAACAGCACCACCATAAAAATTCAGGCCATGGAAGTATTACATCCAAATATTGCAAGTTTGCATGGCAATAATGTTTGAAAAAAATAATCTTTTAGAAGTGGGGATACTCCTTGTTTTATTCATAGAAAATCTATCAGCCCATCCAGTCTGCCTTTTTTCCTATCTAGATAAAATGCACTTTCTTACATAGTTGTCACAATAAACATATGTATCCCAGGTAGTTTTGAATTCCTTTACTGCATTAGCCCCTACCACTCTCTGGAGCTGCTCCATGAATCTTTTTATAAAGTAGAAATTCTGGATCTTCCACCTGCTATCTTTAGGTCATGCCTTTTGTTCTAGTATTGCAATTTTTCTGAAAATACTTCCCTTCTGAATTTTATGCCATTTAATATATTTCAATGTTTTTATCATACCCCCACTCCAAGCTATACATATTACGTTTTTTGTGTTTGCGTTTATCTGCTTGCTGTCCTTCAAAGTTATCTGAAATAATAAATTCTTGTTCTTCTGTCATTGACATTAAAGAATCATTATGCAAAGAAACCGAGTGCAGAGAAAATAGATGCTAAAATATTCATTTGCTTTATGCCCGCTATGGAGGGGAGACTTTAGTTTTCAAGTTAATTACCAGGTTTCTGGATATGGAGGTTTATTCCCCAGTAACGCCACATGTTTTACCCACTCCTTCCATGTTCTACCCACTCCAAGCCCACTTTGGTGCAAACTTCCTCCCAATCCCGCCCAGCCAGATTAAGCCATACCTACATGATGATACCATTTGCATAATTTGGAAATCCCAGCCCTTATTGGTACTCAGGAGGCTAGGGATAAGAAAGTTCCAAGGGATGGCTTTGATGGGTTGTGCACATAGATGGTGTTCACTGGAGGAGTTGTGGTCCTAAATGGCAGGGTTGTCTAAGTTCAGTCCTCAAGGGCCACCAACAGGCCAGGATGTAAGGATTTCCCTGATTAAGCACAGGTGAGTCAGTTAAAATTAATGATCCACTGATTAACTCACCTGTGCTTAATCAGGGAAATCCTTAAATCTTGGCCTGTTGGTGGCCCTTGAGGACTGAACTTAGACAGCCTTGTTCTAAGGCATCTGTTGATAAACACAGGTACAGGGGCCTGTTTAGCAAAATGTTATATACGTTACATTCAAACGTTATTGCAGCTCAAACTTGCACTTTGTGTGTGCAGTATCTCCATATCCTGAAATTTTACTTTGGTGCTATTGCTACATCATCCTGTGAAGCATTATGGCCAACTGACCTTAGCACCACCATAACAATTCAGGCCATGGAAGTACTGCATCAAAAAAAAATGCACGTTTTTAGTGCAATAACTTTTGAAAAAAAGCATCTAACAAAATGTATCCTATTGATATAAAATGTCCAGTCCTACATACCGTAAAATCTCAGGTATAATATGCACCTGTGTATAATATGCAGGTGTATATTATACCCAGGATTTAGGGGAAAACAAGAGTGCCTGTGTATAATATCCATCCTTGTTTTCCCCTTTGCTAAGAATGTTTTAATGCTGATGATCCCTGCCCTCCGTCCCCTGGCGCTATCCGCTGTCATAATAAAGCTTACTGTGCAAATGCAAGCATGCCGCCCGCAGAGAAGATTTACCCAGAAGAAGTTTGCCTTCTCTGCTTTTGCCTACAATGGGGACCTCAGTGGAGCACAGTAAGCTTTATTATGAAAGCAGATAGCGCCGGGGGAGGGAGGGATTGCCAGCATTAAAAAAAAGTTAACAAACAAAAACTCTTGTGTATAATACACCCCCCACACACTTCACATAAGGTGAAGTGGGGTAAAAATTGTGTGTATTATACCTGAGATTTTACGGTAGTTCTCATAATAGCCATGGCTATCCCAGACAGTTTTTGAATCCTTTTACTTCATTAACCCCTACCACTTCCTCTGGCTGTTCCTTGAATCTATCACCCTTTGTGTAAAGTAGTGCTTCTGAATCTTCCACCTTCTATCTTTAAGTCATGCCTTTTATTCTAATATTCCTGTTTTTTCTGAAAATGCTTCCCTCCAGAACTTTATTATGTCCTTTAATATATAAATATATTTTTATTATATCCCCCCCCCCTTCCCTCCTGTCTTCCAAGCTCCACATATTAAGGTCTTTGAGTTTACCTTTACCTGCTTTCTTACCTTCAAGTCATCTGGAATAATAACTCCTTGTTGTGCTGTTGCTGTCAGCAAAGTATCATTATGCATCTGCATTCCGGCTTTGGATTTTTGTGCCCGAAATGGGTTTTCTTGCATTTTCCAGCATTAAACTTTAGATCCTATAGTCATGTCTATTCCTCCTATTTTCCTAAATCATTATACATTTGTCTCTCCCTCTGGAGTATCAAATCTGTTAGAGATTTTTGTATAGTCTCTAAATAGGCACACTTTACCTTGAATACCATTAGCAATGTCACTATGAAGATACTATAGAGAACAGGCGCAAGCACTGATGCCTGAGGCACCCCGCTAGTAATCAAGTCATTGAGAATACAGGTATTTAACAGACTGAACTAATCTTGACAACTGTAAGGTGTCTTTTACACTATCTTAGCTTCTAGCTAGTGGTTAGGCCCGCTGGTTTATTAGTTCTTTTATGCTAGTTAATTGGGTAAAATGTTTTTGTTAAAAATCTAATGTGGGTCGCTCCTTGGGCTCAGGTAGTCTGGATTTTGCCCATGAGCCAAACATTGGTCACTCATGTTTTAAACTGCAATAACTCTGGAACTACGCATCTCTCAGGAGTACCTGTTTACTCAGCAACAAAAGCCGTACAATATATGTTTTGTTGGTTTTTAATAAAAAAGTTTACTGCTCCTTTAAAGTGGGTGTGTCACCTATAGACAACATCCTCTAAATAGTTAGGTGACATAGCCAATACGATGAAAACATTATTTATTTTTTATTTAAAGTTTTGATTTCGCTTAATGTGTAACTTACAAAAGTCTGGGCTGCAGCCACTTCCATACAGACTGCAGCCCATCGCTCTGCCTCTGCTCTCCTCCTTCCTCCGATGATCGAGGCTTCTGTCTGTAAGCTGGAGCGCTCTCATTGGCTAGATATCGATATCTGCCAATGAGAGCGCACCAGCTTACAGACAGAAGCCTCCGGAGGAAGGAGGAGAGCAGAGGCAGAGCTTTGGGCTGCAGTCTATATGGAATTGGCTGCAGCCCAGACTTTTGTAAGTTAAATTTAAGCGAAATCAAAACTTTAAATAAAAAATAATGTTTTCATTGTATTGGCTATGTCAACTAACTATTTATAGGGTGTTGTCCATAGGTGACACGTGTGGTTGATACAACCTCCGATGATGGAGGATTTCTCCTTGTAAGCTGGAGCACTCTCATTGGCTAGAGAGCACTCCAGCTTACAAGGAGAAATCTTCTGTCATTGGAGGAGATTGGATCGAGACAACACATGGGAGGGGAGCAGAGGAAGTGTGACAGACAGCTGTACAAAGCTATACCCGCAATTTGTCAGGAAGTAAGGGCACAGATCATTTTTAAACATTTCATTTAAGAAAATAAATATATAAAAAAATGACACAATTATCCATGCTAGTCGCTCCCTAACTTGTATAGGTGTGATAGTTCCTCTTTAAACCAATTTCTATTATAGTAAATTATTATTATGATTATTATTATTAGCCTTTATTTTTATAGAGCGGCACAATAGAGAATAGAATTACAGAGATGTAAAACAGTACAAAATGAAGATAGAAAACAAAGGATCAGAGGGCCCTTCTCAAGTGAGCTTTCAGTCTAGAAATGTCTGAACACCTCATTAGCAATAGGAGAACTCTAGCCACTAGATGGCAACGTAATATATTAGAAGTTGGGAAAAAAAAACCAAACAAACATTGGAATGGAGTGTCAGTGTATTACTTGGCAGGAAGAGCCCCACAATGTTTTTCAGAAAAAAGTACAGAGGTCTAATTTTTAATTGTTAAATACATTGGTTCATTATATATGTGTATGTGCATACCTGGGAACTTGCCAGGTTTCATCCGGAGACTCCGGATTTCAGGCACTGTCTCTGGGTCTCCGGGTGAAACATTAAGTTATTTGGGTAAAACATGCACTAGCTGCTCCTGCGCAGATTTTAAGTTATTGTCAGTGGCTCCTGCACTGTTGTGTGAGGCTCACTGATGGTTCCTGCACTAGTGTGCATCCACAGGCAGGTGGCCTCAGCAAGCCAATGCAATGTGCTGATAGGATATATACAGTGACACAGGTCAGTAGGAAAAAGTGATGGCATGAGGAGTGGAGCAGAGAACCTGCACACCTCTCCAGTCCAGCCAGCGTTGGTTGATAATTATATATTATTTTTTTTTAACCCTTTGAGTGCCAGAGGGGTAGGCAACACATTGCAAAGCAATGCATTATCTAGCAGTCAAATGGTTAATACAATTGCCTTGTTTCTGAGCTTTAAAGGTTAATAACAGAAATATCTCCAGGTGACCTTATTGTAAAAGTTCCCAGCTATGTGTATGTATGTGTGTATGTATAAAATATATATTATTATTCTTTATTTATATAGCTCCAACTTATTCCGCAGCGCTGTACAATAGGGAATAGACATACAGAGGTATTAAATAGTACAAATCAGTTGTGGAGAACAGAAGGATCAGAGGGCCCCCTGCTGGTGAGAGCTTACAGTCTTGCAATATATATATATTACATAAACTAACAAATACAAAAGCTAAATATCTCAGACTGTTCTCTGAAATAAAAATGGCAACCAATATAGAGATAGCATATGGTGCCACTCAGACAGATCACATTTCAGAAATGACCTTTATCTGTAACAGAACACACAGGGCTTTTTGAATCAAGTTTTCTAATAGGCAAACTTGACATCAACCCTTTGAGTGCCAGAGAGCAATGCGTTGCGTACCCCTTTGGCACTCAAAGGGTTAAGGTGTCAGGTACACTTTAACTCAATGGGATTTTTGTTATTTTTTTATTTGTTTCCCCCTTGTGCAGTTCATTTACCCTAGAAATGTACCACGTTTATTTTGTAGGTCAGGTTCATCTTCTCTCTCTTTAGGTGATGGGTTTGTTCTAATATGAAGAGTCTGTGTTTTTACACCTTAGGTTGTGAGTCATTGCAGAAACTGGACCTAACGGTGAATTTTGTTGGGGAGCTGTCCAGTGTCCACAGTCTTCGGAACAACATTTATCTGCAAGAGCTGTACTTGGTGGGAAACCCATGCGCAGAATTTGAAGGTTATCGGCAATATGTAGTGGCTTCTCTTCCACAATTAAAGGTACTTTTCATGGCTGGAGTCGAGTCCTGCCATCTTAGAGCTTATTACACTTATTTACTTTATACACATTGGGCCCAATTCATCACTGAAGAGGTTACATTTCTGGATGAAACGAACTGTAATATAGGGGTGACATTAAAATGTACTTTAAAGCGGATGTATCACCTTCTAAAACTTATTACAATATGTTTGGTTAACAAACGTAATAACAGGAAAGCCGTGTTTTATTGTTTTTTTTAAATCTAAGTACTTACAATGGTATTTTATCTTCTGTGCTGTGCACTTCCGCATTATGTGCACAGCACAGCACCTCCTATTTCTCTTCCCACCTCCCTCCCTTCTGCCCCAGGGAGCGCATTCACGTTTCCCTTCGGTGTGCTGTGAATCTCTTCTAGTGTTACATCGCGCTACCAGCCAATGGTAATGCCCTGTGAGGCTCTCAAGGTCCTTACAGGACAATACCGTAGGTGGAAGGTCCTGAAAGCCCATTGAAGGATGCAGGAGGCAAATGCAAGCATGCCGCCCGCAAGGGAGATTTACATGGAAGAAGTTTTTAATTTACCTGTTCTTCTCTTCTACTGACTTCAGCGGGGACTTCACTTCAACAATGTAAGCCTTATTTTCACATCGGATAGCGCCGGGGGAGGGAGGGAAGATATCTGCTACCCCTAAATTTTTTTTTTAGTAAGGGGGAAAACAAGGGTGCGTATTATACATAGGCACTCTTGTTTTCCCCTAAAATCTTAGGTATAATATACACCTGCGTATTAAACACAGGTGCGTATTATACCTGAGATTTTTACGGTATATAGCATTCATGGGACTAAAAGCCCTCTTAATAAAAAACGGTGGTTTTCTTTGTCCCCTATAGGGCAGATGATTTGCTTCAGAATTTCTCTACTTTATACATAAGGCTCTTTGATTATGTTCAAATTTGTGACTTGAATGGAGCTATGACATAATTCTAATCAAGCTGCCCAATTTACCTGCATTGTCACTGCATCCCCCCATTGATCCATCACTGGGAGGGGCATGACAGAAACAACCCACATCAGCATCACCTCTCTTCATCATCCCCTATGCCATCCTGCATCAACCATAGATTGTTTGATGTCACCTTACTTCATTAACCCCTTAAGGACAATGCACAATTTATAAAAGGTGCTATTTTTGGACCCGAACATTGTTTATAAATGTCCGCAGCCCCCTAAACAAATTGGGGGCAGTGACATCACTCCCAGCCCACGATCAGGAGACACAGACCGGGTCCCTGTGACAGTCTGAGTCTCCTGGCAGTGAAAAGAGTTAATCTAATTGGCTCCCTTTACTTTACTTTGTAAGTTAACCCCTTGCTTTCAGTGACAAGGGGGAGTTGTTGACCATTAACCTCCCCACGTACCTTATTGTGACCAGAAAATCTAAATGGCCTCAACGATTTTATTCTTATTCCATGGTTAAAGAGAAAATATCTTTAGTCAAATTCATGGAGGTGAACATCTGTTAACTAGTTACATAATCTTTGCTAGCAACACTCCTGGAGCTCAAACTCTACCCATTGGAACCTTCTATTTTCCTAAACTGAAGCATTCAGAGTGCAAGAGTCAGCAGAAGATTATTACGTGCACTGGGATGTGTGGGGTCTGTTAGCTGTGCTGGCAGAGGTCATGTCCATCTCTGCAGGTATGATATCCAGGGCTGTATGAATATGTTTTGTTTTGAGCCAAGGTGCAAGGATAGCATGGCAAGTTAGGCATAAACACAAGGGTATTTGATGCCCTCTTGATCATACGTGCTTCAGTGAAGAGGTGCAGCTACAGATGAGAAAATATCATCATCATTATTATAATAAATATTAGTGCACTCTTGC
This sequence comes from Rhinophrynus dorsalis, assembly GCA_037306005.1. Classification (NCBI taxonomy): domain Eukaryota; kingdom Metazoa; phylum Chordata; class Amphibia; order Anura; family Rhinophrynidae; genus Rhinophrynus; species Rhinophrynus dorsalis. The sequence continues at coordinate 33,011,494 of CM074723.1, forward strand.
TGTCTGATAGGTAAAGAGATCCATAGGTAAAACTAGCCATTAGTTTAAATGATGATTTTTACCTCTTGAATGCTTTGCATTGCATTTGAGACCTCAATGACATTCAAAGGGTTAAAGACCCATTTAAATCAAAGGTAATTTGGGGGTTTTCTGGTTATTTAAAAAATGAGATGAGTGAGTTGATTAGAGAGGATAAGGAAAAGGCAAATGTTCCAAACACGTTCTTTGAATCAGTATATACAAAGGAACAAGGAATTGTAGAAGAGCCTCATCAAGTAACAAATCAAACAATACAATTATCAGATATTGGGTTATCACAAAAAAAGGTCATGGGAAGACTGAACAAAATTAAGACTGACAAAGCAACAGGTCCTGATGGTAAAAATCCAAGGGTTCTTAAGGATCTCAGTGCAGTGTTAGCAAGACCCCCCTTTTTACTGTTTAAAGATTCTCTCACTACAGTCTCAGTGCCACAAGACTAGCATGGAGCCAGTGTAGTGTCTTTATTTAACCCCTCCATGACAATGGGCGTACATGTACGTCCTTTGTGGCTGTCGCTTAATTACAAAGGACGTACATGTACGTCCTGGAAATCCGGGTCCCCGCGCAGCTGTACACTGTTCGGGGATTCCGTAATTAATGGCACAAAAAAAAAATAAAAAAATGTTAGGCAGGCGTTAAGTGATGGCCACGTGCGCACGCGGCTGTCACTAAGGGGTTAAGAAGGGAACTAAAACAGAACCTGGGAATTATACACCTGTGAGTTTGACTTCTGTAGTGGGAAACTGCTAGAAGGGATAATAACACATTATATTCAGGATTACACCACCAAAAATAAGATTATTAGCAGGAATCCACATGGTTTTATGAGGACTAGATCATGCCAAACTAATCTTTTCAGCTTCTATGAAGTAAGTAGCAATCTAGATAATGGTAAGGCAGATGATATACTATATCTAGATTTTGCAAAGGCATTTGATACCGTGCCACACAGAAGATTGGGGTATAAAATAAGGAAACTGGGGATAGGGAATACCCTTTGCAATTAGAAAGAAAACTGGTTAAAGGATAGGGAACAGTGTGTCGTTGTAAATGGACAAATCTCCAACACAGTTAAAGTTGAGAGTGAAGTACCTCCAGGGTTCAGTACTATGTCCACTGCTTTTTAACATGTTTATAAATGACCTGGAAATAGATACGTAAAGCAAAATATCAGTATTTGCAGATGACACTAAGTTATGCAGAGTAATTAATTCAGAACAGGATATTTGCTCTCTACAGAGGTATTTACATAAAGTGGCAGATTGGGCAAACAAATGGAATATGAAGTTTAATATGGGAAAGTGTAAAGTCATGCATTTGGGGAGAAAAAAATCCCAATGCTACTTATGAACTTAATGGAATCATTTTAGGGGACTCATTCCTAGAGACAGACCTGGGAATCCTTGTAAACTACAAACTTGGAAACAGTGACCAGTGTCAAATAGCAGTAGCAAAAGCAAAGTCCTGTATTGCATAAAAAGGGGTGTTGAAGCAAAAGTGGATAACATAATTTTGCCGTTGTACAAATCATTGGTAAGACCTCACCTCAAATATGCCGTGCAGTTTTGGGCACCAGTTCTGATAAAGGATATTCTAGAACTGGAGAGGGTACAACGAAGAGCAACAAAATTAATTAAGGGAATAGAGGAATTGACATACACCGTGTGCACAATTATTAGGCAGGTTGTATTTTTGAGGATTAATTTTATTATTGAACAACTACAGTGCTCTCCGTCAATCCAAAATGTTAAGAAACCTTAAAGGGATAGTAATACTTAAAATGTAAAAAAAAAACTGTTGTAGGGTTTATCCCCCTGAGTAAAACAAGAGTACTCCCACTGCTGAAAAGTGTTTCATTCAAAAGTTATTAATTTTCAAAGTTGAATTTTTTAGGTGCAATATCACAGTGGCCTGAAATTGTACAGTGGCACTGTTGCTACATAATCCTATGGACAGCTCTGGTCCCTGAGACCATAAATCTCCATAGGATCGTGTAGCAACAGCGCCACTGTACAATTTCAGGCCACTGTGATATTGCACCTAAAAAATTCAACTTTGAAAATTAATAACTTTTGAATGAAACACTTTTCAGCAGTGGGAGTACTCTTGTTTTACTCAGGGGGATAAACCCTACAACATTTTTTTTTTTACATTTGAAGTATTACTATCCCTTTAAACCTGAATATTTAAGAAAGTAAAAGTGAGGTTTTGGATTTCTTAGGAGAATATCTATATGTGTGCAGAATTATTATGCAACTAAACGAAAAATGATAATTTTCCCATCTTACGTGTTTATTTTCATCTATTAAAGTGAGAATACTAAACAAACAACTCAAAATTTACTAATAAACATTTGTGACATTTAAAAAAAAAAAAAAAAAAAAAAATCAGTGATCTTTTCAATAACAATCATAAGCCTTCCATTCATGGAGTCTGTCAGTTTCTAAATCTTTTGACGATCAACTTTTTGTGCAGCAGTAACCACAGCCTCCCTGACACTGTTCAGAGAGGTGTACTGTTTTCCTTCAGTGTAAATCTGCTGTTTAAGAAGGGCCCACAAGTTCTCAATAGGGTTTAGGTCAGGTGAGGAAGGGGGCCATGTCATTATTTTATCATCTTTAAGGCCTTTACCGGCTAGCCATGCAGTGGAGTATTTCGATGCATGCAATGGAGCACTGTCCTGCATAAAAATTATGGTCTTGTTGAAAGATGCAGACTTTTTCCTGTACCACTGCTTGAAGAAAGTGTCTTCAAAAAACTGGCAGTAGATTTGGGAGTTGAGTTTGAGTCCATCTTCAACCCGAAAAGGTCCAACTAGCTCATTTTTGATAACACCAGCCCATACCAGTAACCCTCCTCCACCTTGCTGGCGTCTGAGTCGAAGTGGAGCTATGTGCCCGTTACTGATCCAGCCACGGTCCCATCCATCTGGATCAAGAGACACTCTCATCTCATCAGTCCATAAAACCTTTGAAAAATCTGTCTGCAGATATTTCTTGGCCCAGTCTTGACATTTCAACTTAAGTGTCTTGTTCAGTGGTGGTCGAGTTTCAGCCTTCCTTACCGTGGCCATGTCTGTGAGCACTACACACCTAGTACTTCTGGACACTCCAGGTAGGTTGCAGTTCTGGAAAATGACAGCACTGGAGGATAATGGGTTCCTGGTAGCTTCATGTTTGATTCTTCTCAAATCTCTGGCAGTTAATTTGCATCTTTTTTTCTCAACACGTTTCTTGCAACCCTGTTGACTATTTGCAACAAAACATTTGATGGTCCTGTAATCACGCACCAATATTTTAGCAATTTCAAGAGTGCTGCATCCCTTTGAAAGACATTTTAAAATTTTTGACTTTTCAGAGTCAGTTATATCTCTCTTACTGCCCATTTTGCCTGAGGAAATGAAGCTGCCTAATAATTATGCACACCTTGACATAGGGTGTTCATCTCCTTAGGCCACACCCTCTCTCATTACACAAATACACATCACCTGATATGCTTCAATCCAATAAGCCTTCAAGTTTATACAGCTTGGAGTTTGAAAATATGCATAAAAATGATGGTATGGTCAAAATACTCACTTGCCTAATAAATGTGCACACAGTGTATTAGGAACGATTAGACAAACTTGTTTTATTTACTGTAGAGAAAAGATGACTAGGAGGAGACCTTATCACAAAGTATATGAGAGGTCAATACAAGGATCTCTCTGGGAGCTATTCATTCCAAGGTCTGATCAAATATCCAGGGGACACCCCTTGAGATTAGAGGAAGGGAGGTTTAGATTTCAGCAGAGGAAGGTTTTTTTTTTATAGTAAGATCTGTTAAATTATGGAATTCCTTGCCCAAGGATGTGGTTATGGCAGATACAATGGATACATTTTAGAGAAGGGAACATACAGGGTTAAACTGAGTATTAGTAGGCAGATCAGGAAGGTCTGATAAAGATTAACTTATTTGTTAGCAGGAAAGCTATATAATTCTCATGTCTCTGGGTTATGAGGCAAAGGTTGAACTTGATGGACTCGTGTCTTTTTTCAACATAATTTACTATGTTACTATGTATTCCCTAAGGGGCAGATAATGGCTTCAGAATTGCTCAATTTCTCTTAGTACATCAGCCAAGTTTTGTTTGACCTTCTGGTTGGGAATTATTCTTAAAACGAGTCACTCAAAGAATTACGCAACCACAAAACAAACAGTTGTGAATTAGATGATTTCCTATGTATTTCTAGGATGTGTGTGTGTTGGATTGTTACACCTTTATAGATCAATGACAGATATTTTTTTTCCTTTGGGTAAATAGAGCACATCTCAACTCTCATTTCTCTTCCTCATAAATACTTCACTATGTTTATTTCCTAAATTGCTTTGGAAGGAATGCATCTGTGGATTGATTGCCTAGTCTGCATGATATAACTGTTCAGCAGAACGCAAGTGACATAAATTATGCACATCTGTGCTGTAGAAAGAAGCTTTGGAAAAGTTGAAAGTCTTATTACCTCAGCTTATGTTTCCAGGTTTTTATGTTTTTAAGCAGCAGGGATACAGTTATGGACTAAACCCACACCACCATTGGAGGGGGGTTACTAATGATTTAAATAGATATTTTCTCTTTCATCTAATACGGAATACAGGTACCATGGGAGGTGATTTTCCTTCGTTGGAAGGCAGATCATCTCCCATGGTACTTGTATTCCATATGGACTAAGAGAAAAGGTTTTAACAATGTAAGATTAAAATCCTATTTTAACTTTTTAATACATTGCTTTAAAATGCTTTCGAGTCCTCTCTAGCATTCAAGGTATAAAAGACCCTTTTAAAAGGATAGTAATGTTTCACAATAAAAGCAGCTCCAATTAATCTTCATAGTATTTGGGCCACGGCGAGTGTTATTTCAGTGTTGTAGCTCAAGAGTAATTGAATGATAAAGTATCCCCCTCTAACTGGAACATGACATCCAAGATTAATTGGAGATGCTATGCAGAGCAATGCATTGCATACCCCACTGGCATTCAAAGGGTTGAACAAAGGCACAAGGTCAACATTCATATGGAGTTATAATGATTTACTGACCATAGTAATGTAAGTGAGGAGTGGTGTTGTTATTAGGAGGTATTATATCTCCTTTAAGCATCACACAGCAGCTAAAATGCTCATTTACTTTTGCCTTCCAGTGTTTGGATGGGAAAGAGATAGAGCGCTCTGAAAGGATCCGGGCAGTACAGGACTTTCCCCAAGTGCAGCAGAAAATCAGAGAACAGGAGCACGCTTACCGACTGAAGAGGGCAAAGGAAAGGGAAGAGGCGCAGAAAAAACGTACAGAAAAGCAAACTGAAGAACCACAAGGGAAAAAGCCAGGATTGGAAAGTTGCCGGTAAAATGACATAAACAGCAATAATTCCTCACTGCAAATTCTACTGTACCTGTTTACTGGAAGGGTTTTAGGGAGACAGTACCTATAGTTGTATCTGAAAGGGACACTAACACTTCCAAATAATAACACCCCACTTGCTTTAAAGGAACATTAAATGTTTTTTATGAAAATGTACATGTTTTAGGGCTTTACCTGCTGAGTAAAATGAGGATACACCCACTGCTGGGAGTTGTTTTATTCAAAAGTTATAACAGTTCAAAAGCATTATACTATCTGGAAACAGAGATCCATGGAAGGGAACTTACTTCCTGAAAGTTCCAGCTGACAGGAAGTGACTCAGCAGTTACTATAACATTCTGTGGAGAGCTGTTTGTTAATGACTCTCCTTTCCCCTACAATGCAAGAGAATAACTTTCTAAAATTTGCCCTAGAGGTTAACGTTAAAGGGATAGTAATACTTCATTATTGCTATCCCCCATGTTGTAGCCCTTAAAAAATTGAATTAAACGAGCCCAGCAGCATCTCTCAAACCTTTATGGTTTGAGCGATATCCGCTTTCAAAGTTCAGCTAGAGTGCTGACGTCAGGGGAGAGAGAACTTTGAAAGCAGATATCTCTCAAACCATAAAGGTTTAAGAGATGCCGCTGGGCTAGTTTAATTCAGTTTTTTAAGGGCTACAAGATGGGGGATAGTAAAACCGAAGTATTACTATCCCTTTAATGTAAACAAACAACAATTTAAAATGTAATAAATCTGCAGAAACAAATTTTCCAGCAGTGAGGGTACCCTTGTTTTACTCGGCTGGAAACAACATATGCATTTTACCTCCATTAAAAAAAAACCTGCTTCTTTAATCTGAGCATTCTGCTCCCAAAGAAATAATATTTAATTAGTACTGGATAACATGTGTATGGAGGCAGGCATGATTCTTTGTTGTAGGACTCAAAAGCCATAAACTCTTCCCAGTGAGAGGAAGGAAGAGAGCAAGGAAGGAAGAGAGCAAGGAAGGAAGGAAGAGGGGAAGGAAGGAAGAGGGGAAGGAAGGAAGGAAGGAAGAGAGCAAGGAAGGAAGGAAGAGAGCAAGGAAGGAAGGAAGAGGGGAAGGAAGGAAGAGAGTAAGGAAGGGAGGGAAGGAGCAAGGAAGGAAGAGAGAGAGGAAGAAAGGAAGGAAGAGAGGGAAGGAGCAAGGAATGGAGGAAGCAATGAAGGAAGGGAGTGAGAAAGCAAGGGAGGAAGGAAGGGAGGGAAGGGGGAGAGAGAGAGGGAAGGAGGAAGGGAGGGAGGGAAGGATTCAGTGGAAGGAGTTTGGGTCTCTTAACCCTGCAACAGAATTATGTTTGCCTCTGTGAATATGGTATCAGTACTAATTCAAGCTTAATTTTTTAATTTCATCCCCCACAGAATTGATTTATAGTGGACATCAGGGTTGTTGTCCATGATTAAAATAGGTAGGGTTTATACATACATATATATGTAGTAGGTGTTAGTGTTCCTTTAACCCTTTGAGTGCCTGAGGCACATTTCCCATTGTGACATGTAAGTAATTTACCCACATGGAATTCGTACTTTTATATATGTGTGTGTGTGCTCATACCGCTACACTTTTATTTGCATGTGCCCGTTTATACAGTTTAAAGGGATAGTAATGTCCCAGAACCTGTTTTTTTTTCATTTTGTAGGGATTAAAACGCTGACTTTAATGCAAAAAAACATATGGTTTGAGCGATATCTTCTTTCAAAATTTGACGTCTCCTGCTGACAACTGTAAAGCTGTCAGCAGGAGATCCATGTCGGCCGACACGGAGGCTCTGCATCAGAGCCGCAATCCCCTTATCTTAAACAAATGTTTTCATTGGAATGGTCTACCAAGTGTGCCTGGTTTGCAAGCACACTTAGTAGACCATTGCAATGCAGTCATTCTGTTTAAAAAAAAACCCCGATTCCGGCTCTGCTGCAGAGCCTCCATGTCGGCCGACACAGATCTCCTGCTTTACAGCTGACAGCAGGAGATGTCAAACCTTGAATGAAGATATCTCTCAAACCATAGCGATTTGAGAGAGATGTTTTTTTTTCATTAAACTCAGCATTTTCATCTCTACAAAATGATAAAAACATGTTCTGGCACATTACTATCCCTTTAAGTCTTACTGTTATTTGCTAGATATAGGACAAACACAAATTATTCCACAATGTACTAAATGGAAGCTTCCAGTGTCACTGTGGCAGTGACCCAGCCTTATTAATAATGTGGGGTTCACCCCTATCAGGGTTGCACATTCCCTCACAATGATTCAAAGGATCAGCTCAAGTGGATAATAGAGGATTTTTGGGTTTCACGGTCGGGTACAGATATACATGGCATATATCACAAGTGAACACCTCATACGGGTCCCCCACAGACCACGTTCTTCACCCCCCTTTTCTTATTAAGGCCTCTATTCAGTTGTGGCCTCTAAAACAACTATGTCACTGTCCGGTAGTCAATTGCCCTACTAACTGAAACCACAACGTACATTTTGCCAAAGAACCTGAATTGTGGCCAGACGTCCGTTGTGCTTGTTAAGCTCAGAAAAACCACGCTAGATAGCATGAGTAGTGGGAACATCAAAGGAAAAAGGCTATCAATCGGTGCTTGACACACACTGTCAAGCATGGAGAATGAGCTCAACACACAGTCAGCCTCCCAAACACTAACCCTACACTACACCTAACAGTGAAGTGCAACTAACCCTAACACTAGCCTAACACCCAGAGCTGTATAATAATTACCTGTTATCCACTGTCCTTCCTCATCTGTCATTTTCCATCTTCCTTCCTCATCTTTCTCTTCATCTTCTTCTCTTTTTATCTTCTGATCATCTTCTTTTTACCTGAAAAGAGGAAAACAAGATAACATTAAATATGCTTTAAAAACTTATGACCGAAAGATATGTAGTCGTTAACCCTTTGACTGCCAGAGGGTAATGCGTTGCATACCTCTCTGGCACTCAGTGGATTATACCACAGATGAGTGTATCTGTTTGTAAACTATTTTCATAGTATATGCAATTTCCACTGCATGTAGTTTGTACCTTCTCAAAATAGGCAGAAATCCTGAATGTGGAATCCCACTGATTAAATCCCCACATGTGGCTTTGCAGAGCTATGTAAGAGATAGACTGAGCCATGCTACAGACCTCAACTTAGTTCCATCGCTGCTAAAATATAATTGTATCTGGCTCTTGTATGAAGGATACCTACTATAGTAAGTCCTTCTTTTGAACAAATGAAAGAAATAATAAACCCTGAAATTAAAAATATGTATCCTAAATGGGATGATGCCACCCACTTAACCTGTGGAAGACCAGTGATGTGTGCAACACAATGCATCACAGGAGCCAAATAATTGCCCAGTTTCTCTCCTGATTCCATTTTGACTTCTAGTCAGTGAAGGCTCTTTCTTTCGTAGGTACGGTGTCTGAGCAGGAACAAACATCCTTCATGTTAAAGCTTTGTATTTCTATTTGGCGTTGCTCTGCCTAGTAATGATACAGGGTTTGAGCTGGGAGAAAGTTTGTCCCTGCTCAGATACCATATTCCTGTTGAGGGATGGTGCAGAAAGAGGCTCTCTCGTTTGATCAGGGCACTTCTAATCTTGTATTATACAAACCCTTAAATTGTAAAGTGCTGTGTATACGTGTGGCATTATATAAATACACTCAAAGGTTTAAGAGGCCAGTCCTGCTCTGCATACTGCCGCTGCCTCACTGGCGGTGCTTGCAATGCAGGCATGTGCAGTAGAGACTGCCCGAAGGCACAGGATGCTCCCAGCACAGAACTCCCAGCATTCCATGCTCCCAGCATTCTGTGCGTTAGGGCAGTCTCTACTGCGCATGCCTGCATCGGACCAACATTCTGACGTTTTATATTATGGGATATGTATATAATATTATAAATGTTGTAATAGAAAGAAGCAATCTCAGGACTTATAAATGTGTGAAGAGATAGCAAGAATGAATTGATGAATGTTACAGTTGGATAATCGAAACGTTGATCTGTGAATACATTTTTGCTATTTTTTCACAAGTTTTCAAGTCCTGAGATTGCTTCTTTCTATTACAACATTTCTGTACCTGGCAATCATCCTTATTAAGCGTGAGTGCTTCCTACAACAAGTATGTATATAATATATATATATATATATATATATATATATATATATTAGATACAGAGACAGGTTGATGGGCACGCCATACACGGAAAGAAATTACTGGGTGCTCTTATTGAAAATGTGGAATTATATAGTTGTTGTATCATAAACGTATGATATCAAGAGTAGGCACTCACAGGTCTTGTGAATAATGTTGATGTGTGAGCATCAAAATGGAGCCTGCAGTATGTTAGCCTTTAGAATATTGCTAGACTAGTTGAACAGCCCGTTACACGGGCCACAGTGTCACTGCCACCCGGTCGCGGGGCAGTCACGAGCAGTAGAGTCTGCCCGCACCACGGCTGATACATAGCTGGAGTGCCCAGCTCTGTATCAGCCACCGCGAGGGCAGTCTCTACTGCACATGACTGCAGCACGCGCAGCATTGTCTACTGCGCATGTCACGGCATTACACACAATTTAGCGAATTATTATATAGGATGAGTATAATTTATTCTAGGTTAAGATTAGGTTCAGTGTCTGCAAGGTTTGCGGGGGTATAAGTTAGTATCTGTTATGTTACCTTAGTGCGTCTCTGTTAGGTTTGTGAGGGTAGGTTAGTATCTGTTGTGTTACCTTAGTGCGTCTCTGTTAGGTTTGTGAGGGTAGGTTAGTATCTGTTGTGTTACCTTAGTGCGTGTCTCTTTTAGGTTTGTGGGGATAAGTTAGTATCTGTTATGTTACCTTAGTGCGTGTCTCTTTTAGGTTTGTGAGGGTAGGTTAGTATCTGTTATGTTACCTTAGTGCGTGTCTCTGTTAGGTTTGCAGGGGGGTAGGTTAGTATCTGTTATGTTACCTTAGTGCATGTCTCTGTTAGGTTTGTGGGGATAAGTTAGTATCTGTTATGTTACCTTAGTGCGTGTCTGTTTTAGGTTTGTGAGGGTAGGTTAGTATCTGTTATGTTACCGTAGTGCGTGTCTGTTTTAGGTTTGTGAGGGTAGGTTAGTATCTGTTATGTTACCTTAGTGCGTGTCTCTTTTAGGTTTGTGAGGGTAGGTTAGTATCTGTTATGTTACCTTAGTGCGTGTCTCTGTTAGGTTTGTGGAGGTAGGTTAGTATCTGTTATGTTACCTTAGTGCGTGTCTCTGTTAGGTTTGTGAGGGTAGGTTAGTATCTGTTATGTTACCTTAGTGCGTGTCTCTGTTAGGTTTGTGAGGGTAGGTTAGTATCTGTTATGTTACCTTAGTGTATGTCTCTGTTAGGTTTGTGGGGGTAGGTTAGTATCTGTTATGTTACCTTAGTGTATGTCTCTGTTAGGTTTGTGGAGGTAGGTTAGTATCTGTTATGTTACCTTAGTGCGTGTCTCTGTTAGGTTTGTGAGGGTAGGTTAGTATCTGTTATGTTACCTTAGTGCGTGTCTCTGTTAGGTTTGTGAGGGTAGGTTAGTATCTGTTATGTTACCTTAGTGTGTGTCTCTTTTAGGTTTGTGAGGGTAGGTTAGTATCTGTTATGTTACCTTAGTGTGTGTCTCTGTTAGGTTTGTGAGGGTAGGTTAGTATCTGTTATGTTACCTTAGTGCGTGTCTCTGTTAGGTTTGTGGGGGTAGGTTAGTATCTGTTATGTTACCTTAGTGCGTGTCTCTTTTAGGTTTGTGAGGGTAGGTTAGTATCTGTTATGTTACCTTAGTGCATGTCTCTGTTAGGTTTGTGAGGGTAGGTTAGTATCTGTTATGTTACCTTAGTGCGTGTCTCTGTTAGGTTTGTGAGGGTAGGTTAGTATCTGTTATGTTACCTTAGTGTATGTCTCTGTTAGGTTTGTGGGGGTAGGTTAGTATCTGTTATGTTACCTTAGTGTATGTCTCTGTTAGGTTTGTGGGGGTAGGTTAGTATCTGTTATGTTACCTTAGTGTATGTCTCTGTTAGGTTTGTGGAGGTAGGTTAGTATCTGTTATGTTACCTTAGTGCGTGTCTCTGTTAGGTTTGTGAGGGTAGGTTAGTATCTGTTATGTTACCTTAGTGCGTGTCTCTGTTAGGTTTGTGAGGGTAGGTTAGTATCTGTTATGTTACCTTAGTGTGTGTCTCTTTTAGGTTTGTGAGGGTAGGTTAGTATCTGTTATGTTACCTTAGTGTGTGTCTCTGTTAGGTTTGTGAGGGTAGGTTAGTATCTGTTATGTTACCTTAGTGCGTGTCTCTGTTAGGTTTGTGGGGGTAGGTTAGTATCTGTTATGTTACCTTAGTGCGTGTCTCTTTTAGGTTTGTGAGGGTAGGTTAGTATCTGTTATGTTACCTTAGTGCATGTCTCTGTTAGGTTTGTGAGGGTAGGTTAGTATCTGTTATGTTACCTTAGTGCGTGTCTCTGTTAGGTTTGTGAGGGTAGGTTAGTATCTGTTATGTTACCTTAGTGCGTGTCTCTGTTAGGTTTGTGGGGGTAGGTTAGTATCTGTTATGTTACCTTAGTGCATGTCTCTGTTAGGTTTGTGGGGGTAGGTTAGTATCTGTTATGTTACCTTAGTGCGTGTCTCTGTTAGGTTTGTGGGGGTAGGTTAGTATCTGTTATGTTACCTTAGTGCGTGTCTCTGTTAGGTTTGTGAGGGTAGGTTAGTATCTGTTATGTTACCTTAGTGCGTGTCTCTGTTAGGTTTGTGAGGGTAGGTTAGTATCTGTTATGTTACCTTAGTGCATGTCTCTGTTAGGTTTGGGGTGGTTTAAGGCAGTTCTTAGGTTAGGCTTAGTTGTTAGGGTCAGACAATGGTTTTAAAGGCAACATTTTAAATGTGCCCATTTTAAGTTGCCATTTTGATGTGAGCTCTTAGCAGCACAACATATTAATAGTAAATCCTTGTTTTTTGAGAACCATGATACACTGTTAATATATAATATTCTGTAATTCAACCAGTGGTAGCCACAAACCACACATACTCTGTCTGACACCAAAACTTTGTTTAGCAGTCCACTGGTGGGCACAGAGCCTCATACACACTCTCGTACCCCAGCCTTATTCTGTTTTACACTGGTAGTTAAAGAACCACAAAAATAATTAGTGGCACCCCAGCCTTGATCTACTGGTAATTACAGAACCTCACTGTCTGACTCCCCAGCCTTTGTATCCACTGGCAGTCAAAGAACCACATGTAAAATATGTAACACAACAGCCTTGTTTCCCTGGTAGTCACAGAACCTTATATACACTGACACTTCAGCCTTGAGTTTCATTGATTTGATAGTCACAGAACCACATATACATTGTGTGACACCTCAGCCTTGACTGATTGGTAGTCACAGAAACCCTCCCCGCCCCCCAACACACACACACTTCTCTCTCTCTGTCTTTCATAAACACACACCACCGGTAGCTATAGAACCCCAAATCCTCGAACATTCCTGAAGCTCCCTCCCGCTTGCCTACCTTCCCTGGACAGGAGGAGGCCACATACCTGGTGATACAGTGCTTGGAGCAAGAGATCTGCGGCTCATCTGGCACATAGCTCTATATCCACATTCTCTTGCAGTCCTCATATCATATGGGAAGAAGCTGTATGATGGAGGAGGTACAGACCTCTTGCTACAAGCATTAAACCACCAGGATGCAATCCCTTCCTCTGCCAGCGAAGGTAAGCAAGCAGGAGGGGGCCACTGGAATATGTTTGGCAGAGACTACATTCTGGTACCCAGAGGGCCACATGCAGTTCACAGGCCACATGTGTGACATGTCTGGTATAAAGGAAGAAATGAGCAGGAAGAAGAGGAGGCCAGTAGAATTTAGATCACCCGGTGAAATTCAGATAGTGTTGAAAATATCAAAATATAACTGAACACTTTTAAGATTTGTGGAGCAATTTAGGAATGTTAGAGATATGTTCCCTGATGCTTATTTTATTAGGAACTCTTGTTTTTATTCATCTAGAAGGCACAACTATTTATGTTAGTGGATTGTACCCTATCATAAGAGAGGATCCTGCCTGTTCGGACAGAAATTATTTTCTCAAGTCTGAATTTTTATCCCAATCCCTTGTAGAATGTTAATGCTTCCAGTTCCTAAGTAAATACTCTTATGGGAAATCTCTACAGAATGATGGATTTGTATGTCATTCCCCCTACAGAAGATTGTGTTGTACTGTACTTAATGTTGGGCTGCCTTAATCTGTTTCCCTGCTGCCTCACTTTAAGACATCCCCGCTAATCAATACATCTCATAGTAGTGGGAGGCTGAGTTATATATCTATCCGTCATGATGATCTATGTTGTGTGTAAGGCAGGGGAAACTAGAAGCTTAGATTATTTTTTACTGTTATTGTTTTTTTTTTCCTCCAATGGATTTTAGAGGAAATAAAATTGCTAATGTTTCTCACGCATGTTGTGCTTTATAGAAAAATGAACTGTGCAGTTTACTTACAGTTGTAGGAAATATTTTTCTTAAAAGATATTCCTGAGCAAACCAACTGCATCAGTGAGGGGGTGAAATACAAGTGTAATTGATTTTAAAGTGATAGTAATGTTTCACAATAAAAACATCTCCAATTAATCTTCATAGTATTTGGACCATGGAGAATGTTATTTCAGTACTGTCAGAGTTGTATTTGAAGAGTAATTGAATGATAAAGTACCTCCCTCCCACCCCTTTTACATAGTGTAAGTCACCTCCCCTCAGATGTGGAATCTGGTCCACAGACCAAACAGCTCACATCAAGGCACAATATTCTGCTGTGAGAACAATGAAAGCCCTGCCCCCCTTGACAAGTTTTTCAGTTTTTTCCCTTATCTTAATTGAAGATTGTCCTGCAATCTACCTGGACACTCCCTGCTGCTCTAAGCTGAGCAGTGTTACATCAGTAAAAGGGGAAGGAGGGGAATACTTTATCACTCAATTACTCTTGAACTACAACTCTGACAGTATTGAAATAACACTCTCCATGGCCCAAATACTATGAAGATTAATTACAGTTGCTTTTATTATGAAACATTACTATCCCTTTAAATGTGGTTTTAACCTGTTACAGTATGTTAGAGATGATTACATAGCAATGAAGGGGTAACATGATTCATTTACATTAATGAGGGAATTATTCATTTACATTAATGGGGGAATTATACCTCTTCTTTATGGTGCATTTGGATTGCCCCAGAATTTTACATATGTTACATTTTGCATAAGACTGTTAGGGCCACATTCAGGAAGTTAAAGGGATAGTAATGTTTCATCCATAAACCAACTTCGATTAATCGTCATAGTATTTGAGCCATGGAGAGTGTTATTTCAATACTGTGTGAGTTGTAGTTCAACAGTAATTGAATGATAAAGTATCCCCCTGCCACCCCTTTTAGCTGTCTCCCTTCTGATGTGGAATCTGGTCGCTTGACCAGACAGCTTGAAGCAAGGGACATTCTTTTTGCTGTGAGCATAAGGAAAATCCTGCGTCCCTTGACTAAGGAGGGTAGGTTTTTCCTTCTGCTCCCTGAAGATTGTCCCTCTGTCCTCTCCATCCGGAATGGCTTAGAGAGCAGCGTTACATCCGTAAAAGGGACGGGAAGGGGATATTTTATCAAATACTGTTGAACTACAACTTGCATAATATTGAAATAACGCTCTCCATGGCCCAAATACTATGAAATTTAATCTTTTTGGATGAACATTATTAACCCTTTAAAGAGTATAAATTCTGGAACAAAACAACTGCACCATAGGGAAAAAATGAAATTTTTCATTGATTTAAATGAGATGTTTAACCCATTGAGAGCAAGAGAGGTTGCTATGTCATTGTGAACACTGCCTTGGACCCCTTGCAGGCATTTAATGGGTTAAAAGTACAATGGGGCAGGTAGTTCCATTTAAACCAATACTCTCTCTTTAACCAAGATAATGAAAAAGTAGCTTTACAGATTTAATATTTTTTTTTTTTTTTAGACTAGACTGTACAGAAAATAAAGAAAACGAGCCCAAGAGAAGTAAAAGTCAGGACGCGAGAAGAGATGAAAAAGACGAAGACCAAGCATTTTGGCAGCAGCCATCTCAGTTCACTCCAGAAGCCAGACTAGAAACTCACCGGTACATGGAGGAGAAACGTAAAGCTAAAGAGAGCCAAAGGTACCAGATATAACACTTAGCACTGGCTTATTTTATTAACCCTTTAAAGGGATATCATACTCGCCACTGCAAGCCAAAACATACCCACCAGGGCTGAATTTCTACTCGCCAGGGCTAAATTTTTTACTCGCCAGGAAATTTTAAGCCTTGCCTTTAAGAACCGGGTGGTGTGCATAACGCAATATATAAAGCAATCCTTCTTGTACTTAAAGTGGTAACTGTAATGACGGTCTCCGGCCACAATGAGACCACAGCACTACAGTTCTATGGACTGTATACACAAAGAAGGAGGAGAGAAATTCTAGAGCAAACCAGATGACCTGTAGGGGACAAATAAAAAAATCTCAATAATTGATTTGAATTGGATTTTTAACCACTTGAATACTAGAGATGTATCCAACTCATTCCTAAACCCTTCAGAGACCTGTCTAATATCCAAAGAGTTAACCCTTTGAGTGCCAGAGGGGTGTGTACCCCCTCTGGCACTCAGAGAGTTAAAAGTTCCATTTAAATCAATAAGGATTTTTATTTGTTCTCTATGGGGCACTTGGTTTGTGCCTGAATTATTTTTGCAAATGGCCCCTAATGGAGCAATAGAGATCTCCAACATGTTGCTTTGCAATGCATTGGATTGGTTAAATAGGTAAAAGGGTATATCAACTGGTGCAGAGACAGTGAGATTGCAGTGACATTATTGACAATTCTGCCCCTCAAAATTTGGATCCATAGGCAGTTGCCTAGTCGGATATCTGACCTGGACAACACCTAATCTCTTGTTCTTTTGGTTGATGCCATCTTAGGAACAGCAAAAATGGCATGCTCATTACAGGACAGTTCCCATGGGCATATCAGTCTGATTCTGCCCAATAACAGAGTCAGTTCCTTAAATGCCAGGCACATGTCCTCTGCATGAAAGAACAAACAAGCCCGACATACGTTTCTGCCTATGAGCGCTTCATCAGCAAGTTAGACTTCCTAGGCAGAGAGAGCAAGGGATACATGTCCAGTGCAACTTTACTTTTAGGGAGACAACTAAGGGCCTTATGTTCAGATGAAAAGTAATTCTGGGTCAAACCAACTGAACTATAGAGAAAGATAATCAAAGAAAAGAAGAAAAGAAATATACGGACATTTAATCTGTCCGCAATAAGAGACCAGTACAATACTTTTTTAATCGGGACTCATTTTAGTCCTCGCACTAGTACTTACACGGACAACTATCGACTATAAATCTTTATTACCAATTCTAACAAATAAAAACAACAACATCACCCATCGTCTATTCGACTAAACGGGCTCTAAAAAAACCCCTTTAATATAGAGGTTTGAGAGGATATAAGCCGTTTCTGGTCTTGATGGTTCAATATTACCAATCACAGGAACTAAATGTCATCCTTTATTTCATTGTTAGATGATTGTTCCACGGACAAGAATGATATTAATTTCTTATTCATTCTAATGTACCTAAATATACCACCTCAATTGAAAGGTATTTCACTCTTTTAGCATAAACAGGGTATATCCCATATTTAAAACCGAGTGAAAGACCAACTAATTATTATCTGAAAACTATAGTTGTAACCTATCTAAGTCGTGTTTCACTCTCTTAGCATGAATTGGGTATTCACCCACATTCAAAACCGAGTGAAAGACCGACTATAAGCAACACTGACTATCAATGCACCTCACGTGCAATAGCTCAATATAACGTCCGTGGTTTAAATGACCTTCATACTATAATTTAATATCCATCTTAAATGACCCTCATATATCCTCTGTTCACTTATAAGCCCAACGCGTTTCACTGGTCATGCCAGCTTCCTCAGGGGCATATATCTATATGCTCCTGACGAAGCTGGCATGACCAGCGAAACGCGTTGGGCTTATAAGTGAACAGAGGATATATGAGGGTCATTTAAGATGGATATTAAATTATAGTATGAAGGTCATTTAAACCACGGACGTAATATTGAGCTATTGCACGTGAGGTGCATTGATAGTCAGTGTTGCTTATAGTCGGTCTTTCACTCGGTTTTGAATGTGGGTGAATACCCAATTCATGCTAAGAGAGTGAAACACGACTTAGGTTACAACTATAGTTTTCAGATAATAATTAGTTGGTCTTTCACTCGGTTTTAAATATGGGATATACCCTGTTTATGCTAAAAGAGTGAAATACCTTTCAATTGAGGTGGTATATTTAGGTACATTAGAATGAATAAGAAATGAATATCATTCTTGTCCGTGGAACAATCATCTAACAATGAAATAAAGGATGACATTTAGTTCCTGTGATTGGTAATATTGAACCATCAAGACCAGAAACGGCTTATATCCTCTCAAACCTCTATATTAAAGGGTTTTTTTTAGAGCCCGTTTAGTCAAATAGACGATGGGTGATGTTGTTGTTTTTATTTGTTAGAATTGGTAATAAAGATTTATAGTTGATAGTTGTCTGTGTAAGTACTAGTGCGAGGACTAAAATGAGTCCCGATTAAAAAAGTATTGTACTGGTCTCTTATTGCGGACAGATTAAATGTCCGTATATTTCTTTTCTTTTCTTTGATTATCTTTCTCTACAGTATAGGTTAATTTTGAGACTTGCGATACGCCAATACTCTGTCCATTATATATTTTTTATTAATTCAAACCAACTGAACCAGACTGGGACAAATAATCCAATACAAATCCCAACACATCCAGTTGATGTTAATAGGTCTTTTAACACTTTGAATGCTAGAGTTCTACAGTGCAGTGCTTTGCAGTATGTTGAGCTTTCTAGCATTTAAAGGGACAGTAAAGTCCCCAAAATTTATTTTACAGTTATGTAGAGTTTAATATATTAATAAAATTGCTCCAACCCCTATCTCTCAAACCGCTATGGTTTGAGAGATATAGGGATTCAAAATTCCCCCATCCCTCCCCTTCTCCTGATGTCAGCGTCTAGCTGACAGCAGGAGATGCCGGTCCGGGGACCAGCAGGCGGCTCTGCAGCAGAGCTGAAATCCCATTATTAGAAAAAAACTACTTCATTGAAAAGATCTACAAACTGTGCTTGAAATCCAGGCACACTTTTTAGACCTTTCTATCACTGGAAATGTTTGTGCCCTGTGGTCCAGAATTACTCCACTTTTCATCTGAACAGAAGGTCCTTAGTTGTCTCCTTAAAAGTAAAGTTGCACCTGACATGGATACCATGCTGTCTCTGTCTAGGAAGACTAGCTTACTGATGAAGCCTTTTTCAACAGAAGGCCCAAAGAGTTTCAACAATAGCTACATGTATGAGAGCCATTCACAGAGTATGAGGCACCTCTATAAGGTGTTCTATGGGATGGTACCTACTCAGGAGCATGCAGTCTTGGTTTCACTTCTCCTGCTGTTTGAGAGGAAAATGTTCCATATGCGTCTAAGGGCAGCCCAGTCCAAAATACCAGGCAAATCTCCTCTGAAAGAGAAAAATAGCTACATGCTATTTTCCTGCCTTCTATGCGTTTCGCCCGTGAATTGCAGATGGGTTCTCTATGCACAGAGAGTAAGGAATCTAGGTCTGGAATATGCTTTACACTGACTAATTACCTTGAGGATGTTGGGAATTGTAGTCCCACAGTGGATGAAGGGCAGCAGGTTACTCACCCCTTCATTAAAGCTCTACAGGAACCATATCTTAAGCTGTAATTGAGGTAATATAGACCATTAATAGATGATTATAATGTGTGGTTCAAATGACAATGAATCAAATATATAAACTATTCCTAGAGCCCCACAGCAAGAGGCCTTCTGACCTCCATTTTGTCAGTATAAACTTACAGTTGGGCCCTTTTCGAATCAAAGCATAAACCAGGACTTATAGTGCCTTATTTGAAATGGTATATCACACCAATTTTTGGGAAAACCTTTTGCATTATGGGGACAAATAAACATTTCTGTCGATTTGAATTGTGTTATGAATAATTTGAATGCTAGAGCGGTCTCTAATGTACTGCAGAACAATGCATTGGAGACCACTCTAGAATTTAAATGGTTAAAAGCCCTATTTAAATCAGTGGATATTTTTTTTTCGTTCCATAACGTACAGTTTGTTTGGTGCACTTTGCATTTATGCATCAGGTCCAGAGTCTTTCCGAAGAGTGCTTGTTCATGCTTTGATTCGGGGGACCACATACTCCTTTAAATCAGGAAGCCATATAAAAATATCACTGTGTACAACTGCACAGGAATCAGTGCAACTCTGCCGTGTGTGACTTTTTTAAGTATCCCTGATTTAAAGGGATTGATCTTCCTTCCTATGTGGAACACAGGAACCACGGGAGTGAAGTTCCCTCCTTCAGGAGGGCAGGGCACTGATAAAAAAAAAAGTTATCCTAGGCGGAGACTCCCATTCTGCACCACTTTCCCCTGCCCAGACATGCTCGGTTTTAACAGTGCTCCCCCTGAGGAGGGAGCAAAGGCAAATCTCTCTTAATCAACTTTCTTTATTGTTTTCTGCTGTATGGTATGGAGCTGTACAATCCCCCATTAGGCGGGCTCCTATTTCTGGCCGTCTTTGGAAGGACTGACCAGCACACAGGTTTTCAGTTGCTGTCTGACTTTTTGTTTCTTATGGAAATTACTGTTAGAAACCATTTCCTGGCTTTAATTTATGGCATTGAAATGGCCATTAGCACTCCATATATTGATC
Source organism: Rhinophrynus dorsalis (assembly GCA_037306005.1). Classification (NCBI taxonomy): domain Eukaryota; kingdom Metazoa; phylum Chordata; class Amphibia; order Anura; family Rhinophrynidae; genus Rhinophrynus; species Rhinophrynus dorsalis. The sequence goes on from CM074723.1 coordinate 33,031,798, forward strand.
ATATTTTATGTTTAAAGAGTGCAATTTAATTTTTACTAGCAAGCTTTCACTTTCATTGAAATTTCTTTGACGTGTTTACACAGAAATTCAGATTTTTATCTTTGTGCTTAATGCAAACCAAAAAAACGATACTGAGAAATTAAAACAAGTGGTTTATTGTAAGCAGTCTATCTGTGGTGTGCACATTGTTTTACATACATGCTGGCCTTTATTGTGAAGTAATTAGAATGAGATGACACTTCTTATATCTGGTAGAGGCATCTCCAACACACTGATTTGGAGAAGTTTCAACTAGCAGCCAAGTGCTTAAAGTAAAATATCACCTTATACAGACATATAAGATGGTGGCTGTCACAACGTTTTCTTTTGTGGAACACTTTTGGTTTTAAATTAAATCCATTTGGAACCCTAACAATCAAACCTTAACCCCTTGGATGCTACAGAGGTATCCAAAGTATTGAAAAAATAAAGTAACAATATAAAGTGTATTTCTCTTACATCCTAAGTGTAACACAGAAACTATGGAGTAATGTTTCCTCCAATATAGAAAGTAATCCACTGCACTCGAGAGTGTCTCCTAAAATCACTTCTTTATTTAGACAATAGATACCAGAGGGACACAGTCTCACACACAGTCTATGAGTAAGCACTATATGTGCGAAACGCGTGACACTGCGTCCCTCTGATATCTATTGTCTAAATAAAACAGTGATTTTAGGAGACACTCTCGAGTGCAGTGGATTACTTTCTATATTGAAGTTTACATTGTGGATGTTTCAGCGCATCTTTCCATTCTTGCACCGAGGCAGTGAACACATCGGTGAGTGACTCTCTATACTAAATTTCAAGCACAGTGCCGCTTAGCATATTGTGTACAACATTTGTAATGTTTCCTCCTCCAGGAAGGCAGGACACTCAGGGACAAAGACCCTCCGTTTTAAAAGTAGGGTTGCCACCCAGCCAGTATTTTACCGGCAGGCCGGTAAAAACTTGGCTTCTGTCCAATATTAAGCCTGTGGAGGGAATGCCATGGCTGGTATTTTTTTGAGGGAAAGTTGGCAACCCTATTTAAAAGTCACCTTCAACTGGTTGGAATCACGGCCTTCTTTTTTGTTTTATTCTGTTAGGATGGGGTTGTTTAAACCCCTATTAGGTAGGCTCCTACATACTTTTTACTTTTTTTTTTTTTTTTTTGCCTTTTACCTCTTAATGACCGGCCACACACGCGACCGGCACTTAAGGACCACAGAGCAGTTTTTTTTTCTTCTTTTTTTTTTTTTTTACACTCAATCGGATTCAGGGCTCCACAAACAGCGTGCAGCCACTCAGGGAGCCCTGAAATCCATGACGAGCCAGAACTGTCACTGGTACTTTAGGGAAATTTTCCCATGGTGGCCCTATTGGATGGAACATAGAACACTTATTTGGGCTTACTTCTCTTGCCTTCATTTGTATTTCAGTAGTTTTAAGATGGCTGGTAGCGATTCTAACTTTACACACTAGTTACTGGACCCATTAGGGACCCAAGTCTGGATATTGGGGGAGGGGGGTGTTTAGCAGTGGCCAGAGAGCCTCTGCACCATTTTATAACCTGGAAACTACCATTCTTCCCAGGCTTTGGCAGAGGAATATGTGGTCCTAAGCTGATCCTTTGTAGATTCAAATTGCTATTCTGAAGCTGGTCTCTTCCTCCTTGCTTGTTACATTAACCCCTTGCAGTCACAAAGTATTTTTAAAGCTATTTCAGTACTTTTATTTTACTTCTACTCTTATTTTATTTGTAACTGGGGATTCTTGTCTAGGTCAGAGCCTAAAAGAGACATGGGCCAAATTAATGCTGCTGAAGATTTGGGGGACACTTTAACCCCATTTAACCTATTGATTGGTCTTCCTAGAAAAATTTCTGGTACTATTTGTCACTCTTGTTCTGTATCTTCTACTCAACCTCCAGGTTGGCCCTCATTTGTCAAACAGGAGCCTGCATGGGTCAAGGTCTTTTTTTTTTCTGAGTCATGTCTATCCCTTCTCCTATTCAAGGGGTCTTTGTCTCTTGGTCCTTGGGCCATTCCGTGCCCACCAAAAGGCACTTTGGACATTTAACACAGGGTGATGCCCCCATTATTGGGGATTCTTCCATTGAGGAAAGGAAATAAACTGATATGGAATACCTGGATTCAATCTTCTCTGTTTTGGACTCTTATGAGGAGTTCTTCCTCTGAGGGTCTTATTCAGGCTGTCCTGGTGACATTTAAGGTCTTAGAGCCATCAAATTGTAGTTCATCTTTGCCTGATATGTTCAACACAAGAAGGAGGTTGCCATTTTTCATTCTCACCATTCCTTAGATCATATCCTCCTGGAGAAATGGTATGTTATTCCTTAATTGGCTTATCTCTCTCCTGTACCCTTTTTCTTCTGAGGCTTTAGCATAGCGGGCTACTCCCCCTATTGTAGACCCCTCCAATGTCTTGCCTTGCTAAGAATACAGCTTTGCCGCTTGCAGACACTGCATCTCTTAAGGATCAGACAAATAAATGCCTGGATTATTTTTTGAAGGCAAATTCCTCTGGTGCCTTCTTGCTCTCTACCTTTGCTATTGTATGGGCAACTAGAGCTAGTTCTGTTTGGGGGGGGGGTCAGATTTTGGATGCTGTCCAAGAGGACACAGCTAAGTAGGATATGGTTGTTTTTACATCCAAGATGTTTGAAGCTAATTCACATCTTACTGAAGCAGCTTTTGATGTCACTAGGACCACTGGAAAGGCTTTGGCTTTCTCTGTGGCCACTTGTTGCATTCTTTGGTTAAGAGGTCTTTCGTATCTCTCCCTTTTGTGGGCAAAAATTTGCTTGGCCCATAACTGAAGCCACTCCACTGGAGGCAAGAGTACTTTGCTGCCTCAGGTTACTCCTAAGCCTTTTTCCAAAGGAAGATGTGTGGGTTCTCGTTACCCCTGCTCCTATGGGCACATGCCCAGGGCACTGATTCCCTCGGAAACCTTGGAGAGTTCCACCTGAAATCCCTGACAGGTCTGGTCAGGCAAAAAAGCCTGTTCAGAAGCCCAAAGCTGACAAACCCACCTCTGCATGATTCGTGAGAGTCTGGTCTGCTTCAAGTAATAGGAGGTTATCACAGTGCATGTACCTTTTCTGTGGCGGACCAGTGGGTTTTGCAGGTAATTTCGGAAGCTTTCAGCACAGACTTCAAATTCTTCCTCCCATGTTGCTTTCTCATATCCAGAGTTCCTATTGAGCAAAGTTGTCTGTTTTTAGACATTTAGACACAGTTTCTTCCCTGCTAGATATGAAGGTACTGGTACTTGTTCCTTTTAAGGAAAGTATCAAGGGATTCTCCAATCTTTTCATTGTTTCCCAAAAAATGGCAGATTCCTTCCTAGTCTACTTAAAGCTTCTCAACTGATTTATCTCTGCTCAGTGGTTTAAGATGTAGTCCTTGAACTACTTCACTGCTGCCATCTGTCCATGGGAGTTTTTGGCTTTGATAAGTATAAAAGACACTTAGCTGTATATCCTCATCCACGCAGATCATCAGCTCTTCCTGCAGTTTGCATTTCAAGACTCATTTACAGTTTATCACCCCTACCTTTCAATCTGGCTTCTGCTCTGTGGGATTTTACAAAAATCATCACAGCTCTGGTGGTTTATTTTCATGGGTTAAGGATCTCTCAAACCGAAAGGAGACTTTGAGACTCCATATTCACACTTACATGTCTGTTCTAGAGTAATATGGTTCGGTTCCCAATTTCAAGAAATATTCTCTGGTTCAGTCCTAGGGCCTTTACTTTCTTGGGATGAGATTCAAAACTCTTTTGGGGAAGTTGTTTCTGCCAGCAGACTAGATTCTATTGTTGTCTCACTAGGTATCTCAGGCTGTGCTTCGACCATATGCAATGGTGCAGTAGTACATGAAGTTGCTGGTCCACCAGTGTCTGGTCTGGAGCTGTAGTTGGAAATTCTCAGGCGTTCATCCAAGCATCACTGTCAACTCTTGCGTGTCATGTCCTTGTCTGACCAGATGAAGGTGGACCTTCGTGGTGACTTCAGAGGCCCCATCTGTCTCTGAGATGGCTACTGGTTATCCCAAATTGGGTCATAGTCTTGACGGATGCCAGCCTGATAGGATGGGTTGCAATTTTAGGTCCTCAGACGGCTTAGGGTGTTTGGACCGGTGGAGAGTTTTTTGCCCATCAATGTTCTAGAGCATCTCTCAGTTTGTCTATCTCTGTGGCATTAGTTTCAATTCCTTCAGGGATTCCTGTTGCGGATCCATTCTGACAATGCAATGACAGTGGCCTACATCAACCACCAGGGAGAGACCAGAAGTGCGACTGCATGGTCCAAGGTTAGGCTGATTTTCGTCTGGGAGGAGGCCCATGTGTCGGAACTCTCTGCTATTCATATCCCAGGGGTATACAACATTGTGACAGGCTTTCTAAGTTGCCAGTTCTTGGATCCCAGCACCTGGGAGCTCAACCAGAGAGTATTGGACTCTATGGTTCACTTATTGGGTTCTCTGATGGTGGACTTAATGGCCTATCTGCTGAACTACAAAGTTCCTCAGTTCTTTGCCAGATACGAGAATCCTCTAGCTCTAGCTCTTGCGGATGTTTTGGTCATTCCACGGCATTGTACCCGTGTGTATATTTCATCTATTTCCCCTGATTCCCAGAGTGCTGCAGAAAATGAGGATGGAGCAGTCTCATGGCCGGCTGATTGCTTTGTTCTGGCCCCATCGGGCCTGATTTTCAGATCTTTTCAGTCTATCTGTGCCAGAGCCATTTTAGCTTCCTCTGCATCCAGACTTCTTGATTCAGAGTCTGCTGTGTCATCCACAATTGTAAAAGTTGGCTTTGACATCTTGGTTTTTGAGGCTAGCATGTTGAGGAATATTTTTTTCTGATTACGTCATTGCTTCTATGCTGCAGGCTCATAAGCCAGTTTCTTCCAAGACATATCACAGGGTATGGCCACTGTTCTGTAAGTGGTGTGAAGACTAGGGATCACAGCTATGGTCTTTTCTGCTTCTGGTTGTTTTGACTTTTATTCAGGATGCTCTTCAGAAAGTGATTGGTCTTAGTTCTATTAAAGTTTAGATTTCAGATCTTTCTGTCCTTTTCCAGAGGCATATTGCCTTACTGCCTGGTTTGCAGACCTTTGTGCAAGGAGTTCCTCATGTCTACCCTGTCTTTCAGGATCTCACTCCTCAGTAGGATTTGAACCTGGTTTTGGGAGTGCCTCAAAAGGCTTCTTGTGAGCAATTGTCTCCGGTTTCACTATGCTCCTTCACACTGAAGACAACCTTTAGCTGAATGTTGCATCAGGTCGGTGGTTGGCCAGCTTCAGGCTTTTTCTTGTAAACCTCCTTTTCTGGTCTTCAACCCTGATAGGGTTGTTCTGCTGACGCCCATAGGGTTCCTTCTCAAAGCTGTTTCTCGGTTTCACATTAACCAGAAAATTGCTCTTTCTTCTCTCTTCCAGCTCCATCTATTTGACAGGAACAGGAGCTTCATCTCTTAGATGTAGTTAGATGCTTAAAATACTATCTTCACCACACACAGCCTTTACTAAAATCTAATACACTTTTTGTCATCCCTGAGGACCCTCTGTTGGGACAGGCTTTAGCTAAAGTAACAGTGGTTTCTTGGATTAAGGCGACTATTCACCAAGCATATGTTCTCAGGAAGAATCTTTTGTCCTTTTGGGTTCCAGAGCATTCCACTAGGTCATTGGGTGCCTCTTGTACCTACAAGAATCAAGCATCTGCTCTGCAGCATGGTCGTCCCTTCAAAAAATTGTCAAACATTACCATGTTAATGTCCTGGCTTTGGCTGAAGCCAGTGTTGGCCAGAAGGTCATACAGGCCTTTGTACCTATATTAGGTGTCCTTCTTGATTTTATTTTTGCCAGTTACTTAGTTCCGTTTCTTTGGTTTGCATTGTTAGTGTCCGTTGAAATTTGAGTTTCATGTTGTATCAGTTTGTTTTTGTTAGAACTGCCCATGTTTTGAGAGTTGTTTTCTCTTTCCCTCCCTGAAATCTTGGTGGAAGCTTTGTTATATCCTCATTGTTCCTGTGTTCCACATAGGACGTAAGAGAAAAGGACTCAGGACTCCTTCACCCCCCGACAGTCAAAAAAGCAACTGTTCATCTTTGGCATAGGGGTCCCCTTGGGTTCTCTGGTTCAAAGTATTCTCTTGTTCCTGTCCTCTTTCTTTTCTTTTTTGCTGCATGTAAAGGTGGGGGTAAAATGGAGCAGGCTGGGAGTTTCTGCCTTTAAGAGTCTTTCTATTCAAATGCCCTGCCCTCCTAGAGAAAAAAGACTCAAACCCATGGTTCTTGTTTTTCACATGGACTGAGAGAAAAGGATTTATCAGTACATACACAAAAATCCCCTTCTGAATGCTATTTGGCACCAACAGTTTAGTAATAAATTATTAGACAAAGCATTTAAATGGATAGTAGTACCTTAAAAAAATGTAGGTCCTATTGATCCTCATATAAGCAGGCCATGTAACTATGTCTTTCAATATTTTCTGTTTTGTAGTTCAACAGTAATTAAATGCTAAAGGATCCCCCTCACTCCCCTTTCACCGATGTCACTCTGCCTCTCTCAGCCGGCCAGATGGAGCGCAGCGAGGGACAATCTTCATAAGGACAATCCTGCCCTCCATCAAGGGAGGCAGGGTTTTCCTTATAATCAGTGAATGAAGATTGTTCCTCGTGGTAAGCTGTCCGGTCCCAGGACCTGATTCCACATCTGGAGAAAGGCGGCTTGGGAGAAGGTAAAAGGGGCATTGACTTTAGCATTAAATTACTTTTGAACTGCCAAACGAAAAATATTGAAACACGCGTTTCATGGCCTGCGTTATAGGAGGATCAATCAGAGCTACATTTTTAAAAAAAAGTTTTTAAAAACTTTTACTATCCCTTTAATCAGGTAACATTTACCAGGCCATTGTATAATGTGAAGAATCCAAAGCATACAGATCATGGTGAAAACATGGATATTTTTGGTGTGGAATGTGTACAGCATTTGATTCTTGAGTCAGACTATTTTTTCTATCCAACATACATTTTTTCGGTCTCTGTCCAAAATAGTATTACATCAGAACTGTTTCCTCTTTGGAGCTCAGGTCTAAATTAAAAAAATGGAAATACGATGGGGTCCAGAGCTATCCCCTAACAAACCTGTTTGTTAACAGGTTTCAGATGCAGTATATAAAATAACAATTAGTATGCAGTTATAAAATAACAATTAGTATGCAGTTAATGCCATTGGTTGGAGTGGGTGTGGTCTTGTTCCTTCTATGTGACCAGGTCATTGTATGTAACATTTATTTTTTTCTTAGAAGTGGCTGTTATAACGCTTACTACATGAAATGTACACTGTTTGACAGTTCATCCTTGTGCTACTGTTCAGTCTTCCACATGTCCACTGGTAGTAATAGGACCACAGATATACTATACGACTTCACAATCTTGTTCCTCTGTTGAATACTCAACATATCCACTGGTAGTCACAAAACCACTCATACATTGTCTGACAACCCAGCCTTTTTTTACTGTTTAATCTTCTATAAATTCACTGGTAGTCACAAAAAATTACTCCTGCATCCAATGGTTAATTCATATTTTAGTAAAGCAAGAAAAATATGTTTATTGTTATATACCTCATCATGTATTTATTTATTTATTTATAGTGAAGAAAAAAAGAACGTTAAACCACCGAGGACTTTGATCACAGCTGACGGACGTGTTTTGAATGTTAACGATCCTAAGTAGGTGACTATACAATAAGCAGAATGAATAAAGTTTATACAATTCCTGGCGCTGCTCTACTTTCCTGCTTTTAATAACAGCCTGTTGTGTACTAAAATCATTTGACAAACCTTAGTACAAGAACAGATTTGACAGATCTTTAAAAATATGCTTTAGCTGCTGAATTCCGAGGTTAATTATAGTTCTCTCCTGAAACTAGGCAACCAGCAAATTATCAGCTGGTAGAAACACTAATGTGATGGATATTGGACTTCCCCAGTATTTATTAGTACTCAGAAAATGTTTTCTCTGTAATACTGGATACTAAGATTTCCTGAACCACTAATACTGTGTACCACAGATAGCCAGGGTACCTGCTTGACATATTAACCCTTTAAGGGCAAGAGGGTTGTGCATCCTATGGTCCTTAAAGGAGCAGTAAACCTTTTTTAGCAAAAAGAAAAAGCCGGCGCAGGAGATCCCTCTGAATATAGTATTAATATCTTAGACTTGGCCTCCACCTTCACCTCTGTTCTCTCTCCAAAATAGTTCTGACATATTTATAAGGCTTTTTATTCTGCCTCCAAGATTGATTCACTTTCACAGTATATACCACAGGGTAGGTATTCTTTACTCTCCACCAATTGTATCCTCTGCTTGTCTAGATTCAGGATAATATAGTGGCTCTATTTATGAGATCACTCTGCAGGGGCTTACGCCCTACTAAATAGGTCTCATTCACCCCTTACACCCAAAAAATGTATTAAAACTATGGATACTAGGAGCTTATTCAAACAATTGCTAATAAGTAAGAGTATCAAAAAGTTAAATTATTTACATCAATACAGTTTATTCTAAAGAATTTGCCATACAATATTAAATCTATTCAGAAATAGAAAACAATAAAAACACGCTATTTGCAAATAGTATCTTAAAAACAGATTAAAAAATTGCTTCACATACTGTACATCAGCTCTACGCGTTTCTTGGCCATTTGCCACTTCCTCAGGAGCAGAAAAAGATAACAAGCACCAACATTTCCTCTCTTTAAATACCTTATTAACTTTGTATGTATTGTGTTCTTCCTTCCTCTATTTTCCCACCAAAACACAATCAGCCAACAAGGTATCATAATTACCTACCACAGACTCTATGGTATAAATATGCATGACCTATAGCTCTCCTCTCTTTGTACCACATGACTTATTGAATTACCCAATTAAACTCTATGCACATGGAGAGCAAGGGCCCATGCCTAGGATGCCCTTCTAACACATGGAGACCTAGAAATTGTGACAAGCACCCATCAAGAATGAGCAAGATAAAGCTTCTAATTCTGAGGCATGGTGGCCTCTCAATGGTGCTACAAGTCACGTTTCTCACTCACATGTGCCACTGAAGAGAGGACATTTCCATATCCACATCAACTGCAGCCTGGTCCTCCCCATAGAAAGTCCAACTCAGGATCTGAGTGACATTTCGATCTACACAAGAGAATCTGCACAACCACAGACGTACAGTACATTTTGGCCTATGTGAGCCTCGTCGGTGTGGTGCAGTTGAGTCCATCTAGGCCACAATGCTTCAGAACAAGACATTTTGTCTAGTCCATTCTCAATGTGTGCTCACTACAATGTTTGTTTCTAGGTCTCCCTAAGTTAGAAGGGCAGCAGCTGTACTAATTTGAGGGAGACAGCACTACCAGTCCCACATCAGTGAAGATGCTGTCTCAACCACAGCAGTCTTGGAAGATTATGATCCAAGTCTCCCTCTCACCACCCCTAATACTACTACTCATGGGCATGCTGGATAATATATCAGTCTGATCCTTTGATGTGACTTTAGATTCACATATTACTCTGTAGCAAGTACTATGTTAGCAAATGGTGGGTGGGATAGCTGGGTGCAGTAGGCCTGAAAACATTTTCTTGTCTTGATGCTTGGATTGCTGCAAGCCTAAAAGCTATTCTTGTAGAAAATTAAAAACCAAAATCATATGTGGTCCAGTAGTGTAAGTGAAATATCTTAAAGCTAAGTCTATGTTTTTGTTTCTCAAATGCCTCAAATATTTACTATTAGACTGGCTCTAGGATGCAAACTTTCAAGACAACTTTGTTCTCTTCTTCAGGAATATTTGAATAAACATTCCTGAAGAAGAGACCTAAGCTGCCTTGAAAGCTTGCATCCTACAGCCACTTAGATAGCCAATAAAATATCAGTTTCTCTGCTAACACAGTACCACCTTTTACCTATATCAAATATGAAGAGGAGAGAAGAGATAAAAATCATAGTGAAGTATGGTTTTTAATAGACAAATAAAAAAAGAGACACAGATGTCTGTTCACAGACATATATGCAAATTAGGTATGTCTAGATTGCTATTCCTGTTTTTGATTAGTGGTATCCTTATGGCTCATAAGTGAAGCCGGTTCTGTAGAGTGTGGGTCATCTACATGGAAATCCAATTTCTCAAGTTTGTATTCAGCAATTATGAGATGTCAATGAAATGTACACCTCCAGGGGCTCATTCAGTGACAATTTTGCATAATTCCACACCGCATTTGACCATTCCCAATAACTAACAGCCATCATAACACATCCAGCGTACCACAAAATGAGTACCACAGGGAGACTTATTTATAGAGCTAACGGGCAAAAATAGAATGAGAGACTTAAATAACCTTCAACGGACCTTCCCCTTAAACATGAAATTGATTCCATTGGTCAATTCTATTAGTTCTTAGCACAGAGTTTAAAATGCCTTGGATACCTCTCAGGCTCTCAAGGGGTTTTAAAGCAGTATCCATCAAGAAAATGTGTTCCCTATTGCTTTTAATGGAGACTCTGAGATGATGAGATGATCCTACTCAAAGCATGTGATTCACCAGCTAGTTAATGTCTGTGGTGTTCTTATTGTAAGACTTGTTTTCTGTAGTAAATATGATTAGTGATGGTGAAGGTCGTGGAAGCGGCAACTGGTGTTGGGACACAATTAATCTTGCCATCTCCCTTACCTGAAAGTTATCCTCCTCTATGTTCTGAATTTGTACAACAGCAGTAGGAGACATGGGTTTTATTGTTATTGAAGAGAATGTTGTCTTTCTGAGTCATCTGCATCCCTACTGTCATGTGCCTCTTGGCCCAGTGCTTCTTCTGCTGTTAGTCATTTGATCTCTGTCCATACACTTATCCTAGTCCTTTCTTCTTACCTGTACGCTTAGCTCATTTGGAGGACTTAATGATAGTATTGTTGATTTTTACTGTAATGTACACCACACAGCTGTTTGGGCACATGGTGATGTTTTATCTGTCTGAAAATAATGTATGATCTGTGTCAGTGTTTCTCAACCACGTGGCCCTGGATCAGTACTTTATTGCCCTGTGCTTCAATAGACTTATATGGCTTGGACTTGGTTCTTGTCACTTTAGGAAGGTAGCCATCTGGTCTCTGGCTTCAAAATATCTGTGGAATACTCCTCTATGTCTGTCTATCACAGTTTATACTTGTCCCTGTCAGTGTCACTGTCTACAAATCGTAACTACAATCATCTCCAGCTCTCATTATCTGTCTGCCTCTACACTATTAGCTATCTAGTTTTAAAAAATTATTCATTTCCCAAGGACTGCAGTGTTAGTTTTTACAGTGCATGATAGACCTGTGTTAGCTTCAGAATCAACACTAGCTTGCACTTACAGAATAACGTGCACAACAGCTGGTGCAGCACCCAGCACACCTCATTATATGGTTGTTCTTCTTGTTTTAGCAGATGTTGGGTGGGGGTGACACACACACAACACACACACTGCAGGTCCTCTCTAGCATTCAATAGTTTAAAATGCCCCATTTAAATAAATTGTAAGGTGTGCAATATACATATATCTGCTACAATAAATGTGGAGTAATTCTGGGGCAAACCAGCTGACCATAGCTGACAAATAAAAATTGTCCATGGGTTTAAATGGTGTTTTTAACCCCTTCAATGCGAGAGAGGTCTCCAACGTCTTGCTTTCAAATCAGTAGAAGGTTTTGGAGTTTTTCTCTCTCCCCTATGGTGTAATTGGTTTGCCCCAAAAAGTAGAGCAATTCTGAGCAACACAACTGCACTGTAACAGAAAAACACCCACTATCCAATGATTTAAATGGGTTTTAACCTTCTGAGTGCTGGAGAGGTGCTCAGCACATTGCTGTGCAATGCTTAAACCATTGAATGTTAGAAGGTCTCCATCGCATTGGTTTGCATTGTGTTGGAGGCCTCACTAGCATTCAAGGGGTTAAAAGCCTCATTTAAATCAGTGGGAGTCTGTACATACAGGCCATTGTTTCGTACCTTTATTTTCACGTATTTCTTCTTATGCGTTGGGCACAGGCTTGAATTCTCATTGGTAGACGATGAAGAAAACAACCAGTTCATTTTGGACCTGGCCATTTACAGGTAATCCTCTTCGGTACAATAGTCTTTTGTGTACTCTTCCCGTTCCTTTTATGTACAGGAATGCTACAATACAACATGAAAATGCAGCTGTCTTATATGAAGGAGATTGTTGCCATGTTTAATCCCTTAAGGACTACGTGACGTACTTTGACCGTCATGGTCCTTATACCCTTAAGGACCAATGACAGTCATAACACGTCATATACTTTTTACTTACAGTGCTCTACCGGGAGCGCTGTAAGTAAAAACGGGGCCTAAAATTGATTGCTCCAAGACTGGAGCAGTCTCTCATAGGCTCCAAAGTGGCGTGTCTGTTCACGTGACAGGTCACGTGTACCGGCGTGTCAGCAAGGATCAAAGTGGTCCTTAAGGGAATGTAACTTCACTGGACCACTGGTCCTTAGGGGGTTAAAAAAAATTAATGTGGGTGATGTATGCACGTAAGTACCCTGTACTCCATGGTGGCATCTGTAAAAATTCTCTGTTTTCTGTAACGGTGGGCAAGCTCCCAAAATAATCCACAATCTATTTATTTACTGAATAAATCAAATCTCAAGAACTAGTAGAAGGGACAGAGATCAACCGGCACACCGAGTGGGACCACAGCAGATATACCTGGAGTCCTCACAGCATGTCAGGAGACCCACTGCCTGCTCACATAGGAAATAAAAGGGACATTGGCTGGTGTCCTGTACAGTGTGCCTTCTCAAACTTTGCTTTTGATACTTTATTTCCGTTTATTTTTAACCCCTTAAAGCAGAACTACCACCTCAAAAACACTCTTAAATAACTCCCCATCTGGCGACTAGCTGCTTAGTAGCGCTAGTCACCAGAATTATTACCTGATTTAATAGATTTCTCCTTTGGTCTCCAGCTGACAGGCAGGACGGAGTGCGGACATCTTGCCATAGTGACGTCCACACGCCTGCGCTGTCAGTCCCTTTTGGAGTCGGCCGGCTCCTAGCAACGCCTCCTAGAGCCTTCTGGGACTGACAGCGCAGGTGCACGGACATCACTATGGCAAGATGTCCGCACTCCGTCCTGCCTGTCAGCTGGGGAAGAAAGGAGAAATCTATTAAATCAGGTAATAATTCTGGTGACTAGCTCTACTAAGCCGCTAGCCGCCAGATAGGGAGTTATTTAAGATAAAGTGTTTTTGAGGTGGTAGTTCCGCTTTAACAACCCTTGACATGCCAGGACCATCACCCCTCTGGCACTCAATGGGTTAACGGCCAGCCGCATCAGCTGGTCGTTAAGGGGTTAATTAGCTAAATTAGTGGGGTATAGAATTACTGTATGTATCTTGGTGATGTGTGGGACATCGGTGTGCATACAACTCTTGTGTGGTTTATAGGTGTTGCATGCGGTGTGCGTGTCAACCCCGATCTCCCACTCTTATATTTTCTATAATTTTTCTTTTTCCCTACTAGGCAGCATTGAGTCTCCTGACACACTGTGAGGGATAGTCACTGTAGCCCCACGTGGTGTGCCGGTTGAACCTCTGTCTCTGATTGCTGATGTCTCTCTCTCTCTCTCTCTCTCTCTCTCTCTCTCTCTCTCTCTCTCTCTCTCTCTCTCTCTCTCTCTCTCTCTCTCTCTCTCTCTGTCCCTTCTACTAGTTATTGGGATTTGATTTATTCAGTTAATAAAAAGTATATTATTTAATTACTTGTGTATTGTTTTGGGTGCTCGGGTACTCTATTTTTGTATATCGGTTACATTCACTTATACACTTTGGGGGTAGTGTTTTTAATATCTTTTAGCTCACCAAATTATTATCATTACTGTTTATTATCTTTGTACATACTAGTTATTTATTTTTTTGTTAATATAAGGTCTCACTAAGACACTTCCTGACTTCTCAAGCCCATTATTACTACAGTGTCTGTAGCTGAATTCCCCCCTCTATGTGAACGGACTCACTGTTCGTTTAACCCCTTGAGCACCAGAGTGGTGTACAACACATTGAAAAGCAACGCATTACATTCCCTGTGACACATTGTTATGGATTGTAAATTCAGATAACAGCAGATAACTCCAGTACTGCAGTGCATGGGAGACCTCTGTGGCATTTAAAGGGTTAATTGGTTACCAAAACAAAACTAATCAAACAGCGGCCCATGAAATTATCTACACATACATTAGGAAAGCAAGGCTAGAATCTGCTTTTAGGGACCTTGACTTTTTTTTTTTTTTTAACAGATGCAAGCATGGAGAACTGTATATAAATGTATATAACCATACATTTAGGTGTTATTTTTCCTTTAACCCTTTAAATGCCAAAGGGGTGTCACTCATTGGGAAGCAACGCACTCTGAGTTAACCCTTTAAGTGCCAGAGGGGTACAACGAATTGCTTTGCAATGCGTTGTGTACCCCTCTGGTACTCAAAGGGTTATAGCAGGGGCAGCAACATTTGGTTTTGCAGCCATTGGGTACGATACCTCCCATCATCCCCAACCAGCCAATGGCTTTTTGGGGATGCAGGGAGTTGTAGTTCCCAACAGATGGATTGCCAAAGGTTGGCTACCCCTTACTTACCTAACTAGGGTCAGAAAATCCTAATGGCCTCGTCAAAGCTTTGCCGTTAGGCATTGTAACTATGGTCCATCCAGGATGTCATGTCTATAGAAATGGATATGATTCTTACTGGCAGGACTCTTGGACCCCAAACTCCGCCACTCTGACAGAACTGGGCAAAGTGGATAAGCCCGCACAAGATGTCACAGCTGCAGTGTGCAGACTTTTAGGTCCAGGAGTCCAGTCAGCAAGAGTCATGTCCGCCTCCATGGGCATGACATCCAGGACTGATTGAAGATGCTTCCTCTTGATCCAAGAAGCAAGGTAAAAATCCATATGAGCCATTAGGTCTTCTTGGCCATATTAACCCTTTAAGGCCGTGCGGCTGGCAGTTAAGGACCACTGGGCATTTTTTTATTTTTATTTTTTGCTATTGGATTCAGGGCTCCCCGATCAGCATGCAGCTGCGTGGGGACCCCTGAATTCCATTACGTGCCAGGACCGACACTGGTCCTTAAGTGCAAGGCAGCTGTGATGGTCCTTAAAGGGACAGTAACGTTTCACAAAAACAGCAGCTCCAGTTAATCTTCATAGTATTTGGGCCATGATAATTTATCATTCAATTACTCTTGAACTACAACTCTGACAGTATTGAAATAACACTCTCCATGGCCCAAATACTATGAAACATTACTATCCCTTTAAGGGTTTAAGGCAAGTGAGGGTTATTATTAGGAGTTATTACTATTCCTTTACGGAAGATAATGCAAATGATCCATTGTAGTTTAGTGATAACCTGAAGTGCGTCCTGCAGTTAATGCATGCTAACGGAGTGGCAGTGTTTCTCAGTGTTAGTCCTCCTCGGGGCACACCAACAGGTCATCTTGTCAAGTATCCAGGGTTAGTCACAGGTGAGTAATTAGTGTCCTGGTCATAGTGACTGATCCACCTGTGCTAACGAACTGCTACCCTGAAAACAGGCCCAGTAGCCCGAGGACTGGAGCTGAGAATCACTGTTGTAAGGAAGAGGGGTGCAATTCTGGTTTAAACCAAATGCACCATAGGGAATAAATATTCCAAAAAGGTCCTTGAATTTAAATGGTGCTTTTAACCCTTTGAGTTCCAGAGGGGTATGCAAAGCAATGTGTTGCGTACCCCTCTGGCACGCAGAGGATTAACCCCCTGAATGCGTTGGGAGACCTCTCTAAAGTTCATGGGGTAAATGCACCTATTAAATCAATGAGAATATTTATTCATTCTCTGTGGTACAACAAAGGAAAAGCCTTGCAATTTAGGAGCAAACCATCAGCAACAGGGACGGAATTGCCAGTAGGTAGAGCAGGCAAACTGCCTAGAGCTCCACATTTTGAGGGGCTCCTCAGCTGTGTTGGCCACATCCATATTTTCAGTTGTGGGTGTGGCCAGAGTAATTTCAGTGTCCCTGCACCAATGTTATACACCATTACAGGCTATTATTTAATTCCTTGGATGCTACCAAGATCTCTCTAGCAACAAAAGGGTTAAAGCTTTTTTTTGGTTCTTGTTTTTATAGTTCAAGAATGTTTTCTATGTCAAGAAAGAGTGGATGGGGCAGAGAGTGCGGTCATGTGAGGAATGGGGGTGTGACCATGGGTGGAGCTCAGGGCACCTAGAGTGCCTTGCCTAGGGGAGCTTTAGATGTAAATCCAGTCCTGAACAGCACCATAGGGAACAAATACACATATCAATTTATTTAAGTGGGGCTTTTAACACCTTAAAAATACAATGTATTTCATTGCAATACATTGCAGATATCTGTAGAGTTCAAATGGTTAAAAATCAATTTTTAATCAGCTGGGGTTATATGCTTCCTATTGTGCAGCTGGTTTGATCCAGAACTACATGCCTCTTCCTAGTACATCAGCCTCAGTTTGTGTTGGTTATAATACGTTCTCTGCTCTTCTCTGCAGGCATTTGGACACGTCTTTGGTCGATGTTGATGTACAACCAAATTACATTAAAGTACTTGTCAAAGGCAAGGTATTTATCCACCCAAATTATAAAAAGTCACTTCAGTTAGTGCATGCGGCCAGAAGAAGGACTTCATAATTAAGCCCACTTCATGTGTTGGAGATGACTCTAGTATCCAAAGGGTTACAATGGACAATACTGATGAAATACAAGTTGCACTTCTATGAAAGTGTTATGGTCTAACACTTGCAAATAAGTATTTCTGTAAATGAAGATTTATGTTCTTGTATATTTTCCTTTATAGGCTGTTTCACGAGGGCAACAGAAATATAGCAGCCCATCAACCATGTTCTAAACTCGCCTTCATCTACTTTTCCCTGGTGATCCCATCGCAGGCCCACATGAGCTAAACAGATGCCCATGTGGGTCTGCACTTTATCTGAGATTGCAGAGAGCATCAAAACTTCCATTGTTTCTTGTGTGAAATGTCTGATAGCAGCCCCATAGGCCTCCCCTGTGTCACCTGATCAGGAAATGTAGTGCGGCTACCAGTGGAACAAGTCCAGAGTGTCAGGATATGTAGTGTGATTTTGTGGCTACCACTGGAACAAGGCTGGGTTATAGGACAGTGTAGTGTGGTTCTGTGGCTACCAGTGGAGGAAGAGTGGGGAGTCTGGCAGTGTGGTGTGTTACTATGGTTACCAAAGGAACAAAACTGGAGTGTCGGGCAGTGTAGTGGAGTAATATGGTTATCAGTGTACTGAGGCTGGAGTGTGAGAAACTATAGTGTAGTTCTGTGGCTACCAGATGAATAAGGCCGAGGGTCAGACAGTGCATAGGTGGTTATGAGGCTACCAAGGGAGTAAGGCTAGGGTATCAGAGAGTGTAATGTTGTACCCTCTGTACAAGTGGAACAAGGCGTGTTGTCAGACAGTTTAGTTTGGTTCTTTGACTACCAGTGGAAGAAGGATGGGTTTTCTGGCACTTTAGTGTGGTTCTGTGGCCCAGTGGACAGTGGAACATCTCTTCCCCCTGTCTCATCTTGCATTGGTGACATCAAGCTTCCTTTGCTTGTACATGGTGAAATGCCTTGCACACTCATTTGGTATTTAAATGGTTAACATAAAGATAAGCTGTATTTCAGCATTCATGATGTTTTAATAACTTGGATTTTAGAGCCACCACCTTGCATTACTTCTTTTGCACCCAAGGGGTTAACTTGAGTCTGAGCATGTATGGCAGAGGCACGGGAAATGCAGCTCTTTACGGTCCATAAGTGTTCAGGGTGAAGCAGGAAACTGCTTGCTTACTTGTCACAGATAAATCAATAGCCAGATCATTGTCCAATCAGCTCACTCTGGGATTATTACAGAATTGTTCAGATCCTGTCACTTACTGCTGCACATTTCATCAGTCTGTGTCATCCTCCACAGAGTTACACAAAGCAATATTGTCACTCATTCATTTTACATCAATAATATAGTGTGATTTTATCGGCTGCTTCTGAGACAAAAGTTAACTAAGGACAATAGTATGTAGTCTGAATGTTCTCATAATAAGCAGTGAACAATAGTATCTATAGTAATTTAAAAATGTATGTTTTTAACCCTTTGAGTGCCAGAGGGGTACCCAAAGCAATGCGTTGCGTACCCCTCTGGCACTCAAAGGGTTAACCTATTGAAGACCAGACAGGTGTGTAACACTTTGGACCTCAAAGGGTTAAACACTTGGTGAAATCCAGGGGAGATTCTTGATTAGAAATTAACTAGGAATCCAAACGGAAAACTTACATATACTTAAAGGGATAGTAATACTTCGTTTTAACTTTATTTTATTTTGTAGGCGTTAAAAAAACATGAAGAATGATATAAGTCTTATCTCTCAAACCTTTATGGTTTATGAGATATTCACAAGAAAAGTTTCCCCCTCCCGCCCCTTTTACCTAGTGTAAGCCATCTCTTCTCAGATGTGGAATCCAGTCCATAGACCAGACAGATAACAGCAGGGGACAATCTTATTCCTATGAAAACAATGAAATCCCTGCCCCCCTTGACAAGCTTTTCAGGTTTTTCCGTTATCTTAATTGAAGATTGTCCCTCTCTGCAGTCTACCTGGGCACCTCCCTTCTGCTCTGGCTGAAAAGTGTTACATCAGTAAAAGGGGCGGAAGGGGGACACTTTGCTTGTGAATATCTCTTAAACCATAAAGGTTTGAGAGATAAGACTTATATCATTCTTCATGTTTTTTAAATGCCTACAAAATAATATAAAGTTAAAACGAAGTATTACTATCCCTTTAAAGGAACACTAACACCTTACTTTAAACTGGGGAAAAAAATCATAATGGCCACATGATTTGGTGTTGCAGGAATTAAGAACTCCAGACTCCTCTCTTTGAAGCTTGGAAATGGGTCTTAATGTTTCTTTAAAATACGTTTTAATTTTCTGTTTTACATTTTGGTTAAAATGCCATATGTCCTTTATAAGATTTTCTGTTTTCAGCCATTCCAGCTTGTACTTCCTGCTGAAGTTAAACCTGATAGCAGCTCAGCTAAGAGGTCTCAGACTACTGGTCACCTAGTCATCAGTATGCCAAAGGTATGTGGACTCCATGCAGAGACAGCAATAGTCTTCACAATAGAAAGAAACAGTAACTGCACTTCATTTCAACTCTTCTCAATAGTATGTAGCATTAAAGGGATAGTAATGCTTAAAATGTAAAAAAAAAAAAAAAAATGTTGTAGGGTTTATCCCCCTGAATAAAACAAGAGTGCTCCCACTGCTGAAAGGTGTTTCATTCAGAAGTTATTAATTCTCAAAGTTGAATTTTTTAGGTGCAATATCACAGTGGCCTGAAATTGTACAGTGGCGCTGTTGCTACATGATCCTATGGACAGCTCTGGTCCCGGGACCATAAATCTCCATAGGATGGTGTAGCAACAGCGCCACTGTACAATTTCAGGCCACTGTGATATCGCACCTAAAAAATTCAACTTTGAAAATGAATAACTTTTGAATGAAACACCTTTCAGCAGTGGGAGTACTCTTGTTTTACTCAGGGGGATAAACCCTACAACATATTTTTTTTTACATTTTAAGTATTACCATCCCTTTAACTACCGTATAACACGCCCCTGTGTAAAACACGCCCCTGTGTAAAACATGTCCCTGTGTAAAACATGTCCCTGTGTATAATATGCCCCTGTGTATAATACGCAGGTATAAATTTAACTCAAGCTTTAAGGGGAAAGCAAAGTGCCTGTGTATAATACACATCCTTGTTTTCCCTCCCTCTACCCAGTAGATCCAATGCATAGACCTCTGCGCACTGAAACTACAGTACTGCCCTGCGAGGACCTTCAGGCCCTCAAACGGCACTACCATTATCTTGAATTAACACAGGTCCTCACAGTGGGATACAGGAAGAGGGCTGCAAATGCAAGCACACGCCTCCTTCTGCGCACACATCCCAGATGCCTCCGGAGGGAGTGAGTAGAGGGAGAGGATGGTGGCAGTATATCGAG
Source organism: Rhinophrynus dorsalis (assembly GCA_037306005.1). Taxonomy (NCBI): domain Eukaryota; kingdom Metazoa; phylum Chordata; class Amphibia; order Anura; family Rhinophrynidae; genus Rhinophrynus; species Rhinophrynus dorsalis. The sequence goes on from CM074723.1 coordinate 33,051,996, forward strand.
GTGGGTGGAGGAAGGGAAGCAGACGTGGATATACACATACATGTTTTTTTCTCTTGTGTATCATACACCCCCCCACTTCACATAAGGTGAAAAAAAACACAATTGTGAGTATTATACATGAGCTTTAACAATACTTATCTACTTCAATAAATAGAAAAGCCATTTCCAAGGGAGTGTGTGTCCATAGCACAGTGATGAACACATCTTGCTGTCTGAGAGCCACATTTAGAGTTATCCACAAATAGAAGTATGGATCACTTACATGAATAAGAAATAGAATGGGACTCATGTTTATTATCTAGTAAGTACAAACCATTAGGCAACAGGGGATTTTCTGTCCCTGTCTGGGTGTTTCCAGAATCACAATTTGTGATGTCCGAATGTGAATCCCCATGATCGTTTTTAAATGTGTGATGAAAAGGCTGTAGTGAGCCTTGAAAGGTGTCCCATACTTTTTATAATAAATCTTTTATAACTAACAGCAGAGACATCAGTTTTCTTCATTTACTTTTAAAGCAAGATTTTAGAGACCTCACAGGTCGAGATCCTGGAGTCACCCGGACAGGGATGAGAAATTCCCGGCTGTCCGTACCGGTTTGTACAACTGTGTTTACCGGAGAATTCATGGATATAAACAGCATTTTATTTCTTATTAATGTAACTAGTTACAAAGCCCGTACACACGGAGCTCCAGATGGCTCACAGCCTGTCTGTGCTCCCATCTCCGGGGCAGCAGCGGAGGCGCTGGGTGATAGTTTGTCACCCAGCTGCCTCCGCTCCTGCCCCGGAGCCGGGAGCACAGACAGGCTGTCAGCCTTCCGGAGCTCCCCGCTCCAGATCAGCCTGTTCTGCAAGTCCCCACTGTGCATGTGCGGTTACACACACAGTGAGCGACGCATTCTAGGACTTTAGTATTTAAATGTAAATGTCCCCTACTTCTGTTTGTAGAGAAATGACCAATCATAGAGGTGCTTAGCTGATTGACGTGTGTGGGTGCAGTGAGCAAATATCCGCCATGTGTCTGAATGTTACTAACTGTTGTAGTGTGGCAACCACTATTTTTGTGAATACCCACAATTGTTTTTATAATTTTGAACTATTATTTGAATGTTATTGCCCTATGAGGCACCCTCTTGTGTTGTGTTTGTACATTTAGAATTAGAATTTGTGTGGCGAGTTCCAGCGCAGTCATCTTGTGCGTGTCCACACATACTAACACACATTCTCTCACACTAACACACACTCACACTAGCACATTTTTTCACACCTACTAGAAAAAAATAGACAAATATTTATGTATAAATATTTATAATATTTATAAAACTAAAGCTGGGGTATTCCCTCACATCTGGTGCAGGATGTCAGGAATGTGTAACATGCAATAGCACCATCCTTGTGAGGAATGTTGCTACATCCATAGTAACCATCATTATGTCAGGTGGCAGTTGATGTTGTGAAGTCTGTTGAGAGTCTGTGGTATCCTACATGAAACTGGTGGTGCTTTTGACTGATGGTTGGAGGATATTTTCTACAAGTCCAAAAGAAAAAGAAAAAAGAAACAGGATCTTAATTAAGGCACTCCGCCAATAACAGATCAATAGACCAAAAAATTATAAAAGTAAAAAAGATTAATTAATATCTACTCATACATTTATAATCCCTCATGACTGGACAAAGGTAAAATACCCCCACTCCCAAATACCACCCCAGTAACCTACACATGGTCCAATCTTAAATAATACATTTACAAAATGACATAACCCAAAATCATAATAACCCCAAGCAATTAAACAACATAATACATAAAATATACCAAAGAGGTCATATATGGAGCTACTACTGGCGCCAGTAATCTAAACTTTAGTAGATAGTGAGATGTTCATTTGGAGGTGTTCCTTAAACCTCACAACTTCCAGACAGTTCAGTCATCAGTTAGTAACATAGATGGAATGATGGATGAGAATATGGATGAAGTATGTAGATGAAAATGGATGGTAGCATCAAAGATTACTGAGACAGACAATGAATCACTGGCATTTCCATGCAATTGAGTCTAGTCAAGATGACTCAGTAGCCATAAAATCGAAACCACCTTACTAACCTTCTTTTTCTTTTGGAAGTGATATGTTTATTTAAGGATCAGGCACCCCATACATGATATGTAGGGTTATGCCACAAGAGATAAATGATGTGAGTGCTCCTCCAGTTTTGTTTTTTCTAGTGGTATATTTTTGTTTTATAAGTGTGTTCATACCGGTTATGATGGTTCTACCTGGTTTAGTTGTCTAGTTTGGTATTACATGCTGGTGGCGGTGTGAAGTTGTTATTTGATTATTTTACATTCATTTTAAAATAGTGGCAAAACCCTTTTATAGTGCCTGTTTTTGTACTTGTCAAACTCCTACAATAGCAATATGATTCCTATGCTATTTTAATTTGAATAAATAAATAAATATATATTGTAGGTCTTCTCCTGCTGAATAAAACAAACATAACTCTGTGGAGAAAATTAAGAAAATATCTCCTGTCTCATCTAAAATACAGAATAGCAATAATATAACATAAACAAATTCCTTTACTTTAACATATAAATTTGAAAATCTTTAAGAGCCACTTGTGTGTGTTCATTAGTCCCTCTAAAAATGCACTGTGGCCATCAATATGCATGTGCTAGGTTCATACGCTTGTACTAATTTAATAAACTCGTCATGCGTGAGCATGGCGAGTTGTTTATTATGAGCCAAGTAATACTCAAGACATCAGCTACACCATTTATTGTTTGAAATAGTACATAATGTTTAAGTAAAACATTTTTACATTAGTTATACCATTGCAGAATAAAATCCTGAGGAGCAAATTAAGACTAATTTGGCTTAATGAACAGGTTTGCAGAGAAATGAGAAATAAGGAGCAGGCTTTTAAAGTGTTTAAGTCACAAGAGTCAGATGCATCATTTAAAAAATATAAAGAATGTAATAGATCCTGCAAACAAGAAATCAGGCTAGCTAGAATTGGAAAACAGAATATTATTGCAAAATCGAGGCAAATAAACCTAAGGTTGATATTGGTCCTCTTAAAACTGAGAGAGTTGAATTAATTATTAAGGATAAGGCTTTAGCTGACACCTTAAACACATTCTTTTCTTCTGTACAAAGGATGCAACAGTGGAAGGCTGTCACGGGAACCACCGGGCCCTTGGCTCCTGGAGGGGCATGGGGGCCAGCCCCTTTCTTACATACTATGGACTCTATGCATGGGGAAGCAGCTTTCCCAGCGTCCCAGTCCCCGCGTGGGTCTAAGACACCCTGTGCTTCTTGATGGGCACAGGGTGTCACAGAAGAGGACTGACCTTGGACTGATTGGGGGAATCAGCCCAGGAACATGTGGTAACGGTCACCTCCAGGACTGTAACATTTGTTTTTTTTTTTTTTTTAAGTTTTCAACTTTTATTGATAATTCAAAGCATTACATAAATTAAAAACATTCAAGTGCTAAGGATTGTAACATTTGAAATGTTGATCACTGTGTTTTATATTGTGTGACATGGTGTAATAGTGCGTGTGGTGTAGTACTGTGGGACCTGTGGAGGGATTTGGTATTTAAGAGCTAGACTGCAGAGATAATGGGGTTGGGTGTTGCTTCCAATATACACCAGGTCTGTGCTAAGGAATGTTAATTGATTCCTACTGTGCTTCCTTGACCAATCAGGGGAGGTTATTTATGAGCCAGTTAAGAATGTCTATTTTTCAAGCCCTAATTTGCATGCTTATCTTGATAAGGGTGTTGGTGGCTGATAGGTCAAGCGTAGAAACACTGTCCCAAGTCCTAGTTTGCATGCTGATCTTGATAAGAGTCTCTGTAAGTGTGTAGAAGTGGTGTGTTTTGATTCAATAAAGGGTTCTGATTCTAAAGCAATACACTAGTACTGCCTGGTGGTTGTGGAAAATTGTGATATTCCAGCAGAGCAGCCTTGCTTAGGATTGAAGGAAGCAGCGACTGATGGGGACACCCAGACAGGGGGGTCCACTGGTACCGTCACATAGGTGGCAAGCTGTCGGATGCTTCCTAGCCTTATGGAACATCCAAACCACCACCGGAATTGTTTCGCCTGAAACAGATGGAGCGTCAGTTCAAATGAATTGGAGGAAGCATTATTGCGGCAGGCTTGGAGAATCCTGTGGAGGATCTGCTGGAGTCCAGAGTGCAAGGAATGCCCCAACCTGCTGATGGCTAAAGCAACTCTGATTTTGGAACTGATGGAGGGCACCCAAGTTAGCAACTCCTGCTCAATGGCTACAGACATTTCAGAATTACAGCGAGAGGTCCAGTGGTGCCTGGCCCTCTACGGATCTACTCCCCCCCAAGAGGTGGTCACTCGACTCATCAGTGAGGCCACCAAACTGCTGATGGTCGAACTCCAGGTGGCAGAACTCCAGGCATGCTCCGGAGGCTCTACCTCCCCAAAAGTAAAGCAGGATGAGCTGGTTCAGAGGGATTATGCCCGCCGGCAGCTCTGGAGGGATGTTATCAAGGTGCACCAGGAATACCTAGGAAAGGTCCTCCCAACCTCTGAGGAAAGGTACTGGCTCCAGCTGGACTTGTGGATGCCATTCCCGGGGGAACACCCTCGGGAGGAATGGGTATCGGAGTTGGAGGGGCTGGTCCAGACCAAGATGGTGGTAGATGATGTTTACCGGGCTCTACGCTGGTATGCAGCACAGTTGTGTTCAGGGCTGTAGGAGAACGAGCCAACAGAGGGCTATGACTTTGGTGGCCCGAGATTATTACTTGAAAACCTCCTGGAAGATCCTGACTTTGGTAATGTAGCAGAGTGGCGGAGGTGGGACCTCCAGGATTTCAGGGATCTGGATATCCCAGATGCACTCGGGCTGAGAGCGGATCTGGACTTTACAATTGGAAAAGTCATACAAAAAGTTGTTCGACCTCGTTCAACAGCATGCCCCAGAGATTCCAGATTGTCCAGATTTCCCATCTAAGGATGTTGACCCAGGAGGGGTGGATTGGACCATGGTCTCCACACCTGGGACACAAAGATGCTCTGCAGTTGGCCCTGCCGTGGTGAGTGGGACCGAAGTCCTCACTAGCGGCTTTGTTATCCCCTACCCTGGAGATTAAGATGCCTATCCTCCCCAGCGGCTCTGTTACCCCTGCCCTGGTGAGTGGGACCAAGGTCCTCACCAGCGGCGATGTTGGCCCTGCTGTGGTGCATGGGACCGAGGTCTTCACCAGCGGTTTTGTTACCACTGCCCTGGAGAGTGGGATGCCTATCCTGCACAGCAGCTCTGTTACCCCTGCCCTGGTGAGTGGGATCAAGGTCCTCACCAGTGGCACTGTTGCCCCTGCCGTGGTGAGTGGGACCAAAGTCCTCACCAGCGGCTTTGTTGCCCTTGCCCGGGGGAGTTGGATCAAGATCCTTCCCAGTGGCTTTGTCACCCCTGCCTTGGGGAGTGTGACCGACGTCCTCCCTAGCGGCTCTGTCACCCCTGCCCTGGAGAGTGGGACACCTGTCCTCTCCAGCGGCTTTGTCACCCCTGCCCTGGTGAGGGGGACAAAGGTCCTCACCAGTGGCTCTGTTGCCCCTGCCCTTGGGAGTGGGATCAAGATCCTCCCCAGTGGCTCTGTTGCCCTTGCCCTGGAGAGTGGGACCAACGTCCTCTCCAGCGGCTCTTTTGTCCCTGTCCTGGGGAGTGGAACCAGCGTCCTCCCCAGCGGCTCTGTTGCCCCAGCCACCCTGCCTTCTCTCCAGTGGCTGAGAGTACTCCAGGGAGAAGGCACAGTTGGCCCTTCTCTCCAGCGGCATATATGTTCTTTGGGAGAGGCAGAGGTCGGCTGGGTGAGTGCTGCTCTTGCATGGGCAGCTTGTTTGGTGTTCCGATCTGGTGCTGGCATTGGGAGGCTGGATGTACTGACTAACTTCGGAGTCCACCCGTCTCCTTCTGAAGGGGGAGATATGTCACGGAAACCACCGGGCCCTTGGCTCCTGGAGGGACCTAGGGGCCAGCCCCTTTCTTACAGACTATGGATTCTATGCATGGGGAAGCGGCTTTCCCAGCGTCCCAGTTCCCTCGTGGGTCTAAGTCACCCTGTGCTTCTTGGTGGGCACAGGGTGTCACAGAAAAGGACTGCCCTTGGACTGATTGGTGGAATCAGCCCGGGGACATGTGGTAACGTTCACCTACAGGAATATAACATTTGAAATGTTGATCACTGTGTTGTATATTGTGTAACATGGTGTAATAGTGTGTGTGGTGTCGTACTGTGGGTCCTGTGGAGGTATTTGGTATTTGAGAGCTAGAGTGCAGAGATAATGGGGGTTGGGCATTGCTTCCAATATACTCCAGGTATGTGCTAAGGAATGTTAAAGGGATAGCAATACTTAAAATGTAAAAAAAAATATGTTGTAGAGTTTATCCCCCTGAGTAAAACAAGGGTACTCCCACTGCTGAAAGGTGTTTCATTCAGAAGTTATTAATTTTCAAAGTTGAATTTTTTAGGTGCAATATCACAGTGGCCTGAAATTGTGCAGTGGCGCTGTTGCTACACCATCCTATGGAGATCTATGGTCAACTGACCAGAGCAGTCCATAGGATCGTGTAGCAACAGGGCCATTGCACAATTTCAGGCCACTGTGATATTGCACCTAAAAAATTCAACTTTGAAAATTAATAACTTTTGAATGAAACACCTTTCAGCAGTGGGAGTACCCTTGTTTTACGCAGGGGGATAAACCCTACAACATATTTTTTTTATATTTTAAGTATTACTATCCCTTTAATTGATTCCTGCTGTCCTTCCTTGACCAATCAGGGGAGGTTATTTATGAGCCAGTTACGAATGTCTATTTTTCAAGCCCTAATTTGCATGCTTATCTTGATAAGGGTGTTGGTGGCTGATTGGTCAAGCGTAGAAACACTGTCCCAAGTCCTAGTTTGCATGCTGATCTTGATAAGAGTCTATGTAAGTGTATATAAGTGGTGTGTTTGTTTCAATAAAGGGTTCTGATTCTAAAGCAATAAACTAGTCCTGCCTGGTGATTGTGGAAAATTGTGATATTCCATCAGAGCAGCCTTGCTCAGGATTGAAGGAAACAGCAACTGATGGGGACACCCAGACAGGGGGTCCACTGGTACCGTCACAAAGGCTATGGGCAAACCAGAGAGAATATTTTCCCATCATGTACAGGGCTTAGTAAGCACAAAGCCAAAAAGGGAAAGGGTTATGATGAAATAAAGCACTTGGACCTGATGGCATACAACCAATGGTACTTAAGGAACTTAGTTCTGTAATCGCAAGACCTTATACAAAATATTTAGTGATTCAGTATCATCAGACATAGTCCTCATTGGTTGGAGGAAAGCAGATGTAGAACCATTATTCAAAAAGGGGATAATATCTAAACCAAGGAATTATAGACTAGACCTGTGAGTTTGACTTCAGTAGGGGGTAAGATATTAGAAGAATTACTAGTTGAAGAACAGATCATGTCAAGCTAATTTACTTGCATTTTATGAAAGGGTAAGTAGTAATTTGCACAAGGATATTTCTGTTGTATAGGGGCAGTATAGGGTCAGTGAAAGATCCTTTTAAATATGTGGTTGAGCCCTCAAACCTATGGGAACAGAGTTCCCATAGCTCATAACATACTGGTTCTCTTGCAGTTTGCTTTGCAGATCATGGAGATTGAAGTCAGTGGCATTCTCAGCACACAATGGAATTTCTCCCCTCCCCATAGACGCCCACTGAAGGTGGAATCGCTGACTCAGTACTTCTGTGCAGAGGAAAGAAGTTCCCATGAGCACAGAGTAAGGCTGACAGAACCTAGCTATGTAGATCGCTGTTATCTGCACAGCAAGCTGGAAGAAAACTAGAGAGTTGGGAGCTATGGGAACTCTATTACCTTAGCTCTGAGGGTACAACCAGGGGTTTAGAATTCTATTTTATTGGTCTTGTAATGCCTCTTTAAGCACTTGGGAGCTAGAAAGGCCACTCTATTGGGTTAACATAACTAATTTTCCGGCCCTGTAGTGATGGGAGCACTTGATGAGCAGATAATTGATTTTGTCCATAATCATGTTCCAGGGACAATGTTTCATTTATGGAGAAACGGCTTCACACCTCAGCGTGTTGCTGAACAAAAATTAGCAATGTGTTTCTAAGTTGTGGGCTGTTGGACTGATGCAAATAAAACAACATGTAACAGAGCCCAATGGATCTGTCATTAGTTATTCAGTATTGAGCTTTCCATGATTTAGAATGTGTTTGTAATTAGTAATGGACAGATGAGTTTTCCTTAATAACTGAAATGATATTTTACTCTGAACCGAACTAAGATACATAATCAGAGGACCCTTATGTTGTCCCATGAAAATGCTCATAGTATGCAATAGACCTGTCTACTTATAGGAACAGTATAGCCAAGGTTTGTCATAACACACTCCTACAGCACTTAGGACCTACTCAGCAAGTTAAAGAGATGCAATTCTAGGCAAACCAACTGCACCATAGCAGCGAAATTACATTTTTTTTGTAATGAGAATTGATTTAAATGCTTATTTTATCCTGTTGAAAGCTAGAGAAGATTCCAAAGTATTACAAACCAGAGGCAGAATGGCAGATACTATGCCAACAATATATAAACACATATACATGACGTCTGTCTAAAGAATCCCACCTAGGCATGTGCTCCTGATCATTTGATTGCCAGAGGAGTATGCAACATATTGCTTTTGCAATGCGTTGTGTACCCATCTGGCACTCAAAGGGTTGAATTAATAGAACATTAACACCACACGATAATAAGCCCACCACTCACCTTACTATGGCCAGAAAATCCTAAGGGGCTTTATGAATTTTTGTCATACTTTAAAATCTTAAATCCGTCCTGGATGTCGTGTCCATTGGACATGACAGCAGGACTACTGCATCTAGTGTAGCTCTAATTTTTCCCCTTCCAAACTGTAGCAGGCAGAGTGCATAAACAGCCGAATAGTACTGTTTGATTTGGGAGGAGTTTGAGGTCCAGTAGTCCTTCTAATAACGTTCATGTCCACCTCCATAACATGGAATCCAGGACTAAATGAAGACTGGTTGAAAAAAAAGTACAAGGACAAATCTTATAGTGGCAATTAGCATTTTCTGATCGTAGTAAAGTGAGTGGGAGGTTATTACTGAGAGGTGTTAGTATTCATTTAATATACCCATATCCTATAGACGTAATTCCAATTTAACTATACACAACCCCATTTACTCTTATAGGTCTTAGACTTTATTTAATGTTTATTCCTCCCCCCTGCTCCCATGTAAATCTTAGTCTTCTACTTTCCTCCCATAATGTAACATTTTAATAAAGATCAATGAATTACAGCTTATAATATATTCTTTTGGTAATTACCAAATATCATATTTGACAATAGAACATATCAAATATTACTGAAGTCAGATCCGTATTAATCACTAATACCCAATATTCACATTTCTAGTAGGTATGATGCCAGTGAAGTGGAGATTTGAATTAAGCTGTAAAAACGCTCAGTATTTGCAAAGTCATTAATAATTCATCAAGAGCAATTATGTCAGAGTAGGATAAACACTCAACTTTCCTCAGCACCAGCACTTAAAATCTTTGTATGCATTCAGTGAACCATATAAACACTTGATTAAAGGAAACACCAATTTATTACTGGATAAAAAATAGGAGTAACAAACAACGTAACTAGCTAATGAGTGTAAGAGAGGGTAATTCCTTTACTGCCAGAGGGGTGTGCAGTGCATTGTCTTTGCAGTGTATTGAACACCTCTTTGGCATTCAGATGGTCTAATTGAGGGCTTGATTACATTAGAGCCTAGTTTGTCTCTCATTATGGCTATTTTCTATTCAGAGGTATCGGGATACATCATGCAACTGATTACATTGCAGCGCATTAACACCATTTATCTGTGCACAGTAGCTCGGGTGTTTAAACTATTGGAGGCCATTCAGAATAGAGAAAAACTCCCAAACATTCCCCAGAGTGAGGCCCCAGATGTTCTCAACATAACAATTCATTATGTTCTGTGTGTTTTAACCCTTTGTATGAAGTAAGTCAAATGTGGGGCAGCATAGTGCCATACCAAATTGAAGCCATTTCTAGGGATAGTAATACTTAAAATTTACTAATCCCCATATTGTAGGCATACAAAAAAGAAATTAATTGCCCCCAGTGCCATCTCTCAAACCTTTATGGTTTGAGAGATTATCGCTCGCAATGTCCCCCCTCCCTCCCCTTTCCCTGAAGTCAGAATTGTAGCTGACTGCAGAGGAATCCTGTCGTACGACCATCTGGAGGCTCTGCAGCAGAGCAGAGATCGCTTTAATAAAAAAGAAATCCTTCACTTAAAAGGTCTTCTACGTGTGCTTGCAAACCAAAAATTTTTCAAAACAAGCAGAAAATAGTTTTGGGGAGATTACATCTCCTTGTCAGATGCCTTATTCTATGTCGATCTGGACTTTACCATCGTTGACCTGTATAGATGCTGTTACATTTTCATATATTGAGTGGAGGATATTGATGTAAGCTCTATCTATTCGTTGATTGATCAGGACATCAATTATTGCTTCCTTTTTCACTGAGTCAAAGGCCTTTTCGTAGTCAATGAAGGCAATGAATAATGGAAGGTTGTATTCATTATGTCACTCTATAACTTGTTGCACTTTCTGTATATGGTCCATTTTACTGAAACCGCTCCTGAAGCCTTCATGTTCTTTAGGTTGTGCCGTGTTAAGAAGATAGTAATGTGACGCTATAAATTAATATCCAATTATTCCTTATACTTTTTAGATGTAAAATAACAAACAAAATAAGTATCTTGTAATACCTTTTTTATTGGACTAACATAATTTTGGATTGACAAGCTTTCGGGAGAACCTCACTTTCTCAAGTCTAAAGCATTTCTGGTCCTTTTAGTCAGAAATGCTTTGATAGTCAGTGTCCAGCGTGTGCATGGATTCATCAGTAAAGGTCTATGGCATCATTGAAAGAGTAATGGGCAGGCCACATAGAAAGAAGACCTGATGGTAGATGGACCAAACACATTTTGGAATGGATACCAATAGTAGTCGCCCAAGAAGAAGACCAGAGACAAGATGGTTAGATGAAATTACCAAATTTGTTGGTACACAGTGGTAACAAAAGGCACAGGACCGAAGTTGTTGGAGGCCTTCATCCTGCAGTATGGCTGAAGATCGTGATGATATATATATATATATATAATCATCTTCAGCTGTTGTCGATCCACTGCAGGATGAAGGCCTCCTCAGAAGGCCTTCAGCAACTCCAGTCCTGTCCTTTTTTTTTCCGTGTACCAACAAATTTGGTAATTTCATTTACCCATCTTGTCTTTGGTTTTCTTCTTCTTGGGCGTTTAGTATTGAGTGGAATCCATTCCAAAATTTGTTTGGTCCCAATATATATATATATAATGTGTGTATATATATATATATATATATATATATATATATATATATATATATATATATATATATATATATAATGTGTGTATATATATATATATATATTAGTTAAAATATATGATATTAATAGTGCACAAAATTTTTACTTTTAATGTCTAACTTTCAGATTGCCCAGTATCTTTTACGTATGTGTACAGGCTTTATTCCCTCTCCCTACTGGGAACATTTAGCTACTGCAGCACCCACCAACTGACGGAGCAGGAGTTGCCTGACTGGGAGAAAAAATGGCTGCAATGTAATAACTTAAAAGACTGTTTATAGTGGTGTTCTGTGAGGCATTTTGCTTATTTCTGATGCGTCCTGAGGTGATCTCCCAAAGTCCCGAAAATGGCACAATGTAATATCTCAACCTCAAAAAAAGCTCAAGAGAAGCACTCCTCTTGTACCGATGAGTCATACTACTCACTGTAACTGAGGCATCAGTAAGAAGAACTAGAACAGTTATGGAGCAAACTGACTGCATCATAGAGAACAAATACAATGTCTCTTTGAGTTAAGCAGGATTTTCAACCCCTTGAATTCTATAGAGGTCTCCATTGTACTGTTTTGCAATGTTATAGAAACTGCTCTATCGTTCAAGGGGATGAAAGCCCCATTTAACCCTTTGATTGACAAAGGAGTGTGCAACCTATTGTTTTTACACCTCTCTGGCCCTTAAATGGTTAAATTAGATGGGGTTTGGGGAATTTTTTTATTTCTTCCTTTTGATGCAGTTAGTTTGCTAAAAAATTGCCTATTGTCTTTTCTGCATAAGGACCAATATGTTTTGGCTAAGAAGACATGATTGCATGATACCCTATATTTGTATTCAGCTCTGTACCAGCAAACATTAAAAAACACAAAAACAGACCTGTGCTGTTCCATACTGGTGATATAAATTATAAGCCCTGAAATGAGCCTTTATCATAAGTGTGTTATACTATCACTAAATATAATAATAATTAGGGTTTAAGTTGCGTAGATTGGCCAATATATGTTTAAGCTCACTCGCCACGCTAAGGCACCCTATTAAGAGTGAGTCCTAAACCTAACCTACAAATATAACATTTTAAACATTTACATTAAAAAAAGCTATCTCTGAGGAAACGTCTTAGCAAGCTAAAAGACATTAAAAACAGATTAAAATCATCTTATGGTGGAGCTATAATAGCCCCCCATATCAGGACTCACCAATTGTCCAGCAGATGCCAGTCACAGTGTGTAAGGGAACCTCCCCCACTGCACGGCACCTGAACTCTTCTGGACAAACCATGATTAAAGGGATAGTAATACTTAAAATGTAAAAAAATATATATGTTGTAGGGTTTATCCCCCTGAGTAAAACAAGAGTACTCTCACTGCTGAAAGGTGTTTCATTCAAAAGTTATTAATTTTCAAAGTTGAATTTTTTAGGTGCAATATCACAGTGGCCTGAAATTGTACAGTGGCGCTGTTGCTACACCAGCCTATGGAGATTTATGGTCCCGGGACCAGAGCTGTCCATAGGATCGTGTAGCAACAGCGCCACTGTACAATTTCAGGCCACTGTGATATTGCACCTAAAAAATTCAACTTTGAAAATTAATAACTTTTGAATGAAACAGTGGGAGTACTCTTGTTTTACTCAGGGGGATAAACCCTACAACATATTTTTTTTTACATTTTAAGCATTACTATCCCTTTAAAGGCAATGCCAAGGCTAGGCAAGCCAAGCAAACAAAAAGGCCATATATATGCCCTTAATTAACCCTTTTTGTCCCATAATTGTGTGTGCTAGTGTATAAATTGTGAAATTGAATAGAATTAGAAAAAGAAAAGTGTACAAAACAGAGAGAACTCACAGCGCTAAACCACCAGGATTTATGTGTTTAACATAAAAACTAAATGTTGTGATTAGGGTATGGAACGCAGCGAGGAAAAAGGGGGCATCTTCCAAAACCCCCAGACTTAGGAAAAAACCTAGAAAGAACACAAAAACAGACCTATGCTGTTCCATACTGGTGATATACCAGCAAACATGCGCTTTTGGATTTGGATTTTTTAATTGTAACTCTGTAGGATTCTAGGAGCAGAATACCGTAACATAACATATCATATTGAAGTGTTCCATGAACATTCTCCAGTTGTCTCTGTGTTAATGACTAACTCTGAGTTAAGGGGATTTCCACACTTTGGCATAAAATATTTACACAATGTTTAATGCTGGCTCTCCTGTTATAATAGGACAGACCTCTAATTTTGATTTCCCATTAATAATGAATTATTCCTCATTACTAGCTTAATGGATGCAAAGTATAAATAGTTTATTTCATGCTAACTCCAGAGATGTGAGTGCTTATTGTATTGATTTACTTTGCTGAACCTTGGAAAGTTTTTGAGCTACAGATGTAGGGTTGATCCTGTGCACACACACATGAACCCATATGCACACAAATGTAAATGTCATTTTGCACCAGTAAAAATGGAAGCTTGTATACAGAATTTCATAGTTAGAAAAACACGTAACGTTGCTTACACACAAACACATACACATATGTAATCTTTCTCACATACACAACCATATAAACTTACACACACACACACACAAGTTGCTCACACAGATACGCAAACATAATCACACATGTACATCAATATAAACTTGCACCTAATAAATCATTATAGCATTTATAATTCAGTGTCAGAAATAATAAATTCTGGTATATTAACCTCGAATACACAGCCATGAAAAAAATATATAAGGTGATAAGAAATGGAAGCTATCATGAACGCTCGATCAACACCTGTATCGCCCACACAGCCCTCTGAATCTGAAGAAACCTCAATATCTCACTCTACAGAAATCGTAGCAGGAATCGTCCATTGCCAATCCATTTAACCAATAAAATCGATACACTCAAGGTAGACCTTGATCTGCTTTGCGCAACCAACAAGCTATGCGAGTAACAGTTGTGGAGGTTCAACACAGAGTGTCAGAGGTAGAGGCCACCTTCCTCCTATGTCAGAATCACTGTCCTCACTCCGCCAGCAAGTCGAAGACTTACACAAGATATTAGATGATCCAGAAAATTTGCTTCGGAGAAGCAATATTTGCATCCTGGATCTTCCCAAGAGATGTGAGCGAAATAATCTAGAGACATTTCTAGAGTTTTGACTCAAGGATACCTTGGGCATAGAAGGTCTTTCAACCACATTTCTAATAGAGCGGGCTCATTGGATCCTTAATCAACAACATCCACCAGTTTTGACTCTGACCACTAATTGCTGCAATTCTAGGGACACTATCCTTCAGTTGTATCAACTAAAAGGCAACATTTCATTTGAAAGTCACCAATTATCAATGTACTCTGATTTTTCTGCTGAGGTCCAGAAGCAGAGGATGACACTTAATGCTTTGGAAACTGCATGGTCGGACAGTTGGACAGAGAATGCTTTCTTGTATATTCCTCTTCTTCTCACCCACCTCTTGTTTGATAGCTCTTTAAGATTATAGTTTCTATGGCTGAAATTTGGTCACTTCGGCATGATTGTTCTCAAAAGGGTGGCATGTTGTGACTGATCCAAATATGGTGTCCTCCGCAAATATATTCTAATTATGAATGTATCTGGAGGAGTGAGGCAGAACATATTTGCTATTGATATGTACTAAATGATCCATTGGGAGGGGATGTGGGATCCTGAGTGGGATGACCCATACATTATTATTATTGATACGATATCCATGCCATGGCACTCCTGGATTCTTTATTGTAACTTGTAAAGAGGTATAGTCTCTAGCAGATGCAAGATGTAATGAGAGTAATCTACCAATACGTGCAGTGAAATTCCATTATAGATGGCTCACAATATCATAGCTCTGATATTAACATTTGAGGCAGTCTTCCTATTCTGTGGTCCTCTAAAATGTGTTAAAACTAGACCCTGTTGCTTTTAACACTGTAGCTAATGGGTGGTTGCCTCGGCATGGGCACTACTAGGGGTTGTTATCAGGACGGTTCCATCAGAACATCCCTTTTAGCCTGGGGTACCTATTAATCAGGGCTCAAAATTTCCACTAGCCAATGGCGAGTAGAAATTCAGCCCTGGTGGGTATGTTATGGCTTGCAGTGGTGAGTAATTTTTCAGGTCTGGCTAGTACCAAACAACTTCAGATTTTAAGCCCTGTATTAATTACACATCAGGAGAGGTTGGGGGAAAGTTTATTTAAATGATCATTAACAACTGGCAAACAGGTTTTTAAACCTGACCCGTTTAGGTGATACCTATTCAGTGGCTCCACTGGAGGCCTAAATATCCCCCCATCTCTCTATGCCTTTTTTTTATCTCTCTGAGGTGAAGTTATTATTTTTTCTAATGATTACAATCGCTATTCAGTTTTCTGGCCGACAGTCAGTTGTCCTGGCTTGACTACACATGGTGTGTGGTGAACCCCTATGAGGCGTTTACCCGTGATATATGCCATGTATATCTGTACCCAACTGGGAAATGCGAAAATCATCTGTTATTCACTTGAGCTGATCCTTTGAATCATTGTGAGGGAAAGTGCAACCCTGATAGGGGTGAACCCTACATTATTAATAAGGCTGGGTCACTGCCACAGTGACACTGGAAGCTTCCATTTTGTACATTGTGGAATAATTTGTGTTTGTCCTATATCTAGCAAATTGCAATAACACTTACTGTATAAATGGTCACATGCAAATAAAAGTGTAGAAGTATGAGCACACATATAAAAGTACAATCTCAAGTTGTTGAATTGCATGTGGTAAATTACTTACATGTCACAATGGGGAATGTGTCTCTTTATTAAAGCTCTGCATGTTTTGCCATTACTGCAGTTCCCATGTCAATCCTTTCATTTCGTACATACAATGTACATTGATCACAATTGTGATTGTCTAAGTCTAATCTGGCAATATGAGATGTGTGTGTAATCTTGACTTTATCCTATGTTCCTTCAGGCTACAGAGCTGATTCAAAGAAAAAGAATGACGTCACCTGTAGCAGTAAAGCAAAATCCTAGCAATTTGCAAAAAAGGTAATGTCACATTACATCTCTAACCCTTTGAGTGTCAGAGAGGTATAAATATGTTTATTTATATAGCTCCACAAGTGTACACAGCACTTTACAATTTAGGGTTTAGAAGGTTCACTATCAAAATGTTTCACACTATTGGACAACCAACTAAATGGGGCATTAACGTGTTGTCGGGATGAAGAGGGCAACATGAGAATCTCGCCCACATCAAAAGGGCGAGATTCTCATGTAGTGGGCTTAACCATCGCTCATTTGAGCACCTGCATCAACTTAAAGGAGCAGTAAACTTCTTTTTATGAAAACACATATTTTATGGAGCATTTCCTGCTGAATAAAACAAGGATACTCCCATCACTGTCAGATGTTTTATTCAAAATTTATAGCAGTTTAAATAATCAGGAAGTGAATTTACTGTGTTTACTTCCTGATTGTTCTAACTGACAGGAAGTGACTCAGCAGTTTCTATCACATTCTATGGAGAACTGTATATCTCTGACTTTTCTGACTTTCCTCTCCATTAGAATCTAACAGGAAATCTAATTAGAATTTGACCACTAGAGGGCACTGCTAATGTAAAAAAACATGGGTTTAAACTGTAATAACTCTGGAAATATAAATATCTCGGGAGTGGGAGTACCCTTATTTTACTCAGTAAGAAAATCCCTACAATATATATTTTTTCATAAGAAAAGTTTACTGCTCCTTTAAACATGCCTTGGTGATATTTGAGCTGGGCACCATCAAGCCAGAACAGTTCTGTGTGTACTCCCGCTCTCCTTCCCCTCAATGTCCGCGGCTCATAAAAATAAAAAATCATATCACCATCTGAATTGCGCGCTTGTGTCTTTGATTTATTTTTATTATTATTATGAGCCGCTGACACTGAGGGGAAGGAGGGGGAGTACACACAGAATTGCGCCAATCTCAGATATCACCGAGGTATATTTATGCAGGCGCTCAGATATCACCAAAGTTTGTTTATGCTTAAGCGGGTGCCCATATGAGCGACACTTAAGCCCATGACATGAGAATCTCGCCCTTTTGATGTGGACAAGATTCTCATGTCGCCCTTTTTATCCCGGCGACATGGTTAATACGCTGTATAGTTGGTCGCACAATAGTGTGTGACATTTTAAAAGGATAGCAGTTTAGACAATACAGGGTTACAAGTGATTTGCAAAGTGAAACGCTGGAAGTGAGGTCCCTGCCCGAATCTGACAGTCTAAAGTGGTAATGGGATAAATACAGAGTACATAAGGGTCAAGTGCTGAGTACAGTGCTAGAGTTCTGGTGGTCAGGATAGGGGGACACATAAATAGGATTCTGCTCACAGCAGAATTCAGAAAATATCACTTTTTCAACCTAATTTACTATGTTGCTATATATTATTCCTTTAACTCATTGGATACTAGACTGGTCTCCTACAAATTGAAAAATATGTAATGGATTCATTGTACAAACTAGGTATTAATGGAACACTAAACTCCTATATTAAACCCCCACGTCATCTGGATAGATAATTCTAAAAGATATTACAAATCAATTCTGTGTGGATTTGATCCCTAAAATGAATCTTTAAGTAGAAGTGAATATCATGTCCACAGAGACAGACGTGATACTTTGTTACATGACTCAAGCATCCCAAACGCCTCCTGCTGGCTTCCTTAGAATACTTCAGTAGGAGGAGTTTGGCATCCTGCAAGAAGAATCATGTCTGCCTCAGTAGGCCTGGAGTCCGGTACTAATTAAAGAGTAATTTTGCACAACCAATCCATGCAGATTTGATTGTAGTGGTAATTTTCAGTCCAGATTAAGATACATGGGGTTATTATTAGGTGCTGGTAATGTTTATTTAAACCTATTTATCATTTTCTAGCAAATCCCTGATTCTGGATAATGTGTAATTAATACAGCTCTTTTGCATATTAAACAATTTAGAGAGATTGGCATCTGGTTCAGCTTTAGCAGGGATTACACAGGCAATAACAGATTCTCTAAACTATACAATGTGCTTCAAAGTCTTTATTTACACTGCCAAAAGGGATTTCTCGTTTTGAACAACCTGTCCTAAATCAATTAAGTTTATGTTTTGCTCTAGCCCATAATTGAGATGGTATTTGTTGCATACAAATGCAATTCCTTACAACATACAGAAATAGGAAGAGTTTTAGCTCAACTCCCCAAAAATGTCTGCATCATCTGCGTGTAAACCAGTGTCCTTAAAGGGATAGTAATGTTTCATAATAAAAGCAGCTCTAATTAACCTTCATAGTATTTGGGCCTTGGAGAGTGTTATTTCACTACTGTCAGAGTTGTAGTTCAAGAGTAATTGAATGATAAAGTGTCCCCCTCCTGCCCCTTCTAGTGATGTAACACTGCTCAGCTCAGAGCAGCAGGGAGTGTACAGGCAGATTGCAGAGAGGGACAATCTTCAATTAAGATAAGGGAAAAGCTGAAAAACCTGTCAAGGGGGGCAGGGTTTTCATTGTTCTCATAGGAAGAAGATTGTCCCCTGCTGTTATCTGTCTGGTCTATTGACTTCATTCCACATCTGAGAAGAGATGGCTTACACTAGGTAAAAGGGGCGGGAGGGGAAACTTTATCATTCAATTACTCTTGAACCACAACTCTGTAGGAATATTGACCCTTGATATGAGCTGGCTGGTCTATGGACTGGATTCCACATCTGAGGAGTGGGCGCTTACACTAGGTAAAAGGGGCGGGAGGGGGAAATTTATCATTCAATTACTCTTGAACTATAATGCTCACAGTAGTGAAATAACTCTCTCTATGGCTCAAATACTATGAAGATTAATTGGAGCTGCTGTTTTTGTGAAACATTACGATCACTTTAAGGTGTACTGTACATTACAGAATTCAGTTACTGAGGATGCACATTTCAGAAGTGTTCTGATTCAAAAGAACCCTACTCTACATGCCTCTAATAGCCGCTATGCACAGCAGTTACATACCAGAACCTTAGAAAGACCACATAATAATCTTGTTTGGATCTGCTGCAACAGTAAACGCAAAGATCTTGACCCCCAAAGCATTCATGGGAACAGGCATAGAGAACATGGAAAATATACTGCAGCTATACTACAAGAAACTGCATATATTTCTTATAAAAAACAAAACCAAGAAATTACACAGACTGAGGCAAAAAGCAAGGTATTTAAATGAACCAAAAACAGGTGCAGAATAACTTATTTGTGTTGTCAACCTCTCAAAACACAAGCCAAGCAAAAAAGAGCTAAATGTACTTTCAAATGGACTTTCCTTCTGTCCAACTAAACCTATGGGAAGTGATATAGAGAAGTTCTTCAGAAAGCTAAGACTCAAGGAATTCTTTCATGACAAATGAAAACTACAAATCATCCCAAACCTGAGAACTAACTCACCACTACAACTTTACTACAAAAAATCCACATGAACCCCCCCCTCCACCACCACCACAGATATATAGAGAGCTTCAGAAATAGTCACCTCAACTATACTTGACAATCAATACAAACCGACACACAAACTAACTACCAAAAAGAAAATTCAACCACTAAAGTAGAACTTTCAAGTTGTATAAAGTCGCCCTACAATAATTAAGTATATGGCAACTAGTTTCAGAATAGTTATATTACATCTCAGAAGAACCCGATTCTAAAGTTATCATTAACCTTCAGAGATTGTCAGCCAGGTTAGTGCCGTCTGTGAGCCTGTGCTGTCAGTCCCTTCCAGTTACCTTGTGGTACACTGCAGTGCTTCTTAGAGGAGACTGGGACTAACAATGCAGGCGCGCAGACAAGATGTCTGCACTGATGCCTGGCTTCCGGTCTCCAAAGATTAAGGATAACTTTAGAATTGGGTACTTCTGAGATGTAATAGAACTATTCTGAAGCTATTTGCCATATACTTAATTATTGTAGAGTGACTTTATACAACATGCAAGTTACGCGGTAAAGGACAACAAAAACATAATCATCAAACCAGCAGAAAAAGGAGGTTCGGTATTGATTATTAACACAATATAGAAGAGACACACAGGCAATGGACTGATGAAAGATACCACAGCAAACTACAAGAAGATCTCACATCTGACTACACATGATTCCTGTGGTAGGAAGAGAACAAAGTGCCATTAGTCGGCTGCAACCCACAGTTTGAACTACCGCACAAAATATCAAAAGAGCTATGATAATGCTACTTATTGCTGCCAGATTAAAAAGAATATTCTCCAAACCTCTTCTCCTCTCCTATAAAGAGCCCCAAACCTGAAACAACTGTTAGTAAAGAGCTCCCTTAAGAATACAACAGAAAATAATACTTCACCCTGTCTGCAAAAGAAATGTAGTACCAGTGCACACATAGGTACCACAGATAAAGTGTCCATACCACAATCCAACTAAAACCACAACATCAAGTGCAAATTCTCCTGCAGATCATCTAATGTCTTCCTAATCATGTGTATCAAATGTTCCACACAGGATTATATGTCGGTGAGAATTAACAAACTCTAAGAAAACAAATGAATTCTTGTACATCCAGTCTGAAAAAAGAAAGAGACACCCCAGTGAGTCAAGATTTCTGAAAAACTGGTCACAGCATTAAAGATCTCATGGTGTTTGGTCTTATGGGAAATTTCCAGACACAGAGAGACAGAAAGATCTGGGAGTATAAATTGATAACCACGTTTAACAATCTGAACTGTGACCTAAACTGAGACAAAGTATTTGTCACATTATTCCACACAATGCACATATATTGGGCCCTTTGCGTGCCAGAGGGGTGAGGAACTGTTGATACCTCCTGGTGTCCTAAGATCGAGGGTGGAGAATCCGGCTGCCAGTTTTTGCTTCTTCATCTCTTCTGTGCATGTGCAGATTTTGTGACGTAACGCTGGAGTGCATGTGTCGACATCAGCGTTATGACATCAGCCAACACAGGCCTACTTAAGGAGCATTCGGACCGGATCTGGAAGTGTTACCTGGAGTTTTGTTGTGTATCTCCTGCATTTGATTACTCGGTTTTGAATTTCTTGCTTGTTTGCTCAACATCTGATTCTGCTGAGCCTGCCCTTGACCACTGGCTTGTCTCCTGACCATCAATCCTGCTCAGACTGCCCTTGACCTCTGGCCTGTCCTTTGATTTCTGTTACTTCACTACCTGCCTTGACCACCAGTTGTTTGACTACTCTCCTGGCCAGTTGCTGTCTACCATCACTTGCCCTACTACATTCTCTAGCACCTGCTGTCCCATATCAGGTCCTTACTTCTGGCTGACGTGCCACAATCTCCAGCTTCTCTTTTATTGTGTAGTCCCTCATTTTTATACGTATATGTTTATATCTTTTTATTTCAGTGTATATGTATATATATATATTATATTATATTTACTCTTGTGGTTTATGTACATTCTATATGTATAGGTCTAGACTCCACTCTTCTCTGGTAGTTTTGTCTTTGGTATCTTCCCTGTGGCCCTCCTTCTACGTTCCATTTGTCTTCTTTCCTCATATTCATTTTTCTGTCGTCCAGTACAGGTTACTGGTAACTTTGGGGTAGGCGATCAGCCCCTTTAATAGGCAGGAACAAAGTGACTGCTGGGTGGAGCCTACCTCCTCTCCTTAGATTGCAGCTAGCCAATTCCCAACCAGTAAGATTTGTGCTTCGTTCAAGACACAAGCAAGAGAACAGTTCTGCTACAATTTTAGCTTTTTTATTATTTTTCTGTTAGATATGGAATGCCACCATTAGGCGGATTACCATCACTGACAATTCCCATCACCCAAATGTGGATAGCTCCGTTTACCAGGTGCTTTTTGTGGACCTAAGCCCTGGGGGGAAAATTTTGGCTGCAAGTTCTTCCCCCAGGAGTTGCCCACAGAGGCTTCTTCTTGATATATGGTAATCTGAAGACAGAAGACCTGCTGAAAAAGGTGAGCACCCTTTGAGTGCTGAGGTCCACATGTCCCACACTTCCCCTCTGCACAGGGGTCTCTATTGGAGTTCCTATTACATACTCATGCACTCACTGGATTTATTCTGTATGTCTGTGAGGTGTTTGGAGCAGGTTTCTGTGGTAACTTAACCCTTTTGTTGCTGGTTAGCACGTTTGAGGGGGCTTTGGACACGTTCCCTACTTGGACCACTGTTTATTGGGTCTACTGTTTTATTCTAGTGGGCTTTTGAGTGGTTTTACTTTTTGGTATTCACCTCATTAACTTTATGTTCCAAGGCGCGCATTTACCGCATAGACGCCATTACTCCATTCACTTCTATGGGACTCTACAGTTTGGGACATATCTCTGCAACCGCTCTACGTAGCGAGGTCAGAGATGGCTCATGTTGTGGGTTTTCCCTTGCTCTGTCATCCGGTCAACGTTCTGGGGATGTTGGGGGCTTCTGGCACTGTTGGGTACTCTGTCAGCGAAACAACGTTTCCCATGATCGCCCGCTTTGCGCGCTTGTTTCCGATTGGCTCCCATCTCGGCAGCCATTTTGTGTATTCGCAGATTGAGTATCCTACGCAGGGCTTGGACTCTCCTTCTCTCCTCCGCAGTTTAACCCTTCACCTACCAGATAAGTGTTATTTAGCGTTTCTGGGGTGCGTTTATTCATCATACACACTATTTTGTGGGTGTTTTGATACTTTGACCTCTGAATGACTACTACGTAAGACTCTGGGGCTAAACCTAAGACTAAAGATACTGTGGTGTCTGTGTCCCCCATTGCTCATTGCTCCTCATGTCACTCAGGGTTACCTAGAGAATATTCAGGTCATGTTTGCTCAGAATGCGCTGCTGCCCCTGAATCTCCTGCAGGGGCCTCCAGCCATGCCCTAGAGCCAGTATGGATGCAAGAGTTTAAGGCTACTACCAGGGACCTCCGGTCCACCTTACAACTCCTTCCATCCACTTAACAGGGGGTCTTCCACTCGTGGCAGACCCCCGCCCCTATCAGATTTTCCCTGCCTAAACCGCCAGATGTACCTGATGTGTCTGTCTCCTCTGAGGTGGAGTTGCTGGTGGACTCTGATGATGATGACTGTTCAGCTGTTCCTTCATCTCAGTTTTTTGAGGACTCCTTTGAGGCAGACCTCATTCCCTCGGCTGAGGGCCTGATCAGGGCTGTGTTGTCCACCCTGAACATTCTCTTGGTGCAGGAGGCATCTTCTGACCCCTCTGATGTTTTTCAGGAGCCTGTTAGTTCCCATGCTTGCTTTCCACCTAATCCCACCCTTGACCGCTTGGTGTCAGAGTGGAAATTTCCAGACAAGAAACTATCTGTGTCTAGAAAGTTTGCTAAACTTTACCCATTTTCTGCAACGGCCCTCACTCAGTGGGTTCATCCCCCCAAAGTGGATGCCCCAGTTTCCAGGCTTTCTAAGTCCACTGCCTTGCCAGTGGCTGATGTCTCTGCTCTCAAAGACTGGATGGATAAGAAGCTTTTTTTGGGGTCCTGACAGCAATGCATTGTAAAGTAATGCTTTGCGCTCCCCTCTAGCACTCGGGGGGTTAACCAATACATTCCAAATGCTTAGCCATGTTCAGATGCATCCACAAACTCTTCACACACTAAATTTACTGGAGCTATTCACACATCAAGGGAAATAAATATTTTAACACTTGGCCAGCTACAAAGAGATGCCTCTACTGATGTCTAAGGAATAATTTACACAGACCATGGTGATAAGAGATTCACCTCCAGTGAAATTTAAAATTAAAAAAAGAATTATAAAAAATAAATATATACTAAGGGACAAATAACCACTTTTTGAGCTAGACACATGCACACTACATTGCTCTGCACACCCCTCTGACACTCCTGCGGTTATTGGTTAAAGCGATTTATCCTTATTTTCTTAATAAGCCATGTTGTATGTTTTTTCTGCTAATTAGTCATTTGATTCAGTTCTTTAGCTATTTAACTTGTATCCTGAGGCATTCAGACAAACTTGCAATTAAGTGTCAGTAAGAGACAAATAAATGATGTATGAGCACTTTGAGGAATATTGATTGTGTACAAATGGTCTTGGAGATTCGTACTTCCATGTGTGTGATCAGGTAATGTGCAGATGTCTACCTGAATGGGACATTATTGTGTTACGTGTGCTAAGATTAACACTGAATCCTCTCAGTTGCTGTGGTAGTGACACAGATGGCCACCCACAGCCGAGTAGGGACCTGGGTTCGGGGAGTCATGCCAAAGAAGGCTTGGAAGCCTTAGGCTTGGAGGAGACCTTGGGCTTCCATTGGTGTTTGGGCTTGGAAGAAGAATGCAGAGATGAGGGAACCGCCTGGTTCCCCGGACATGTCTCAGACTGGAAGGAACGAAAAAGCCGATTACGCTTGAGAGGTATCTTCTTCATGGGGACCAAAGGCAGAAGGGTACTCTTGCCCCCTGTGGCCTCACTAATCAGATCCTTAGGATCTGGCTTAAACAAAGAGGTACCCTGAAAGGGTAGGGAAAGTAAAGCTTTATTGGAAGCAGTGTCAGCAGACCAGATCTTGAGCCAAAGCGCTCGTCTGGCAACCACAAACAGATGGCATCAAATAAGGCAGCAGAAACATAGTGCTGGGCCTCAGAAATGTTGGCAAGAAGCCTCAACATATCCGAAGTAGGAGCACCCTGACGGACAGCAAGGGTGGGCTGTTCAGTCCAGACCCCAATGGCCCGGTTCACCCATGCTGCAGTGAACGCTGGACACATGGCAGTACCAGCAGTGGCAAAAATGGACTTGAGGGAGACCTCAAGTTTCTTGTCAGTCCAGTGTTTCAGAGTGGATGCATCAGCAACTGGCAAGGCAGTGGACTTAGACAGCCTGGAGACAGGAGCATCTACTTTGTGGGGATGAACCCACTGAACAAGCGCCGCCTCAGAGAAGGGGTAAAGCTTAGCAAACTTCTTGGAAACAGAAGGTTTCCTGTCCGGAGGCCTCCAATCATCAAACACAAAGCGGTCAAGAGTGGGGTTAGGTGGAAAACAAGTATAGGCTCCTGAAATACATCAGAGGGATCCGAAGAAACCTCCTGACCTAAGGGAATGTTTTGGGTAGTTAAGACGGCTCTGATCAAGCCCTCAGCCAAGAGATCAGGATCAGCCTCAAAGGGGTCCCCAAAAAACTGAGAGGAGCCCACAGCAGAACATTACTCAACATTTGAATCCACCAACAGTTCCTCCTCAGAGGAATCTGATACGTCAGGTACTCCCTGTGGTTTTGGCAGCGAAGATCTGATGGAAGAAGGGGTCTGCCAGGAGTGGAAGACCCCCAGTAACTGGGACATGTGGACCTGCAGCACTCAAAGGGTTGCTCACCTTTCCTGCAGATCTTCTGTCTTCAGATTACCATGTATTAAGAAGAAGCCTCAGTGGGCAACTCCTGAGGAAAGAACTTGAACCCAAGATTTTCCCCCCAGGGCTTAAGGTCCACAAGAAGCACCTGGATACTGAGCTAGCCACATATAAGGGCATTGTCAGTTATGGTAATCCGCCTAATGGTGGTATTCCATATCTAAAAGAAAAAAAAAAATTAGCAAAAACTATAGCAGAACTGTTCTCTTGCCTGTGTCTTCACCAAGGAAAAAATCTTACTGGAGCTGACTGGCTAGCTTCAGCCAAGGAGGGAAGGTAGGCTCCACCACCTCCATTCACTTCTAGAATTGTTTCTGCCTAGTTAAAGGGGTGGATTGCCTGCCCAAAGTTACCAGTAACCTGTATTGGACGACAGAGAAATGTATGTCCGCTGCGATCTTGTGGAGTATGGCGCGCACACATTATATCACAAACTTTCTGTGGAGCATATATTAGAGTTCCATCACAGTTATCCAGGCACCAAAATCTGGTTTTGAGGAGGCCAAAGGCGTGTTCTGTAGCATTTCTGGTCCTCACGTGAGCCTCACTGTAGTGATGCTATGCCTGTGTTTTAGGATTTGGGACAGGTTTGAGGAGCCACGGTTTGCAATCATATCCTGCCTTCCCTGTGGAAAAGAAATTACGTCGTAACACATGTTCCACATGTTTATATGGATGATGTTGTGTAATGGGGACATCTTGTGTCTAATGACCATGCTAAGCTGGGGATTTCATTAATCGTGGCAGTGCCCGTGTATGGTATGTGATGTGTATATTGCTCAAGAGTCACCCTCTTGTATAGGTCCCATTCTCAAAGTCACAGTAGACAGAAGAGTGCCTGAGGATGTAGGGGTCATGACAACTGCCAAGATAGGAAGCACAGACATGAGTGATCCTCATGTTGTCATCAGGCTGTATCTGAGCATTGATGGAGTGGAAATTCTTTCAATTTATGAACACATGGCACTCATTCAGATGAGCTTTTATGTGCAAATGTGTACACCCATGACTCTGGGTATGCCTCTCCTTGTGTAAAACTCCTGCTTGTCATGTGCCCACTCCATCTGGGTGGAGGGGTAGTGGATGTACCTCTTGACTTTTCTCTTGAAGGTTGTCAGCACCTGTCCCAACACCCTGGAATAATGTTGCCTGGGGCATCCCAGAGACATATCCTTCAGTGGACTGGAATGATCCAGTTGCCATGAAATGGATGCCACATTGCAGCTTCTCCATGCTGGACTGTCATCTGTACTCCTGTGCTGCTCCACAGGTCCCTGTGGCACCTGTGGCTGGCAGAGATCTGGTTGAAGCAGCTCAGGTGCTGCTGTCTGGCCTGGTTCTCCTCGTGGAGACCCCATTGTGGACAACACTGAAAATCAACTTGGGAATACATAATCTGAACAGAGCTTTGATAATCAGTGAAAAGTTGAACACTGGCTATGTTTTTCAGCCAGGCACAAACTTGAGAATGCCTGATCCGGTGATTGGATGCTTTGAAAGACTATGTAATTGGTCCCCACCCCTAGCCCAGGGGTTGGAGAGAATATGGAAGATCAGTAGTCTCATATACCTAGTTGTCTGATATATCCAGCGTACGGGAGGGGACTGAGGGTCTGATGGACTCCACCTAGAGGTGGGCAAAAAGGGAGAAAAATTTCCTGCATGAAAAATGGACGATTTTCTCTTTTATCATGAAAGTTTTCTCCAGTACCAAATTTTCCTCCTTTTTGACTCTTCCAGCAAATTTTTTGCCAATTCCAACACGTTTTTCTCCTATTCTAACACATTTTTCTCATATCCATCACATTTTTCTCATAGGTTTCCTATGGTGCAGCATTTTCCAGCACAATATTACTTCTTCTGAGGGCCCTAGTCGAGAAATAAGTAGCTGGTTGTGAATCCTACAGCAACATCTACCTTGAAAAATGTGTTAGCGTTTGTCCTTTGCCCACAACACTAACTTCCTTCTTAAAGGGATAGTAATGTTTCATAATAAAAGCAGCTCTAATTAATAATCATAGTATTTGGACTTTGGAGAGTGTTATTTCAATTCTGTCAGAGTTGTAGTTCAAGAGTAATTCAATGATAAAGTGTCCCCCTCCTGCCCCTTTTACTGATGTAATACTGTTCAACCAGATCAGAAGGGAAGTGCCCAGGTAGATTGCAGAGAGACAGTCTTCAATTAAGATAACGGAAAAACCTGAAAAACTTGTCAAGGGAGGAAGGGCTTTCATTGTTCTCATAGGAAGAAGATTGTCCCCTGCTGTTATCTGTCTGGTCTTACAACCAGATTCACATCTGAGAAGAGATGGCTTACACTAGGAAAAAGGGGCGGGAGGGGAAACTTTGCTTGTGAATATCTCTTAAACCATAAAGGTTTGAGAGATAAGACTTATATCGTTCTTCATGTTTTTTTAATTCCTACAAAATAAAATAAAGTTAAAATTAAGTATTACTATCCCTTTAAGTGACACTGGAACATGTTCATCATGATGTCAAGTGATAAAAAATAAATAAAGTACAAGATACAATGGACAGATGTGTATGATAGTGGTGGTGGGGGACTGGTGTGGTGTGATTGGTGGATCCTTGACAAATTGCATCCACCCCAGGAGGAGACGGATCATCGTCATTATTGCACATACTGCAGTAACCATTGCTGCAGTCAGTTTTTGAACTACCGCTTTACTCCCACGTCCCTGCACTGATCCACCTTTCACCCTGCTGCTTGTGCGTTTGCTAGACATTACTCAACTACTGTGTGTTTTTACTCTGTACAGTACTTCTTTTGGAGTATGATGTCTTGTCTTAGCCCTCAACACAATTCTCAGTTCCCTAATACAGAGAACAAATGTCTTAACTAAAAGACTCCCTAAACTAAACTTCAATTCCCCTTTATTTGACTATGTTCTCTAGATCAAAAACATGCTGCTCTCTCCTCTCACAAACACAAAATGGCTGCTGTGAGAGCCTGGCACCCTATTATACGGCTGTAGAAAGCTAGTGAAAACTTGTGTGTGATGGGGAAAATGTTTTCTTCCCATTGATTTTCAATGCAATGAGCCAGATGATAAAAGCGTAAAAACGTCACTTTTCATGGGAAATTATTTGCCAAGTGGGGAGTGTCATCGTTTGCCGATTTTGGTTTGAGGTGAAAGCCTATTGGTCTACAGAATGGCTTGGGTTACTCATCTGGTTTGCACACAGGGTGAGGGCCTGGGGTTTTACAGCCACTCCATACGGCTCAAGTGGGGTAGATTAGACCCACTCCCAATTTTGTTATATGGGATGGGGGTCAAGGGCAGGTATATTATTCCTACTTTTACAACATGCACACATGGGTTTTGAGAAGGCGTATAGGATATGACTTTCTACAGACTAGTACCTTTTCTAAAGCTACTTAAAACATATTTTTTAGATTAAATTATGAGGAAATGTTACATATTTTAAATTGAGAATGTTATTGCCATGGTTACATTTCAATAATTTTGTGTTTTTAAGTGAAGTGACAGTTCATCTGTTTAACCTGTCATTTCTCTTGAAAGCAACGTTGTGTTAAAGGGACACCATCATCTGAAAAAAACATTGGTGAGAGAGCTTTAAAAGTCACATATATGTTGTATCAGACATGTTCTATTTAAAAAACTAGTTTATTAATTATTTAGATACATAAATGATGCTACCATGCAGGCACTTACTTTGCTAGCAGTATATTTCCCCCCACACTATTTGACACAGCGTAGGGTCAAATATCAGTGAGTGGGGAGGTAATGGAGGGCTGAAACAGGAAGTGCTTGCATGGCATGCCTTACTTAGCAGAATCTATAGATCTAAATAACTTGAAATTTGGTGTTCTAATTAAAAAATGGCTAATACAACCTATATGTGATTTTAAATGATCTTTCAAAATCACCAAAGTTGTTTTAGTTGATAGCATCTGTTTAACACCTTCAGCACTCCAGCTGTTGGGGAATACAACTCCCATTATCCTCAACCAACCATTGGCGGGTTGGGAATAATGGGAGTTGTAGTCTTCACAATCTGGAGTCCCAAACATTGCCCATAATTGTTCTATAACGTTAAAAAAAATGCAATCTAAATCCACATAAGCACCCTTGTTAACCTTTAAAGAATCCATCCCATAGTAGACCAGTGTACTTTGGTAATTATTCAAGTGCAGAATTCACTAGCATACTACACTTGGTTAACCGGAAATTAAAGGGATAGTAATATTTAATATTACACATAACTCAGAACGTTCTGCTTGTGTAATAGTACTCCGCAATGTTCATAGGCTTCAAAAGTTGCTAGTTATAGTATAATAATATGTTGAAGATGGTTCCTTCCTCCCCTTTCCCCATTTAGTAGCCTCCTTCCCTCAGATCTGAAGTCCGGTCTCCTGACTGGACAGATCACAACGAGGGACAATATTTTCTCATCTGGTATAAGGAAGAACCTGCATTAAGGTTGTCCCTCATTGTGGTCTGCTGTTGGATCTGGGACAAGTATGCTGACATCGGGGAAGGGGCAGGATCATCTTCAACATATTATTACACTGTAACTAGCACGTTTTGAAGCCTATAAACATCGCACAGCAGTACTATCACACATGCTCAACGTTCTGAGCTATGTATAATATGAAACATTACTATTCCTTTAAGAATGATCTCCAGATTTGTATATCCTATAGAATAATTCGTTAAGGTATGTTTGTCAGAAGCCGTCATGTGCAGTAGAGACGGCTGCACGTGCTGCAGTCATGCACAGTAGCGACTGCCCGTATTGCAGCTGATACGGAGCGGGGTGCTCCGAAATTCAGACCTCTCTGTGCACCTTCCTGGGACCCACTTTCCTAGGAAGGTGCGCCGAGAGGACTATGGTCTGAATTCGGAGCACCCGCTCTGTATCAGCCATGACGTGGGCAGTCAGTACCGTGCATGACTGCAGCACCGCCAGTGTGGGCCCATGTAAATGGGCTTTAAAACTAGTAGTTTTAATAATAAAATAATAGCTGTATCGTATGTACACAATTATGGAAATTCGCCTCATTTGTTTAATCTCCAACATATTCATCTAAGAGTAATGTAAACTAACCCTTGCAATGAGTTGGATACCTCAATGGCACTCAAGTGTTACAGCTGCCAAAATATGGGGCCATAAGCACAAAAGCAAAAAGAAGCAATACTGGGCCAAACCAAGATACTCATAGGGGACAAACAAAAATTTCCATTGATTTTACTTCCTTAACCCTATGCGTATCCCTCTGGGTTAAATGCCACCGTAGCCTTTGCATTGGAGACCTGTCTTGCATTCAGTGACTTAAAGCGGAACTTTCAGCTATGTATGGCGACTAGCTTGGAAATCCATGTCTTACCTTTAAAAAGTTGCAGATTCGAAAGAAATCTTTTTCAGTTTGGAGACCGGAAGCCAGGTAACAGCACAGACATCTTGTCTACAAGTAGACATTGAGTAGCACTGCAGTGTGCCACAAGGTAACCAGAAGGGACTGACAGTGCAGGCGCGCAGACCGCACTAACCTGGACGTCAGGATTACTTTAGAATCTGCGACTTTGTAAAGGTAAGAGATAGATTTCCAAGCTAGTCGCCATGCGCTTAATGAATGCATGGCGACTTAGTAATAGCTGAAAGTTCCGCTTTAAATGTAACTCTGGGGCAGACCACAACATAGGGGACACCTAAAATTCCAATGGTGTTTTAAATCTGTTAACCCTTTGAGTGCCAGAAGGGTACGGAACTCATTGCTTTGCAGTGCATTCCGTACCCCTCTGGCATTCAAAAGGTTAAATGCTAGAGAAGTCTTAGCTGATTTGCAAAGCAATGCAATAAGGACCTCTGTAGCACTCAAGGGGTTAAAAGCACCATTTAAATCAATGGAAACGTTGGGACGTTTAATTGTTCCCTGTGATGCAGATGGTTTGCCCATACTTGCTCTTCTTTGACTTGGTGCATATTGACAATAATGACATAAATATGAAAAGTAATTCTATGTCTATCCCAAATCAATTCAATAACACTGCTACATTTTATAGCATCTCTGCCGGTGTAAATCAATACCCCATATACGTGAGTGTATGCACTTCTCTGAGCCAGTAATTAGGAGATATCAAATTCTCTGTAAATCAAAGGTCATGATTTACTGAGGCGGATTTACTAAGAGACATGGCCCAACCCTGGACGTAAGAAACTGCAGAATAAGGGACTCATTAAAATTCCCCAAATTGTCTTTGATTTAAAACCTCCTGCCACTATGTTGTAAAAGCCAAATTAGAAAAGAAAAAGTATCTATAAACAGCAGTAAATCCAGGTTTGGTAGCGTGATAGATGCAAATGATTAAAAACAAAATTAAAATATTAATTTTATTAATGCTAATAACTAAAATAAAGGTAAATTTAAAATAAAATCTGCATATGATCATATAGTAAATCCACCCCCATCAGGACCCCAGACTCCACCCACTTCAGGACTGACTACACTATTGAATATTTGTCTTGTCAGTCTAAAGTATATTATAGTGAAACAAAAATGTACAGTGGATGGATTGTAATGCTTGGTTGGTAGAAGAATTCTAACTTAGAGGGATAGTAAACCCATATAAAAACGACAGGCTTTATTGTATTATGCACAAGAAAATAAAATTATATATATATATCTCCACATATCTGCTTCCCTTGCTCCACTCAACTCAATATGCTGCCACCATCCATTCCCTCTACTCACTCCTTCCAGAGACATCTGTGATGTCTGTGCAGCAGGCGTGTGCTTGCATTTGCAGCCCTCTTCCTGTATCCCACTGTGAGGACCTGTGTTAATTCAGGATAATGGTAGTGCCATTTGAGGGCCTGAAGGTCCACACAGGGCAACACTATAGTTTCAGTACGTTGAGGTCTATGCATGGGATCTACTAATGTTTTTTGGTTGGTAGAGGTAAGGAAAACAAGGATGTGTATTATACATAGGCACTTATGTTTTCCCCTTAAACCTTGGGTTAAAGTGTTAGTAATGTCTAAAAAAAAAGTTTTTTGCATTTAGAAGAGCTTAAAAAGCTGAGCTAAATGCAAAAAAAGTATGTCTCAAACCGCTATGGTTTAAGAGATACGGGCGTTTAAAGTTCGCTGTCTCCTACTGACAGCTGTAAAGCTGTCAGCAGGAGATTTGTGTCGGTCGACACGGTGGCGCTTGAGAAGTGCCACAATCTCGTTACTTACAAGGAATCCCTTCATTGGAATGGTCTAAAACGTGTGCCTGAACACCAGACACACGTTTTAGACCATTTCAATGAAGGGATTCCTTGCAGGTACACGTTTTAGACCATTCCAATGAAGGGATTCCTTGTAAGTAATGAGATCGCGGCACTTCTCAAGCGCCTCCGTGTTGACCGACAGATCTCCTGCTGACAGCTTTACAGCTGTCAGTAGGAAACAGCGAACTTTAAACACCTGTATCTCTTAAACCATAGTGGTTTGAGAGATACGTTTTTTTGCATTTAGCTCAGCTTTTTAAGCTCTTCTAAATGCATAAAACTTTTTTTTAGACATTACTAACACTTTAAATTTACACCTGCGTATTATACACAGGTGCGTATTATACCTGAGATTTTACGATATATTGTACAATCGCAGATACATTTATTTTTGGACATTACTATCGGGTGCACTTTATGTTGTACATCACTGTTCTTACTCAAACCTTTTTTTTTTTTTTTCAGTTCTAAAATAACTGAAAAGTTGGAAGTGGACCCAAGAGCACATTCATTTCCTGACGTGGCAAATATCATCCAGGACAACAAGTCTACGGCTTCAGGACCACTCCAGTTACAGAAATGTACATTAAAAGCTACAGAGACTACCGGAGACTTCATGGACAACCCACATGTTCCACCACTTATTTAATTTATAAAATGTGATCATTTATTTTCCTCAATATAGGGCTATTTGCACAAAGGCAAATAAACATCCTCATTCCCTTAACCCTTTGAGTGCCAAATTTGGATAACCTTCTGGCACTCAAATAGTTAATTGAGTCTTTCACCTACTTAAATACTAGAGGCTCCAACACATTGCTTGTCATTGCAACTGTCTAGCATTCAAGGGATTAAAGGGATAGTTATAGTTAACCCTTTGAGTGCCAGAGGTGTATGCAACACATTGGTCTCAAAAGGTTAATTTGTAAAAGAATATATATTTTGTGTTTATCCCCCTCAGTAAAACAAGGGTACTTCCACTGCTTGAAAGTGGTTTATTCAAAAGTTATTACAGCTGAAACATCATTTTTTTTAGATGCAGTATCACAAGGGCCTGAAATTGTACAGTGGCGCTGTTGCTACACCATCCAGTGGACAGCTCTATTCAGTTGACCATAAATCTCCATAGGATTGTGTAGCAACAGCGCCACTGTACAATTTCAGGCCATTCTGAAAAATTAAAGTTGTAATAACTTTTGAATAAAACACCTTTCTGCAGTGGGAACACCCTTGTTTTACTCAGGGGAATAAAAACCCTACAACATTTTTTTTTTTTTTTTTTTTTTACATTTTAATATCACTATCCCTTTAAATCCATTTTGTTTTGTCTCTTATGCTGTTGTTGGTTTCCCCAGAATTATTCCACTTTTGACTTTGTGAATATGACCCATCCTTTTCTATGTTTTAATTTTTCATATGATAACATGAACCTGCCATTATTTGTCTAATACAAATTGTTCATAAAATAATACCAGTTAATCCTGATTAAGAGTAGGGGTGTTAAATCTAATTTTGGTAAATAAAAAAGAAAAGCATCTAGACTTATTTTTTTCTAAATTATTTGTAATGTATTTGCTCAATACAAATTACTGTAATTATTACTGAATGTATAATTGACAGAGCTTATTTTGCGTGCTCACTTTGAATTATCTAAGGAATTGTTCTATAGTAGAAGTAGATTTAATTCATTTTAATTTAATCTTGAGATTAAAAGTAACATGGGGGAAATGTTTTAGAAAATGCCTATTTGTATTAATTTTTCATAATCACAAAAGTATGCTTGTCCTTGCCTTTTCAAGAATCCTTATGCACAGCTGGATTAGTGAATGAAGCAAGTTTTGAGACATGCAGAATAGTGTAAAGGGATAGTAATGTTTCACATCTTCATAGTATTTGGGCCAGGAGAGTGTTATTTCAATACTGTCAGAGTTGTCATACAAGAATAATTGAATGATTAAGTATCCCTCTGCCACCCCTTTTACCTAGTGTAAGCCACCTCCCCTCAGATGTGGAATTGCAGCAAGGGACAATCTTCTTACTGTGATCATGTGGAAAACCCTGCCCCCTTGACAGGTTTTTAGGTTCTTCCTTGTGCTCACTGAAGATTGTCCCTCTCTGCGATCCATCCAGACAGTCTTGCTGCTCTGAGTTGAACATGCAACCCCCACAGCCAAGCCCAACATAAAAGAAGCAGTAAAGTTAATAAGAGGAACATTGATATAAAGAGTTTTGAGTAAGGCCACAGCGGTAAGCTTGATGGAGAAGATGTGGTGTCCACGCCCAATGTGCAGGGTCTATGAAGAGTGTAAAGGGTGTGTACTCAGCCATAAATTCCAATTGTGGAAATATAGAGGAAGATTGTGAGTAATCATGGCCTAACATTTTCCATAAGAAGTTGGTAGTTGACAATAGAGTGCCAATGAGAGTGTGGTACTACTCGGTTTCTATAAACTTGCATTTCTAATGCCTGTGTAGAGTGTCCTATATATTTGGTTATTGTATTGCAGAGCTAATGCTATTAAGGTGGAACTACCACCCATCACAATCTTTAGCTTCACTAAGTCCCCATCTGGCGACTAGCTGCTTAGTAGCGCTAGTCGCCAGAATAATTACCTTATTTTGGAGCGCGGACATCTTGCCATTGTGACATCCGTGCGCCTGCGCTGTCAGTCCCAGCCGGGTCTAGTAGGTGTTGCTAGGAGCCATTTGGCTCTGGTTGGGACTAACAGGGCAGGCGCGTGGACGTCACAATGGCAAGATGTCCACGCTCCGTCCTGCCTGTCACCTATGGAAGACAGCAGAAATCTATTAAATAAGGTAATTATTCTGGTGACTAGCGCTAGTAAGCAGCTAGTCGCCAGATGGGGACTTAGTGAAGCTAAAGATTGCGTAGGGTGGTAGTTCCGCTTTAATGTCCCATTGTGATTCATAAAGGCTAATATCTCATCTTCGTTCCATTAGCAGACAATAAAATGCTAGGGGGTAGATTCACTAAGGGGTGATAATGTGGAAATAACTCCTCCTTCAATTCCTATGTTATTATATGGAGCCTATGCACAAAGATTTCTCAAGTGGAAGAGATCTTTGGCTCTACAAAATAACATAGGAACTTGAGAAGTGATGTCACTAGAGTAGTCATCTCCGCCTCCTTATGATCTCTTAGTGCATCTTCCTCCACCAAAAAAAAAAATCCCATTGCATTCCAGTGGGGTATGCAACACATTGCACAGTGTTGCATCCCCCTCAGGAGCTCCAATTAACCTTCATAGTATTTGAGCCATAGAGAGTGTTAATTCATTACTGTGAGCGTTGTTGTTCAAGAGTAATTGAATGATAAAGTTTGCCCCTCCCGCCCCTTTTACCTAGTGTAAGCCTCCACTCCTCAGATGTGGAATCCAGTCCATAGACCAGACAGCTCACATCAATGGTCAATCTTACTACTGTGAGAACAATGAAAACCCTGCCCCCTTGACAGGTTTTTCAGCTTTTTCCCTTATCTTAATTGAAGATTGTCCCTCTCTACAATCTACCTGGACACACCCTGCTCCTCTTAGCTGAGCAGTGTTACATCAGTAAAAGGAGCGGGAGGGAGATACTTTATCATTCAATTACTCTTCAACTACAACTCTGACAGAATTGAAACAACACTCTCCAAGGCCCAAATACTATGATGATTAATTAGAGCTGCTTTTATTATGAAACATTACTATCCCTGTAAAGCTAACACAATACCATTAACATTAAACACTTGCCTGAAATGCTGACATCCAGCTTGGTCTCCTGCACCCTGATCTTCCTCTTTAATTCTTCTTCTGTAAGCTTCTATTGTCTTCTTCATCTGTCATCTTCTTCTTCATCTGTTATCTTCTGTTCTTCATCTGTCATCTTCTTTAAACTTGGTGTTGGTTTCCCCAATTAAAGATAAATAAGTCTTATAATGAATATCACCATTAAATTGCCATTGGCAGCAGAAAAAAGAATAAAAAGGCCCCATTCTGGTACCTTTCAGGCCATTGCCCGACCCCCACAGAGGGAAATTTGAACAGAGAATGGCTTTTTTATGGCTGGAGGGATGACAAAATGTGCAATCATAACCTCTCCAGCTAGAAGCTGATTGGCTGGGAGGTGGGGTTACTGTGTAACCAGACATCCCAGCCAGTGGTAGAGCAGGAACCATTTTGAACAGGGACTGGCCATATAAAAGCCAGTACCTGTTCAAATTTCCTTTGCTGTGGATCGGGCCCCAAAGGCATTACCATGGGGGCTTTTGTTTGTTATTGGAGGCATTCATTTCAAGACTTATTCCTCTATAATAGGGGCAACACCAAGTTTACAGAAGAAGATGACAGATGAAGAATAAGAAAGAAGCTTACACAAAAAGTATTACAATGGAAGACCAGGGTGCAGAAGACCCCTCTGGACATCAGACTTACAGGCAGGAGTTACAGCTATGGGATATGGGTGACAGCATAGTTTTAGGCCTAGTATGTGTAAAGTTTATTGTTAATATTAGGTGTAGTGTAGTGCCAAGGGTAGGGTTAGTGTTTGGGAGGTGAGGGGAGGGGTCTCTTGTTACCACACACTCAATGTTTGACACTATGTCAAACACCGAACGTTAGCTAGTTTCCTTTGATATTCCCATTTTTCATTCTATTTAGCGTGCACTGTGGGGAAAAATTATTGCAAACACTGGGCCGCAATTTAGGTTATGTGGGCCAACTCTCGTTGTGGTTCATGCTGGCAGGGCAATTGAATTCTGATGGTACCACTGTGTGTGTACCATTTGGTTTTCATTTGTGCCGTACCATGTGTTTTACTGCTGGTAATTGAATCGAGCCCATAGTCTCCAGTTCCTGTTTTAGTCTATGGAGCCTTAGGTGGGATTAGGGAGTGATATAGAGGAGAAAAATGCTGCAGTTCATGTGGAGCCTATGCGCTAAGGTCAGATAAAATGTAATAAACAGCAGGTAATTTCTCTAGTGAGATAAACTCCCCAGTCCTGTATTATTATATAGAGCTTGTGCTCAAGCTGGAGCAATGTTAGTGTGCAGGCACCATACAATAACTTTGGAGTTATTT
Source organism: Rhinophrynus dorsalis (assembly GCA_037306005.1). NCBI lineage: Eukaryota > Metazoa > Chordata > Amphibia > Anura > Rhinophrynidae > Rhinophrynus > Rhinophrynus dorsalis. Next base: position 33,090,225 of record CM074723.1, read on the forward strand.
ATCACACTAAAAAGTTTATCTCCTCATTATCAGATCTTTATCTCACCTTAGTGTATAGCTTCCATGAAGGGACAGATTTTCATCCCAGGCTCCCCTAGGAAAGGCACTCTGTGTCCTTAATCCTGTGAGTGCCAGAGGGGTATGCAACCATTGCTTTGCAATGCGTTGCTTATTCCCCTGGCATTGAAAGTATTGACAACTGCAATCCTTACATGGTCCCGCCCACAGTCGCATCCACTATTTCCTGGCACAGAAATACCCCTGGGCTAAAACAAAAAAAGCCAATAAAAAGGCTTTAACACCTTGATTTACAGAGAGATTGCTGGATATTGCTTTAGCACCCAAGGGGTTAAATAATAGCTTGTAAAGGGGTATAAAGCTGTTGCAGTGACATTGAAATTGCTCTTGTCACACCCACAATTCAGAATTGTGGGTGTGGCCAGCACAGCTGAGGCACGTCCCTCAAAATTTGAAGCTCTAGGCAGATACCTACTTAAATCTGGTCCTGGTTCCACAGGATAACACAGGAACTGGAAAATGTATATCTTCTATCTTCTTTATCATTCCTTAATCCCACTGTAGTGCATGGGCTCCACTGAATAACACAGGAACTGGAGAATGTGTATCTTCTTTATCACTCCTTAATCCCACTGTAGTGCATGGGCTCCACAGAATAACACAGGAACTGGAAAATGTATATCTTCTATCTTCTTTATCACTCCTTAATCCCACTTAGGTGCATGGGCTCCATAGAATAACACATGATCTGGGGCTCAGTACTATTCCCCCTCTATGTTTTTTAAACCAGCAGTGGTGGTTTTGACAGAACAGTTTGCTATACTATTGACTGCTCTGTCAACAACCACCGCAGAACAAAAATTCCAACAAATACAAAATATGCGCCCATTGGACATCACATAAAATAAGCAGAATTTGCTATCCTATTCCATGCGGTGTCATGTTAACCCCTTAGGGACCCTTGACGTACCAGGACCGTCAAGGGTAAACTTGCTCGAACGACCCTTGACGGTCCTGGTACGTCACGTACTTTTTACTTACACCGCTCTACCGGGAGCGCTGTAAGTAAAAATAGGGCATGAAATAGACCGCTCCAAGATCGGAGCGATCTGTTTCAAGCCCCATAGTGACGCGCCGATACACGTGACAGGTCACGTGTACCGGCTCATCAAAGTGCCCCTATGCGGACGTTATGGGACGGAAATGTCCCATAACCTCCGGTCCTTAAGGGGTTAAGGTCCGCACGTTTCATGGCATAAAAACTGCGCCATGAAAAGGAGGTACAGAGACACTAACGTGAAAACCACCAGTGTGTGCTAGAAATCTGTTTTCCAACACACACTTGTGGGTTGAAAAAAAAAAAAAAAAAAGATTAACCGTATGATTGCCAGTGGGGTATGCAACGCATTGCACAGAGTTGCATACCCCGCTGGTACTCATAGGGTTAGTCTCTCAAGAGTTAACAAATGTCCTGAAAAATAAACATCTGTAATCCTGATGTCCAGTGGGGCCCTCAGCACCTTCTGGCCATCTTCTGTCTTCTTTCCAATCTTTACAAAAAAAAAATGAAATCATTAGTTATGTTTAATAAAAAAAAAGAATCAAGACCCCCAAAGATGCCACAGTTAACCCTTTGAGTGCCGGAGGGTAACCTGCCTGGAATTCCATTACAGTCATAGTACATCATGGGTCGTTAACTCAGATCGACCCATGACGTACTACGAATGTTAAGGGGTTAAAAAAAAATAAACGTTCTTTTAATGTCCATTTTTATTTTAAAAAAAGTGTGGTCACTTTCCAACCTATCAGGCCGTTGCCCAAATCAGACTGGCATATAAAATCCAGTGTCTGTTCAAAACTCTGGCAGTCTGACTCTGGCAGCAGCCCGATGGGTACGAAAGGGAGGGCTCTGTCAATTCAGATGCCTGCTGCCACCAGCGGCAGCAAGGGAGACGTGGCCGTTTTTTTTTTGTTTTTTTTTTATAAAAATGGACATTAAAAGAACTTTTATTTTTTTAAAAAGCCAATAAAAAAAAAAAAAGAATAATCGAAGGACTGATGCCACACTTTTTAAACCATTTGACTGCTGGAGGGTTACCCCTCAGGCACTCTAAGGGTTTACTGTGGCATCTTTGGGAGCTTCATTCTTTTTTTTTTTTTTCCATTAAACATAAACACAGTGTCAAATAATGAGAGTTTGCTTTTTTCCTTTGATGTTCCCACAATTCACAGTATTTAGCGTGAGTTGTGGGAACAAAAACCAACTACGAGCATTTGTTATGACCACCCGTTCCGGTTGTTGTATGTACCAGGCCAGCAATGGAATAGCTGCGGTACATGAGTGGGTTTATCGCTCGGTCTTTTTATTTTTCCCCTAACCGGCTGTTTTACCAGTGGGAATAGTATCGAGCCCCTGGGGAGCTTATATCTTTTCTGTATCACATCATTATCCCACTTTAGTGTATAGGTTCCAAGGCAATAACACAGGGACTGGAGAGTTTATCTCTTCTGTATTGCATCTTTATCCAACCTTAGTGCATTTCTGTCCAGGGGCTCGATTCTATTGCCCCCCTCCAGTTTTAAAAACTGGCAATATTCTTTTTTTACAGCAGTTTATAATCTATTAAGTGAGCTGTCAACAATCTCTGCCTTGCAAAAATGTCCAACAGGTGCAAAATATGCGCCCACTGGACACCAAGTAAAACAAGTAGAATTCTGTATTCTATTCCATGCAGTGGCTTCACCTCATCTAAAGGACCTCACTTTGTATGGGGAAAAACCTGCGCCATGAAAAGGAGGCGCAGAGTCCCTAACATGCGGTGAAAACCACGTGTGTTATAGAAGTGTGGTTTTCAACACACACACTGTCACTGCTAAAAACAAAAGAAAATTAACCCTATGAGTGCCAGTGGAGTATGCAACGCATTGCACAGCGTTGCATACTCCACTGGTACTCATAGAGTTAATCTTACTACAGTTAACGTGTCTTGAAAAATAAACACCTACCTGTAATCCAGATGTCCAGTGGAGTCCTCAGCACCTTGGGTAGCTACTGGCCATCTTCTTTAATCTTCTCTATTCCCTTCTTCTTCTTTAAAAAATCTGTTCTAAAAAAAAATAAACAAACATCCAATGAGGTTCTTTGTGAAATAAAATAATGCCCCCGACAGACACCACAGTTAACCCTTTGAGTGCCGGAGGGGTACCCCTTTGTAGGTTGTCCTTTAAAGGGATAGTATTGCCATTTTTTTTTTTTTTTCACAAACATGAATCTTGTAGGCATTAAAAAATAAAACTGTCAGTCCCAGCCGGCTCTAGGAGGCATTGCTAGGAGCCATTTGGCTCCAAAAGGGACTGACAGCGCAGGCGTGCAGACATCACTATGGAAAGATGTCTGCGCTGTTTCCTGCCTGTCAGTCCGGGAGCAGCGTACAATTCTCAAACACCAGGTAATATTTCTGGTGACTAACGCTACTGAGCAGCTAGTCACCAGATGGGTATTTATTTGGGACAAATTTGTTCAGGGGTGGTAGTTCTGCTTTAAGGGGTTAATGAAGACAGAAGAAAAGAAAAAGGGAAGACTGAAAGAAGACTGGAGAAGATGCACAGTGGATGGCAGGGAAGTGTTACATTTCTGGGTGTTAGGTTAGTGTTAGTATTATTTAGTGTCATGTTAGGGTTAGTGTACGGGAGGTGGGGGGAGGGTGACTGTTTTGAGCTCACTCTCATTGTTTGATGCTGTCAAACAAGAGTTGGCTTTTTTTGATGCTCCCACAATTGATATTTAGCTCAAGTTGTGGGAACCAAAATCAACAACAAGCATTTGGCCACAACGTGGGTTTTGGCCACCAACACTGGTTGTTCCATGTATCAGGCCAGCTATAGATTAGCTGCGGTACACAAGTGGGTTTGTCGCTCTGTGTTTTTGGTTTTGTTTTTTTTTTTGCCTTATTGGCTGTTTTTCGGTAGTTATAGAATCGAGCCCTTGGCGTCTTTCAAACTGAATCACATTTGCCTCTGTGGACGTGATATCCAGAACTAATCAATATATTATTTTTGGAAAACCAATTCACTCAGATTTGATTCTTAGTGGCCTTTAGGATTTTGTGCCCAGATTAATATTGGTTATAGTTTATTATTAGGATGCGAATGTATAACAGCGACTCAGGCACTGGAATAGATATTTACTCCCTATGCCTGTCTAACATCAGTTTACTAAGCTACTCACATCAACCATCCAACCTTTAAAGCTGTAAGGGGAGGGCAGTGGTGCAGAATATGGGGCATTCCTTTATGTCATGGTTAATGCTATTTATTAACCCCTTAGCCAAACAAAAGACAGGTGTCTTAACATGCAGTAGGCCATTGAAAGGGCCATGTAATGAACTGCTAACGGCAGTTCATCTAGTGTACCGGCCACTACACTAACGTGTGTTTTGGCCCGCAGAAACAAACAAAAATGCTCCACTTTGCCATTCAATAGCCTGCGTTAACTGAAAAAGATCCGATGAGGGACTCATTACCGCCTAAAATTTAAGACCCAGTTTGTTTGGCGGTAGAGTCCCTCATCAGATCTTTTGCAGCTAACGCAGCTGTTAACTGGCAAAAAAAGCCCAAAGTCCTCAGTGGATGTAATGATATGGGGCCCCAAGACCCACATCAATACATCCAAAGTGCCTGATTTGTGTCAAAAGTTAGTAGAATTAACCCTATGAGTGCCAGCGGGGTATAATTAGCCTGCTGGCATTCATAGGGTTAATCCGACTAAGTGAAAACATCATCACATTAAAAGTTACACTTACCATTAATCCTGATGTCCAGCGGAGCCCTCAGCTCCCTGCTCTTCTTTCGTCTACCTTCGCTTCTTTTGTCCCTTCTTTCTTCTATCTTCTCTTCCTTCTTAGTTTCTCTCTTCTTTCTTCTCTCCTGTAATAGAAAATAGTGTATAAGTACATCTTTGAAACAAGATATAGTTTAACCCCTTGAGTGCCAGAGGGGTATACAGCGCATTGCAAAGCAATGTGTTGCGGACCTCTCTGGCCTCAACGGGTTAATTAAGTGCCACAGAATAAACATATACAGTGCCATATTAAATCGCCAAATAAAATCTGTCCCCCAGAGAACATGTGCACATATATGGTCTATATCCCTGAAACAAAGAATGTTGCCTTAGCTTTATTATCATCTGTCTCCGCTGCTGTGCGTGGCCGCAGAGGCGGTGGCAGCGGAGACAGTGCCGTGAGAAACAGGTTCCCTTCTGTCGGGGCAATGTCCGTTCCGCAATAAGGGAACCAGAGCAGAGACCGCCTTATATATAGGCAGCCTCTGATCCAATTCCCTCACAGCCATTGGCTGAGATGTGCTGACACACACACATCCCAGCCAATCAGTTTGAAGCACAGTCACTCAAATCTGATTCATAAAAGGTTACACTTTTTTACGCAGATTAGAAAAACAACAAACAATATAAATGGGGGTTTTAACCCTTGAATGCTTGAAAAGCCTCCAATGCATTGTGAAGAGAGAGTGGTGATAAGGGTGGTGGTGCATTAATTAAAGGTTCATTAATTAGTCACCATCAGGTATTGGGATTCTTTCCTTTACCATCCAGACAAAATATGGTACCGTGTTAGCCAGTGGAGTAGATAGAATTCAGTGTAGAAAGGAGGTGCCCAGGTAGACTGCAGAGAGGGACAATCTTCAATTAAGATAAGGGAAAAACCTGAAAAACTTGTCAAGGGGGGCAGGGCTTTCATTGTTCTCATAGGAAGAAGATTGTCCCCTGCTGTTATCCGTCTGGTCTATGGACTGGATTCCACATCTGAGAAGAGATGGCTTACACTAGGTAAAAGGGGCGGGAGGGGAAACTTTGCTTGTGAATATCTCTCAAACCATAAAGGTTTGAGAGATAAGACTTATATCGTTCTTCATGTTTTTTTAATGCCTACAAAATAAAATAAAGATAAAACAAAGTATTACTATCCCTTTAAAAGGTATCACCTTTATACCAGTCTTGTGAGGTTTTTGCTACACTGTATCCTATTTCCTTTACCATGAATGTAATAGTTTGAATGATCAGGTAATATTCTGATGAAGGAGCGGTGATCTCTCTTGGGAAAGCTTGTAGTTTCTATGCACTGAATACATTAGGGGTTGAACCGTAATGTGAATCAAGCCTGGAGTAAAATTGTCATCGTCCAAACTATTACAATCTCAAAAATAAAGACACAGAGGCAATATTTGTAGGAGCCATTAGCATTTTATATCCACAGTAATTTACGTGTGGGGGAACTATTAGGAGTTGTTAGTTCTCTTTTAAAGCGGAACTAACACCGCTAACAAACGTTGTCTGTAATATTTTCCTACCTGGCGACTAGCTGCTTAGCAGTGCTAGTCGCCAGAATTATTACCTCTTCATGGAGAACTTTGAAGTGATCCTTGGCTGACAGGCAGGACAGAGCGCAGACATCTTGCCCTAGTGACGTCCGCTCGCCTGCTCTGTCAGTCCCAGATAACTGTAGGAGGCGTTGCTAGGAGCCATTCGGCTCCGGAAGGGACTGACAGCGCAGACGCGCGGACGTCACTAGGGCAAGATGTCCGAGCTCCGTCCTGCCTGTCAGCCGAGGATGAATGCATATTTCTCCATAAAGAGGTAATAATTCTGGCGACTAGCGCTACTAAGCAGCTAGTCGCCTGATAGGAAATTATTACAGACAACATTTGTTAGCGGTGTTAGTTCCGCTTTAATTCAGCAAACGAAATCTGTTATGTAATTTCTTCTTTACCATTTTTAACATTTTTTAAAACAAACAAAAAAAATCCAACAAACGATATGAAGCTCAAGTGCAACGTGAATTCTAAAGCTTTTTCCAAAGGATATTAATGCTTCCATAGTGCTGGTATGATTATATACTTTCACCCTGTTATTATTTTCCAACAGAGAAGCTGCGTGGCATGTAATGAATATGCATTCTCACGTCTCTGTGTGTATAGTTCTAAGCAGCTGCTACAATATTCCCAATAAATATGCAGATGTTCATTATACTGTTTGTTGTTTTTCTAATCTGAGTAAAAGAAGTGTTACCTTTTACAGATCACAGTTTATTATGGGTAGTAATTTTGTCTTTATAAATAGGATTAATTTGCTTTGGAGCAATTTAACATGCTCCAGACATAACGCTCTCATGAGTAAACATATTTTGATTTTTCATTATTAGAAAAAATATATATATCAGATTTATTCAAAATTATTTCTAAAATACATTAGAGGGAAATGTCTGAATCTGCTGGCACAGATCGGTTTCTGTGTTAAGGTGTTAGCCTTCAAATCATGCATCTGCACTTCTGGAAATACATACTAGAGTGATCCCTTTAAAGGGATAGTAATGTCAGAAAAATATTAACTATATGGTAGATACAATTAAAAGAGAGTACTTGCACTTATTTGTATCTCTCAAATCATTATGGTTTGAGATATATAGGAAAATAAAGTTCTCTGGTCCCTCCCCTTTCTGCTTGACGAGCTGTAAAGCTGTCAGAATCAGATTCTGGTCACTTGACCAGATGCGGCTCTTCAGCAGCGCCGATATAACGATATCTAAAGGTAAATACTTCATTGGAAAAGTCTAGAAAGTGTGCCTGGTTTGCAAGCACCGTAGACCATTCCAATTAAGTATTTATTTCTAAATAGCGTGATTTCAGCTCTGCTGAAGAGCTTCTGATCAAATGAACGGAATCTGCAGCCGTCAGCTAGATGGCAGACTTGAGTAAAACAGCCAGGAAAAGGTAACTTTAGCAAGTTATGTCTCTCAAACCATAAAGGTTTGAGAGATAAAACTTACATCGATGTTAACCTTTTTTTAATGTGTACAATATTAAATCAACTTAAAATTAAACATTACTATCCCATTAAAGGGATGGTATTGTAACTGTGTAAAGGCATATCCAATTATCCATTATACATTTTTATAATGCTCCATACCTTTCTAAGCTTCTGTGTTGGTGTAGTTCGACTGTAATTTTATTATAACGTTCCACCTCCCTCTTCTTTTTCCCCTACATCACTCTTCTTCTTTTCAGATCAGAACGGATCAGAATCGGACGGATTGCAACAAGGGACAATATTGTGTCAGGATAAGGAAAACCCTGCTGCCCTTCATCAAGGGAGGCAGGGTTTTCCTTATACAAACAGAAACATTATTTTCCCTCATTGTGATCTATCGGGTCAAGCGAACGGCTTTCAGATCACAGTGAGTTACATATCAGTTACATATACCGGCACACACATCCCAACATTTTTAAAACTTTAAAGGAGTAACATCCTATATAATAATTTGCTAAAATGTGTGTAACGACACAGTCATGCGCAGTAGAGATTGCCAGTGACGAGGCTGATACAGAGCGGGGAGCTCTGAAGGAACGTCCAGCACTGTATCAGCTGCGGTGCGGGCAGCCTCTACTGAGCATGACTGCACCACAACCAGCTGGCACTGTGTCAGCCACGGCGTGGGCAATCTCTACTGAGCATGACTGCCCCGCGACCGGCTGGCAGTGGCACTGTGCCCCGTGTAACGGGCTCTTCAACTAGTTTTCTTATGATAAACTACAACTTACCTTATTATGACCAGAAAATTGTAATGGCTCAGTGAACTTTGCCGTTGTACCTTGATTCAAAACACCATTTTTAGTTCATCAGGAAAAATGTTGGAAATTAGACATAAATGATGGCTTGAAGATTACAAAAAAATACAGTATTATGATTGTTCAAGATTAAACCACACCAATGAGATCAAGCCACACCCACTTTTAAGAATGCCTCTTTTTTCCCCTTTAAAGGGATTGTAAAGTACAATTTTATGAACATCTGATAGTGTAGCTGTTACAATAATAAACTAAGAGATATAAGTCCCATCTCTCAAACCTTTATGGTTTGAGAGATATAAGAAGATAAAGTTTCCTCCTCCCTCCCCTTTCTCTGTGATGAGCTGTAAAGCTGTCAGACGGAGATTCTGGTTGCGCAACCAGATGGAGGCTCTTCAACAGAGCCGAAATACGCAATCAAAAAACAAATTCTTCACTGGAACAGTCTACAAAGTGTGTCTGGTTTGCAGGCACACTTTGTAGACCATTTCAATGAAGTATTTGTTTCTAGAGCCCGATATTTCGGCTCTGCTGAAGAGCTTCCGCCTGATCCCGGGACCAGGATATCCTGCAACCGGCTTTACATCTCATCACAGAGAAAGGGGAGGGACGGGGGAACTTTATCTTCCTATATCTCTCAAACCATAAAGATGAGACTTATATTGCTTAGTTTATTATTATAATAGCTAAACTATCAGATGTTCATAAAATTGGACTTTACTATCCCTTTAATGATGATGGTAGAATTGAATAAAAAAATGAAAGTAATATTGATGGACTGATGGAGATGTAAATACTTTTCCAAGCTAATTATAGATAATTCCTTTTACTACAACTTTTTAAACATTGTGCCCTTAGAGTATTCATTTTGTATTCAGTTACCACTGGTACCCACCTCTCAATGCCATGGAGATTTCACATTAAACAAAAAAGTTCTGCCACAACAAAAAGTTTGGGAACCACTGATCTAGATCAAAGTACACCAAGGTATTTATCTCACATCTGCAATGGCTAGCCTGTTTGGAACTCTCAAAACTGTATCTCATTGCAATGATGTCTTCAGGATGTTTCCTTGTGCCTACCTCTCCGTATTAAAGAGGGGAAAGATGCACACAGGAGAGAGTATACCTTATCATTGTTCTCTCCATATTAAAGAGGGGAAAAGATGCACACAGGACAGAGTAAACAGGCACATCTTCCTTGATATAACAGCAATACAAATGTATTAATGCAATGGCAAGTAGAAGTCAAAGGGGTGAACAGGGCACAAATCCGTAAAACAAGTGGCAAAAACCACCTAAAAAGTGTACAAACACAACTGTTTCAGATGGCTTTAAACTCTAGATCAGTGGCTCTCATACCTGTCATCAGGAACTAATAACAGGACATGTCTTTAGGACTTCCCTGCTTGATGACAGTCAAATCATTAATGAGAAACTAAAACATAGTAATAATAACCCCCAACGTACCTTACTATGCCCAGAAAATCATTCTGCCCCCTATGAAAGAGGGATGTGCAGCACATTGCTTTGCAAAGGATAAACAGATCATGCCTTCTGCCTACTGTTGTGTCCACCTCTGTGAGCATGACATCGAAGACGGATTATAAGTTTTATCTCTCGAACAAAGACAAAAGAGTAAACTTCATGGGGGGGGGGTATTTGGATTTTTTTGGCCATATAAAGGAAAGTGGAGGTTGTTATGAGGTGTTAATTAACTGGCTGAGCCTCTTATTAGCTAGAGAGGAGAGGGGTGACATGACAAGAAACCTTTCAATGTATTGAAAGGTTTCTTGTCATACCACCTCCCTACTTTCTGTCCTACAAGCTATAGATAGGGATGAGGTTCTTACTATCTTGAGGGAGGTTAGAATTCAGCACACAAAGAACCCTCCTTAACACAACTCCATGGTATTCAAAGGTTTAAGCAGTGGTGTGAGGTGTAAATCAGATAAGCTGCTGTATGTTGATAAACACCACAATAATTGATAAAGTCATTTGAATATTTATAAATGATCTACTACAGGGCTAGTCAATGCATGGACATCCAACTGTTGGGGACTATAATTCCTATCAATTGCTGGTTGAAATTATGGGACTAAAAGGAACCATATAATACGAGATCATGACCTAAAATTGGAAGATGGAAAAAAATAATGAAAGCTATGTTATAGAAAGAGATAGATACATGGAAAAGCCAACCAGCAGAAGTGATGAGGCTAAAACAGTAAATGAATTAATAACTAGTTGGAAAGACATATAGATACCCTAACAATAAAATAAGTCTGAGCTATTTAGATAGGGAAATTAGAAGACTAGATGGGCTGTCAAATTGCATGTTCTGGCAGTAGAAAAGAAATCCTGGAAGCATTGAGACCCATCTGAGAGATGACATTGAGTTAATGATCAACTGAAGTAATTCTAGAGCAAACCAACCGGGATATAAGGAACATAAAACTTCTCAAAATCCCTATTCATTCAAAAAACTAGTTAGGTATGAAACACATTGTTTGTAGATGGAGACCAAGAAGTACAGGGAAAATATATCTAGGGATTTATTTATTTTTTTTAAACACAAAACCATTAATACCTCATGTTCCTCCTGTAAACACTTAGCAAAACAGAGAAACACCACTTTCAATGCCTTCTTCAACATCTCTATGTATAATTTTGTAAGAATTCCAACTTCTTGGCCAAACACATCCATGGGCATATATATATATATGGCAGTGCTGGGATCCTGGGTTCAAATCCTACCAAGGACAACATCTGCAGTGAGTTTGTATGTTCTCACCATGTTTGCGTGGGTTTCCTCCGGGTACTCCGGTTTCCTCCCACACTCCAAAAACATTCTGATAGGTGAATTTAGATTGTGAGCCCCAATGGGGACAGGGACCAATAGGAATGTAAAGCGCTGCGTAATCTGTGTGCGCTATATAAAAATAAAGAATTATAAAAAATAAAGAATTAAAGAATTATGGGCAGCAGTAGGGAGGAGATGTAGGAGAGTGCAGTCAGGGATTTCAGAGTCTTGGGGGAGATTCATTAAGCGGTGATAAAGAGGTGAAAAAGTGGAGCTGACTTCTGCAGTTTATCACATCTCCAATCTATGTTATTCTATGGAGCCCATGCACTAAGATTTCTTCAACTTTGGAGATCTTAATGAATAGGGACTATAGAACAACTTAGGAACTGGAGAAGTGATAAACTGGAGAAGTCATCGTCACTCTATCACCTCTTCATCACCGCTTAGTGAATCTACCCCCTGCTTTTCAGTCTGTCTCATGGGACCAACAAGGGTGCACCTGTTCTTCTCTACTGATCTTCCAGGGATCACAATGCAGCCCCAGCCTCATAATCAGGTCTGTTCCCGGGGAAGCAATTTTGCCAAAAAGGTTATATCCTTAGGATAATAGCCCTTTGCACTTTGAGTAGTAAGACGGTAAGTAGAGTATTATTTTGAAAGTAAATTGATAACTGTATTTGTGTTCTTAACATTTCATGCTACAAACGTAATCAAACTGATTTTAAAAGAAATGTAAAAATAAAATCTATCGCTCCTCTTTGTTCATCTTAATGATAGAATTATAGACTGAACCTGCAATACATGAGCCTGGGTCAGATAATGGACCATTGCGTGTCCCTCTCTTACATCCATTTATTATCCACTTATGTTTGAATAATGTCTCTTGGTACATTGAATGCTTTCCTATGCAATACTTTCTAATAAATTAATAATGCTTCCCATACATTAAAATACACCTTCCTGTCAGTACCTTAACCCTTTAGTACCAGGGAGGTGTGCAACGCATTGTGAAGAGATGCACCGAGTACCCCTCTGACATTCAAAGGGTTAAACACAGTCTCCCTGAATTTCCTCTTGTCAGACCTTCAAAAAAATAATTCTTACATCAGATATTGCTTCCATTGTCAACTGACATTATCTAGCCCTATGGCATTCCAGCTGTTTGAGAACTGGACTCCCAAAATCATCATGATGAGCGTTCCAGTCCCTAACAGCTGGATATGCTAAATGAGGCTTCCCCTGATTTACCAACATTTGTTGAATGGATTTTTGCATAGAAAAATGAAATGCCAAGATCCATTTAAAGAAGAAGTTACACCTAATAGAAAAACCTAATGGCCCCTATGAATTGTGTACTTGTGCCTTTGATCAGGAGATAACATCTTCAATCAGTCCTGGATGTCATGTCCATGGAGGGGGACATGACGGTCGCTTTTAAAGTTTTCTAAGCAGGACAGTCGCTTTTAAGCTTTCTAAGCTGAATAGTATTGCCACCGTTTACCAAAGAGAGGCAAGATGCTTTGTGCCAAATAGAATGCGATATGCCATAGTTTTGGGGGTCAGTTTCTAACATTATAATTCTTTCCAATGGGAAACGTTATTTATGCCCTGCAGGCTTGTTTTAAAGGGACAGTAATGTCCGATAAAAACTCTTTATAGTTTTGTAGAGCAGAACAAAATACGCTGAATGGGACAAACCCTATCTCTCAAACCGCTATGGTTTGAGAGCTATAGGCGTTGAAAATTCCCCCTCCCTCCCCTTCTCCTGATGTCACCTGTAAAGCTGACAGCAGAAGATTCGAGACGTACGACTCGAGGAGGCTCTGCAGCAGAGCCGAGATCGCGTTATTGTAAAATAATTACCTAATTGGAAAGGTCTACAAAGTGGCACACTTTGTAGACCTTTCCAATGAAGTAATTCTTTTGCAATAACACAATTTCAGCTCTGCTGCAGAGCCACCGGCTGGTCCCCAGACTGGGATCTCCTGCTGTCAGCTAGACGCTGACATCAGGAGAAGGGGAGGGAGGGGGAACTTTCAATGCCTATAGCTCTCAAATCTTAGTGGTTTGAGAGATAGGGTTTGTGCCATTCAGCTTATTTTCTTCTCCACTACAAAACTATAAAAAGTTTTTATGGGACATTACTGTCCCTTTAAGCAAGTAATGCATTGTGGACCTATCAGCCATTTAAAGCCCCGTTTAAATCAACAGGCAGATGCACAACCAGCCAATTAGAATCTCTCTGCTCTGAACCATCTGCTCTGGTGAAGGATGTGTGGTCTATCCAACAGATATGAATCTGTTCAGGTTTCAGAAACTCTGAAACCCTGGCAGTGTTGACAGAACCAGAGACGGGAGCCCTAAATCAGACTGTCCTGGTCAGAACTGGAGAGGTAACTACCCTGAAGCTGAAGCAGACAGACTGCTTTAGCCTACTTAACCCTTTAACCCTGAACTAAAGGCAAACTAAGTGGCTGCCTTGGCATTGTACTGGTATATTCCCTGTGTCCTGTATACTGTGCTTCCCCTTTCAGTTGAATGAAAGGGAACATGTGCACTCTACAGCAGCTGGCCAGTTCACATAGGCATCAGCAATGCTTCATTCATTGGCTGAAACCCACATAAGCTAACCTATTATTGAAAAGGTACAAAGAGGATCTTGTCACCTGAGCTGCCCCATAGGCTAGCTATGGAGACCTTTACTTCAGCTCCCCAGAGATTATCTCTTAAACCTGCAGCAAGCTTCTTTCGGGCCGCCCACTGCTGTCGTATAGCAGCATTGTCAGCCCTGTTGAATAAAGCATCTGCTGCAGTGGAAGTACCCTTGGATTTACTCAACATAAAAGTCATACAACGTATTTTTTTTTGTCAGAGCAAAAAAAGAAAATGATAATCTAGAAAAATGATGGAGTATTTTTCTCACTTGTATAATATTGGTTATTATGTTGCCCTTTAATATTTCTGTTTAATATTATTTCTTATAAAATAATGTTAGCAAAATGTACAAGATGGAGCGTAGCTTTATTAGACTATAGCAAAATATATGTTGTTTGGAACATTCATTTGACCAGAAAATCACATGATCTAGACTTTCTAGGATTTCTGATTCTGTGTCTGTCACACTGCCTAGGTTCCAAGTCCCTCTGGCAAGGACGCAGTTAGACATGTGGTAGCTCTGCCACTCCATGTTTGGATAAACCTATTGCCAGCCAGGGCTGGCAATGGGTTTAGTCAAACAGGGAAGAGCACAGCTCTCAAATGTCTAACTACATCCATTGCCGGGGGGAATGTGGACCTAAGCTGTGGGTGCCTGAGTGGGGCAGTGATATTAACATGAGTTGGCGGGATAACCACCATTTAATTTGTTGCCAATCACAGCTGGAACCTTTGTCACAGCTCTCCGCCCTACAGAGACATGTATTTCTGGGTGGACATAAATGTAAACAATCTGGAAATGTCTGGAGGACACGGGTGACTGCACAGAAAGCACTCAGCAGCTCTAGCAAAAGCAGAGGGTTCCTGGACTTTAGGTGATCGCTGTTTCCAGTGAAGGCAACAACTCCAGTTGCAGGTAATTTGATAGACTTTTCTTTCACTCTCCACCACATGTCCATTTCCTTGTCCATTTATATACCAGCCACGTGTCCTCCCTTATCTGTGTATGCTTTCTTTATGCATCTCCCCCGTCTCCATGTCTGCCTCCTCCATCCATCTTCTCTCTGCACTTTCTCTATGTCTCACCCCCTCATGCATCTCCTCTTCTCCAAGCACACCCCTTTTCTATGTCTCCCCCATCTGTGCATCTCCCCTTCTTCATGTCCCCGCCCTTTAAGCATCTCCCCCATCTCCATGTCTCCTCCTCCATGTGTCTCCCCCTCTTTGTATCTCTACCCTTTCCATGTACCCTCTATATAGCTTTCATTCCTCACCTCCATATCTCACCCTTCTCCATGGATCGCCATGATCTCCACGTTTCCCTCTCCATGAATCTATTAGTTCCCTATATCTCCTCTTCCTCCATGTATCTCCACCTTCTTCTCTTATATCTACCACTACATCTAGCTACAGCTTTTTTCAGTCAGCACGTGTCTGTGTGTGTAGCTGAGAGTGTGTGTGTGTGTATGTGTGTATCTGACTGTGTATCAGTTGTCTGGGTGATCGTGTCAGCATGTGTGTGTGACTGTGTGTCAGCTGTGTGTAACCACATCAGCCTATGTGTGTGAGCCCATATCATAACGTGTGTGTGACTGTGCATCAGCTGTGTGTGACCACATCAGCATGTGTGTGGTCACGTGTCAGCATTTGTGTGCTCACATGTCAGTTTGTATGTGTGTGTGACTGCATTAAATGCTTAAAATGTAAAAAAATATATATTCTAATGTTTATCCCCCTGAGTAAAAAAAAAGAGTAATCTCACTGCTCAAAGGTGTTTTATTCAAAAGTTATTAGAGCTCAAAGTTGAATTTTTTAAGTGCAATATCACAGTGGCCTGAAATTATACAGTGGCGCTGTTGCTACACCATCCTATGGACAGCTCTGGTCCGCGGACTGTAAATCTCCATAGGATTGTGTAGCAACAGCGCCACTGTACTATTTCAGACCACTGTGATATTGCACCTAAAAAATTCAACTTTGAGCTGTAATAAAACACCTTTCAGCAATGGGAGTTCCCTTGTTTTACTCAGGGGGATAAACATTAGAATATATATTTTTTTACATTTTAAGCATTTAATGCAGTCACACACACATACAAACTGACATGTGAGCACACAAATGCTGACACGTGACCACACACATGCTGATGTGGTCACACACAGCTGATGCACAGTCACACACGTTATGATACGGGCTCACACACATAGGCTGATGTGGTCACATACAGCTGACACACAGTCACACACACTGCTGAAAGGTGTTTTATTACAGCTCAAAGTTGAATTTTTTAGGTGCAATATCACACTTAAAAAATTCAACTTTGAGCTCTAATAACTTTTGAATAAAACACCTTTGAGCAGTGAGATTACGCTTTTTTTTTACTCAGGGGGATAAACACTAGAATATATATTTTTTTACATATTAAGTATTACTATCCCTTTAATTCAGCAGTTTGCTATGAATTGAGGCAGCTGATCATTTCTATAGACAGCTGTGTCATCACATACAACCTTACAGTCACTAAAAATGAGGCTGTCACTGGTAACCAGCTCTTTCAGGAGGTGGGACAAGAAACCAGGTGTAACAAATCTTTTTTTAATTTTATAAGTTAATGCAGGACACACAAGAAACACATTGCCCTGCAGAAAGACATTATCATGTGTCCTGCTGCCTTCATTCCAGGGGAGGTCTGGTCACCCTAGGACACACGAGTTCCATTAGTATTTATCATCCGGTAGAATCTAAAGTAAACATGCTTCTGGGTCAAAATGTTTCCATGACACAAGTTCTATTTCCAAGGAGAAAACTGAAGAATAACTTAATTGCTATAATAAATCAATCTGTTTTAATCTTACCCCCCACCCCCCCAGCCTCAAAACCTCAAAAGGTTAACCACTTAGTTGCTATCAAAGTCTCCAGTGAATTGTGAAGCAATTATAGGGTCTTTAACTCTTTGCATGCGAGAGTGGTGTCCAGCGCATTGTGTGGACACCCCTCTGGAATGCAAAGGGTTACAGTGCTATAACCACTAACTACTTTGAGTCCCATGTGAGAGAAATGCATTTTTATAAATTCATTACAATTATTAATATCTTTTATTAAATTGCAGTTATCATGTTTATTATTTTAGTTCCCACAGGAACATACTTGGTTAAAAAAAGACAGCGGATGGTCTGTGCAGCCTGAAATGGCACTGATGCAGCCTAAAACTCACCTCCTCGACTGGAACACAATCTAAACGTCTGTGACTCTCAACCATAAGCTTGAAACCCACAAATACTTTTGTGAGTTTCCAAACCCAACACAGATGGTGCATCACATAAGACAAGAGACTGGACTGGGAGACTTCATTAATGAAGTTCAGTCTCTTCACATGGGACCAACAGGGGTGCATTGGGGGTCTCTTTTCAGGCACCCATTCCCATTGATTTACTAGGGCCCATCCTCTTTGGCAGGTCTGCTCCCAAGGGAGCAACAGTTCTACCATTAGATCACTATCCTAGGTCTCTGTGACACTGCACTCTCCTGGTTTTCATCTTATCTCTGCAACCGCTCCTTCAGTGTTTCCTACTCTGGCTCCACTTCCCCACCCCTCCCACTGTCTGTTGTAGTGCCTCAAGGATCAGTACTGAGACCCTTGCTGTTCTCAATCTATACTGCATCCCTTGGAAATCTAATAAATCCCTTTGGGTTTCACGATCATCTCTATGCTTATGACACTCAACTATATATTTCCCCCCAGACCTCTCCCCTTCCCTCCTGTCCCGAGTATCTGACTGTCTGTCTGCTGTGTCTTCCTGGATGTCCTCCCGTCAACTCAAACTTAACCTTGGCAACACTGAATTAATTATCTTCCCTACATCTACAACTAGCCTTACCCCTGATATTACCCTCACCGTTAACAACACTACCATCACACCAACCCCTACAGCACGCTGCCTGGGTTCACATTTGACTCTGCCCTATCCTTCAATCCTCACATCCAGTCAATCTCTAACTCATGCTGCCTCCACCTCCGCAACATCTCTAGAATCCGACCCTTTCTCACAGAAGACACTACTAAAATTCTAATCCTAACACTCATCATGTCCCGTCTTGACTACTGTAACTCATTACTAATTGGCCTTCCTCTCACCCGACTAACCCTACTACAGTCCATAATGAACTCTGCTGCAAGACTAATCTGCCTCACTCATCGCTTCTCTAACACCAAACCCCTCTGTCAGTCCCTACACTGGCTCCCATTAGCATACAGGATTAAATTCAAAATTCTGGTGCTAACTTATATAGCCCTCACTAACACTGCACCCCCCTATATCTCATCTCTCATTTCCAAATACACTCCCACTCACCATCTTCATTCTGCACACGACCTTCTGCTCTCCACGGCTCTTATTACATCCTCCCACTCCCCCCTACAGGACCTCTCCCGTACTGCACCTCAACTCTGGAATTCCCTCCCCCACCCCATCAGACTCTCCCCCAGCCTTCAAATCTTCAGACGCTCTCTGAAAACTCATCTATTCAGGAAAGCCTATCAACTGCCTCCATAAACATTAATACCAAGATTCACCCCTTGCCCAGACCACTGCACACTCAACAGCATTTCTCACTCCCACCCACTGACTGGCAGTTCATATGGCAGGAGGCACTTACACCCAATAGCACTTACTCCTTCTGTGTCCAACCTACCTTCCTCTAGACTGTAAGCTCTCAAGAGCAGGGCCCTCTGATCCTTCTGTTCTCCACATTTGATTGTACTATTTAATACCCCTGTATGTCTATTCCCAATTGTACAGCATTGCGGAATTAGTTGGCGCTATATAAATAAACTTTAATAATAATAATGGTTTCCATTAAGTTAGTCTTGCTTTAACCATACCAGCAAAATTCTCTTAGCCCCTGCTTATTCTCTACCAGCTCCATAAAAAAACATCTTAGCGCCATATGCACCACAGAGAACAAACTTCTCAAACATTAGAACATCGGATCCTGCTCCAGGTTGGTATGTAAATCGTCCCTCTCCACCATATATGTGTGTACGCTGAGGCCTAGTAGCAAGGTGTAGCCCACACTGACGCCCAAACACCAATTTCACGAACAATGCTACTATACTTGACCGTTCAAGCGTACACCATCCCAAAAAAAAAAAAGAAATCAGATGAAAAGAGGATATCCATTAAAAATAATTTCTTTATTAATGACACAGCACAGAGAAGAGCCTAAAACACGGCTTACATACAATTAAAGCAGTCCACTCCTTACTCATTTCAGAGACGCACAGGCCTCCTTCATCTGATGCTGTCTAGAAGAAGCTGTGTAGAAGAAGATGTCTAGAAGAAGATGTCTAGAAGAAGATGTGTAGAAAGCTCCTTGTTAGGGATATAAGAATGTAAAAAAAACAGGTGTGGATGAAAAAATAGACAATTTGACAATCCACGGGTGGATCTGTGGAGCTTTATAAAGCTCCATTTGAATCATAGGATATTATTATTTGCTGTCTGTGGTATAGTTAGTTTGCTCCAGAATTTTACCACAGTAGATTATTCCTTACAGAAAATATGCCACTCCAGTATGATCTAGTCCCGCTACAACTAAGCAAGAATGATTTAATATCTTACATGCCTAAGATGTCTTCAAACATTGCAAAGCAATGTGTTGGAGATCTTTACCATCCAAGTGGTTAAATAAAATGAAGTTTACGAGACGTCTCCAAAGCAACACATCTCTAACATTCAAGGTGTGGAAGGAACAATAACACCTGAAAATGAAATTGGTTTACATGGGTGTGAGACCCCCCAAAATTCTGATGGTACAGAGTTTAATGTATGAGTTTCTTAATCAGGGGAGGGCTGGCAATTTGTGGCCTGGAGGGCAGTTACAATCAAGTGGCCCGATTTTACTATAGTTCCAGCCCTCTGTCCCAGCCCACCCTCTTTTGTTAATTTTAAAATTGCCATTAACCCTTTGAGTGCCAGAGGTGTATGCCACGCATTGGGTTAGTGTTGTGAAGTAAGTCAAGCAATACCACAGAGCTTACAGTTGAAATGGAGTTACACTGGTGCAACTACAAAGCTTACAATGTAAGTAAAGCTACACTAGTGATACCATATAACTTATAAGAGAAATGGATTATTCTACTAATGTAGCTCCACTTGGATTGTAGCTCCGTTTCAATTGTAAGCTCTGTGGTATCACTACTGTAGGTACATTTGCAGGAAAAAGAGGGAGTGGCCCACCAGCCCAGACATATGACTGGCCCAGGGGGCAATTGCCCCCCAAGACCCCAGGCCAGCCCTCCCCTGTTCTTACCCCTTTGCAATGTGCTGCGTACCCCTCTGGTACATACCTAGGGGTAGAGGTAGGGGCAGAGGTATATTCTTTTGCATTTGAAATCATTTTTGGACTTTGGATTCCCTTTACCAGCAGCAAAGAACATGCTTTAGGAGGCCACTATAAGATTCGTTTAGGAATAGTCCAAAACTAGTGTTGCCATTTATAAAAACTACTACTACTTTCCTTACACAAGAACATATTGTAGATTTTTAGTGGACTATGATCTGATAGGGTTTAATATTTCCCTTTTTTTATCAAACATTGAGAGACATTCATATGGACATTGTCCCCTTATTTAATCTGACCTCCTTATAAACACTCTATATATCATTTTACTGATATATTCACTCTGTGCAGCGCTGTGTCACCCCTCTTCTTCTTGGTCACAGAACTGTCCAGTGCAACACTGGCATAAAGCAGATTTAACGGATTTAACCCTTTGAGTGTAAAGGAGGTAGCCAGTGCATTGTAACACAATGTGCTGGATTCCTCTCTGGCACTCAAAGGGTTAAAATTGCCCTTGTACAGCAGACCATTCATTAACCCCCACCAAATTATGACATAAAACAATATTGATATGCAATACTGACACATTGGTACACTCATAATCAATTGAACATGTAATAATAAACACATAGACTGTGTGGTTAAATTAACATTTTAAAACCAGATACAAAAGCAAGGACAGCAGCATGCAAGGACAGGAAGCTAAAGTTAGGGAACATAGCTGGATTTCCCAATAGGCAGCGTAGACAGCTGTTTAGAGCTCCAATTTTTGAGGGGATGAGCCACAGGTGTGCTTGCCACACCCACATTCTGATTTGTGGGTGTGGCCAGAGAAATCTCAATGTCCCTGCACCTGTTTTATCCCTGTACAGGATACTATTTAAACTTTTGGATGCTAGAGATCTCTAACGCATTGCAGAGCATTATGGTTTTGATTCAATTAACTCCATTAGTTAACCCAAACTAATGTGGGCAATTTTGCCACAGTTTGGTATTCTGTTACCTGTGATGCGACAAACTACCGACCGGTAAAGAAATGTACATTATGCTGTAAATTAGACCCCACTGGAATCAATGAAAAAGCATATGAGTTTCCTATTCAGTTACATGAGGTGGCTAGTAGCACGCATTAAGGACTCTCTCTTTTTTGTGTTAAATTACAGCCTAGAAAACCTAGGTGTTGGGTCCCTAGCGTGTGTTAATAACTACTGTTGTGTAAAAAAAAAAAACGCAACTAGTGATCCCTACACTAGTAACCCATTGATGTATTAACCCTTTGAGGTCCTGGGTGTGGGACTATGTTTTGGGTCAGGCAGCACGCAGTCATCAGTGAAGGCACTGTGCACGATTTTTGACACGTCAGAGAAGAAAGGAGGGAACTCACCTTGGCACAACCGCCCTTATAACACCTATGAAATACAGGCACCATGACATCTATGTGAAGCATGTTAAAGCCAAACCCTGTCTGTCCCTGTCAAAGAGGAGCCTGAAAGTTTGATGGTGAGCCAAACCCCTGGCTCACCAGCACCTTCCAATCCTAGGGTCCTGGCATAGGAAAACATAGCAACATCTTCTGGCAATCCACCTATGTTATAGTTACCTCCCCCACCAGCTGATAGCAATTCTGTAGATGTCAGGATGTGGCAGTTAGAGTCCACCCATTGCTCACTGTGTGGTGCCTTCTGGTGGAGGATAATCGCAACCAGGACATCAAGCGGCATCTGAAGAGATTCCATCCCGCTGAATATGCTAAGCTGGTGGCAGGGAGGGTTCATCATCATTACTATTAAGACTGCAAGTTGTCACCTATCCTTGGCGGGGCATAGTGACAGAAGCTGTTAAAGTTTCTAGGGGGGTGATTTCACATTGCGGACCTAAGCATCAAGGTGTTTGTTTTCTGTTGTGCCAGTTGTTTGATGTGAGTGCAGATGTGTCCTTTGTTCCTAGTTCTGATGAGAGGCACAGTTCCTTTCTCCTGTCAAGGGAAAAATGTATATTCCAACAACACACCCATGATTTTGGAGGAGGGGCAGGAGACGAAGCATTATTGGTCAACTTCTTTTCTCCACACATACCTGAAGTGGTGGGGTCTATTTGTGGTGCTGCTACTGCCTCAGGAGCATAACTGGAGCTAGTACTGGCAACCTGTGAGTGGAATCATGATCATCATCACACATATATCTGCTGTTGTTGATCCCACTCCCTTGGAGCTGCCTAATCATCTCAGTATCATCAGCAAGAACAGGAGTAGCAAATGCCACAATGACACCGTGGCATTTGCCAATTTCCATTGGCAACTGGCCACCATAACATGACCTGCTGGTACTAGGCCAGTAGGGCATACCTATTTTTTTCTCTCAGGGCTTGTTCTTTAAATATACAATAGAGGCCTACAAAAACAATTGTTTATAACAAGCCTAAGTTCTACAAATACCTGTGACTTGTGACTCTAACAAGCCTGAGTGTAAAAAATGATCACTGATTCCTCAGGGCTTGTGACTCTAACAAGCTTGAGTCCAAAATATAATTACTGATTTCTCAGAGCTTGTGACTCTGACAATCTTGAGTACAAAAAAATCACTGATTGCTCAGGGCTTAGGTCTCTAACAATCCAAAGTCATGCAAATCAAGGTTTCCTCAGGGCGTGGGCCTAAGTCTAAGTCCTACACAACAATGATTCCTCAGGGCTTGGGCCTAACGGGACTAAGTCCTACAAATCAATGTTTAATCAGGGCTTGTAGCAAACAAGTGTAAGTCCTAGAAGTCAATGTTTCCTCAGGGTTGGACCTAACATAAGTCTAAGTCCTACAACAAATCAATGTTTCCTTAAGGCTTATGCCAAACAAGTCTAAGTTCTACAAATCAACGTTTCCTTAGGGCTTGGGCCTAACACAAGTCTAAATCCTACTGCTTATTCACATGTGGATCACTCGGTTTTGATTGCACTACCTGTGCTTAATTCAGGATATGCTTAAAACATGTTATTTTGGTGTGTACCAAGAACCGGAGCCCCAAGTATAATCCTTTGAGTATCGGGAGGTGGTGAACAACTTTATGACAGTGTCTCACAAATGATCAACCCTTTGAGTGCGAGAGAGATAGCAAATGCATTACAAACAAAAAGGAGACATAACTGGGAGATGCCCCTAGTTTGAAATCTTAGGCCGAAAAGCTGTAACCACCACCAGATGCATCAAATGGTTGGGTATCAGATGAAATGTTTACATATATAAATCTGAGCCAGCTGAGCTCATAAGCTCTGTGGTAAGAATGGGAATCTCCCAATCATCTATCTACCTGGCATTCGGACAAAATAACCCATCTCCAGGACAAATGAACAAGCTCTCCACAATAAAATCTCTAAGAGAGTAAAATTTATTAAACACAATAAATACACTGATTAATTAAAGTGTTAGAAAATTAAATAAACAGCCCACTTTTAAGCTTTTGACTGCTGACCGCTGCTTTCTTACAGACAAAGACTCATGTAAGCTGCTGCTTGTTCATTTGTTTTGGACACTGTGGAATCCCCAAACAGAGAGGGGTCTTCTTCTCCAAACGCCAGGCAGTCAGTTGGTTAGGAGTACTCCCATCATGACCACACAGTTACGTGAGTGTATTACATATTGTTTGCACATTGTATTTCATTTTGTTGCAATATTAAATTATTGGGCACCGTCTAGGGTGACCACAAGTCCCAGAACCACCCAGGACTGTCCCTTAATTGTGGTCTGTGACCCGCATCTCGAGTCATCCCCAACCGGGACACTCAGCTGAGTCAGGCCTATTCTGATAGGGCCAGCCCAGTCACAGCCTACTTACAGCAAGCAATACACACTGCACGCACCACCACCAGCCAATGAAAGAGGAGAGTATTTGCACAATGGTCCTCTACTCAATGGCTGTTGCATGTGAGGCAGTATGTATGCTGACACATGCAATAATTTTTGTCAGTGAGAGTGAGTGTCTGGATGCAGTGAGGGACGGAACGGAACCGGAGGATTGGAGCAGCAGCACAAATAAACTCCGTCTCCAGGCAGAGAGATCGAGATCCTCCGGAGCTGACTCCCGTTCTGATTTATGAGTAAGCCTTCAAGAAAAAAATGTACTATACACACACACACACACACACACACACACACACACACACACACACACACACACACACACACACACACACACACACACACACACACACACACACACACACACACACACACACACCTTATTATACTAAGCATACACTTTTCGGCAACTGCAATTTATGCACCTGCCACTGATATTAACCCTTTGAGTGCCAGAGGGGTATGCATTGCTTTGTAATGTATTTACATACTGGTCTGACACTCAAAGGGTTAAGTGATTTTAGGGCAGAGATCATGTGACGTCAACTGAGTACACTGCCACTTCAACAGTGTCCTGGAAAAGAAGGAAGTAAATGTGGTCATCCGAGCACCTTTATCTTTTTCTGCTTTGTATATCCAATGCCTTGTAACGCAATGCATTGGACACCTCTCTGGCACTTAAAGGGTTAAATACATTACTTAGCACTTTGAGAACTAGAATAGCACTCACTAGGTCACTCAAAGTGTTAATATTGCCAAACCACTATGTATTGATTATGTTATACAGTTACTGAATGTGTTCCCGCTGTCTAAAGGAAGATTGATGGACTTGCTACCTGCCCGTCTCAGTGAGTTTGTACGCCGTCACTGCCATTTATCACCAAGTGAAGGACATAATAACAGACAGAGGTCTGCTACCTGTCACTCTTGTCAAAACCAAACAAAGGCACAGAGCAATACATGCCACTTCTGTGGTCAGTTTCTTACTATGATTCTTTCTAATGGGAAGCTTTAAGGCATAGTTACACTTAATATGTAAAAAAATATATTATAGTGTTTATCCGAAAATAAGGATGTTTCCACTGCTGAGAGGTGATTTAGTCAAAAGTTATTGCAGCTCACACTAAATTTTTTAGGTACAATATCTCAAGCCAGGCTTGTTTTGTTCTTGTATCGTTGTTGCTCTTTGACATTGGAGTTTCTCCCTATAGAGTTGGTACATCGGACAGCCAAGAGGAGGATACATTGTTCCATCGAGCTATATGCTCCCAGCCGGTACATCAGATAACCTGGAGGTGGGTATATTGTTGCACCGAGCCAAGCAGTAACAAACTTCCACAAGGCTTGGGAACTTCTACGGAAGAGTGCTGTGAGTCTTATGGTATTTCCCGCTTTGATGGACATTGCTTTTCGCTGCAACTAAGTATGCTATATAGATAAAGCTGGTTATAATTGTATCCGATCTCTACATATGAGAAAAGGGCTGAATAGGATGGACGACTGATGAGAGAGAAACGTGACAAATATATGTATATCTTGTGAGTGCAATTTTATTAGTGTGTGAGAAGATTTTATTGAATAATAAACTCTACTTTTAGATGGTCCTTTTTGCGTTCTTTTGTACAGAAATTTCACTTGGAGTTTGTGTGGAGGAAGGACACATCGAGAGCGGCATGAGGAGTGTCTAAGGAGTGGTGGAAGAAATATCTGGATTTAAGTGACTATTTTATTGTAGTACTTTTATCAGTTTATATATTTTTTATTCTTTGGACGAATATCTCTTATTACACTGCACCATTGTCCCCTAATATTGTATTACCACTGATTCTGTGTCCTGATTTTGGGATATTTAGTGTCATTGTGTAGGGGGATTTAGTATCCATCTTAGCACCCTGAGCCTTTTAGCGCCACTAGTCTTCCGTTTTGTCTGTTGTTGTATTGAAATGGAATCTGTTTGGGTTCCAGAAGTCTTGACAAACTGGACAGGGAGCCCAATACCAGACTGTCCTGGTGCAAACCAGACAACTGGCAACACTAGAGATGTAGGAATCATTCCCACAAACACGTTTGGACTTCCAGGTGGTGGATAAGGCAGAGCAATAGAAGTGGACTCTGGAGTGAGGCAGATAATATTTCTCTGGCTAGGTGAGTCCCCTGGTATCTACACCCCTTTCTACCCATTTTCGTGACAAGCACCACCTTCTCATTATGTTAATCTCACATACCTTGTTAAGCCCCACCCACATTATGACTCATATCCTGTAATTTTGTACACTTCCACCCTGGCCCTTTTGATTACTCCTTGGGCTCTGGTTAAGAAGGTTTCCAGGTATGCACAGACCCCCACCCATATCAGCATGACCTAGGCACACTTCAGACACTAAGGTACATGTGCTAGGACAGTGGATAGAGTGTGCTGGCACATGTGCCCATCATTAGAATAAGTAAAATGGTGCTTACTCCCTTAGGATTAGAGGGGTGGACTTCTTCCTCCTGTCCCTCCTGTCTCCCTCCTTCCTATGCCCACGTGGGGTTATATACACATTTAAATATCACATATTCCAAGCTAGGATCTGTAAAAGAAAATGTATTTAATTCTGGATCCCTAAAATCTAAAAAATATATGATAAAAGGTTGGCTCGGTAAAACAAAGATTCTCCTGCTTCTGGTAGAGGGTATAAGAGGGGAGTGCAAAGCACTGTGAACTACAACCCGCTTCTTTTTAAAGAATTCATCTATAATTTTCTATGGTGATCACCATGCTATGGAGAGTTGGAGTTCTTCATAGTGTTCAACAGAGGACCTCAAACCTGTCCTCAGGCCTGCAGGTTTTCAGGATCTCCTCACATGAATCACAAAGGTGATTCAATCATTCTGAAGGATCAGCCTGAGTTAACAGCATTCACTCACAGACATAGGAACATGGGGTCTATCTGGATAGCCCATCTCCAGAAGTATATAGATATTCTGGAGAGAATTAATGAAGGGCTACTAAAATGGTGAATGATTTACAGGATAAAAATTATCAGGATAAACTAAATGATCTGTTCATGTATAGTTTGGAGAAGATAAAAGAGAACTGATACATTTTAAATACATAAAGGGATTCACCAAAGTGCAGGAGGAAAGTACATTTCAAAGGAGTAAAAATGTTAGCACAAGAGGCCTATCACGGTGCCCGTGATTGCTGCATTCATGTGTCTATTACCTGTAGGGGGCTCCCATTGGCTGTCTGCCTTCAGCCCACCTCACATTGCCTTTGTAAACTCAGTCTGGGCACCCTCTGGTTGCCCTTTCGTGTTGTCTCTGACAGCAGCCTCTTTCTCTTCGCTACTGTTGCTATTTGGGCCTGTTGCTGTGTTACTGAGTTGCTGAGTTGTCCTGTTCCTGAGTCCCTGCTTGCTGTGTCAGTTCTAGTCCGGTTCCAGTTGTCATCGTGAGAGGTTGCTGTTCCTGCTGCCAGTCTTCTCTTGCCGTTCCTGATCCGGTTGTCCATCTCTGCTGGTTCCTGTTCGTTTCCTGCCTCCAGTTCCTGATAGCTGTGGCGACATTGTCATCAGTCGCCTCGGTGACAGTCGCTATCCTGCTGGTTCCCAGCGTGCGGACGCTGGTTTGCTCTATTAGCCTTGCGGCTACACACAGCCTGTTGGTTCCAGCGTGCGGACGCTGGTTTGCTCCTTTAGCCTTGCGGCTACGCTCACAGCCTGTTGGTTCCAGTGTGCAGACGCTGGTTTGCTCCATTGGCCTTGCGGCCTATATACAATACTGTTGGTTCCCAGCGTGCGGATGCTGGTTCGTTCCATGGCCTTGCAGCCTATACTCTATCTGTTGGTCCCAGCGTGCGGACGCTGGTTCGCTCCTTGGCCTTGCGGCCTATACTCTATCTGTTGATTCCCAGCGTGCGGACGCTGGTTCGCTCCATTAGCCTTGCGGCTACATTTACAGCTTGTTGGTCCCAGCTTGCGGGCGCTGGTTCTCTCCTTGGCCTTGCGGCCTATACACTATTGTTGGTTTCCAGCGTGCGGACACTGGCTCGCTCCATTAGCCTTGCGGCTTTACTTCTCAGCCTGTTGGTACTACTGTGCGGACACTGGTTTGTTCCTTGACCTGATGGCTTTGCTATTCTAGCCTGCTCCCTCCAGCGTGCGGTCGCTGGTTTGCTCCACTACCTTGCGTTCATTATCGTCTGTTGGTTACCAACGCGCGGGCATTGGTTTGCTCCATGACCTGTGGGTTTGCTCAATATTATGCTTGATGTTTCCCTACGTCAGGGCACTGGTTTACTCCTTGTCTCTTGCTCTTGCACTTGAGGCTTCTCAGTGCGCTGTCCAGTCCTAGACAGCTACCATTCTGATGTACACGGATACTGAGTGTCAGACTCTAGTGAAACCACTGACCTGGTAGCCTTTATATTCGTCACTACTGTCTATTGTCCATCTGGCAGTCCCTGAGGTCATTGTGGTTGTCACCTTCCTTTTGGGCTGCCTTGCCCGGTATATTGGTAAGGCCGGTAGAACCTTTTATTATTCCATCTCAAGGTTCCTTACCCGGTATTGGCAAGGCCGGTAGAGCCCACTTCCTTGGTATTCCGTCTGGCTGCCTTGCCCGGTATATTGGTAAGGCCGGTAGAACCTCCTGTTATTCCATCACAAGGTTGCCTTACCCGGTATTGGCAAGGCCGGTAGAGCCAACTACATCTATTCTATCAGGCTGCCTTGCCCGGTATATTGGCAAGGCCGGTAGAGCCTATTCTTAGGTTTCCGTTAGGCTGCCTTGCCCAGTATTTGGCAGGGCCGGTAGAGCCACCTATTGGTATTCATCCAGGTTGCCTTGCCCGGTATATTGGCAAGGCCGGTAGAACCTGTATTGCTACAGTTATGGACATTTGCCTATTCTATGTATTGTCTGTATGACTATAAAAACCCTATGGGATTGTCTTAAACTTTTCAATAAAGTTGTGTTTTTACCTAACCTTACGTCTGAGAGTCTTAACAAACTGTGACAAGGCCATAGACTAAAACTAGAGGGACACAGGTTTAGATGTAGTGTAAGAAAGTTTACTTCACTGAGAGGGTAGTAGATCAATGGAATAGCCAACCAGCAAAAGTGGTAGAGGTTAATACAGTGACAGAATTTAAGCATGCATGAGATAGACATAAGGATGTCCTAAACAAAATACAAGACCAAGGACCCAATAGGGTTTGAGGTTTGTAAAGTAGGAAAATGGGCAGACTAGGTGGGTCGAATGGTTCTTATCTGCTGTCAAATTTTATGTTTCTATGTTTTCTAGGTACAAAGGGTGTAGCTGCAACTGGGCCTAGTGTCCCCAGGAGCCTGCTCCCTCCTCACCTTCATGCTCCACGTCCCCTGAGAGCAAACCAGATTCACTTAGATTGTTATATATATATATATATAGATATATAAATCTCTCTCTCTCTCTCTCTCTCTCTCTATATATATATATATATATATATATATATATATATAAAGAGATGGATAGATAGTTAGATAGATAGATAGATAGATAGATAGATATGAGATAGATAGATAGATAGATAGATAGATAGATAGATAGATATGAGATAGATAGATACATAGATAGATAGATAGATAGATAGATAGATAGATATGAGATAGATAGAGATAGATAGATAGATAGATAGATAGATAGATAGATAGATGATAGATAGATAGATAGATAGATAGATAGATAGATAGATATGAGATAGATAGATAGATAGATAGATAGATAGATAGATAGATGATAGATAGATAGATAGATAGATAGATAGATAGATAGATAGATAGATATGAGATAGATAGATGATAGATAGATAGATAGATAGATAGATAGATAGATAGATAGATATGAGATAGATAGATAGATAGACAGATAGATAGATAGATAGATAGATAGATAGATAGATAGACGTGAGATATATATAGATAGATAGATAGATAGATAGATAGATAGATAGATAGATAGATATGAGATAGATAGATAGATAGATAGATAGATAGATAGATCTATAGATAGATAGATAGATATGAGATACATAGATAGATAGATAGATAGATAGATAGATAGATAGATAGATATGAGATAGATAGATATAGATAGATAGATAGATAGATAGATAGATAGATAGATAGATATGAGATAGATAGATAGATAGATAGATAGATAGATATGAGATAGATAGATAGATAGATAGATAGATAGATAGATAGATAGATAGATATGAGATAGATAGATAGATAGATAGATAGATAGATAGATAGATAGATATGAGATAGATAGATAGATAGATAGATAGATAGATAGTGAGATAGATAGATAGATAGATAGATAGATAGATAGATAGATAGATAGATAGATAGATAGATAGAGATCCTGAAGACCTACACTGCTGGGGGACTTGAGGACAGGTCTGCGTGTCCTTGGTGTACAACACAGAATCAAATAGAATAGGAATAGCTCTGCCTCTCCTGATGTTACCGCCCTAAGCGTCTTTTTTATTTTGCATGTGTTTAAAAAGCAAAATACATTTTACAAATTTGAACACGATAATTTGTGCAAAGTCTTAAGTGGAAAACCAGGGATGCCCATTTGTGGTAAGGTGATCTGAGTGATATGATTGTGTTATCTGATAACCATGTCTCTGCTAAGAGGAAGAACATAGACAGAAACTGTTTAGTGGATAGCATTAAAGGGGAACGTGATATATCTGATGAATTTGTTTACTTGGAAGATGTTGAAAGCACAACATGATATTCCACTATGGGAGTATCAAAATGATAACATTATCAAACAAAACATTATGAATGTTTTATGGAAAAGGGTTACAAAATATTCTATTAAATGAACACAAAGCACAAACTCTAATCCTAACTTCTGCTGAGACTGGGATTTCCTGGGGAAATCAAAGAGTTAATAGGGAATTTCTTGGGGGAAATCAGAGTTAAAAGGGAATTTAACAGATTAGAAAAATGGATAAACAGCAACTTACCACATAAACATGACCAATTAACAAGTCACTCTTTGGGTGCAATGTGATGCAGACCTCCTGGAATGCAACGGGTTAAATGGGAGGGCTTGGTTTCACATTAGGCAACGTAGGAAACTGCCTCAGGTGCCTTATTGTGAGGGTAGGACAGTTGTGCTAGCAGAGGCGTAACTAAAAGTCACCGGGCCCTGGTGCAAAAATTGCCATGGGCCCCCTGACCGTATCTCCACATTGCTCCCATTGACCATCTCCAAACTGCCCCCAATGTCCACCTCTCCACATTGCCCCCATTGACCCCCAGTGTCCATCTCCTACCTCCCTGGTGGTCCAGCAGTGTGACACGAGAGGTCTGTGCCTCCTTCTGCACACAGCTCTATTAATATCTAGAGCTCCCGCACGGTCCTCTCTTCAGTAATGCAGAGCGCTGGGAGATTATATCATCTCCTAGCGCTCTGCATTACTAGAGTGCCAGAGACAG
Source organism: Rhinophrynus dorsalis (assembly GCA_037306005.1). Taxonomy (NCBI): domain Eukaryota; kingdom Metazoa; phylum Chordata; class Amphibia; order Anura; family Rhinophrynidae; genus Rhinophrynus; species Rhinophrynus dorsalis. Next base: position 33,122,015 of record CM074723.1, read on the forward strand.
AGGGAGCTCAGCTGCTAATAGAGGTCTGTGCAGAAGAAGGCACAGACCTCAGCTTGTTGGGCTCCGGGCTCCTATTGTTACACCAGTGTGTGCTAGCCACACCCATACTATACAATTACTGGCTTTGCCAGCCCAATATCTCTCCCTCTGCATCAGGCAGTCAGACCTGGTTTACTGTGGCTGGTTTATTTATTTGTTATATACTGTTCCACTGTTTTAATTCATATACACGTTTGTTCAGTTTATTCCCCAAATTACGTAATGCTGGAATGTCCAGTTTGCATATTAACTGGTCCACCCTATAAACTGTGGGAATATGCACGATTCTGCCAGTGCATCTTTTTTTTCTGCTTTGATACGCTAGCTTAATCTTTTAACCCTTTGAGTGCCAGAGGGGGTACACAACACATTGCTTTGTAATGTATTGCATACCCTTCTGGCAATCAAAGGTTTAAAGACATGAGACTTGCTGGTAGGCCCGCAGGACCTCAAAACTTTGCTCACTGGACATGTGACCCTTTAAGGACCATAGAGTTTTGCTGCATATTCCTTATGCTGACTATGGACAGGAAATGCCCATGGCCTCTAAGAATTTACCCATGTGGCTTTATTTAAGAGATAAAAACAATTAGACCAGGGGTAGATGCACTTAGGGATGATGCTATCGCGATGTGTGTCTGGCGATGTGTGGCGATCACTTTGACACACTTTGCCATGTACACTAAGAATAATCTATGCAATTGGAGGGAGACACACTTTAACCATCAGCATGTAAGGTTGGTTGCGGGGAAACTGAAAGGATGAGCTCAGACTTCAGCACCCCCATTTCTCCCTTAACCTTTTGAGTGCCATAGGGATATGCATTGCACACCCCGGTGGTACCGAAAGGATTAGACCATTAAGAATGCATTTCCAGGCTTAATTCCAAAACTAAGAGTAGCAGCAAAGCAGCTGTTCTATTTAACGGCTTCTCTACCGAATCTGTCTTGACATGAAGCAGCTGATCAGCTGTTTTTTGTCCATAGCAGAATATCCAATGATCAGCTGTTTCATGTAAACAGCAGGTACTCTGCAAGGCACTCTACAGAAAACTGTCCTCTGGCTTTATATCAATCTATGGGAAGATCCCAACATTGCCAACATCAGGTTGGTGGCATTGGGACTGTGAATTCTGACATCATAGGCAGCTTACTGCATGTGGCGCAGTGCCACATTAATATAAAAACATACACAACACACAGGATGACAGTGGCTCATTAAACTGCATTTCAATAAGCAAACAAGCCACTGTCAAGTAGTCACTGCAAAATCATAAACCTGACAAAGGCTTGGTTATGTTGGCATATATGTGGCATAGATATGGTGATATGATGGAAGACATCTTAGTCTGTGTATCAAGATGTAATCACAGCAAATAGACCACTATATCACATCCTGGCATGCATCTTCCCTCTGTATGTCATGTATATGGAGGTGGACATAACTGATGATAGCAGGACTACAGGACCCCAAACTCCTCCTGCTGGACCTCCCCTCCAAACTGAAGTGGGCAGAGTGGATGAGTCAAGAAAGATTATCATTTGGGTGGAGTCAGAGGTCCAGTAGTTCTACTAGAAAATGTCACGTTCACTTACATGCACATGACATCCATGACTGAATGAAGATGAACCAAAGAGCAAGGGATTATGTCATAGTGGCCAACAGGATTTTCTGGCTCTATCAAGATAAGACGTTGGTTACTATTTGGGTATATCAGCATTCCTTTAAATTCATACTATCCTGCAGCAAGCTACTTATAGCTAAAGACATAAGAAATCTGGAGGATGTAGTTCAACCAGAGCTGGATAGCTACTGGTTGCCCTGCTACAAATGTACACATTTCCTCTGATACTCATAGTGTTAAAGGGATAGTAATGTTTCACAATAAAAGCAGCTCCAATTAATCTTCATAGTATCTGGGCCATGGAGAGTGTTATTTCAGTTCTGTCATAGTTGTAGTTCAAGAGTAATTGAATGATAAAGTATCCCCCTTCCGTCCCTTTTACTGATGTAACACTGATCAGCTCAGAGGTGAAAGACTGTCCAGATGGATTGCAGAGAGGGACAATCTTCAGTGAGCATAAGGGAAAAAACCTGAAAAACCTGTCAAGGGGGCAGAGTTTTCCTTAAGTCACAATAAGAAGATTGTCCCTTGCTTTGATCTGTCTGGTCTAGAGACCAGATTCCACATCTGAGGAGAGGCGGCTTACACTATTTACAGCATTGAAATAACACTCTCCATGGCCCAAATACTATGAAGATTAACCCTTTGAGTGCTAGAGGGGTATGCAATGCATTGCTTTGCCCCTCTGGCACTCAAATCAGAGCATTTTTTTTTTTTTTTATTTTTTTTTTTAGAAACATTACTATCAGTTTAAAACTGACTCCCCAGTAACAGGGTGTGTGCCAGGACGCCAGCAGGGATCTGGAGATGTCTTGTGACAGTCACTTGTGGTGTTTCCCTGGTTACAGACAGATTTCTGACCTGAGGTTTATTCTGTGAGCAGGTTTTTAATTTTCCCATTTTTAGCAAGAGATGAAAACTAAACAACAGCCCCCTGTCAGTGATTATTAACATGGAAACTGATGGGGGATAAGGAGGAACACTGGGCAAATTGGACAATTTCTGGGGCAAGCCAACTGCCCCATAGGGGAGCAATACAAACATTCCTAAAATCTTTACTGATGTAAATGGGGGGTTTTAACCCCCCTGAGTGCTAGAGGGGTCTCCAACACATTGCTTTGAAATACATTGGAGATGTCTCTAGCCTTCAAGGGGTTAAAAGTCCTATTCAAATAAATAAGGATTTTTACATCTCCCCTATGCTGCAGTTGGTTTGCCCCAGTATTTCTCCTGCCTGCTTTTATACTTAACTCTTACAGTGCTGGAGGTGTGCTGCACATCTCTCTGGCACTCATACGGTTAAGCCCTATAGGGGAGACCAATCAAAACACCCATATTTCCCATTAAATTAAATGGTGCATTAAACCCTATGAATACTAGCGAGGTCTCCGATGTGATGCTTCTCAATGCATTAGATACTTGTCTAGCATTTAGGGGTTAATCCTTTGAGCGCCAGTGGGGTACTCAACGCATATCTCTGCAATGCATTGTGTACCCCTCTGGCACTCAAAGGGTTAGAATGGACCTGTCCCCCTAAGACAAGCAGTTTCTTCTACAGAAAATTAAAGTACTATCCATTTTCTCTGTAATTTTTTTTTTTGAGAAAGTAACTTTTATAGAATTTTGCCACAGACTGGCACTTTATGCTAATTCCCTGAAAAGTATGCTAATTAATAAGGTTCCAGTTTAACCTTACTGCTCACTGTGCCATTAGAAATGACCGCACTAAGGGGAATGACCAAATCCAGTTCGGTGCATAGATAAGAGTAAAAGCCTTCCTTGGGCATGCCTGGGACAGTCAAGGGAAGGGGACGCATAACTAATGATAGGTTTAGTTAGGGGTTCTTTGATTGGTGGGTTGCTTTTTAGGGGGTACATTCAGATCAGCTGCCATGTTTCTCATCAGTTGCAAAGTGAGACATAGAGCAGCAGCATCCCTCTCATCCCTCCGTCAGTGGAAGATTTCTGGGTGAGATTTGGTGGTCACAACTAGGGTGACCACGCGCCCTGGATTGCCTGGGACAGTCATGGATTTTAAAGTGTTAGTAATGGTTAAAATTAAGTTTATTTAATATTGTAGCAATTAAAAAAATATTAACAATGATATAAGTCTTATCTCTTATGGTTTGAGAGATATACCTCGCTAAAGTTACCTCTCGAGATAGGTCAGCACTCTAGCTGACAGCTGCAGAATCCGGTCATTTGACTGGATGGAGGCTCTTCAGCAGAGCCGAAATCATGCAATCTAAAAATTAATACTTCATTGGGACGGTCTACAAAGTGTGTCTGGTTTGCAAGCACACTTTGTAGACCGTTCCAGTCAAGTATTATGTAGAGATTGCTGAAGAGTTTCCATTTGGTAAAATGATGGGATTCTGCAGCTTTCAGCTAGAGCGCTGACTTCTCTCAGGAGGTAACTTTAGCGAAGTATATCTCTCACACCATAAAGGTTTGAGATATAAGACTTACATCATTGTTAATATTGTTTTAATGGCTACAATATTAAATAAACTTAATTTTAACCATTACTATCCCTTTAAGTGCGTGTCCCTTGTCCCTGTCAGCCCCCTTCTGGGAGAATACAAAGTCCCTGAATGAAGACTCCAGAGCACAGTCTTGTAAACACTAGAATAACTGCCCATTGCCTACTGTGACAGAGAGTGATGTCTCTGTTGGGCTACAAGAAAATGGTTTATGGACAGATCTCTAAACACTAGAGAGATAACTGAGCCTTGATCCAGACATCAGTCGGGAGCTTCAGGGTAATTATATCGTTGTGTAATGTTAGTTTATGGCTTTGGGTTTGATGTACATTTTCTTGTAGCCCACAACAGGTATCACTTTCCATCACAGCAGTCAATGGGCAGTTCCCCCTCTAGTGTTAAGAATGCTGTGGTGCACTCTTCTCTCCACTGTGTCCCTGAATGCCAGAACTGAAATGTGGTCACCTTAGTCACAACTTGGCTTATTTTTCTTGCTGATTTTTCAGCAGCTCCTTTTAATCTTCATAGTATTTGGGCCATGGATAGTGTTGTTTCAGTACTGTCAGAGTTGTAGTTCAAGAGTAATTGAATGATAAAGTATCCCCCTCCAGTCCCTTTTACCTAGTGTAAGCCACCTCCCCTCAGATGTGGAATCTGGTCCCCAGACTGTCAGAGACATTGCCATGATGGGGAGGAAATGGTTAATTTTTCTGTTAAACCAAATTCTCTAAAAATCTGCATTTAAAATGTGTTTAAATTAGCTCATTCTTCTGGACAAAAAAGGCCTGTATTTACCTAGATGGGAATGAAAAATATCTAGGTGACTTTTATGATTATTGAGATCCAGTTGGAGACAAAAAGTCTAAGACAAAGATATTCTCCCATGTGGGAAAGTCTGCTAGGGAGACAGATTGATATCCAATGGAATAACCTTTGACATTTTTTTTATCTAATGACAGCAACCAGAGCACCTTTTTGTTTATGGAATTATTATCAAGGTGAAATTTAGTGTGGAGTAACAGCGACCTCTTTAGAGTACATAGCATTATTACCAGTGTTTTCAAGAATTTCCAAACATTATGATAATAATATGCATGATGTCACTCCATAATGAGATGGCTCTTTAACCAATCAGTGCAGATTTTGGTAAGAGTAAATTCACATTATATATATGCAAGCTTAGAGAGAAAAGTTTTTCCTCTTGAGTCTTGGCTGTTTTTTTCCTCTTGGTTCCTGGCTCTTCAATTCCTGCTGTATACCTGGCTGACTGATAAGGAGATCCTAAGAAACACTTGGACTGGTAACTATATATTTTCTTATTTAAATTTTGCAAAATTTCAGAATTATATACATATTTCTTCTATATTTGAAGAAACCTAATTTTCTTATAATTTGTCTTAACTGGACTGGCCAACCATTTGGGATCAATTATAATAAGCTATATTAGCTATAGAAATTCTGAAATTAAGCAGAATTAATTTATTATTGGTAAATTGTAATATTTTGCCAGATAAGAGCAAAATAGGTTATAGCAGTGAGATATATAGATCCTTGTTATATATTAGTTAATATATTTCTTTATATTTCTAGAATAATATATTGTGTTTCTGGAAAGGTTATAATAACCGTGGCAAAAAACAAGGCATATGAAGAACCTTCAGACAACCCCCAGCACTGCACCAGCTCTCTCTCCCCTACTCCGTGGCCTGTTCTACAGGTAATCCATGGACAACAATTTAGGGTCCTACGAGAGCTGTATACTGGCGCTGAAAAGACAACTAAACCAGGGAGCAGGGGAGAGAGAGCTGGTGCGGTGCTCGGGCTTCAGGGGCTGTTGAAGGTTCTTCATGTGCCTTGTTTCTGCCACGGTAAGGACCTTTTATTAATTAAAGATAAATGGAGAAAATGTAAATGCCTTTACATACATGCAGATTTATTCCTCGCCAATTCCGTCTTTGCCTTTCTATTATAGTGAATGCGGTAGCGAAGTTTAAAGAGAATCATGGTAAGGATGATGGAAGCTGTATGCGGTAGCGACGTTCACAGAGGCGACATGTCAACCTTGCACTTTTATGCACTGCAAGGTTGTCATGTCGCCATTTTAACCAATGCAACATGGTTAATGCGGCTTCTAGCTGTACGACATCTAAAATGCGACTTTTCAAAAGCGAACCGTGCCAAAACAATGTGCAATGCTTTGCATTCCCCTCGGGTCCTAAAAGGATTAAGTAGGCGCATGCACTCTGCATGCTCCAGTCTGAAAACATAGCCAGCACCTGTCATGTCTGTCTCTATACACATGGCACCAAGGACTGATTGAAAATGCTATAGCTAAAGGCGATAGTAGCTGGGATTGCCACCCGGCCGGTATTTTACAGGCGAAGCCAGTAATTAACGTACTGGAGACGGTGCCGGTATATACTATACCGGTAATTAAAAAATCAGTATTTGTGTGCGTCCAGGGAGGGGTGTGAGGTGACTGAGAGGGCAGAGAATATATAAATTATGAGTTCAGCGGTCCACCAATTGTGTGTGCAGTCTCTCTAGATCCTCCCATCACCCAGCCACACATGACTATTGCTGGTGTATAGAAGGCTGTGATTAGACTGCAGCACTGTGGGCTCTCAACAATCATCCTGGTGCTATTTGACAAACTCTAGAATAGCATTCATGTTCTTCTTAGTGAACAGTGTTTTCCGCTACTCTATCATGAATCCAATGTTTGCACAGTGTATTTCTGATAATAGAGCCATGAGCACGGATCTTAGCTGAGACAAGAGAGGCCTGCAGATCCCTAGATGTTGTTCTAGGGTTGTTTGTGAATTCTTGGAGGATTTTTACACCATACTCTTGGCGAGCATTTGACAGGATGGCCACTCCTGGAAATATTAATTACGATCCCAAATCTCCATTTGGTCAGTATGGCTCTGTCTGATTTGGTGGAGGTCCAGAGTCTTAGAAATGTTTGTGACCCTTGTCAGACTGATATGTATAAACAACTGTTTTCTTGAGGTTTTCAGGAATTTCTTTTGATCATGGCATGATGTGACTTTCAAAACCAGTGTTCTGACGATTTCAGTCCGATGACAAGGGCCAACGTTATTTAGATTTGTATTTGACAGGTTTGGTCCAAATAAGGCCTGCTTGTTTACCAAGGTATTAAAATACCTGGCCTTAATTATCCCTTTCAATGACCTGAGTTAACCTGGGGGAGAGGTAGCAATACCTTTTTTACACTCAAAGATTGTATGTTTGATTATCTAGAACACCAATCAACTGAAACAAGCATGAAACTTTAATGCCATTTTTTTTATCTGACTCTCTCTATATATTACTACAACACACAAAATAATCTGACAAAATTTGACAGAATGTAAGCACGCATGGGATAGGCATAAGGCTGTCCTGAACATAAGACAAGACCAAGGACCAAACAAGGTTTGAGGTTTTTACAGTAGGAAAATGGGCAGACTAGATGGGCCGAATGGTTCTTATCTGCAGTCAAATTCTATGTTTCTATCACTTTGTAGGGCAAAACCCCTCTCAATATTTTGATGAAGTTGAGTGGTTTGGCCAACATACTGTACCCCACAACAGTAGGTCAACAGGAGACATCACTAACAGTGACCCATAGCCCATAAAGCTGGCAATGTCTAATGTCTCTCCTAGAGGCATGACTCATGGCTTTATGCCTAATGAAGTTGCAGGTCAAACACCTATTGAGCTACATTTGTAACTGCCTATAAATCTAAAGAAATCCATACATTCTCTATCATTATTTTTTCTTATAAACATTTGCTCTAAACCTACTAGAGGCAACCATCGTTTTTTATTTGTATTTTTTTCAGTTATGATGATCACTATTCATTCACATTATAATATATTTGTAATATTTCAGCGTAGTTCATCATTTGTAGTATACACTTATTTAGGGACGTTTAATCAATTGCATTATCATAATTTAATTAATTTATATAATTGTATTATAATGCGTATAGGAATTAATTCAATTCAAGGTTAATTTTGTATATGGTATTATTGATTTTGGGGTTTAAGTAATATATTTAAATATACAATGGAACATAACTGTATATTCTTAAAAATTGTTTTGATATTCCTTTCGTTTTGTACTTACGGATGCCTCTCTGTTATTATTTTTTATTTTATTGGGATCCATTAAAGTGGATTTATAATTAGGTATTTTATTTGTCTGCTGGTACCTCCCTCATTTACACACACTTCTGCTAGGAGATACATTAACCCTTTGAGTGCCAGAAAGGTATCCAACACATTGCGTTGCAATGGCCAATAGTGCCTTATCACATTGGAACACTATAATACAGACCAGGGCTTATAATTTTAAGTCCTTTGCTACTAGCCAGACCTGAAAAGTTACTTAGAACTGCAATCCATAACATACCCACCAGGGCTGAATTTCTACTCACCAGGGCTAAATTTTCACTCGCCATTGGCTAGTGGAGAGTGGAAATTTTGAGCCCTGATATAGGGTTTACTTTTAAATGGTCGCACGCAAAAGAGCGTGCAATCATATGAATCAGTTACCTGGTTGCCATACTAAAAAATGTTGACATGAGAATCTTGCACTGCATGACAAAGCGAGATTCTCATGTCGAATAGTAAAAGGTCGCCTGCTACCCCAGATGTTTCCCATCATGCTGCCCCGGAGGCTGTATCACATCATGCTGCCCCAGAGGCTGTATCACATCATGCTGCCCCGGGGGCTGTATCACATCGTGCTGCCCCTTGCGCTCAGTGAATTGACAGCATCTCTACATGAATTTTAATTTTTTTATACAAGTATATAATTCATCATGCGTACTACTCTAAAGAGATAGTAATACTTCGTTTTATCTTTATTTTATTTTGTAGGCATTAAAAATACATGAAGAACGATATAAGTCTTATCTCTCAAACCTTTATGGTTTGAGAGATATTCACAAGCAAAGTTTCCCCTCCTGCCCCTTTTACCTTGTGTAAGCCATCTCTTCTCAGATGTGGAATCCAGTCGATAGACCAGACAGATAACAGCAGGGGACAATCTTCTTCCCTTGAGAACAATGAAAGCCCTGCCCCCCTTGACAAGTTTTTCCCTTATCTTAATTGAAGATTGTCCCTCTCTGCAATCTACCTGGGCACCTCCCTTCTGATCTGGCTGAACAGTGTTACATCAGTAAAAGGGGCGGGAGGGGGATACTTTGTCATTGAATTACTCTTGAACTACAACTCTGACAGAATTTAAATAACACTCTCCAATGTCCAAATACTATGATGATTAATTAGAGCTGCTTTTATTATGAAACATTACTATCCCTTTAAAGGGGAACTGCCACCCCGCAAAAACTTAATCTTATTTAAGTCTTCATCTGGCGTCTAGCTGCTTAGTAGCACTAGTTGCCAGAAATATTACCCAGTTTACAAGATTTTCTACGTACTCTGAGGCGGACAGTAGCAGGAAGCACGGACATCTTGCCATAGTGACATAATACATAATACCATAATATAGAATGTAAATAAATATTGCACTCATGCATAAAATATGCTGTGTACATACATATTGTGACAGAGTCCAGGACCATGTATACATCAGCCATAGGCTACAACAAGCAGTTTACCCCAGTGATTAAAGGGTTAAGTTTTGTCTTTTGCTTCTGCTAGCACACCTGCTCCTGGTTAATTAGCTCAGACCTATATAGTAGGTGTGAAAGAGCAGGGTGTGGTCAGACTGCACTGGGATAGTGTGTCTGGAGACCTGCAAGCTGTCTGTCTGCCACTGAAACCAAGGAATGGTGAGCAAGCTTCTGAACTGAAAAGATTGCATGTCTGCTTATTTTACTTTCTTGTACTGGAATCCAGAGTAGCTGGGTCAGTAACTGGTAGTGAGGGAACTACTGTGAGTTAGCCTCCTGAAAGGAGTAGGCCTGTTTATTTCTGTACTTTTTGTTTGGAGTCAAAAACCTGTTTGATTTAAAGGGGAAGCATACCCTATAATTGGAAAGATACTTTTCTTTTGTTGTTGCTGTTTAAAGTAAACTGCATTGAAGTTACAACCTCCTGGCTTCCCTGGCTATGTTTGAAGGGACCTTACCACAAGTGGTGTCAGAAGTGGGATCCCAGCAGGGATGATGAATCGTATGAAGTACTGGACATAACAGAATATGCCAGACGTCCCCATTAGTGGAATCGGTTGTTTGGACGGAACTCAGGGCCACTTACAGAGAAATATTCTGTAGCTACACAAATAGTAATGGGTGGAGTGACAGGCTGGTGTGCAGGATTTTTATTTCAAAAAGTTTGCAAACTTGCTGCAACTGCAGTAGGAGGTGGTTTCCTTCTGCTTCAGATTGCAAGTCATGGTGGGTATGTTCAAATAGACTGGAAGAGAGATGAAAAAAAATGTAAACAAAGCAAAAAAAGTAAAATAAGCAGACATGCAATCTTTTCAGTTCAGAAGCTTGCTCACCATTCCTTGGTTTCAGAGGCAGACAGACAGCTTGCAGGTCTCCAAACACACTATCCCAGTGCAGTCGGACCACACCCTGCTCTTTCAGACCTACTATATAGGTCTGCGCTAATTATTCAGGAGCAGGTGTGCTAGCAGAGGCAAAAGACAAAACTTAACCCTTTAATCGCTGGGATAAACTGCTTGTTGTAGCTTATGGCTGATGTATACATGGTCCTGGACTCTGTCACAATATGTACATTCACAGCATAACAAGCCTGCAGAGGTGTTAACATTGTCTCTGCTCAGTGCCTCCAATGAACCTCCTTAGTCCTTATAGATCCAACAGCCTCAAGTAAAAGAAGAGAAAACTGCTCAAGTCAATCTCTTACTAATATAAATGTATTAAAATTATAAAAACAAGCTCTGCCTCACATTACTGGTGTCACCTGGAGTCAGTCCCCCCTTCTCTTTTCTCACCCCTTTCCTCCTATCTTTCCTCACATTTTTCTCCTCACCACTCCGCACACATCTATGAGTCACACGCATCTATGCCGATGAGACCTGTTTTTGGGTTATACTTAGATTACTCATCTGTATTCCAGAAATACTCTACACCAAATGTTGTTACAAATGTATGCTCGGTCTTTCGACATTCACTCTCATTTTGCCTGTATTTCATACCTACCTACATATGTATGTATTGTGATTCATATGCCAATACTCAACTTTGTTGATATCTGTTGACTGTATCTTATGCAAAATTTATCAACAAAGCTTTAAAAAAAAAAAAAAACATTATAAGTATAAAATATATCTGTGTGTATACACGTCCTACAAGAACGCTGCTTTCTCAAGATATGTAGGTCAATGAGAAACAATATTACCTGGAGCGGTTAAATTACTAGGCTATAAAGGTTTGAGAGATAGGACTTTCTTCATATACTTTAATTTTTTTAACATTTACAATAATTCTACTTAAAGAGATAGTATTGTTTCATAATAAAAACAGCTCTAATTAATCATCATAGTATTTGGACTTTGGAGAGTGTTATTGCAATTATGTCAGAGTTGTAGAACAAGAGTAATTCAATGACAAAGTGTCCCCCTCCCGCCCCTTTTACTGATGTAACACTGTTCAGCCAGATCAGAAGGGAGGTGCCCAGGCAGATTGCAGAGAGGGACAATCTTCAATTAAGGTAAGGGAAAAACCTGAAAAGCTTGCCAAGGGGGGCAGGGCTTTAATTGTTTTCATATAAAGAAGATTGTCCCCTTCTGTTATCTGTCTGGTCTTACAACCAGATTCACATCTGAGAAGAGATGGCTTACACTAGGTAAAAGGGGCGGGAGGGGAAACTTTGCTTGTGAATATCTCTTGAACCATAAAGGTTTGAGAGATAAGACTTATATCGTTCTTCATGTTTTTTTAATGCCTACAAAATAAAATAAAGTTAAAATGAAGTATTACTATCCCTTTAAGTTTTGGCATTACTAGCCCTTTAAATAAATCATCAGCAATTCCTAAAGTGTCACATGGTTATGTAGGGGATTGTTAATTTTTAAATATCCATTAGTGAACGTGAACGGCGTTGCCCATGTGATTTGCACATCGGATACACCGTGAACCACTGCAACACCGAGTGTCGTTGCAGAGATTTTCACAGGAGTGGGTGGGAGGCTGCTTCATGTCCCTCCCACCCTTGTGAAAATCAGTAACCCTGATTCGCTGCATACACCCGATCTCTGCCACCATACCGCCCAGGGGCAGGGTGGACAGGAAACCAGAAAGCACTTTGATTTTTATATATAGAGATTATGTTAATGAATATGAAGGAAAACCACATACATTGTAAGGCTTTTCTGGGAAAGACAAAGGGGGAGATTCACTAAGCGGTGATAAAAAAGGTGATAAAGTGGAGATGATTTCTCCTGTTTATCAATTCTCCAATTCCTATGTTAGGCATTAAGATTTCTTCAACTTTGGAGATCTTAATGAATAGTCTCAATAGAATAACACTGGAACTGGAGAAGTGATAAACTCGAGACGTCATCTCCACTTTATCACCTCTTCATCACCGCTTTGTGAATTTCCCCCAAGAACTCTTCCAGTGCTAGGTGATGCCTAAGTCAAAAGGTATTACAGTTCAAATTGTTACAAAGCAGTTCTATCCGGAATAGTAGCCTAAGGCTTACCTCTACCATTGCATGCAACAGAAAAACTGGACAACAGGGGGCACTGCTTACAACAGTTTCGTATTTGAAAAAAAAATAACATTGGAAAAGCATTTCCCAGCAGTGAGGTATTTTTGTTTTACTCCACAGTATAGGTCTTTTTTATATTAAACTAGTTTTAAAGCCCGTGTACACAGGCCAACAAGAAGGTGCGCAGAGAGGACTGCGGTCTGAATTCGGAGCACCCGGCTCTGTATCAGCCGCGGCGCGGGCAGTCTCTACTGCACATGACTGCAGTACGAGCAGCCTTCTCTACTGTGCATGACGGCTTCTGACAAACATTGTTCGCAAATTATTATATAGGATGTTTATAGTTTCTTTAACCCCTTGGATGCTAGAAAGATGCACTGGAGATATATCTAGCATTCAAGAGGATAAAAATAACTGAGGGTTGGAACCGTGTATATCATTTTAACATGACAGTAAGGAAACCTTTGCTCAGTAAATCATGATGAAGCATTCATAGACTGTGAGCCTATTTCCTGTCACACTGCTAATTAAATCACCATGATGTTAAACTGATTATATCATCTCTTGCAGCCATCCCTTGGCACAGTTATATAACCCTTTGAAAGCCAGAGGGGTGTGCAGTGTATTGCAACACTGAACAATGCTTTAGCACTCAGAGGGCTCGATACCACACGTTAAAAATAAAGCACCATCGGTAGTTTTAAGTCACAGTCAGGTATGAATTTACCTGCGCTGTGACACACTACCGAAATGAAAATATGCACTATGGATGCTAAATTTGAGCCCATAGGAATCGATGAGAATGTTTTACAAATTGAGATGCAATTACTTGTGGCGGCTGGTAACGTGTTAAGAATCTCGCCAAAAATCTCAGCTGAAAAAATTTAGCGTTGGTCCCCTAACGCGTGTGCCTAACCACCCACGTGTAAGTGCAGTGTTACAAACCTAAGAAAAAATGCTAAGTGACCTGTGGATGTATTGATATGGGTCCCTAAACCCCATATCAGTACATCCAAAAACATAAGTGAACATAATAATAAAAAAAATTTTTTGAGTGCCAGTGGGGTATGCAATGCATTGCGCAATGTTCCATACACCATTGGCCCTAAAAGGGTTAATCCCCCCCTAATGGTATGGCCCCCGAGAGCTCTGATCTCAACATCATTTAGTCTGTGGGGGTTTACATTAAGAGAGAGAAGCAACTGAGGTGCCTAAATCCACAGAAGAACTGGGGTTAGTGCTACAGGATGTTTGGAACAACCTACCTGCCAAGTTCCTCAAATCGGTGCCTTCCAGGTGCCGTTTGGGACAGTGCAATGCTGCTGAAGGGAGACTGGGACTGACAGCGCAGGCACACAGACAAGATGTCTGCACTGATGCCTGGCTTCTGGTCTTGGAAGCGTATGGATTACTTTACAAGGGGGTACGTTTGAGAGGTAAATAACCATTATTAAGCTAGTCTCCACCTGCCTAAGTATTGCAGGGCGACTTTAGCTAACGTGGTAGTTCCACTTTAAAGAACTGTGTGCATGTGTACCTAGAAGAACTGATGTGGTTTTGAAGGCAAAGGGTGGTCACACCAAATATTGATTTGATTTAGATTTTTATTCTGTTCACTCAGTTTGCATTTTGTTGATTGATAAAAACAATTAACTTCTCTCTCTCTCTCTATATATATATATATATCTATAGCCATATACATATTTATCAAAGGCCCTGTGTGATGTTAACCCCCCTTAACCAGAACAGTGATTGCATTCGGACTCAGGGAAATCTAAGGGTCCCCCCCATTCCATACACATTTTTATGACAGGAAGGGTTTCATTATTACTGTGGGATCTAATAACCCCCATCAACCCAATAAACATTTCTTACACACTATATTGGTCACCTCTATCTCTGTCAAAGGGGTTAAAGGGATAGTAATATAAAGGGATAATAATTCTTAATTATTACTAATCCCTATACTAAAGTCCTATTAAAAATAAATATATTGCCCCCAGTGTCATCTCTCAAACCTTTATGGTTTGAGAGATGATCACTCCTAAAGTTGCCCTCTCCCTCCCCCTTCCCCGTAGTCAGTGTTCTAGCTGACTGCAGGGAAGCCAGTCGTACAACTTTCAGGTGGCTCTCCAGCACAGCCGCGATCTCGTTAATAAAAAAGAAATCTTTCACTGAAATGGTCTTCTATGTGTGCTTGGTTTGCAAGCACACGTAGAAGACTGTTTTAGTGAAAGATTTCACCACGGCTGATACAGAGCTGGGTGACTGCCCCGCGAACGGGTGGCAGATGCACTGTGGCCCGTGTAACGGGCTGTTCAACTATATATATATATATATATATATATCTCCTAGATTATAATTCCCTAAGTATGTTTGTCAGTAGGCACCATGCGCAGTAGAGACAACTGCGCATGCTGCAGTCATGTGCAGTACAGACTGCCCACGCCGTGGCGGACACAGAGCTGGGAGCTCCAAATTTAGGCCGGAGTCCTCGGTCTGAATTCGGAGCATCACGCTCAGTATCAGCCGCTGTGCTTTCGGGCAGTCAGTACTGTGCATGACTGCAGCGCCACCAGTGTTGGCCCATGTATATGGGCTTTAAAACGAGCATTTATATATCTATACAAACAAACAGATCTGCTCTCCTCTATATACTGTGAATAATATGTGCCCTGTAATGGGCATATATAATAATCCTTAGTAAATCTAAGTGAAATAAGTGAGAATTTCGTCCCACAAATTGGCCAATCTGTGTAAGCTTACCAACCACGCCGAGGTATCTCACTTCCATTTATATCCTTCCTCCCAAGTCATGTGAGGAATGTTTGATACCAAACAGACAGGGGTGTACACACTGGAAAAGGCCAAAAAAGCCTTGTTCTTAAAGGCCAAATGGGATAGAAAAGGAAAGGAATGGTGAAATAAAGTAAAGTAATAAATAATGTGCTTTTTTAGTGATTGAACTGGATAAATGAGAAGATAGTAAAGTGAGCTGAAGGAGATATGTGTAAAAAAAACTAAAAAATGACGAAAGCTCGCAGCACTAACTCATTATAAAATATCCATATAATAAATATAAATTTAAATATAAGTATGAAGATGAAAGATATAGATAGCAGCAAGAAATGAGAGTGTTCTCCAGTCCCCCTGACATTAGGCCTAGACCCAACAGTGAAACATACAAACAGACCTGTGCTCCTCTATATACTGTGAAAAAAACTGCTTTCCAGACTAGCCGTCCGGTCCGCAGACTAGAATCCAAATCTGACAGCTTGAGCGATGATGTGCATAAAAGGGGTAAACTTTAGAACGGAATTACTCTTAAACTATGAATGTTATCTGAAAAATTCATATATGCTTTGGTTTATTTCTTTAATACACACAATATTATTGCCTGCAAAAAGGAAGAATTACTATCCCATTAAGAACATCTATTGGATTGCAACTGTTAACTTCAGCCAGACAACAAAAGGCTGTCCATTTGGTGGGAATTACGACATTGTGAACTTGAAGAGCATCTGATCCATGTGAGGAGATGTGAAGGAATTCTAGGTCAGCTAAAGCACAGGAAGAGATAATGTATAAAACTGTGAGTGAACTATATATTGTTTAACACTGATGTGGAATGGAGAGTTGACCTATTCACTACGGTGTTGTGCATCTGGCAAATATAAGATCAGAAAACCAGATCTGCTTGAAATATACACCAATTATCTGTATATAGGCACACTCCAAACATATTGCTGTTGAGACATTAATAAAAGAACGAGTTGATATTTTAAGGCTCTATAGTTTAAGAAGAACGATAAATACATCTGCAGTAGAATTAAAGGGATAGTAATACTTCGTTTTATCTTTATTTTATTTTGTAGGAATTAAAAAACATGAAGAACGATATAAGTCTTACCTCTCAAACCTTTATGGTTTGAGAGATATTCACAAGCAAAGTTTCCCCTCCCGCCCCTTTTACCTAGTGTAAGCCATCTCTTCTCAGATGTGGAATCCAGTCCATAGACCAGACAGATAACAGAAGGGGACAATCTTCTTCCTATGAGAACAATGAAAGCCCTGCCCCCCTTGACAAGTTTTTCAGCTTTTTTCCTTATCTTAATTGAAGATTGTCCCTCTCTGCAGTCTACCTGGGCATCTCCCTTCTGCTCTGGCTGAGCAGTGTTACATCAGTAAAAGGGGCGGGAGGGGGATACTTTGTTATTGAATTACTCTTGAACTACAACTCTAACAGAATTGAAATAACACTCTCCAGAGTCCAAATACTGTGATGATTAATTAGAGCTGCTTTAATTATGAAACATTACTATCCCTTTAAGAATGAATTCATGCTTTTGGATAAATACAAGATTGGACGATCTGGAATTAAATATTCATAAACAGGAAGACTATTTCTAGCTAGCGAGGAATCGGTCTGTGTGTGTTTTTATCTTCGGACTGTTAACAGATCCCGAGGTGGGTTCAAGTTTGTTCTTTCCCACTGAGTAGGAAGTAGGACTGTATTATCTGGAGACGGATATATATAGATTCTTTCAAACTACCTGCGGGTTTAGTCCAAATATAGTCCACATACTTTTACACACTATATGGTTTGTAATTAACACCATTGTTGTATATATTTATTTATAAAAGCACTTCTAGACTCTTCACCTACGAGTCAGGTAGTTCATACCTTTCTCGTAGGTGTTTGTTGTAGGAGTCTATTTATGTTATATACACAGTCAAGGGTTACATTGTATATATTTATTTCAATATAAGTATACCAGTTAAAGAGCCAGTTACACTGGACACAGTGCCACTGCCAGCTGGTCGCAGGGCAGTCATGCACAGTAGAGACTGCCCGAGCCGCTGCTGATACAGAGCTGGACGATCATTCAGAGCATCCAGCTCTGTATCAGCCGCAGTGCGGGCAGTCTCTACTACGCATGACTGTAGCACGCGCAGCAGTCTCTACTGCGCAGGACTGTGGCGTTACACACATTTTAGCGAATTATTATATAGGATATTTATTTGCACGAGTTAGAAGTTCACTGCACATGGTCCTATTAAACTACTTGAAGTGCACTTTTATAGGTTTAATTATAAGTATTTTCTTTGGTTTTTAATTCACTTAGTATACAATATACACATTTACGAGTTAGGTTGTATGTACCGCTTCCCGTTCTTGGTGATTAGCGTATTGTTAGGAAGTATAATTTTTCGGATTTTACACTTGGTCTTGTAGTTTAACATTGATGTGTGCAGGGGAGTAACTGTCCTGTGCACTGGGATTCATGGAGTCCTCGTGTGGAGTGACAAGATTTCTTGGAGACATCGGTGGTACTGTACTTGTCATCTTATTTGGGGTGTCATGGTGTTTATGATTTGATAAAAGGTTTGCTTACAATAAATTAGCATTTTTATTCAAATTGTGTTTTAAATTTTATTGGACTTACACAAGTGCTTTGATTTGTGAATATTTTGGTTTTTCTTTGTACCATTGAGTGGATGGTCTATATCTCAGCAGCTGTAAAGCTCATTATATTATATCAGATTGAGACTCCGTACAGGGCTCCCTCCAATATCTTCATTCATCTGGAATGAGTTTTAATTTTATTTTTTTAACGATCGATAGTTTTTTTTTATAGTTTTGGTTGGACATTCCATGTATACCGGTATATATAATGTAATATTTTTTTTCTTTCTTTTTTTTTCCCCTCTGCTTTGGACTTTTCAGTGTCTTTAAAGGGATAGTAATACTTCATTTTAACTTTATTTTATTTTGTAGGCATTAAAAAAACATGAAGAACAATATAAGTCTTATCTCTCAATCCTTTATAGTCTGAGAGATATTCACAAGCAAAGTTTCCCCTCCCGCCCCTTTTACCTAGTGTAAGCCATCTCTTCCCAGATGTGGAATGCAGTCCATAGACCAGACCGATAACAGAAGGTGACAATCTTCTTCCTATGAGAACAATGAAAGCCCTGCCCCCCTTGACAAGTTTTTCAGGTTTTTCCCTTACCTTAATTGAAGATTGTTCCTCTCTGCAATCTACCTGGGCACCTCCCTTCTGCTCTGGCTGAGCAGTGTTACATCAGTAAAAGGGGCAGGAGGCGGATACTTTGTCATTGAATTACTCTTGAACTACAATGCTGACAGAATTGAAATAACACTCTCCAAAGTCCAAATACTATGATGATTAATTAGAGCTGCTTTTATTATTAAACATTACTATCCCTTTAAGGGGAATATAGTGGGGTTAGGAAAGTCAGAGAGGACATTCTTTTGGCTCAAGGGCTAATGTGTGGAGCAGAGCTGGAGCAATGGTCTGTCGACTCTAAGATTAAGGACATACTGTTATTTTATGTAGAATTCATCTCAGAGTTGCTACTGTGCGTGGTTCCTTTTTTATGAAAACGTATAGATTGGGTATACGACTGGACAGATAAAAATAATTTAGAATAGATACAGTCGGTTATATATCCATCATTCATCACACTGTATCAGTTGTATATTCTATGTGGTTATTGTTTCTGTTTTCATATTATATTAGATAGTGGAGAAATCTCTATGCTTTAGTCATGGACATATGATATAGGGCATATGCAATACATTTTATTATCAAATATTCCATGTTGTTTTTTTTACAATTATTACTGGTATTGTCTCTTAACATTATCATTGGTACGGTCGGATACTATTTGTATATGGATGGGAAAGCAAAATAAATCAGAAAATCTGTGACTTGCTGGACAGCCACAGGTTTTGTCTTCTATGATGAATATGGATTTCTTCTGCTAAAATGTGTACATCATGTAACAGGTCACCTTGAGCTGTTAAGATCCCTTGTTTTCTGTGTAGCACTTTGTTATTGGAAGGAACAAAGAGTAGGTAAGACCAGTTCTGAAGTTAGTTTAACCCTTTGAGTGCCAGAGTGGTACGGAATGCATTGCAAAGCAATGCATTCCGTACCACTCTGGTACTCAAAGGGTTAATAAATACAGTTATAAATTCATGTATTTTCAATATCTGCTTCCAAGTAGCTCAGTATTTAATTGATTAAAAGTATCTCCCATTAAAGTGGAACTTTCAGATAATAATAAGCCTCCCTTCAATAATTGAACGTATGGCGACTAGCATCATAATACATTATTACCTCTCTAAATCGCCACATTACTAAAGACATCTTGTCTGCACGCCTGCGCTGTCAGTCCCGGTCTCCTCTAAGAAGCACTGCAGTCTGCCACAAGGTAACCGGAAGGGACTGATGGTGCAGGCGCACAGATTACACTAACCTGGCCGTCAGTCTCTGAAGATTAAAGGGATAGTAATACTTTATTATTATGTCCCTCATATTGTAGGTATTTGCAAAATAAGTTAATAGTCCCCAGGTTCATCTCTCAAACCTTTATGGTTTGAGAGATAACCGAAGGCAAAGTTCCCCCCTCCCTCCCCCTTCCCTGAAGTCAGCATTATACTGACTGCAGGGGAAGTCTGTCGTACGACAGGCTTGCGGCTCTGCAGCTGAGCCGAGATCCCGTTAGTGAAGAAGAATTATTTCACTGAAACAGTCTTCTACATGTGCTTGGTTTGTGCTTGGTTTGTGGTTGATTTGCAAGCACATGTAGAAGACCATTTCAGTGAAATAATTCTTTGTCACTAATGCGATTGCGGCTCTGCTGCAGAGCCGCATGATGAAAGTCAGACCAGATATCCCTGCAGCCAGCACAACGCTGACTTCAGGGAAGGGGGAGGGGGGGAACTTTGCCTTCAGTTATCTCTCAAACCATAAAGGTTTGAGACATGAACCTGGGGGCTATTAACTTATTTGGCAAATATCTACAATATGGGGGATAGTAATAATAAAGTATTACTATCCCTTTAAGGATTTCGTTAGAATGTGGAACTTTAGAGAGGTAATACATGTATTATGATGATAGTCACTATATGCTTAATTATTGAAGGGCGACTTATTACTACCTTTGTGTGTGTGTGTGTGTGTGTGTGTGTGATTTTGCTGCCTTTTAAAATAATATTAACATCTAAAAATTAATTGAAATTGTGTTATACCATCTTAAAAATCATGTATCCCACTAGCATCTGAAAAATGATGTATTTTATATTAGTTCCCTAATCTAATCCTAAAGATGAACTTTTAGTGCATTTGCACACTGTGGTATAGAGACTCCATTTGGTCTGTTTTGTTTGGGCACTTAAAATAACAAGAGATAAAACACTTTATTGAGACTGGTCTCCATCCCTCTTCTATTACCTTATCCCAGCTCATTTACAGACAATGCACCGTTATCACTTCTGGGTCACCTATCAAGAATCCTGGAAAAGTTAGGAACAGCTGCCCCCACAGAACATGTGTAAGACTAGATTTTAGGTCTAAAAAAACAACTACTGGATTTTTACAAACAGCAGCATGAAGGGCTATGTGTGTATAACCCCAGGTCATTTCTAAGGGTTAGCTCTTTAACCCTTTGCATGCCAAGTGGCATTCAAAGGGTTAAGGAGCAGAGGATGTACAATGTTTTTCTTTTGCAGTGTGATGCACACCCTTAGAGGGTAAATATTATGACCTCCATTACAGGCTTTTTCAACTGTGAACCACAAGGGCTGGACCCTTATTTTAAGACCATGAAGTTGCTTCAATAGAATGTGATAGCGACTATTGTTCTGCCATTGATTAGAATTTCCCTAAATAAACCAGGAATGTGCAGACAATCTGTTTTCCCCTGCATTTCAATCCTGGACACATTTACAGTAATTGACACAGAACCAGCCACTATCTGTAGCTCCATCACGGCACACAGCAGGGATTGATATAAGATCCTCCACTGCCCCACTGGGAAATTGAATAGTAAACAGCAGCAGACTTGGGCCTCAGAGGCAATAATTGTTATCTGCCCTCAAGAACAAATAAGCTACGTGCATTAACCTGTCTTTATCACATGGACAACAGGGAAACATATTATCAGAGGTGCTAAAATTGTCCTTATTGATGCTGATGTATTAAAGAGAACTGGAATAATTCTGGAATAAACTAATTGCAATACAGGAGACAAATAAAAACTACCAAAAATGCTCAATGATTTAAAGGAGCAGTAAACTTTTTTTTTTAATAAAAATATTTATGTTATAGATCCTTTTCTGCTGAGTAAAACAAGAGCACCCTGTGAGTTGTTTATTCAAATATTATAACAGTTCAAATAATCAGAAATTGAATTTACTCTGTTTACTTCCTGATAGTTCTGACAGGAAGTGACTCAGCAGTTTCTATCACATTCTATGGAGAACTGTATGTCTCTGACTTTCCTCTCCATTAGAATGTAACAGAATTACTAATTGGAATTTGACCACTAGAGGTCACTGCTAATGTAAAAAACCACAGGTTTAAACCGTAATAACTCTGGAAATATGCATCTCTCAGAAGTGGGTGTACACTTATTATACTCAACAGGAAATGCCCTACTATATATATATATATATATATATATATATATATATATATTTATATATATATATATATATATATATTTATATATATAGTTTACTTCTCCCTTAAATGTGTATTTTAACCCCTTGAATTCTAGAGAGGCCTCCAGTTTATTGATCTGCAATGCATTAGAGCCTGCTCTAGAGCATTTAATGGGTTCATATTTAAATAGATGGGAATTTGTATTTGTCCTATGTTATGCAAATGGTTTTCCCCAGTTCTCCTTAAGACATCAGCCTTCTTACTCAAAGGGTTAATATATCAGCTTTCTTAGGCATTCAAAGGGTTAATGCATCAGCCTTCTAAGGAGGACTTTAATACTTGCCAACTGTCCCAATTCTGTAGGGACAATCCCAATTTTTAGCCCCATGTCCCTACAGCAGTCACTACAATTGGAGCTTTAAAAGCAATATAGCAATGTATTATGCCATGATGGTGTGCTTATTAATAATATCAATAAATATGAAATAAGCATGACATAATGCATTGCTACACTGAAATCTTGAATTGAAAGCAGATCTTTAAAATTTGGATGCTGATATTAATATATATAAATACACTGAATTTTTAAGAAGATAAAAAAAAAATTGCATTATGTTAAAAGTATTATGTGTTGCAGGTTCCATTTGTTGGGGTGATGTCAAAGGTGGGGCTGATGTCACATGGTAGGGCTTGGGGGTGTAACAGGGCAGAGTTTCCTCCAAAGGGTCCCCACAGATTTCTTGGGAACGTTGGCAACTATGGAATGCACGAATGTGATCTAGCACCTGGGCAGGAACTGATTTTTCATAATGCAGCTGCCTAATGCTAATGTATTAAGCTGTTTCTGCTGAAAATTGTTCCTTTTATAATGCTTGCACCAAAGGTGGTGGTGGTGGGGGGTGCAACATACATGGAAACCTTTTTGTTCCAAGCCTCCAGAGGTCAATTAAGGTCTGGGGGTGCTGGTTTCAAATTATACAATTTGTGCAGTAACATATATGTGGCTTGACTGGGGTGGGGCAGGATTGGGAGGAGGGGAGGTGGGGTTTGCTCTTAATGTATTGTTTCAAAATAAAAGCAGCTTCAATTAATATTCATAGTATTTGGGCCATAGAGAGTGTTATATCAATTTTGTCAGAGTTGTAGTTCAAGAGTAATTGAATGATAAAGTATCCCCTTCCCGCTCCTTTTACCTAGTGTAAGCCACCTCTCCTCAGATGTGGAATATGGTCACTTGACCAGAGAGATCACAGCAAGGGACAATCTTCTTACTGTGAGAACAATGAAAACCCTGCCCCCCTTGACAGGTTTTTCCCTCTCTGCGATCCATCTGGGCACCACCTTCCTGTTCTGAGGTGAGCAGTGTTACATCAGTACAAGGGGCGGGAGAGGGTATACTTTATCATTCAATTACTTTTGAACTACAACTCTGACAGTATTGAAATAACACTCTCCATGGCCCAAATACTATGAAGATTAATTGCAGTTCCTTTTATTTTGAAACATTACTATCCCTTTAAAATGGGTGGAGGTTGGAAAAACTGTGTAGAAAGTGACCAGAACTGGAAGTGAAGTAGGCAGAGTTGCAGTGGAACTCACTGAGCCCTGACAGTCATCTTCTGTCCCATGAGACCAGGTAGTTATGTATAAATCATGGAGTCTACAGATCAGATATGGAGAATTGCTAGCTAGGGATGACTGTGGGGCAGTGTATGGGTGTTTTGGGTGATCCACTGCCCTGTACCTTGTAACAAGGCACGAAGGAAGCACACATCAATTTCTTCCTTTCTCCTGTGCATTCAATACAGGAGGCATTCATTCATTAAAATAGGCTGACCAGATCTCGCATAGGGAATAGCCATTTTTCAGTGCTTCACTGAAATCAAAGCAGTCCTGCAGTATGCATTTCTCCTATGCGTCCCCGGTTAAAGGTGAGGTCTGGTCATCCTACATTAAAGGAATAGCAAAAATGAAATATATTGATGTAACTTTAAATCTTACTTACAGCTAGTGTATATAAAAATTAATTATTCATGTTAAATCCCTAAAATATAAGGCTAAACTTGCATTTCAACCACGTATAAAATGTCCTGTCCAGAAAGCATTTACTTAACCCTTTGCGTGCCAGTGGGGTACGCAACGCATTGCAAAAGCAATGTGCTGTGTACCCCCTGCCACTCAAAGGGTTAATATTTTGTGTGCTGTTTGTATTGAGAGAAAAGAGCTAACGACAATTAACTGTGATTAGTGCCCACTGCCCGCAAGGGTTGTTATCCTATCTCAGCCCATTTAATTCTTGGACAATGAATCTTGGGGCCCATTAGAAACATAAAGCCAGGGTCCCCTCACCCCATGTACTGGCCCCCTCACCCCACGTTCTGTGTCCCAGCCTTAAAGTCAGGATCCCCTAACAGGACATGTCTGAAGGATTTCCCTGGTGAGTTAATGAAATGACTGAGCGTCTGATTAACTCACCTGTGCACAGGCCTGTTAGGCACCTCTCATGATAGTGTTCTAAATTGGTGGGCAACCTGAGGCCCTCCAGCTGTTCAGGACTACAGTTCAGGGATTATGGGAATTGTAACCCTGAACAGCTGGGGAGCCTCACGTTGCCCATTTTTGGTATAGAACCCTGGTCCCCCACCCTACCCTCAGTAACCCTTAACAGGACCTGTCTATAGAATTTCCCTGCTTGTGCACAGGTGAGTTAACCCTTTGAGTGCCATAGGAGTACACAACACATTGCAGAGCAATGCATTGCGTACCCTGGTTGGCACCCAAAGGGTTAATTAAATGACCGAGGCGCTGACTCACCTGTGCACAGACGGGGAAACCCTAAAGGCGTGGCCTGTTAGGGGTGTCTGAGTTGGGAGCCACTCATTTAACCCGTTGTGTGCCAGAGGGGTACAAAGCGCATTGCTCTGTGTACCCCTCTGGCACTCAAAGAGTTAACACACTGGACTGGAATGTGCTGGAGATTTCTCTAGCATCTGATAGGTAATATAGCTCTCCACAAGTCAGCAGTAAGAGCCTGTCATTATTATTTACTGAAATCTCCATTCCCATGTTTTTGTCTCCGCACACACATACACACACATGCATACATACACACACATACATACATACAAACACACACATATACTTACACACATACATACACACATACATTTATACACATACACATACATACATATACACACACATGCATACATATTACTTACACACACACACACACACATACACACATACATTTATACACATACACATACATACACATACACTCACAAACACATACATACATACATACATACATAAACACACACACACACACATACAAAGAAAAGTAGAGTTATTTTGTGACAAACCATCCACAAAATAAGGAACTAATTAAAAATAGCCCTCCATTTAAATGGTGATTTTTAACTCATTGAATGCTAGAAAGGCCTTGCGTCTGAAACCTCCTCAGCATTCAGTGGGTTAACCCTTTGCATGAAAGAGAGGGTGCAACAGATTGCTCTGCAATGCGTTGCATACCCCTCTGGCACTCAAAGGGGTTAAAAGCACCATTTAACCCCTTGAGTGCCAGTATGTGTCGAGTACCCCTTTACTACCCCTTGAAGTGTTAAACCAATGGGAATTTGCAGTATCCCCCCAACCCCCCATGGATGAACTTGGTATGTTTCAAAATGTTGAAGCAAACCACCTGCACCATATGAAACAAATTACAAATATCCCCAAATTCTCATTGTTCCCCAATTCTCATTCCCTTGAATGCTAGATACCTCTCCATGGTTCAAGGAGTTAAACCCCCAATTTAAATAATTGGGGATTTTTATTTCTGCAGTTGGTTTGCTCTAGAATTGCATCTGTTTTGTATATTGAATTGACCTTTTATGTATATTTTGTTTTTTAATTGAAAATATTGCGTAAAAAAATGAACATTTTCTTTCCATAAGAAATAAATTCCATCTGTCAATTAACATAAAAGTCCTTATGTCCCGATAAAAACCATCTACAACGGGGGGTTGGGGAGTGGGGTGGATAGATATTCCCTTTGAGTTGCATTAGGCTTTTAAACCCTTGGGTGTAATGTGTTGTAGACCCATCTAGCATTCAAGGGGTTAACAAAGTCCACTTTACATCAGTGGGCAATGTGGAGATTTTTATTTCAAACCTATATTGCAGTTGATTTGACCCAGAATAACTCCAATTTTCTTAACCCTTTAAATGCCCCACGGGCACTTACAGGGTTAAGGCTCAATAAAGTATATAAAAGCATCAGTAAAATGTATCAATATCTCTCCATCTCTAAGTACACTTGTCTCTCTCCCCCCAGCCAGTTCAGTGCTTAGTAATATAATGTCCCAATCACGGCCCCTCCTCTCTCCTCCCCCATCCCGCTTCTCAGTCTCTCCCCTCAGACAAGACACAGTAAGCAGAAGGAGCAGGCACTGAGCACAGGAATAATGCCATCAATCAATGAATGAATGACAGCTCCAGCCTTGTCTCTCCCCTCGCATGCTTCTCATGCTTTCTTCCATTTAATACCTGTAGGAAGAGCATCTCTCCATCCATCCTCCCATTGCACAGGGAGGGAGCTCCAGGAGCTGCAGGAAAAGGGGCTTTGATTTGCAGCTAGGAGGAGACACAGACAGGAGAGATGGATACCTCCCCTAGTACTGGAGAAGCCCTGTTCATGTGACACCCAGATCTGCACATACTGGCGGCAGCAAGAGGGTGTTCTGGGTTTATGGGAGGCAAAACAAGAAGATGCTAGTGAATCCATGCCTGGGAGGGGATTTTTTTGCCAGCTGGAAACGTACAATGGGCCACTCCCTGACGTGAGGTTGGGGATCCATCACAGGGCTGATAAGAAAGGTAGCTGTTTGGGTTGGTGAGGACCGCTCTTCCCATGATGGTCACAGACACTGGGGATGCTGCGCAGCGCTTTCTGATCACCTGATGGATATGTGATTCCAGACCATGGCATTGGGTCTCCCCGGGATTCCCAGAAGAGCTCCGGGTAGGACCAGTGAAGAGGACAATGGGGCTGAAAAGCAGGCATGCGGTGGGGCAGGAGGAGGAGAAGAAATCTGGTCTGGCTGGGGATCTGGAGCCGGCCTCCCTGGGGTCAGGAGTGGATAAGGACGGGACCCTGCTGCTGGTGGGAGCTGGAAAAGAAGATGTCAAGCGCAACCCTCAAGGGATAGGGCTGTTGGCTAAAACCCCTCTGAGCTGTAGCAGACCTGTCAAGAGGAATAATGCCAAGTACAGGAGGATCCAAACTTTAATCTATGATGCCTTGGAGAGACCAAGAGGATGGGCACTGCTCTACCATGCCTTTGTGTGAGTACCTGCCATGCCAGCTGGTTCAGTGGTAGCCCTAATCTGTCATATGTACTGCATATCCTGATGTATATGTGCATGTGTGTACATATCTGTCATATGTACTGCATATCTGGGTGTATATGTGTGTACATGTGTATATATATCTATCATATGTACTACATATCCTGGTTTATATGTGCATGTGACGTGTGTATATATCTATCATATCTACTGCATTTCCTGGTGTATGTGTGTGTATGTGTATATTATTATTATTATTATTCTTTATTTATTTAGCGCCAACTAATTCCGCAGCGCTGTACAATTGGGGAATAGACATAGAGAGGTATTAAATAGTACAATCAGATGTGTAGAACAGGAGGATATATCTATCTATCTATCATACGTACTACATATCTGGGTGTATGTGTGTACATGTGTGTGTATATATATATCTGTCATATGTACTGCATATCCTGTTGTATATGTGCATGTGTGTATATATCTGTCATATGTACTGCATATCTGGGTGTATATGTGTGTGCATGTGTATATATATATCTATCATATGTACTACATATTCTGGTGTATAAGTGTGTGCATGTGTATATATCTATCATATGTACTGCATAACTGGGTGCATATGTGTGTGCATGTGTATATATAGCTATCATATGTACTACATATTCTGGTGTATAAGTGTGTGCATGTGTATATATCTATCATATGTACTGCATAACTGGGTGCATATGTGTGTGCATGTGTGTATATAGCTATCATATGTACTGCATTTTCTGGTGTATATGTGTGTGTGTGATGTGTATATATATCTGTCTATCATATGTACTGCATTTTCTGGTGTATATGTGTGTGTGATGTGTATCTATCTATCTATCTATCTATCTATCTATCTATCTATCTATCATATGTACTGCATATCTGGGTGTATATGTGTGTACATGTGTGTATATATATATCTATCATATGTACTGCATATCTGGGTGTATATGTGTGTACATGTGTGTATATATATATCTATCATATGTACTGCATATCTGGGTGTATATGTGTGTACATGTGTGTATATATATCTATCATATGTACTGCATATCTGGGTGTATATGTGTGTATATATATCTATCATATGTACTGCATATCCTGGTGTATATATTTTTATTTTAGTAGTAAGACTAACCATTTGCCTGCTGGAGTGGGCTGTCTAGCATCCAGTGGGTCAATAATAACACTATATTATCATTTTAATTCATGATTATTTAACTGTACTTATGTAATTAGCATACATTTATAATTACTGACACATATATTATAATTGCTAGTGGAGTAATAGCATTTATGTGTATCTGTGTGTGTGTGTGGTATCTATGTGTATATATTCTTACATATATATCTATACGTATATAGATATAGAGCAATGTTTTGCTCTCCTTTACTTGTGGGACAGTTTGGTACTATGTGTTATATACCCATTGGAGACATCTGTAGCATCCAAGTGTTAACCGTTACAGTGCCAGAGAGCTATCCAACACATTGGGGGAGATGCATTAAGATGTGCAATGGAGGGGATAATGTGGAGAGGACTTAGACTTCATAGAATTACACAGAAAATGTCATCTCCACTTTATCAACTCTTTATTATTAGTGCATCTCCTCCCATTGTGTTGCAACATTTTGGATAACCACTCTGGTGCTCGAAAGGTTAAAATGTGCACATGTTGTTACTGACAGTCACAGGATCTGATCAAGGTCTATTAGGAAACCGAAATGTTGACCAAACACTATCACAGTTACTGAACTGATAAAAAGCCATATATTATCTGTATATACTATTTTTTAATTTCCATATGCTTTTCTGCTTTACCCACATTGGATCTATTTGCTGTTGAGTTATTGGACAGTATTTCCTGTTTGTTTTGGTGACATTTTCTCAGATTGTCAGAAATTTAAGTGATAATTCATGATTTCTGCAGAATTCTATGTAGCGTTACAGACGACCTAGAAGAACAGACATTCATTTTGCTATCCTTCACAGTGACTTGTTTTCTTCCCAGTTATTATATGTACTAAGTTAACCCTCTGAGGGCCAAGAGAGTGCCCAACACATTGCACGCTCATATGTCAGTAATAAGTCATGACTAGGGTACTTTTACAATTAACATGTATTATTATTACTACTGACACAAGCCCTCCTCATCCATCAATAAAAAAGATGCTTTTTATGGTGCAAATTAACTGCATCCTCCTATTGATTTAACCCTTAGCGTTCCAAAGAGGGTTAATTAGGACTGTATTCCATTGAATGCACGCAAGGTCTCGTTATGCATTGCTTAATGCTTTGGAGACTTCTATCTTTCTAACATTCATGGGGTTAAAAACCCAATTGAAAGTTTTGGCAGGTTGTGGAATTTTTATTCCATATCCATGGTTTGCTTCAGGTTCAGACCTGTAAAATCTTAGTGCCATGCTTTTAACCCTTTGAGTGCCAGAGTTGCCTAACCCTCTGGCACGCAAAGGGGTTAAAGGAAATGTGGAACAGCGAACTTCATTGTAGGGGACAAATACAAATTCCAGTTGAGTTGAATTGGGATTTTAACCCCTTGAATGCTAGAAGGGGTTTTAAGTTCTATTACAACTAAAGGACATTTTATTTGTTCCCTGTGGTACTATTCATGTGTTTCAGAATCACTCCACTTTGGCTTAATACAGGATTCCCACTGGTCGGTATTTACTAAGATAGACACATTTTGTAAGTGGAATGTACAAATCAGATTTGGTTTATAAAAAAGTGCAATTAACTGTATTGCATGCTGTTCCTTTCTTAATCGATTTTCTTAAGTGGTCAGTTTTCCTCTGCTTGCCAAAGGGCTGGGAAGTGCGAGACTGTATGGTCATTTTGGGTTGCGTCATTTCTTTGTGCACTGTCCCATATTCTGTAATAACAGGAAGCATGGGAAATCTTCATATAACTCTTCCTTTTACTTACTTCTACTAGATGGGAGGTGTTAAGGTGATGGTTCTCAAACTGGGAGGCATGGGGTTTTTCCATGGGAGGCGCACCCATTGCCCTCCTCGTTATGCAAAATATCAGTGTCCATATTGTCAGAAAGCAATCACTGATAGAAGTTTGGGAGAGGCTGGCTCTTAGAAGAGTTGGGCACAGCACAGACTACCATGGTTGTAAGGGTATCATTTTCAAATGGTGCCGTCTACAAGGTGAACATCAGTATGACGCACTCACAATTTCAAGGATATCAAAATGGCACCAGCAGTAATTAAGAATCTTAGCCAGCCCCTAGGTGCTATGGAGACAATTTGTAATGAAAATAGCTTAGTAGATCTGAGTTTAGAAGAGGTAGGGCTGGAAAACTGATACCATTACCTGGGTTTTGTGAAGAGCCATATTTGTGCACTGCTAACACTATACCAACTGAGCTGGGTTGCAGATCCTAATTCTGCCAGTGCTTACTCAGTCTTTCATTCTTCTGAGGTGAATGTGCATAATTTCTTCAATGAATTCCCAAATCCTAACTTGCTAGTATAAAAGGGGATGTCAGTGCCCTGCAGGTTGTCAGCCTGTGCTTGGGGGAGAGAGACAGACAGAGAGAGTGAGATTCATTTTTGACACTTGCTAGTGTAGAGGCAGACAGGCAACAGGTAGCTGTAGTTGCTTGATAAGAGTATTGGTGGAAGCTAGTTGTTCTCTGGACAGATAGGGTGTGGCAATGTGGGTTCGAAGGAAGAAAAAAGAGATAAAAAGTAAAAAAAAATAACTTTTTTTGACTGATAGGAGACAGTAACAGTGACAGTCAGACAGGCAGGTGACACTTCCTTCATGAGCTGGCTAAGCCTGAGCGACCCAGTAGATACTGAGTGACCGATATAATACATCATACATTCAAGGCAATACAAACAGGCAACAGGTATAACCTGATGTACTATGCTACTTACACACACAGTTATTCCTACACCCACAGAGAAAGGAACATGAGGGGCAAACATATGCTATGGTGTGGTGGACTCTGAAGCTGTACCTGCTGCTGTGCTGTGCTTTATTTTTTATTGCAATTTGCAATCTGATTATTCCGAAGCTAGCAGGTCTAGCCTGTACAATATTGTAAAAATTAACACAGCAGAGTTTGGAAGAAAGAGAAGTCTGCTGCAATTTTAATGCTAGCCAGTTTAAAGTCAGTCAGACAAAGAGGGGGAGCTGGAGTTAATTGCTTGATTTGCATGTATGTATAGCTTTATTTATGTGGCACCGCACAGTGTACGCAGCACCTTTCAACTGTCGTATGTTACAATAAATGGGGATAAAACAAATGTTGCAGTCATAGAAACAACTGGAGAGTCCCTGCCCCAAGGAACTGATAGCGTAAATGGGTAACAGGAGACAGACAGCAGGGTATGAGGGTGTCAGGTGCTGTGAGTTCAAGTGTTCTAGATGTAATGAGAGAGGTATGGCATTCCATAGGTAAGGAGCAGAAAGTGAAAACGGTTTGAGATGGGAGAGCGCAATGGGTGTGGATGGTTTAACAAGAAAGGCATTGTGTGTTGAGCGAAGGAGGTGCCCGGGAACATAAGAAGAAATGCAAAGATGAGGGAAGAGATATGTGTGTGTGTGTGTGTGTGTGTGTGGGGGGGGGGTAACAGCAGTGTGGCGAGCTTTAAAGGTAATAAGAAGGACTTTGTAAGTGATATGGTGCTGAATTTGGATCTGCGTCAGATGTCTAAGGATGATGTGAACTGGTTCAGTTTTTGAAGAGAGTGTGGGGATTCATGCAGCTGATCTTAGGACAGAAAAAAATGGGAATCCGGGAAGCCAGTTAGTAGGACATTGCAATAGTCTAAGCGGGACAGAATGAGGGCATGCACAAGCATTTAAGTAATTTTTTGGGAAAGGAACAGGTGATTTTTAGCAATCATGCAGAGGAAGAAGCGACAGGTTCTAGTATCAGTGCTACCCAGCTCTTTGGACAAAGCAGTGTGGATATGATTTAAAGGGATAGTAATACTTGAAAATATGTTTATTTTATATTGTAGCCCTTAAAAACATGAAAAATGAAATAAGTCTTATCTCCCAAACCTTTATGGTTTGGAAGATATTCACTTGTAAAATATAGTAAAATGCTGTTTCCCTGGCTGTTTCAGCCAAGTCTGCCATCTAGTGGACAGATTTGGAATTCGGTCCACAGAGCAACCGGCAGCTCTTTAGCAGTGCCGAGATCACGATTTTTGAAAAGAACTGCTTAACTGGAACTATCTACCTGGCTTGAAAGCACACTTTGTAGACCATTCCAATTAAGAAATTCTTTTTAAAGATGGTGATCTCAGCACTTCTGGAGAGGCACAACCGGTCCCGGTGGAGCAATGACGTCACTCCAAGGGAAACTTTACTTCTGAATATCTCCCAAACCATAAAGGTTTGGGAGATAAGACTTATATCATTTTTCATGTTTTTTTTAAGTGCTACAATATACAATAAACTTATTCTCAAGTATTACTATCCCTTTAAAGACAATGATACTGACTGTGACAGGAAGTATTGTAGCAGGAATTCTCAGAAAGCATACTTGGAAATTGGCAGTAGCAAAGATGTGTATTTTCAACAAAAATTCTTGGAAAAAAGGGACTGTTTACCCATCCCTACATTAAGGCTAGAGAAAAGGCACTTTTGATTGGAAAAAAAAGTCAGATACTCTTTTTACAATAAGCACAATAAAGATGTAGAATATTTTGGCTTGGGAGAGCTTGTGTTGGTAGATATTGAACATTATTTAAAAACTAATTGGATGCCTTTTTAGCTCAGAACAATACAGAGAGTTACGACAGTTGGTTGCAGTGCAGTGAGGATGTTGATCCACTGAGATATCAGAGTGATTTTTTGGAACCAGAAATTGGATATGGATTACATTTTTGTTTTTCCTTCCTCTGGATCAACACAAACAAGGGTAATATGGCAAAGGCTGAATTTGATGGAAGTGTCTCTTTTCAACCCCATCACCTGAATTTCTGTGTTAGTCCCCATGGTGAGAAAACTGCTATTTAACAATAAATAACTGTAAATAGGTTATTTATTCTTTTATTTACAAAAGTGTTGATAAGACACTATGTAAGGATATGTGTGTTCAAAAATGACTGGAAAGGCACAATATGAATTCAGTTTAACTTATTCAAAATAAAGGTGAAATCCTGTATTTTTAAAGGGATAGTAATGTTTCATAATAAAAGCAGCTCTAATTAATCATCATAGTATTTGGACTTTGGAGAGTGTTATTTCAATTCTGTCAGAGTTGTAGTTCAAGAGTAATTCAATGACAAAGTATCCCCCTCCCGCCCCTTTTACTGATGTAACACTACTCAGCCAGATCAGAAGGGAGGTGCCCAGGTAGATTGCAGAGAGGGACAATCTTCAATTAAGATAAGGGAAAAACCTGAAAAGCTTGTCAAGGGGGGCAGGACTTTCATTGTTCTCATAGGAAGAAGATTGTCCCCTGCTGTTATCTGTCTGGTCTATGGACTGGATTCCACATCTGAGAAGAGATGGTTTACACTAGGTAAAAGGGGCGGGAGGGGAAACTTTGCTTGTGAATATCTCTTAAACCATAAATGTTTGAGAGATAAGACTTATATTGTTCTTCATGTTTTTTTAATGCCTACAAAATAAAATAAAGATAAAACAAAGTATTACTATCCCTTTAAATATCAACCATTGACTGTGGAGCAATATTAAGACAAACTGCCCAAATCACTGCAGATGTATCCCCGCCTCTGTGTTCTGTGTTGGAGATTCCTGCACATTCCCTCTTCTGTGCCTTGCCTTCCTCCCCTTCACTTTACCAGTTCTAAGTGTAGCCCTCTCCACTCCTCCTTCCCCATTCCATGTGTTATGTTCTCTCTTACTTATTTACTTTCTATGTGATTTGCTCTTCTTCTCTCCACTACTCAATTCCATGTGTTGCCTTCTCCCTTACACATCCCCTTTCTGTGTGCCCCCCCCACACACTTCTCCATTCCATGTGTCCTCTCTAGAACAGAATGCATTGCTCTACAATGTACACTTACCCCTCTGGTGCTGAAAAAGGTGAAGTCACATATCCCCTAATGCACTGGTGACAGTGTACCCTGCCTGCTCTCCCAGTAACCAAACAAAAGAAAAGGGGCGCTCCTAGTGTAATATATCCATAAATTGACAACCTTCACCAATTCACCACTGTACTTACAATAAATCAGGCCACTACAAGTGGCCAGCAGGACAGATGAGGGTCTCAGACTGCCCCCACTCAGTCAGCCCACAATAGGAATGGATTGCAGCTCACCAACAAACCCAGGACACCTCTACCGAGATCCTTAGGGAACAAGAAAAAAAGCAACCAGAAGGGGCGCTATCCACAAATAATTATGTGTTAATACACCTCAAAGTGAAGAGTGATACTCACAAGATGAAAAACACTGGCTAATCCAACTAAGCCGGTGAAAAAGGCATGCAGGGTATAACTATCTGCCCTGCTCAGAGTTCCACCTCCCGCAAGAAATGTCCACTTGTCCAATTGATGAATTATTTATTCACAATAAAACAATATTTAAAATCAATAAAATATCAAAAGCCAGAAACGTTCAACGCGTTTCAAGGCAACAGCCTCTTTTTCAAGAGCAAGTCTGGCAATATATAAATACATTTCAATTACAAAAGGCTTAGTTGGATTAGCCGGTGTTTTTCATCTTGTGAGTATCACTCTTCACTTTGAGGTGTATTAACACTTAATTATTTGTGGATAGCGCCCCTTCTGGTTGCTTTTTTTCTTTCTCCCAGTAACCAGGCAGCTTAGGTCCGGCACAGCGCCACTCTGGTCCTTAAAGGGGATCGATCACAAGTTCGTCTTAATATGTAGGCTATATAATGAATATGTGTTATATTGTCTTATTTTTTTTTTTAACCTCGTTATTTGGCCGAAATCTAAAGAATAAATGTCCTGCACCTATTTCCGGACAGACTGTGGTTACCAGCTCTGTACCGCAGTCTGTCACTCTGCCTCTACTTCTCTCCCTCTATCCAGCCTCCTCTGCTGAAGGCCAAATAACGATGTTAAAAAAGAAAGAAGAAAATATAATACATATTAAAGGGATAGTAATGTTTCATAATAAAAGCAGCTCTAATTAATCATCATAGTATCCGGACCTTGGAGAGTGTTATTTCAGTTCTGTCAGAGTTGTAGT
Source organism: Rhinophrynus dorsalis (assembly GCA_037306005.1). NCBI lineage: Eukaryota > Metazoa > Chordata > Amphibia > Anura > Rhinophrynidae > Rhinophrynus > Rhinophrynus dorsalis. Next base: position 33,157,859 of record CM074723.1, read on the forward strand.
TCAAGAGTAACTCAATGACAAAGTATCCCCCTCCTGTCCCTTTTACTGATGTAACACTGCTCAGCCAGATCTGAAGGGAGGTGCCCAGGTAGATTGCAGAGAGGGACAATCTTCAATTAAGATAAGGGAAAAACCTGAAAAACTTGTCAAGGGGGGCAGGGTTTTCATTGTTCTCATAGGAAGAAGATTGTTCCCTTCTGTTATCTGTCTGGTCTATGGACTGCATTCCACATCTGAGAAGAGATGGCTTACACTAGGTAAAAGGGGCGGGACGGGAAACTTTGCTTGTGAATATCTCTCAAACCATAAAGGTTTGAGAGATAAGACTTATATCGTTCTTCATGTTTTTTTAATGCCTACAAAATAAAATAAAGATAAAATGAAGTATTACTATCCCTTTAAGACTAACTTTTTTAGGGGTGATAGATCCCCTTTAAAAGGATTACGTTGGTTCATGCGCCAAGTTTGATTAGAAAAAAAATACCATCAACTGTCATGTCCGCCTCCATGAGCATGACATCTAGGACTGATAGAAGTTATTTACAGGAAAATTCCTAGGTGCCCTTAGGATGTCGTAGTCACTGTAAAATAAGTGGTGGGTTATTAGGAGGCGTTAGTTCTTTTTTTAACCGCTGTTTCATTAAGCGCCAGAGGGGTGTGACAATGCGTTGGATACCCCTCTGGTACACAAAGGGTTAAAATAAAAAAAAATAGGACGAGATTAACACTTTCAATAAAATCCTCCCTTCCCCCTCCTGTGGGTCTGCACATTTATTTCAATGTATTGGGTCACGCTTGAATTAAGATTAAAAAGACAACGGGAGAAGATGTTGGGAATTGTTCAGTATCTGCGCTGGTGTAAATTACTGCTCTCTATGTGACTCCGTAACATGAGACAAGTTCATTTGTTTCCTGTCACCGTGAAGACTGCACCTTATTGTTCCCATCTGGGTGATAACATCACTTATTGCTGTTAGCGCAGCCTCGTGTCTGCAGGAAAGAAAACATAGATGGATAAAACCGCGGAGATGCAGAATGACGCAAGCAAATCTGGAGCCAATTAACTGTCATAGGGGACAAGTAAAAATTCCCCAGATTCCAAAAGGGAGTTGTAACCATTTGAATGCTGGCAATGTGTTGAGAGTCCTCTCTAGCATTCAAAGGGTTAAGCCCATTTTAATAAATAAGGATTACTTCCCTATGATGAATTGGTTTATTCCAAATTGCTCCGCTTTTTCCTGCGCATATATATATATCAAATAATAATAATAATTCCCAAATTCCTTCTGCTTCTCATGCTTCCCTGTCTTCTATTTCCTCAGACCAACTCCCTTCTCTTCCATGTCTTTGGCCCATTCCTCTACCTTCCATGTCCTTGGCCCATTCCTTTGCCTTCTATGTCATTGGCCCATTCCTCTACCTTCGATGTCATTGACCCATTCCTCTACCTTCGATGTCATTGACCCATTCCTCTGCCTTCGATGTCATTGACCCATTCCTCTACCTTCCATGTCCTTGGCCCATTCCTCTACCTTCCATGTCCGTGGCCCATTCCTCTGCCTTCTATGTCATTGGCCCATTCCTCTACCTTCCATGTCCTTGGCCCATTCCTCTACCTTCCATGTCCTTGGCCCATTCCTCTACCTTCCATGTCCGTGGCCCATTCCTCTGCCTTCTATGTCATTGGCCCATTCCTCTACCTTCCATGTCTTTGGCCCATTCCTCTGCCTTCTATGTCATTGACCCATTCCTCTACCTTCAATGTCATTGACCCATTCCTCTGCCTTCTATGTCATTGACCCATTCCTCTGCCTTCTATGTCATTGACCCATTCCTCTACCTTCAATGTCATTGACCCATTCCTCTGCCTTCTATGTCATTGACCCATTCCTCTACCTTCCATAGCCTTGGCCCATTCCTCTACCTTCCATGGCCTTGGCCCGTTCCTCTACCCTTCATGGCCTTGGCCCGTTCCTCTACCTTCCATGGCCTTGGCCCGTTCCTCTACCTTCCATGGCCTTGGCCCGTTCCTCTACCTTCGATGTCATTGACCCATTCCTCTACCTTAGATGTCATTGACCCATTCCTCTACCTTCCATGGCCTTGGCCCGTTCCTCTACCTTCCATGGCCTTGGCCCGTTCCTCTACCTTCCATGGCCTTGGACCGTTCCTCTACCTTCCATGTCCTTGGCAGGCTCCTCTCTGTTCCATGTACTTGGCTCATTCATCAACCTTCCATGTCCTTGGTGAGCTTGCCTCTTTCCTTAGCCTTACTTTCATGTCCTTGGCCTGCTTCCCTCTCTTCCGTATCCTTGGCCCATTCTTCTGCCTTTCCTTTACCCCTACCTTTCATGTCCTGGGTAAGCTCCACTTTCTTCCATGTCCTAGGCCCGTTCCCTTACCTTTATTGTCCTTGGCCGACTCCCCTAACTTTCATGCCCTTAACCTGCATATTCCATGTCCTTAGACCATGCACTGCCCCTATATTTCTTTGGTTTGCTACCCTCCATTCCATGTTCTTGCCATCTCTTTGGCAGCTTCTCCTTGGAGCTTCCCTTTCCCATGTCCCTTGGCCTGCCCCTTGCTCTCAAATCATTACCACCTTCTGGCCACCTCTCACTCCCACCCCTTGCTGCCCAGAATCCCTTTCACCACCATCTCCTGTCCCTTCCTCATCCTGTCCCCTGTTCCCTATCTTCCTTTAGGATTTGTTCTGAAACAGTTCATATGGATCCAGAATATTTTCCAAGTCCTCCACATCAATCCAGACAATAAATCCCATCTGTTTAACTCACCATACTCCTTAGCATTTAAGGGTTTCAAAGCTCCATTATGTTTGTGGGATTTTTATTTGTTCTCTAGGCACCAGAATCGCTCAAATTTTGACTTTAAACACATGGCCTATTGAGTTTATGCAGTCGTTCTTAATCTATAAATGAACTGTCCATGCTTTTTTTTTTTAACATTATGGCAGGTTTGAGAGGAGATCTGATACTTCCTAATAAAAACCACCACACTTACCTTATTTTCAATAGAAAATCCTGAATTCAGAATTTTGGCCTTGCTCCAATCCGTCGTGGATTTCACGTCATGGAGGCGGACATGATAGTTGCTAGCAGTTTCCTCAAAGTGAAGCAGGCATCTTGCATGAGCCTACTTAAGACTACCTTGTGTAGTGACCAGAGTCTGAGGCATTGTGGTCCTGCTAGCAACTATCATGTCCACCTCCATGGACATAACATTCATGACTGATAGAAGATGTTATCACTTGAACAAAGGCAAAAGGGAAAAATCATGGGGGCCATTAGGATTTTCAGATGATGGGTGATTATTATTAGGAGGTGTTAGTCCTTTAAAGTTAGCTCTTAAAGGGTTAGTAATGTCTAACATTAACAAAACCTAATATTGTAGGTATTCAAATAATAAACTTCATGGGACAAGTTCGATCTCTCAATCCTTTATGGTTTGAGAGATATAAGCGCTTAAAGTTTCCCCCTTTTGCTGACGAGCTGTAAAGCTGTCAGCAGTGGATTTGAGTTGTGCGACTCAGGCACACTCAGGCGGCTCTTCAGCAGAGCCAAATGAGCGATATCTAAAAAACGTTACTTCACTGGAACGGTCTACAAAGTGTGCTCGGTTTGCAAGCACACTCTGCAGACCTTTCCACTGATGTACTTGTTTTCCAATATCACTCGTTCAGCTCTGCTGAAGAGCCACCCGAGTCTGCCTGAATCCCACAATGGGACCGGGATCTCTAGATGCTGACGTCAGGAAAAGGGGATGGAGGGGTAACTTTAAGAGCTTATATCTGTCAAACCATAAAGTTTTAAGAGATTGAACTTGTCCCATTAAGTTTATTATTTCAATACCTACAATATTAGGTTTTGTTAATGTTAGTAATGTCTAACACTTTAAATGCTTAAATTACTGAAACGAATACATTATTCCCATCAAATATCATCATAGAAAATAATTCTATTCTTAACCTCCTCAATGTGAAAGAGGTTCCCAGCACATTAGGGGAGATATACTAAAGGGTGATAAAGAGGAGATGACTTCTCCAGTGACATCACTTCTCCAGTTCCTATGTTATTCTATGGAGCCAATGCACTAAGATTTCTCCAGCTTTGGAGACCGTATTGAATAGTCTCTATAGAATAACATAGGAACTGGAGAAATTATATCACTGGAGAAGTCCAACCCACTTTAGCATCTCTGTATCAAGCCTTAGTGCTTAACCACCATTGTTTTGCAAAGCATTTGACAGCTCTCTAGTACTAAAAGGGTTAAACATATTATTTCCATGATTAGGGTGCTGTGTGACCCCAAGAGCTGAAGCTGCAGGGGCTGTTTAGTTTTTGCAATTTTGTGAACACTTCTGTTACCAATTGACCCGTATAAATTAGATTCAATGCAATACCTAGAGTGGATGTCACAGAGGAATGATTTTTGCCATGTAACAAATTGCTTGTGAGGAAGCGAGGAAGATATCTACATTGCCACTTTATATGTAACCTGCAGGAATAGCAATTACCCTTTTTACACAAAGAGGGTTGATGTGTACTGTACATATTTCATTCAAATCCCCATTACCTGCAAGAGCACTTCTCTTTCCATTTGTCGGATCATTATTAATTTAACACATTTGAGTGGCGGAGGGGCATCCAATGCATTGCAATACTTCAATAATTCTGCCGTAAATGAACTAATAAATATTAAGGTTAGGGACAAGATTAGTGTTTAAGGTCAAGAATATATTTATTGATAAGTGATGGAGCTTAGTGTTACTATTTGAGGTTATGGTTTATCCAACAGTTTTGAAGTCTAAGGGTTGTGTTGGCACTGTATTAACATTTTAGGGCTGTATGTTCAAAGAGATACCGACAAAAAAATATTGTGTGAAAGACAAAAATAAATAATTGTATGCATGAATGACATATTTTCTATAGAGTATATGACAAAAAAACAGTAATGTCTGTTGTGTACGACACAACTCCAGAATTGCGGGGCAAAGGGGTAGGGCAAGGGTGGGGCTAATATATTCTCCAGTGTATAGAGGTAAAGAAAATTAGTCATATGCAACGACAAAAAAATGTCTTGCAAAAGACAAAATTTGTAAGTTAAATAAAAAGTGAAGGGAATGTGAAGTTCTGAATGTGAGAATTCTTGTTTTTAGTTAAGACATTTTTGTCATTAGGTAAGACATTTTTGTTACTTATGACATTTTTGTCGTTACGACAGTTTTAGTCAGGACAAACAACACTCTCTGAAAATATTAATGATCCCAACAACACTGTACTTTGAAAAGTCGTTACAAACGACAAAAGTTATTTCACTACTTTTTTGAACATATGGCCCTTAGTCAGTAGTTCTCAATTTTTTTTTACTCACAGCACCTTAAGGGGATAGTAATGTTTCACAAAAACAGCAGCTCCAATTAATCTTCATAGTATTTGAGCCATAGAGAGTTATTTCATTACTATCAGAGTTGTAGTTCAAGAGTAATTGAATGATAAAGTATTTCCCTCCCACCTCTTTTACCTAGTGTAAGCCACCTCCCCTCAGATGTGGAATCTGGTCCACAGACCAGACAGCTTATAGCAAGGGACAATCTTCTTACTGTGAGAACAATGAAAACCCTGCCTCCCTTGACAGGATTTTTCCCTTATGCTCACTAAAGATTGTCCCTCTCTGCGATCCATCCAGACAGTCTTGCTGCTCTGAGGTGAGCAGTGTTACATCAGTAAAAGGGGTGGGAGGGGGATACTTTATCATTCAATTACTCTTGTACTACAACTCTGACAGTATTGAAATAACACTCTCCATGGCCCAAATATTATCAAGATTAATTTGAGCTGCTTTTATTATGAAACATTATTATCCCTTTAAACATGCACTCTGGTGCATTCAGGGCACACATAACATAATTTGTCATTTATCAAGGGAATAATGAAGGATATAATATATAAATATACAATTATTTTTATGTTATAATAAAAATAAACATATTGTGAATAACCATTTCCATAAACATATATTTAATACTCAATATTCACATTTTTGTAAAAGCCTTCCTAGAAATAAACACAACCGTAAGTGGATGCCCATGTCACACCAAAGTGCCACAGCACCCATGTTGAGAACCACTGGTTTAGGATTATGAGTTGTGGTAAAAAGCCCAGGCCACAGTCCCAAAATGACTTAATTCAGCTGAGTGAGGGTAAAAAAAACTGACCTACTTAGATTGTAAGCTCTACAGGGCAGGGACCTCTTATCCTAATGTATACTCACCTGTCGTTCCCCTTATGATTATCTATATAAGCACTTAATCACTTCACTTATTGTACCCCTGCTGTATTAAATGTAATCTGTAAAGTGCCAAGTACACCGGTTGGCGCTATATAAATAAAAATATACAATACAATACAATACAATACCTCCTTCAGTGGAAAACGACATAGTAGTAAATAGGAGAACTGAATTGTGAGACTTAGTATGACAGTCTTTTCCCACAAGACCAATAAGGGATTCCTGGGAGTCTCTTTACAGACATCCATACTGCTTCCCTATTGATCTCACTGGGTTCACAGTGTGGCCCTGACTTCATTGGTAGATCGTTACCCAGGGAGAAGATTTATTGATGGGACACCACCTTAGTGATAGTTGCACTTAAAGAGATAATATCAGAATTTAGGGTTAGACTACAGCACCAGTGAGAGGAGAAGATTTAAGTAATAGGATCAGGGGTTAGGGTTTTGGATTAGGATTATAACATATCATGAGTAGTCAATTGTTGTGGAATACAACTCTTAGCTGCTTGGGGATGATGAGATTTGTAGTTTACAACAGCCGGTGGTCAGGAAATGAACTATGTATGTGGTAGGGGAGGGTGTTGTGTTAGGGACAAAATTAGAGCAGTGATTTCCAACGTTGGTCCTTCCAACACACCAACAGGGCACAGGAGGGTAGTCAGTGGCTCAGTCATTTTGATTTACCTGTGCTTAATTAACCCTATGAGTGCCAGAGAGGTATCTAGTTCATTGCAGGGTTAAGGATATCCATAAAATCTGACTTGTTGGTGTGTTACCAGGACTGGAACTGAGAATCAATGCATTACAGTTTTAGGTTATAATTAGGCATTAGGTGAAATGCCCCCTGGGACTCAGAGGGTTAACATGCCTGTCCGTATATCCCAATGGCTGTTAAAGGATGCAGGTGATACCCTAGCACTGAGAACTCCAAGTGCTGTGGAATCTGAGACCTCCCAAGAGGATACAAAGCACTAGCTCAGCATCAGGGAATCCCTTTCAATTCCGATGAAAGATTCCGCCTGCTGTCTTAACGCTTTGAGCGCCAGAGGGGTGTCCGATGCATTGCTTTGCCATGCATTGGGCATTCCTCTGGTGCTCAAAGGGTCAAAGGTACAGTAATGTCTTAATTGTGTTTCAGCAGTGGAGTAAATTAGTCACTGGTAAGCCCTGTTTTGGGGCCACTGATCACAAAAAATATTTTTACAGAGGAATAACAAGAACCTATTGGGGTCCCCATGGACGCTGGGCCCTGACACAACTGCAGCCTCTGCAACCCCTGTAGTTATCCCCCTTAGTGTCAGATTATCACTGTGTTGCACACTAAAGGCTTTCATAGACCTTGCTGTTCTGGGACCATCACAGTTCTGGGAGCCTGTCCTAATGTCCCTGATAAAGCTAACCAAGGCTATTGACCACTTAAATGCCAGAGAGACATGCAGAGGGGAATGCATTGCATACCCCTCTGGCATTCAGAGGGTTAAAGGACAAGTATTGTGTGATAGATGCCTACTTGGCAGATTAAACCGAGGATGTATTGTGAGCCCTGGCACATAAACAGAGGAGAAGAATGGGAGTTTGAAAGGTTTGTTTTCCGGTTTGCCTTCCAGCTGGAGCGGTACATTTTTGGAACATCCTTCCCTCCCAAACATCTGATAGGAGCTGTTTTGGGGCTGCACAATCCAGCCCAAGCCTTATTTGCTAAGAATTTTGGAGCAGGTTTAAAAAATGTGACAATTGCACTTTAAATGACTGGATCTCTGGCTTGGGAGCACACGGTACTGTGATTGGCTATCAGTCAGCCATTCACGGTATTTACAAGAAGCCATGTGGTAGAGATGCAGGCTCACTGAATGGACGCAACACACACTCAGACACCCTTATGGACTAGTCCAAGGAGGGATGGGTTCAGTCCCACTTGGTACACATCTTCTCAAAGCTTACCCATGGGCATCCCTGGGAACTTTTTCTTCTGTCCTCCCCGGAGGGGGAGACCTGTGGTGGTGTTGACGGAGACAAATGATGCAATCTGCAACAAAAAGGGGCAGGTTTTAATCACAACCGGGGATGGGGCTTCAGAAACATGTGAAAATATAGGCGAATAGGCTGGGGAAGTATGAGAAGTGGGCAGGAGTGGGTGGAACAGATAGGGAAGGAGCGCAAGTGGGCAGCATTTCTTAAGAAACTGCCCACACCCCTGAGAATCAGACTCTGCCCCGGAGACCCGGTAATGCAGAGTCAAAACCGGGGTCTCCAGGGCAAACCCACAGAGTTACCAGCTATGCCCATGGGCCTTAGTAGGAAAGCATGCTGCTCGCAGCAACCTATGTAAGAATTCCACAAGCTGTCATGTATATCAGCAAAGGAGAGCTGGCAAAGGTTGAACTTAATGTACCCTTCTCTTTTTCAAGCCTCATCAACTATATATAACTCTAAAAAAACCCCCAAATATTTGGTTAAACTGAGAGAATGGGCAAAAAAGTGACTCTGCACACTGCTGTCTAGTCTATCAGGACCCCAACCTCTTTCTCTAACAAGGATTCCCCAAGTAGTTTCCCAGTTAGTGTATATGTAATGTGTTTGTTTCTACAGCCCAAATGCATAACTTTACATTTATCTATTTAAAATGCCATCTGCCACTTTCTGCCTCTTCTCTCAGGTTATCCAAATCTTTCTACAGAAAATAACAACCTGTACTGTATGAATTTCCTTACACAGCTTAGTGTCACCAGAACAGATTGAGACATTACTGTCTGTACCCTCTTCTAGATCATTAATAAACAAATTAAAGCGGAACTACCACCTCTTAAACACCTTAACTTCAATAACTCCCCATCTGGCGACTAGCAGAAGGGAGGTGCCCAGGTAGATTGTCCTTCTATGCAATCTTCAATTAAGATAAGGGAAAAACCTGAAAAACTTGTCAAGGGGGGCAGGGCTTTCATTGTTCTCATAGGAAGAAGACTGTCCCCTTCTGTTATCTGACTGGTCTATGGACTGGATTCCACATCTGAGAAGAGATTGCTTACACTAGGTAAAAGGGGTGGGAGGGGAATCTTTGCTTGTGAATATCTCTCAAACTATAAAGGTTTGAGAGATAAGACATATTATTATTCATGTTTTTTTAACCCCTTAAGGACTCATGATGGTCCTGCACAGTCATGGGTTGTTATAACCTTAACGACCCATGACGGTGCTGGACCGTCATGGCTTAAATGATAGCAGCATGCTTCCGTGCACACTGCTATCATTAATTCCAGGCTGAGACTGAGCGCTCCAAGACCGGGGCATTCAGTCTCAGCCCTTCTTGCTTCTGCCGGTTCATGCGATCACTGTATCAGTATCAATAAAAAAAAGTCACCTTTTTTGCTATAAATAATAAATTAATTAATCAATAAATTTCCAGCAAGAACTGTGCTGTATGCTTTCTATGGCCGAGGACTCCCAGCACAATAATGTGTGTGTGTGTGGGGGGGTTAGTATAGGGTAAAGACTCAGTATGTGTGATTCTATGGTTACCAGCGCAGTGGGACAACTTCAGGAGTCAGTATGTGTCGTTCAATGACTACCAGTTAAGTGGGACAAGACTGGGAGATCTGTATGTATGCTTCTATGGCTACCAGTGCAGTGGGGCAAGGTTGGAGAGGGTCAGTATGTGTGGTTCTATGGCTACTAGTACAGTGGGGCAAGGCTGGGGGGTCAGTATGTGTGGTTATATTGCTTTCAGTGCAGTGGTGTAAGCTTGGGGGGGTCAGTATGTGTGGTTCTATGGCTACCTGTTCAGTGGGACAAGGCTGAGGGATCTGTATTTGTGCTTCTATGGCTACCAGTGCAGTCAGCCAAGGCTGGGGGGTCAGTATGTGTGGATATATTGCTTTCAGTGCAGTGGTGTAAGCTTGGGGGGGTCAGTATGTGTTGTTCTATGGCTACCTGTTCAGTGGGACAAGGCTGAGGGATCTGTATTTGTGCTTCTATGGCTGCCAGTGCAGTCAGCCAAGGCTGGGGGGTCAGTATGTGTGAATATATTGCTTTCAGTGCAGTGGTGTAAGCTTGGGGGGAGTCAGTATGTGTGGTTCTATGGCTACCAGTACAGTGGGGCAAGGCTGGGGAGTCAGTATGTGTGTTTCTATGGCTACCAGTACAGTGGGGCAAGGCTGGGGAGTCAGTATGTGTGTTTCTATGGCTACCAGTACAGTGGGGCAAGGCTGGGGAGTCAGTATGTGTGGAAATATTGCTATCAGTTCAGTGGGGTAAGCTTGGGGGGTCAGTATGTGTGGTTCTATGGCTACCCGTTCAGTGGGACAAGGCTGAGGGATCTGTATGTGTGCTGGGGTGTCAGTATGTGTGGTTATATTTCTACCTGTCCACTGGGACAGGGCTGGGGGGTCAGTATGTGTGGTTCCATTGCTACCAGTGAGACAATGCTGGAGGGTCAGTATTTGTGGTTGTGTGGCTACCAGTGGGACAAGTCTTGGGTGTCCTTGCTTTATGCAGCTTTCTCTCTCTCTCTTCCAGCACAGACTGAAAATGCACTAAACTGATTCTCCCTTTTATATTGTAGAAACACATTTGGGAAACTCTACACATTTATATTATTATCATTGATTTAAATGTGTTGGGAAAAAAAACACACCATTTTTGTGGGAATTCCCACAGAAGACAAACATAACTTTTATCATATATTTCTGTTTTCAGCCAAATGTTTTTGTCCATCCCTGTTGATTTTCACATAGTCCTAAAAACTATCAGTAAGTAATGCTTCTAATATCTTGCGGCATGGAAATCTAACTCACAGGTCTGTAGTTTCCAGGTTTAGATCGTATCCCCTTTTTGAAAAATGATACTGCATCTGCCTTCCTCCAATCACAGTACACTATGAGAGTGAATCAATAAACATTAAACATAATAGCCATAGAACTCAACTAACCTCCTTAAGTACCCTATAGTGTATATCATTAGACTCAGGTGCTCTCCATGACCTTTTCCTGTCTCTTTTGGACTTTGCCATCAGTAAGCAATGTATATGATGGACAGAATTCTGTGATTCTCCATGTTTGCCCAAAGCCTGATGTATCTGCTTTTTTCTATATACAAAAGAAAATGTATTTTTAAGGTGTAAGTCATTGCTTTATTCTCACTAAATAATTCACCTGCCTCACTTTTAAGAGACTTGATATAAAACTTCATCATTTGGATTTTCCTTGTATTTGACCTTAAAGGGATAGTAATACCTAAAATGTAAAAAAAAATATGCTGTAGGGTTTATCCCCCTGAGTAAAACAAGAGTACTGCCACTGCTGAAAGATGTTTCATTCAAAAGTTATTAATTTTCAAAGTTGAATTTTTTAGGTGCAATATCACAGTGGCCTGAAATTGTACAGTGGTGCTGTTGCTACACGATCCTATGGACAGCTCTGGTCTCAGGACCATAAATCTCCATAGGATGGTGTAGCAACAGCGCCACTGTAAAATTTCAGGCCACTGTGATATTGCACCTAAAAAATTCAACTTTGAAAATTAATAACTTTTGAATGAAACATCTTTCAGCAGTGGGAGTACCCTTGTTTTACTCAGGGGGATAAACCCTACAAAATATTTTTTTTTACATTTTAGGTATTATTATCCCTTTAAATTCCGCCTGTAGCACACAGTACGCTTAAACCTTTATGGACCAGCGGAATGGGGCAATGCATTGCGTTGCATAGCAGTGTCATTGTTCCTTTCCTGACACTCAAAAGGTTAAACGTTTAAGTCCACTTATTCACTCTACCTGCTTTAGTTTGAAAAAACTGTCAGCAACAGTGATGTCCACCTCCGTGGCAAGACATCCAGAACCAACTGAAAATGTTATCGCTCAAGCCAAGGCAAAGGGCAACATTCATGGAGGCCATCTGGAAATCCTGTACATAATGAGGACGATTCTTATTAGCAGCTATTAGTTCTCCTTTAAAACATTCATTTAAAAAAAAAAACAAGGCAGTTTTGTATAAAAAGCATGGTTAATAATTCACAGTGAGACCTTAAAAACACATCCATTTCATCATCATTAGAAGTTAATTATGAACATTATCAGAGACAATTAATTGAATTCCACGGAGACCATCTACAGCCTCAGCTCCTTATATCAGAAGGGATGAAATTACAAACCATATGTGTTTTGTGCTGAAACCTATCAGTTACATTTTGCTGCCAAACATTTTGGGTGGCATGCGCTAAACATTCGCAATTACTGAATTCATCTCTAAAGGTATAAGGAATGACTGCTCCATTGGATTAATAGGATAGTAATCCTTAAAAGGGAACTACCACTCCACACAAAGATTCCTTCAAAGAATTACCCATCTGGTGACTAGCTGATCAGTAGTACTAGTCACCAGAATAATTACCTCCTTACAGAGAATTCCTACTGCTCCCGAGACTGACAGCCAGGAAACAGCGCAGACATCTTTGCATAGAGATGTCTGCACGCATGTGCTAGCAGTCCCAGTCTGCTCTAGGAAGCATTGCTTCGTACCTTAAGGTACCGGAAGGGATGGACGGTGCAGGTGAGCAGATTCTTCTAAAGAATGGGAGCAGTAGGAACTCTCTATAAGGAGGAAATTATTCTGGCGACTAGTACTATTGAGCAGCTTGTCAGCAGATGGATAATTCTTTGGGGGAAACTTTATGTGGGGTGGTAGTTCCCCTTTAATATATTAAAATATAAATTGTAATGTTTATCCCTTTGGATGAAACAAGGGTACTCCCACTGCTGACAGGTGTTCAAATGTTATTACAGCCAAAACTTTATTTTTTGAGGCGGAGTATAACAGTGACCTGGAATTGAACAGGAGAAGTAGGGAAGCTTAGAAACATAGAAGCAGGGAATTTGACATCAGATAAGAACCATCTAGTCGCCCATTTTCCTACCGGAAAAACCTCAATCCTTGTTTGGTCCTTGGTCTTTTCTTACGTTAAAGACAGCCCTATGCCTATCCCATGCATTCTTAAATTCTGTCACTGTATTAACATCTACCACTTCTGCTGGTAGGCTATTCCACTTATCTACTACCCTCTCAGTGAAGTAAAACTTTCTTACATTACGTCTAAACCTGTCCCTCCAGTTTTAGACTATGGCCTCTTATCCTAACGTTTTTTAACATATCAGCTTTCAAAGTTTTGCTTTTTTCTCTCTCCCCCGACATCAGTGTTGTAGCTGACAGCAGGAGAATCCGGTCCCTGAGCAAGCGGAGGCTCTTAAGCAGAGCCGAGATCGCATTATGGAAGAAGAAATCCTTCACCGAAATGGTCTTCTATGTGTGCTTGGTTTGCTCTTGGTCTGCAAGCACGTGTAGAAGACCATTTCAATGAAGTATTTCTTCTTCCATAACGTGATATCAGCTCTGCTGAAGAGCCTCCGCCGGTCCGTGGACTGGATTCCCCTGCTGTCAGCTAGAACACTGACGTCAGGGGAGAGGGGAAAAAAGCAAAACTTTGAAAGCAAATATCTCTCAAACCATAAAGGTTTGAGAGATGTCGCTGGGCTCATTTAATTCAGTTTTTTAAGGGCTACAAAATGGGGATAGTACAATTTTAAAGGGATAGTAATACTTCAATTTTATCTTTATTTTATTTTGTAGGCATTAAAAAAACATGAAGAACTATATAAATCTTATCTCTCAAACCTTTATGGTTTAAGAGATATTCACAAGCAAAGTATCCCCCCCCGTTCAGCCAGATCAGAAGGGAGGTGCCCAGGTAGACTGCAGAGAGGGACAATCTTAATTTAAGATAAGGGAAAAACCTGAAAAACTTGTCAAGCGGGGCAGGGATTTCATTGTTCTCATAGGAAGAAGATTGTCCCCTTCTGTTATCTGTCTGGTCTATGGACTGGATTCCACATCTGAGAAGAGATGGCTTACACTAGGTAAAAGGGGCGGGAGGGGAAACTTTGCTTATGAATATCTCTTAAACCATAAAGGTTTGAGAGATAAGACTTATATCGTTCTTCATGTTTTTTAATGCCTACAAAATAAAATAAAGTTTAAATGAAGTATTACTATCCCTTTAAAAGCCAGACAAGCTACAGTCAAATGCAGGAAAATTATACGAGCTGCCCTGACTCAGTTACCACTAATGGATATTCCTGTTTACAACACAATCCTCAGCTATATAGAGAAGTAGGCAGTACTCACAGGTTTTGGATGGCCTGGGGAGTAAAAGGACTATCCCAGGACTTCACAAGCGTTCAGATCACAGGAGTCTCCGTTGTATAAATGCGGATGTTCTTATTCAAGGAGGAATCAAAACCTCCAAAGGTGTGTGTGTGTAGGTATTTCTAAATATACACTTAGAGCCAAAAAATATGTAACTTGTAAAAAATAGCATTTTAATTAATTTTAAAAACAGAATTACCAGTAATTCATAAAAATCCTTATTGAGAGGAATAAATAAGCTAAAAAAAAAAAAAAAAGCTCAACGCATTTCATAACATACAAGTTATTTCACCAGGAGAATGAATATAGTAAAAGGTTTCATGCAAGATGCCAAACATTTAAACTGTTGGATGTGAATTCCATCTAACTAACTGGCCAATTAAAAGTATAGATTAAAAGAATAGTTATCCATATGGAAGCAAATCCTCCAGTAAAAATCTGAGCGTCCCCATGGAACCCAATACATCAAAAACCCATAGGTCTTCAATAGAACCCAGTATGTCACAATAAAACATATTATATATTTTTGTTTCTGTAATAATTACAGTGTACTCAAGGGTGTTAATAGAACACCACAATATAAAGCACAGCGGAGTATAAAGGGTAAAAATCCTATAATATAAAAGGCCAGATGTATGTTTGTCTGATGCGGTTATGTGCAGTAGAGACTGCCCGAATGCACAGAATGCTGGGCTCTACTGTTCCTCATGCGAGATGTCCATGCTGTCCATTGATCTCTATGACCCATCTGCAGGCCTCTCTGGAGATGCCATTCACTGGTGTGCCGGTTGGTTGTTGTGCCAGTTTCGACTGAAGCGTTTGGGTATTGGGTCAGGGTGGAGGGAACCCGGTGTGCCTGGATGATTTCCATTAGTACCATGAGAGTGACAAGCAGTGGGAGGCCTGCAAGCAATTCCTGGCCCACCACGTTCATCTTTACCCGGGCCGCAAGATGGACCAGCTCATCGCTCTGTCTGTTGTGTGGAGCAATATCGTATTCACAGTCAACCAGTCACTACAGGTCTTGAACCTAAACCAGGGGTAGCAACATGATGCTCGCAAGCTCTTTCTGGACTATAGCTCCAGGCAGATTGATAGGGATTGTAGTCCACATTACCCACTCCTGGGCCTGTGTACACGGGCTTTTACACTAGTACATAATAAAACTGCAGTATGCTGGACTGTGGCACTTTCATATGAATCGATGGTCACCCTTGTGAAAGGCACCATAGTCGAGCAGATTATCTTTCATCACGGGAAACATCACTGCATTGGTGTCACCCATGAGAAAATGGCTTTAATCTTTTGAGTACTGCACAAAGGGTTAAAGAACACAGATTAAATTCTTGCATATTAACATGTACAATCGCAGTAGCAAATCTAAGTGTCTGCTAATGAGATCTGTGTGATTTGGAGGTTTTGTGCACGCTGAGCTTTGTATCAAACAAAGGGCCACATGATGAAGAATAAAAGGGCCACATGATGAAGGATAAAAGGACCACATGATGAAGTATAAAAGGACCACATGATGAAGGATAAAAGTGGATCAATTCTGGGGCAAAGCGACTGCTCCTTAGGGAAGAAATAAAGATTCCTATTTATTTAAATGAACCAGGTAACTGTTATCCATTGTATATAATAATTATTGTTACATATACACATCCTATATAATAATTCGCTAAATCGTGTGTAATGCCGCGACATGCTCAGTAGACACTGCTGCCCGTGCTGCAGTCATGCGCAGTAGAGACTGCCCGCGCCGCGGCTGAAACAGAGCTGGGCGCTCCAAAGGAGCGCCCAGCTCTGTATCAGCCGCGGCGCGGGCAGTCTCTACTGCGTGTGACTGCCTCGCGACCGGGTGGCAGTGGCACTGTGGCCCGTGTAACGGGCTGTTCAACTAGTATATAATATAATATAGGAAACAAAGCGTTTTGGTCCACCCCAGGACCTACAATCACTAAAGATCATTGCTGCGGTGATATGATTTTGTCCATGTGTTAGATGCACTTGGACATTTCTACGTACACAGACACATCTATATATTCACTAAAATGTAGGGATGCAAGGGGAGGGTTGGAGAAGGTCCCTATTAGGTACAGGATTGTTGATGTTCTGTCAGTGTAGAAGGGATGTCCTCCCCTCACACATCACCAACACTATGACAAGTCTGAAGTCTGACAACATTCTCTCTTCTGCCCCACTTGGCCAGTAGGGGAATAGAGAGAACACTTTCAACACCAGGAAAAGCATCAATCCCTTAACCCTTTGCGTGTCATAGGGATGTGCACACCCCCATGGCACTTAAAGGGTTAAAAAGTACACCAAACACTACACAATGATCCCCTCAGCTCTGTATCAAGGGTGTGAGGCTGGGGTTCAGGCAGCGTCCATGGGGATTTATGGCTACCAGCTGCCCCCCAGACTTGTTCACTTGCCCACTGGTAGCAATGGAATCACATATACACTGCCTGGCCGTTAGACTTGTTCCCTTGCCCATAGGTAGCCACAGATCCCCATGTACACTGACTGACTCCACCAGCTTTGTTCCCTTGCCTACTGGTAGCCACATCTCCCCACGGACACTGCCTGGGCAAGGGAACAAGGCTGGGGGGTGTCAAGCAGTGTATGTGGGGCTAACATACAATAGTGATTTTCCCTATGCTGCCCCACACCTTTAAGACTCGACATGCTGCCCCAGTTAAGATATGACAAGCTGCTCCAATTAAAATACGACATTCTGCCCCAGTTAGTATTTGACATTCTGCCCCAGTTAATGTTCGACATTCTGCCACAGTTAATATTCGACATGCTGTCCCATACAATTAAGATTCCAGATGCTGCCACAGTTATTCCTTTGAGTGTCAGTGCGGTAGGAAATGCAAAGCAATGTGTCGCATACCTCTATGGCACTCAAAGGGTTAATAGCTGGCATATGCTGCCGAATAACTTGAATAATATGTCATTTTTGTTGTAAAGAATAACAGGCCTCGTGGGGGGGGGGGGTCCTGATGCCCCTTGGCACAATGATCACCTATCCAATAGGACGAACAAAAGGACCAAACACTCATTGACAACACTGAGAGGCTCTTTCAGTCAAGTGCAGAGACAATGAGCCCCTCAACCGGCTTTTTATCAATGAGCATTTGTATTTTCCTACAGAAGCGCTCATTGACAAAAACCAAAGCGCTTGTGTATCGGGTACAAGTGGAAGGAGCAGATCACCTTCCTGGTCCTCCTGGTCACCACATTGGTCACCTATCCCATTGGACCCCTCCTTATGCTCCCCGACAGGTCTGATAATATGTACAACAAAACTGACAGATTTTTTTACACA
Source organism: Rhinophrynus dorsalis (assembly GCA_037306005.1). NCBI lineage: Eukaryota > Metazoa > Chordata > Amphibia > Anura > Rhinophrynidae > Rhinophrynus > Rhinophrynus dorsalis. The sequence goes on from CM074723.1 coordinate 33,175,696, forward strand.
TATACGCAAGTTATGTGGCAGCATATGCTGGCTATTAACCCTTTGAGTGCCAGAGGGGTACACAATGTATTACTTATATATATATAGATGTGAAATAACAAACAAACTTAGGGTCTTATAATACCTTTTTTATTGGACTAACAGAATTTTGGATTGACACGCTTTCGGTAGAACCTCCCTTTCTCAAGTCTATATATATATATATATATACACCTGTGTGTGTGTGTGTGTGTGTGTGTATATATATATATATAGAGAGAGAGAGAGATATAGAGATATGTAATCTATATCTCCTTATAACATAAAGTGGTAGAATGCGTCGCTAACTGTGAGCAGTAACCGCACATGAGCAGTAGAGAGTCTGTACTGTGCATGTGTGGTTCCGCACACAGGGAGCCTCGCTGTGAGCCGCCTGGAGCTCCCCGCTAAGGATCAGCGCGTTGGTGAGTCTCTACTGTGCATGTGTGGTTCCGCACACAGGGAGCTTCGCTGTGAGCCATCTGGAGCTCCCCACTAAGGATCAGCGCGTTCGGTGAGTCTCTGCTGCACATGACTGCAGTAATGCGCAGTAGAGACGCGCCAAACACGTTGCCCCGCTCCGGATGGCTCACCGCCTGTCTCTGCTCCCGGCTCTGGGGCAGCAGGGTGCACTTTAGCCCGTGTATACAGGCTTTCAAACTAGTGTGTATGTGTGTGTGTATATATATATATATATATATATATATTTATTTAATAAAAAAAGGTTTCCTGTTCCTTTAAAATAATGTACTCCTTTTCTCAGATACATGTGCTTCATTGTTAATTAACGTTTTGAGTGCCAGACACAAAGCTTTGTATATGTCTTTGGCACTACAGAGGTGTAGACCTTCCTTGTACCAAGGGGGTTAAAATCTCTTTTAGCAATATCGCGTCACACATGTAAATGTGATTTAGTTTTCTTATTTTGGGGGCGGGAGAAGCCTGTGTTTCTTAAATCATTTGATGATCCCAGAGCAGGATATTCACAGAAGCAGCTGCTAATTATTCAGTGCAAATTAAAACACATGATAGTTGGGTGCCTAATCAGACATGTGCTGCATTAATAATTCCAGACAGCGGAACTGAAGTAAGTCTCGTATAATCAGGAAGATCTTTTTTAGGCACTGACGAATTTGTGTGTTCTTCTATTAGGAAGTGTTTTTCATTTATCGCTGGTGGCATCCCCGGGGTGAATGTTCGAATGTGCTAGAGAGAGAGCTGTGTGGTGTTAGTCTGAACTCAAGGATATGTACTACAGGGTATGATCACTGCAGTGCATTCATTTAAAACTCCTCTACAGTAGAGAACCTACACACTCAACATTTAGCTGCAAGGAGAGGTGCACTAACGTTTTCTAGAATCCACATATATATGTGTATATCCCAGGAAGGACTCGCTCTCAAAATGCCAGGCGATTGGCTGGGTGCCGAATATTAGAATTATAGAGTGTAATCAGCACTCACAGGACTTTAACAATATCAATACAAAGATCAACATTTCGATCCCACACTGAGATCTTTCTTAAGATGATCTTGAAAAAGATAGAAAGATCCCAGTGTGGGATCGAAAAGTTGATCCTTTATTAACCCCTTAAATGTATAGTAATATTTCACAATAAAAGCAGCTCCAATTAATCTTCATGGTATTTGGGCCATAGAGAGTGTTCTTTCAATACTGTCAGAGTTGTTGTAAGGGATGGTTTTTGGTGTTCTCCTCGCGGTCAGTTGGGGGTTAATGCTCTGCATTAGTTTAGCAACAGCAGAGGGGCAGGCATTGTGAGGCCATGTGATGTTTATGAGAGTAATTTGGAGATGTCTCCTATACTCAGTGTTATATAACCAAGCACCTACGCATGCAGTTCAAGAGTAATTGAACGATAAAGTACCCCCCTCCCACTGCTTTTACCTAGTGTAATCCACCTCCCCTCAGATGTGGAATCTGGTCCCGGGACCAGACAGCTCACAGCAAGAGATAGTCTTCTTACTGTGACATAAGGAAAACCCTGCTCCCCTTGACAGGTTTTTCAGGTTTTTCCTTATGATCGCTGAAGATTGTCCCTCTCTGCGATCAATCCGGACAGTCTTGCTGCTCTGAGGTGAGCAGTGTTACATCAGCAAAAGGGGCAGGAGGGGGATACTTTATCATTCAATTACTCTTGAACTACAACTCAGATAGTATTGAAATAACACTCTCCATGGCCCAAATAGTAAGAAGATTAAAGGGAGCAGCTTTTATTTTGCAAATTACTATCCCTTTAAGGACCCATGACATGCCAGGACCCTCATGGTTGAACTTTCCAGAAGGACCCATTATAGTCCTGGCACGTCATGGATTTCAGGGCTCCCTGCATGGCTGCACGCCATTCAGGGAGCCCTGAACACAATTGCTAAAAAAAGCTCTGTGGTCCTTAAGACCCAGCTGCGCATGCGTCGGTCCTTAAGCGGTTAAAGCTCATTGTATCGATATTATTACGGTCCTATGAGTGCTGATTACACTATATATATTATACGGTTCTGAGCAAACGTCTTAGCAGGTGTGAAAAAATGCTGTGAAGTAAGAATATTTCCAAAAATAGACACGTTAATAGTTTACTTTTATCAATTAAAGCAGAGCTTTCACATAGCATACAATCACCCTCCAATAATTAAACATACGGCGAGTAGTTTCATAATCCTTCTATTACCTTTCAGAAGTTCCTGATTCTAAAGTAATCCTTAATCTTCAGAGAAGCCAGACATCAGCGCAGACATCTTGTCTGCACGCCTGCGCTGTCAGTCCCGGTCTCCTCTAAGAAGCATTGCACTGTGCCACAAGGTAACCAGAAGCGACTGACAGTGCAGGTGTGCACACTGCACTATCCTGGCCGTCAGTCTCCTACAAGAAAGGATTTCTTTAGAGTCTGGCACTTCTGAGAGGTCATAGACATATTATGAAGCTAATCGCCATATGTGTAATTTTGGAGGGCGACTATATACTATGTGAAAGTTCCACTTTAACAAAATGCAAAGTGAGTAAACCGAAGAAAAATCTAAATCAAATTTGGTTTAAAGTTATATAAAGAAATTCTGTAAAGATTGAATAACAAATACATCTTAATAAACCTCTTACAAAATAACAAACCTTCCAGAGAAAATAAAAATACATTTTAACATTTATGTGATATATAACTTACATCAACATAAATTCTTGTTTACATTTACTTAAAGGGATAGTAATACTTCATTTTGTCTTTATTTTATTTTGTAGGCATTAAAAAAACATGAAGAACGATATAAGTCTTATCTCTCAAACCTTTATGGTTTGAGAGATATTCACAAGCAAAGTTTCCCCTCCCGCCCCTTTTACCTAGTGTAAGTCATCTCTTCTCAGATGTGGAATCCAGTCCATAGACCAGACAGATAACAGAAGGGGACAATCTTCTTCCTATGAGAACAATGAAAGCCCTGCCCCCCTTCACAAGTTTTTCAGGTTTTTCCCTTATCTTAATTGAAGATTGTCCCTCTCTGCAATCTACCTGGGCACCTCCCTTCTGATCTGGCTGAGCAGTGTTACACTAGGTAAAAGGGGCGGGAGGGGGATACTTTGTCATTGAATTACTCTTGAACTACAACTCTGACAGAATTGAAATAACACCTCCAAAGTCCAAATACTATGATGATTAATTAGGGCTGCTTTTATTATGAAACATTACTAACCCTTTAAATATAACTTTTTATGACCTTTTTGGTAGCTGCCTCTGGGTGGAGAATAGGAGGGGAATAATATTAACTGAAAAATATTCTTAGCAGTTTAGCACTATACACAGAACAATTTATCAATAAAATCAGCAACATTCAAATTGGTTGATAGTCCAGACCAGGGACAAGCAAACTGTAGGGCTGGCCCCCACAAAGGGGCTTCAAAGTATTGATTGTGGTGTGCTTATATTCTGTTAGTTTTTGGGGGAGCAGTCTGCAGGATCTATCAGTTTATTATTCACGAGGGGATGATGGGAATTGTAATTCTAAACAGCTGGAATACCTTGGGTTGTCCAGTCCTAACCTAGATTGGGCAAGAATTGGGAAAGAATTTTCACATAATAAAGCTGAAATGGAATGGAAATAACTGCATTTCTAGGTGTTTTCACCATTTGCAAATTTATCACCGTCCGTATTGTCTCTTGTTATTGCTCACTGATCAGTGAGATAGTACTGGGTTAAATTGCTATGGGTGCTGTACATTCATTACATTAGATGGACCATGACAAGCTTTGATTTTCGAGTTCAACGTAGGCCTGGGATGAAGAACATTTTAGTTCTTAACAACAGTAAATATTTATTCCCCTTCATAATGAAAAGAGGCATCTCCTATGGATTTACCTCTGGGACTACAGAAAGTTATAGCTGGACAGGCAACTGTAGCTGTTGGCTGGTTGGGGATGGTGGGGAATCGTAGTCTCGAGCAGCTGGAGAGCCAAAGTTTGCCTTCCCCTAGCTTAGAACATAAATGTTCTTGTCCTTGGATGTAATGCAGAAAGGTCTGGGATGTAATGAAATATGACCTAATTGTATTGTAACTAATAAACCAGGTAACTATAATTACATTACCAGATCCATTATAGTCTTTATTACACTGATTAGACTGTTAAAGGGATATTATTGTTTCACAATAAAAGCAGCTCCAATGAATCTTCATAGTATTTGGGCCATGGAGAGTGTTATTTCAGTACTGTCAGAGTTGTAGTTTGAGAGTAATTGAATGATAATATGCCGCTTGTGCCCTGCACTCAAAGGGTTCATGGAATATTCTCAGACAGCCGTATTTATAACTTACAGCTTCACATCTTTATAAATATGACCCAACTTTGTGAACTTTAGCGACAGTTCTTAAACGTTCCCTAACAATGCTATTTATACATCTTCCCCCTTCTTACTAGATTCTGAAGACTTTTTAGGAAGGGATAATTCAGTAGGAGGAGTCTGGAATCTGTCAACAGATTATCATGGCTACCTCTATGTGCATGACATGCAGTGTAATTAAAGATTAATTTGGGGGAAAAATCCACGCAGAATTGATTCAAAGTGGTCATTAGAATGTTATGTCCAGAGTACGGAAAATAGTGGGTTTGAAGTTCTCTTGATATTTTGCATAGAACTTCAAGTTGGGGGTGGTAAGTGACCGCCAGTGGCACCCGGTTTCCCTTATGATGTTCTTTGTACCTCAACAGAAGTTTTACTCAAAATATCAAGAGAACTTCAAACAACATTACATATGGATGAAAGACTTAAGATAATATTCCCACAGCTTCCCTTACTCTCCTTCAGACAGCCTCCCAATTTAAAAAAAAGGATGATGAGTCCCCTGAATAAAAATTTACACCACAGACAAGGTACCCATTCCAAACACCCAGTTACACCATAACATCAATGGTACCTTCACCTGCAAAGCATCCAATATAATATACCTCATCGTGTGTGCAAAATGCCCAACAGCTCTTTATGTGGGTGAAACTGGAAAGCCATTCCATAAAAGGTTTAATTCACACAGATCCAGTGTTAAAGGGATAGTAAAACTTCGTTTTAACTTTATTTTATTTTGTAGGCATTAAAAAAACATGAAGAATGATATAAGTCTTATCTCTCAAACATTTATGGTTTATGAGATATTCACAAGCAAAGTTCCCCTCCCCGCCCCTTTTACCTAGTGTAAGCCATCTCTTCTCAGATGTGAGTCTGGTTGTATGACAGTACAGATAACAGAAGGGGACAATTTTCTTTGTATGAAAACAATGAAAGCCCTTCCCCCCTTGACAAGTTTTTCAGCTTTTTCCATTATCTTAATTGAAGATTGTCCCTCTCTGCAGTCTACCTGGGCTTCTCCCTTCTGATCTGGTTGAACAGGGGGGGGATACTTTGTTTGTGAATATCTCTTAAACCATAAAGGTTTCAGAGATAAGACTTATATCATTCTTCATGTTTTTTTAATGCCTACAAAATAAAATAAAGTTAAAATGAAGTATTACTATCCCTTTAACAACAAAAAGACAGATACACCAGTGGGAGAACATTTTTGCCAAATGGACACAGTGTCAGGGACATTAAATTGACTTTACTGATGGGACTGTTTCACACTCAGAGAGACAGAAAAATATGGGAGGTTAAATTAATGCTGCAGTTTAATGCTTTACATAATGGTCTGAATAGAGACAGAGCATTCCTGTTAAATTATCATATTCTGGATTAACCTTTACAACAGTCCCACAGGGATCGTAAATACCTTTGACCCCTCAGAGGAAGATTGCAACTTACATCACTCTTCTCTGCCACTGACTGATGAAATAACTTGGTTCTGGACTGTGCTCTGTTATCTGATTTCCATGTTAACAATGCAGTGTGTACTTGTATATAAGATGTTTTCATATTTATCTGTATAACATGCCTGAGGAAGAGACCTAAGAGGTCTTGAAAGCTTGCATATTAAATCTGCTTAGTTAGCCAATAAAGGTATCAGCTGGACTATATTTGCCTCCTATATCATTTTTATGTATTAACCTTCTGAGTGCCAGAAGACTGATCAGCAAATTGCTATGCAATGCGTTGCGTACCCCTCTGACATTCAAAAGGTTATTGGAGAGAAGGAGTGGAACACCTATGACCTTCCCCATGTTGTTGAACAACACAGGTTCGGACTCCAATTAGGCAGAGGAGGCAGCCTCCAGTAAACAACATCTCATCTGCTTAGCACACACCCACTTAATACCAATGTCCCTGCAATTACTACCCAATGTTTTGCTTACTTCTCTCCCATTGAGGGGATTAGAAACCCCATTTGAGCCAATGGGAATTTCTAGATCCCCATATGGTGCTGTTAGTCCCGGTATGATCATGTTTTGTGTTTGTGCTTATAATCCCTGATATCATATATGGTTATTGAATGTAGACCTGTCTATATGCCTTTGAGCATGTTTGTGAAATGATGACTATTTGAAGTGTACTAGTGAAAAAAGGTGGTACAGTGTTAGCCAGTGCAGTAGAAGGGATTCAGTGTAATCGTGTAACAAATATGATTGATGAAGGGAACTTAGTCCTCAGTTAGTCATTAACATGTATCACATTTACAGTCTTGGGAGTTGTTTGTTACAAAAGTACTTTGAATCACATCTAAGAGTACTAGTAAAATTGTTCTCTGGAGACCCCTGGGCAACAGGAGGAGGTATTCCTGCAGCAAGGTGTGATACAGATGTAGACGTCCTTAACAGCTGTCTTTCTGAGTTAAGACATCTTGATCTTTGTTTGCTTAACACATGAAGTCTCAGCTACATCTGTATGTTGTATGATCCAATAAAAATACAATGCAGAACACTAATCATCACTTGTTCCGGAGAGAGAAACATTCACGCATAGCTCAGAAAAGTCCATTTCAGGTCATCCAGTCCAGTGGAGCACCAAAACTGCATGTTCTTTTTTTTCCAAACACAAAGTTGTAGGCAGAATTGTGAAAATGTTGTAAATTGTTTCACTCTAAACACTAACACTCCAGCCCTAATAATAAACCCCACTTACCTAAAAATTAAGATGGACATTAAGGGCGATCAACATAGCTGGGAACGTTCTTGTCCAACGTCACTGGAGAAACGTCCAAATGATGTATTTTGTGTCATTGATTGGAAGGGGATTGGTGGTAGAACGGAGGAGTTTGCTATGAAATGGTTGGGAAAGTAGATGGAATGGGGCAGGAGTGTTCTGAACACACAGGAAAGTGGGTAAGGCTATACCTGAATTCCCAAGCCTGGAAATCAGCATCTGTCACTGTACATCTGTTTATTCAACCTGTAAACTGGAGTCTCCAGGGCAGATCCAGACCATCTCCACGTATAGCCATCAAGCTAAAGACATGCAATTCTGGAGGAAACTAACTGCACTGGGAGAAAGAAAGTTCTCATTAATTTCTGGGGATATTAATCCCCTGATTTCTAGAGAGGTCTACCATGCATTGCACAGCAATACGTGGGAGACCTCTAGCATTCAAGACGTTGGAATCCCCATTTAAACTGATGAGGATTTGAAGAATTTTCATTTACTTCCTATGGTACAATGTCTTTCCACTATAACTGCATCTTTTTAGCTTGATAAATAAGACTGAAAGAATCCATTCTGTGCTAACTGGTTCTCTAAATGTATTCTTTAATTAACAGTGAATGTGATGTCAATGGAGACAGACACTATTCATTCTGTAGAGCTCCTTCAGAAGTCTCCAGTGGGAGGAGCTTTTAATCATGGAGTCCACCAATAAAGCGTCATGTCTGTCTCCACTGATATAATACGGTTTCCACTATTGATTAAAGATACCTTTTGGAAAATAAGTTAACATAGAATTGTTTCATAGAGATCATTAGGATTGTTCACCCAGACTAAGATAAACGCGGTGTTTGTAATTAGGTGGTAACATCCCTTTAACTCAGTTTGTTACTTTTTAAGTGTTTTTTTTCACTAAGAGGCATTGGAATCAAATTTGCAGCAATCCCCATATGATATAATGTCTCCTTACTTACTAAGGGGTAAAAAACAGACTAAAAATTCCTCTGGCCAAATTCTCACCAATACCACGTGTAATATTCCATTATTTATACCAAGCAATAGAAGAATGCTTCCCCAGAAATAATTTTTTTCACATAAATGTCATTATGGTTCCTGGCAGGTCCTGGGATCATGGGGATCATGTTCTTCTCCTCCGCTTCCTGAAAAATAAAAAGATCACAGGCCCCCACTTATCAACCCTTTCATTGGCAGAATGGTGTTCCATGGTTCACTGTACTCTTTCCTGTCAGCGAATCATAGTTATAGACACTCCCCAGCTGGCTCAGAAGTGGGATCACTAGCTGGGAAGCAGAGCAGCAAACGAAGAGGCTGCTTAAGGTACAGAGGGTAAGGCTTAACCATTGCCTTGTCTTGTACATCTTTCCCAATTGTCTCAGCAAATCACTGGCTGGACAGCAGGACATGAAACAAAGAGACTGTCACAGGCACAGAAGGTGGGAGGAAGATATACTGTATTAGCCCTTTCATTGCCAAAGGCATATCCAGTGCAGAGACCCCTTTGGCAATGAAAGGGTTGACAGGTGGAAGGCCATGCTGTATTTTTTGCAGGAAGTGGAGGAGGACATGAGCCATATCCGAAGGACCTTCAGGGATCATAGAGTAGTGTATGTGCGGCAGGTACATCCTGGGAGGGTGATGGTTCCTGCAAGTAATTTGGGAGAGTCAGTGGGGATGACCCAAATCACTACCCAGTTACTTATTCCTGGGGCTACTAGACTGGTGTCCTTATTCTACATACCTCCCGAGTGTCTCTCTTTAGGAGGGTCAGTCCTTCTTTGAGACCCAAATTCCTCCATCCCTCTTTCCCAGCCTGGTGTCCCTCTTTTTAGAAGATCAGACGCTGTAATGTATTTATATATACACAGCAATAAAACACATTAATATTTTTTAAACGTCAGTAGTATTTTGTTTTTAAATTTAGTATATGGATATAAAATACTTTAGGCTTTGCAAAGGGAAGCTATTCTTTCCGAATTTTAAATGTCGTTTGTGAAGATTATATGGTGTTAGTCTTAATTATATTATGCCGAATGTACGACTGAACTTAGATAGGAACTCTTTCTAAACATATATGATTAGATAGCTGGCACGCCGGATACTGCTCGGGTACTTTAGGAATAGAAATCAGATAGCTATGTATGTGTAATATTGTAGATCAGTTTAGTTGGCACGCCGGATTATGCCCCGGTATGTTTAGGAATAGAAATCAGATAGCTATGTATGTGTAATATTGTAGATCAGTTTAGTTGGCACGCCGGATTATGCCCCGGTATGTTTAGGAATAGAAATCAGATAGCTATGTATGTGTAATATTGTAGATCAGTTTAGTTGGCACGCCGGATTATGCTCCGGTACTTTAGGAATAGAAATCAGATAGCTATCTATGTGTAATATTGTAGATCAGTTTAGTTGGCAAGCTGGATACTGCTCCGGTACTTTAGGAATAGAAATCAGATAGCTATGTATGTGTAATATTGTAGATCAGTTTAGTTGGCAAGCCGGATTATGCCCCGGTATGTTTAGGAATAGAAATCAGATAGCTATGTATGTGTAATATTGTAGATCAGTTTAGTTGGCACGCCGGATTATGCCCCGGTATGTTTAGGAATAGAAATCAGATAGCTATGTATGTGTAATATTGTAGATCAGTTTAGTTGGCACGCCGGATTATGCTCGGGTACTTTAGGAATAGAAATCAGATAGCTATCTATGTGTAATATTGTAGATCAGTTTAGTTGGCAAGCTGGATACTGCTCCGGTACTTTAGGAATAGAAATCAGATAGCTATGTATGTGTAATATTGTAGATCAGTTTAGTTGGCAAGCCGGATTATGCCCCGGTATGTTTAGGAATAGAAATCAGATAGCTATGTATGTGTAATATTGTAGATCAGTTTAGTTGGCACGCCGGATTATGCCCCGGTATGTTTAGGAATAGAAATCAGATAGCTATGTATGTGTAATATTGTAGATCAGTTTAGTTGGCACGCCGGATTATGCTCCGGTACTTTAGGAATAGAAATCAGATAGCTATCTATGTGTAATATTGTAGATCAGTTTAGTTGGCAAGCCGGATACTGCTCCGGTACTTTAGGAATAGAAATCAGATAGCTATGTATGTGTAATATTGTAGATCAGTTTAGTTGGCACGCCGGATACTTCTCCGGTATGTTTAGGAATAGAAATCAGATAGCTATGTATGTGTAATATTGTAGATCAGTTTAGTTGGCACGCCGGATACTGCTCCGGTATGTTTAGGAATAAAAATCAGATAACTATGTATGTGTAATATTGTAGATCAGTTTAGTTGGCAAGCCGGATTATGCCCCGGTATGTTTAGGAGTAAGAATTAGGTAGAAATCGATGTGTAATAGCCTAGACTAGTTAATCGGCAAACCGGATAATGCCCCGGCACCGTAGGAATATTGACAGCCTTATACCTTAGATAGACTCCTCTCTTTTGTTAATCTGAGTGCACTTTAATAAATAGAAAATTGATTGTCTTGGTGTCTAGACATTCTGTAAGCATGAATAGCTCCAGAAGTCAATAGATAGAAATTATAGGGACACAGTGACAATCGGAGCAGCATTGATTGGGAGTGTATCCCAACAAGTTACAAGACAAGTCGGTTGATGCTTCGATATAGTACTGTTTATTTACATTCGGTAGAAGAACTTGTTTAATATAGACAATCAATAAGCCGATGGATTGAATGTTAGTGGACTAATTATTTTCTGTAGGAGGTGATCTCCACTGTACATTGAGGATTGATCTTTCTCATTATTCCAACACATATACTCAGAAGTTCCTATTAAGTATTATTATTATCACTTGTGAGTGAGAGTTACTGTGTTTACTCTCTACGATAATGGCAAGCCGGAATATGCCCTGGCAGTACACCAGTCATTAGTATATCACATTCAGGTATTGATTCATTATCATTATTATTTTTATTTAGTTTTTACAGAATAATAAAGGTTAAGTTTTAATTCAGAGATATATATACAATATTGTTTGGTATCCCCCTTTTTTCTGATCCATTATATTGAGTTTAGCCCAGGTCATCTTTGAAAGTGAGCCGTGTGCTAGTATTGCAGGGTTATCTGTATTTGCTATTTTCCATAAAATACTTTGATCTTGTTCTAAATCACTTATTCATTTACAGGAAAAGAGCTGTCACACCACCAGCAACACTATCTAAAAATGTGTCCCTCTTTGGCAATTTTAAATGTTGGGAGGTATGATTCTGTCCCATGTTTGAATCAGTATAAAGTCCTGTTGGTCACCTCCATTGTTCTTGTTTTAAATTTACCGTGTATAATCACTGCTTTGTGAGCTGGAGAAACAGTCAGAGACATCCATAAGAGTCAAGTCGTGTTAGTCTGTTTAAAGCCTTTCAGCTGTGTAGTACAAAGTGCAGCCATTAATATGCACACCCATCTGCTATTTATGCACCTTTCCTTTATCTCGTCTGAGAGACTCTACAAGACATTTGGTCCTAAGGAGTTTAATGCTTCTTTGACCTTCATAATGAGGCTGATGCTCTTTGCACGTTGTCTACATGCCCAGGGGATTTCTATCTGTCCATATTGTCCTTTCCCACTGTCTATTGAAAGCCAGGGGTGTAATTATAGGTCAGAGGGTGCATTTGTGAGAGGGGCCTTCCACTCTGCACTATCTACCATTTGAAGAACTCTCCTGATCCTTCAGTGTGGAAATCAACCTTAGCTGGCTAACTAAGCTGATTTAGGATGCAAGCTCTCAAGACCTATTAGGTCTCTTCCTCAGGCATGCCTGAGGAAGAGACCCAAGAGGGCTTGAAAGCTTGCATCCCACATCTGTTTAGTTAACCAATAAAGGTATCAACTTGACTATGATTGCCTCTCTCTAGCATACAAGGGGTTAAGGTTGTACAGCGTAAGTGTAAGAGCATATTTACACAGTTCTGACCACTGATGTATAATATAGTGACCGCTCCCGTATAACCGCACTACAGATGAGGACAAGTACTCCGCTACTCTTGTCTCTGCAGGGTCCCTGAATAGCAGAATGGAAATGTGGTCACCCTCCATAGGGGAGCAATGACAGTTCTAATTGATTTAAATTAGTCTTTTAACCCCTTGAATGGAAGTGAGGTCTGTAACACTGCTTTGTGATGTGTGGAGACCACTCTAGAATTCAAATCAAAATCCCAATTTAAATCAGTGGGGATTTGGGGAATTTTTATTTGATCCCTGTGATGAAGTTGGTTTGCTCCAGAATTGTACCCAGCCCATTACATTGCAATGCATTGAATACCTTTCTGGCACTCAGAGGGTTAAGTGCACAAAATGTGCTGCCCTGGCGGATTTGTACAGTACTCCCTCAGTGTTACATGCCCTGAGGGTTCAATGTACCAGCTCTGCAGGGCATGTTTGTGTTTGTTATGGCCTATGAATCTCTCTCTATGAATTTCCGCCAGTCTTAGGACTTTAATGAGTCCATCCCCATAGCATATATATCCTCAGTGCCTAGTTTAGAGGAGGGTATTGTTCCATTATTTACAAACCGGGTTAAAGGGATAGTAATACTTCATTATTACTCTCCCCCATGTTGTAGCCCTTAAAATTCTGAATTCAACTATACCAGCGGCACCTTTATGGTTTGAGAGATATCTGCTTTCAAATGTCCCTCTCCCCTGACGTCAGCATTCTATCTGACAGCAGGGGAATCCGGTCCTGGGACAGGCGGCGGCTCTGCAGCAGTGCTGAGATCTTGTTATAGAAACAGAAATCCTTCACTAAAATGGTCTTCCACGTGGGCTTGCAAACCAAGCACATGTAGAAGACCATTTTAGTGAAGGATTTCTGTTTCTATAATGTGATCTCAGGACTCCTGCAGAGCCGCCTCTTACTCACTGACCGGATTCCCCTGCTGTCTGCTAGAACGCTGACGTCAGGGGAAAAGCCAAAAAGAGGGAACTTTGAAAGCGGATATCTCTCGTTATCGTTATCTCTCGTTATCGGTATCGTTGAATTCAGAATTTTAAGGGCTACAATATGCGTGATGGTAATAATGAAGTATTACTATCCCTTTAAGGGGAGACAATCTTACATTTGTAGCTTAGTGTATTCAAGTTCGGCCGGTTTAGGGCCTAAAATCAATTCAAGAACCTGATTTAGGCCTCAATTCAGTTGTCCCTGTCGGCCAAAAAAACAGTCCACGGTATTTTTTCAAGCACGATAAGCCTTTTGATTACCTGTGCTATGAAAAAATACTGTTTAAAAAAATGCACGTAGGGCGTTAAATACAGCTGCCGTCGGAAACCATGAAAAAAAGTTGGATTTTCCCATGCAGTTCCATACAGGAAGATACGTTACGGGATCCACTTTAACTAGTAGAGCTACCGTTTTTGTGTCCCCTAACGCATGTTTTAACCTGCCGAAGCAGCAACTGAAGGGGGGGAGAAACCTGGAACAAAATCCTAAGTGAGCAGTGGATGTATTGATATGGGACCCTAAGCCCCATATCAATACATCCAAACTACTGAAACAATGTGTGAAATGTGAGGAAAAATTAACCCTATGAGTGCTAGTGGGGTATGCAACTCATTGCAGAGTTTAACCCAACTAAAGTTAACACCATTACATGAAAATAAACAGTTATCTGTAATTCTGATGTCTAGCGGGATCTTCAGCACCCTGGTCAGCTACTGTCTGTCTTCTTCTGTCATCTCCTATGTCCTGTCTCCTCTTCGTTCTTTTCATCTTCATTCTTCATATCTTTTGATCTTCTTCTTTGTGGGAAATCTAATGTCACTGGAAAAAAAAGGGCGAAATGAAATGTGTTCCCAAAAAGTGTGCATAAAAGATATGCTGGCCTAAACCCTTTCAGTGCCAGCAGTTCATTGGTAAAAGATATGCTGGAAGGCAAATGTTAAAGGGACATTAATGTCCCCAAAAAAATATTTACAGTTTTGTAGAATTTGAAATAATAATCAATGTGCTCCATAACTTATCTCTCAAACCGCTGTGGTTTGAGAGATATAGGGATTCAAAGTTCCCCCTCCCTCCCCTTCTTCTGATGTCAGTGTCTAGCTGACAGCAGGAGATCCCAGTCCGGGGACCAGCAGGCGGCTCTGCAGCAGAGCCCAAATGGCGTTACTTAAAAATAATAGGGTTTGGAGCAAATTGATTATTATTTTAAACTCTACAAAACTGGAATTATTTTTTTTGGACATTAATGTCCCTTTAAAGATATGCTGTAGTCCAATGTTACAATATATGGTGGCAGTCAAAGGGTTAAAAGTATGCTGCCACCGCTGTCTCCGCGACAGCAAAAATGCAGGATAAAAATCCCCCCCCCCCCCAGAGTTACCTCTTGGGCCCTTGCCTGTGCTGTTCTGTGGAAAATTTTAACAGAGGCTGGCTTTTATATGACCAGTCTCTGTTCAAAATGGTTCCCACGCTGCAATTGTCTGGGATGTGTGCTTACTCACCTCTCAGCCAATCAGCTTCTAGTGGGTTTCATCATGTGTAACTTTCACAAATTTTGGGAGTATTTTGGATGTATTAGTGTCTCATATGAATACATCCACTTGATAACTTAGGTTTTTTTGGGGGGCTTTTTTTTCCCTTCATTTCCTGAGTTCGCAGGACTAAACCTGCTTGAAGGGATGCTGCGCCCCCAAAAAACTGGGTGCAGATTTGACCTTTGTTCCAATGTGTTTTAAAATGTTCAAATGGGTGTTAATGTTAGCGATCAATATGTGTTTTTTTCTGCCCGTATTTTTTCATAGCACTGGTAATTGCATGACATACCATGCTTGAAAAAATGCCGACGGGGCTTTTTTTTTGCGATGTGGGGAATGAATCAAGGCTAGTGTGTGTGTGTACCAGTCGGTAGCCATTTTCATCTCAGTTTTTTATGCATTACTCTCTTTCTCTCTCGCTCTTTATATCTCTGTTCATCTCTATGTGTATATGCCTGTCTCTGTGTGTATATGTTTCTGTCTCTCTCTCTGTATATCTCTGTGTACATTAGTCTCTGTCCCTGTGTGTGTGTGTGTGCGCGCATGTGTCTCTCTCTCTCTCTCTTTGTATGTCTCGGTGCATCTGTGTGTATATGTCTGTGCGTGTGTATATGTCTGTCTGTGTATATGTCTGTCTGTGTGTATGTGTCTCTGCCACTGTGTGTATTTCTCTGTTTGCATGTCTCTCTCTCTCACTATCTGTGTGTCTCTGTGCATCTGTGTCTGTGTGTATATGTCTGCGTCTGTGTGTATGTCTCTCTCTCTCTCTCTTTCTCACTACCTGTGTGTCTCTGTGCATCTGTGTGTGTGTGTATATAGCTTGTCTCTGTGTGTATGTCTCTGTCTCTCTCTCACTATATGTGTGTATATGTCTGTATGTATATGTCTGTCAGTGTGTATGTGTCTCTGCCTCTGTGTGTATGTCCCTGTTTGCATATGTCTCTCTCTCTCTCTCTCTCACTATCTGTGTGTATATGTCTGTGTATATGTCTGTCTGTGTGTATATATCTCTGTCTCTGTGTATCTCTGTGAATATGTCTGACTCTGCTTGTGTACATGTCTCTGTCTGTGTGTCTGTGTTTAGATGTCTCTGCCTTTGTGTGTATATGTCTCTTTCTATATGTTTCTTTTCATCACTGTGTGTATGTCTATTTCTGTGCATTGTTGTGCTTATATTTCTGTTTTTCTCTGTTTTTATGCATCGCTCTGTTTCTGTAGTTATATGACCGTGTCTATGAATCACTGTGTAGTATGCCTGTGTCTCTCCATTTTTTTTTTTTAATTACTCGCTCCTTGCATATTACACTTTTTTTTGTCTCTTGGTAATTGGAGTCTCTGTTAATACATCTCGGCAATATTAGCTTCAACATTAGTCTCTTTTTTTCTTCTTTCCCCTTGCTACATCATGATAAAGTGCGGGAATGTACTTATGAGTGCTGGATTAGGTGGAGTTGAATGGAAATATAAGTATGTTTAGTGGTTCATCTGCTTGCTGTACATTAATCCATTATTCCACTTACAGAGGTGGGACTGAGGATTCCTTGGTGCTGTGATGTATAAATTTGGCACTGAGGTTAAGCGAGTAATGGTGAAAAACCTGTAAGGCAGGGCTCAAAATTTCCACTAGCCAATGGCGAGTAGAAATTCAACCCTGGTGGGTATGTTATGTCTTGCAGTGGCGAGTAACTTTTCAGGTCTGGCTAGTAGCAAAGGACTTAAAATTATAAGCCCTGCTGTAAGGTATTGGTGTCCAGCAGGTTATGAGCATACCTAGGAACTCTCAGGGTTTGGAACCAAATCTCAGGATCTCAGGGTGAAGGGCCAAATTCTCAGGGTGAGCAAATCCACTGTGTCCTCCTATATGATTTACACCAATTTACTGCTTATTCATTGTCCAAATCCATGACATGTCTACCAGAAAGGCAGGAGGAGAATTCCTGCTTGCCTTATGAGCGTGTAAAAAGTTATATCTCAGAACTTTAGCATGTGAAAGGTTCCTTAAAAATGTATTGGATTATCTTTGTTTAGAGCAAACATGGTCATAACACATAGAATCTGCTTTCTCATGGGCGTTAAGGGTTAATATTTCAAAGATCTCAGGGTGAGCTCATTTCAGAGTTCCCAGTTATGGTTATAAATAGCCTTTACATCCTTATATCTTCAGTATACCCAATGCTTTTACATTTTCAGTAGAGAATTATTTTTATTCTATCTAGAATGACAGTGGACGTTTCTGTGTGAATGACTCCATGTTAGTATGCCGTTCACACCAGCAAGACCTTTTTATCAGTATTTGGCTATGACCTTACTCTTTCATCCTCAAGGTCGATTTGTGACATGTCAAGACATGAATCTCCAAACCTAGACAGTTTGATGTAATCTCAAGAATTCATTTGCTGTAAACTGTTAGTTGCTATGGTATAATTCTGCTCATAGAAAATGATGTCATTTTACAAATAGGTTTGAAAAGGTCAAGAAGTGGATTTCATCTATTATTTTATCATCTGTCTGGAATTAAAATGAGTTAGGATCTGAAGAAAAATATCCACATTACCATCAAGTTCAATTAGGATGTCATCAATGTATCTTCACTAGACAGTAAGTATATTGAGGGATTCATTAAACACACTGTTTGATGCCACCAAAGGATTCATACATGAGAATAATTAGGGGTAGAGGACCCCCACTTGACATTGCCGTAACCTGCAATGCAAACTATTTTCAAAGACAAAGCAGAGAAATTCTGGGGCAAAACAACTGCACCACAGGGGACAAATGCACATTCACTAAATGCCCATTGATTGAAATTAGACTTTTAACCCACTGGTTGCTAGTCAGGTTAGCAAAACTTGTTGAATTTTTAATTGTTCCCATGTCACAGTTCAGCTATCCTTGAATTGCTCATCTTTGCATATGGCTCACAATGTGGTTCAAACTGATTTTCGGAGATCCATTACAATTTTCAGCTTTTACAGTATTAAATGGGAGGTAAATATTTCTATGAAAGCATATGCTACAGACCTTATCCTGCTGTTACTACTACTGTGAGACTTTTAATTGCAAAGAGTTATTACAAACTGACATTTTCAATTCCTATTCGCTACCTGTGGATAGTAGAGCAAGCATGGGGGAGGTGCCAAACAGCATATGTATGGTTCTGTACCACCGGAACACTGCTGGAGTATCAGGTGTCTTATTGTGCTTCTGTGGTATAAAAGTGGAACAAGACTGTGATAGTACACAATGTATGTGTGGTTCTTTGACTAATACCAGTAGAATAAGTCTGGAGTTCCAGGCTGGGTATGTGTGGTTCTGTGGCCACCAGGGACAGTACCAGACATTGTATGTTTGTTTTGCTGACTATCAGTGAAACTGTGGCATAAGGTTGGAGAGTCAGACAGTGGAACAAGGCTCTGTGACTATAATGGGACAGTGGAACAAGGCTTGGGTGTCAGGCAGTGTATGTGGCTCTGTGACTAGTACCATTGGGACAGTGGAACAAGGCTGGGTATGTATGGTTCTGAGAATACCAGTGTGACAGTCTAACAAAGCTGGAGTGCCAGTCAATGTGTATGTGCCTGTGCAGTTAGCAGAAAAAGCCTGGGACTTCAAATAGTATATGTATGGTTCAGTGGGACAGAGGCACAAGGCTGTGTAGTCAGACAGTGTATATGTAACAGTAACATCGCTGGAGAGGAAGAAAAAAAGACATGCGCCAATCAAGTTCAGTCCATGTCATATCTTCCCTGTTGATCCAGAGAAAGGGAAAAAAACATTGGAGCAATTTCCAAGTGATTTTAAAAACATATTTTCTGACTACAAATGGCAGTCATATAGTTCCCTGGGTCAACAGCCTATCTGCTTTTGAAGCCAACTGTTATAATTCTCAATATTGTTCCGTGCTAGATAGGTATCCATTACTTTTTTGAAAGCAGTTCAGTATCTGCAAGCACAACATCCCGAGGCAAAGAATTCTGTAACTTTACTGTCTTTACTGTAAACAATTCCTGCCTTTGTTTTAGTCTAATGTGCCTTTCTTCTAGTCTTAATGGATGACCTCTTGTTCTGTGTTCAGATCTTTGAGTAAACAATTCCTTAGATAGTTTTTTGTATTGACCTTGAATATATGCGTAAATAGTGATCATATCACCCCCATAGACATCTCTTCTCTAATGTAAACAAGCCCAGTGTGGCCAGTCTCTCATTATAACTCAGATCCTCCAATCCTTTATCAGTTTTGTTGCACGTCTCTGCTCTTTTTTCAGTTCAATAATGTATTTTTAACAACTGGTGACCAAAACTGTACTCCATATTCTAGATGAGGCCTAACCACAGATTTTTACAGAAGTAGAATTATATTCCCATCCCTGTGCATCTACACCTCTTTTTATGCAGGCTAGTACCCTATTTGCTCTTGCAGCAGCTGAGTGACTCTGCACACTGCTGTGAAGTCTATCGACTATCAGTACTCCTAAATTTATCTCTAAAGAGTATTCCCCACGTAATTTTAGTGTATATGTAGCATGTTTATTTCTACAGCCCAAATGCACAACCTTGCATTTATCTACATTAAATCTCACCTGCCACTTTTCAGTTTATATTGCAGAGAAAAAAACATCTTGCTCTCTATTTATTGCCATACAAAGCTTAGTGTCATCAGCAAAGATTAAGACATTACTTTCAATTCCCACTTCTGGATCATTAATAAACAAATTAAAAAACATAGGGAGCAGGACTGAACCCTGCGGCACCCCACATATAACTTTAGACAAACTTGAAAAGGTTCCATTAACAAGTCCTCTCTGCCACCTATTATTTAACCAGTTCTCGATCCGTGCACAGATATCACCTCCCAAACTCAATCATTGTAATGTGTAGGTCTGCGACTACCCGTGAACAGTGGGACAAATATGAGGTGTCAGACAGAGTATGTGTGATTCTCTGGCCACCAGTGGAGAGTGGAATAAGGTTGTGGTGTCAGATAGTGCAAATGTGATTCTGTGGCTACCAGAACAACAGTGTAACAAGACTGTGTTCTCAAATAGAGTATGTGTTATTATCAGGGCTTATCATTTTAAGTCCTTTGCTACTAGCCAGACCTGAACAGTTACTCACCACTGCAAGCCAAATCATACCCACCAGGGCTGAATTTCTACTCGCCAGGGCTAAATTTTCACTCTCTAGTGGCGAGTGAAAATTTTGAGCCCTGGTTATTCTATACTAGCTATAAGCTTCTCACTGTGGAATAACTAGAAAGCTATCCCCAGGATAGGCTTTAAGAGAGCGCCTCTCTATAAAATCTACAATAAAAAGTGTCCTTGTAATAGAGGAAGGCTTCCTGCCGCAGCTTGCTGGTAGTTAAAGGTCTGGGATCCCCACGTCACACAATACTGTTGACACGATACAAAAAGAACAGCAGAAAGGATCTCCTAAATGTAGTATGCTAGGTAACTTGTAGCCGACACCAAACACCCAGTGCTCAAAGAATTCTAATCACTTGTTAGAGAGGCTATTTAGGATCGCCTCTGAATCTCAAAAGCTCTCCTGGTATAAACCCCAGGACGGTTACCCACGTCCATCTGCCTTCTGTGTTCCTCAATCACTGTCAAAGTGAATGGGGGATCTAGGGTTCTTTTATTGTCTAGCAATGGATAATTTCCAAGCAGACTAATAGATACCCAGTCACCTTAAATCGGAACTGAGGTGTGGGAATAGAAGTGAACTTAACGGCTATAGTCATACAAATGTAAATATAAAAATTTATTCTAGCATACACATAATATAATATATTAAAACAATGCAATACTTGCTACAATTGCCCTACGCGTTTTGTAACAGTAGTTACTTCCTTGGGACAGTGGGGCAGTAGAACCAGGCTGGGCTGTCAGACACATGTGTGAGTGTCTGTGACTACCAGTTGACAGTGGGATATCTCTCCCTTTTCCTGCCCCTTTCTACATATGCAAAGCCTTGCTTCTTTTTCTACTTTATCTTTTAAGTCTTAGCTTATGTGTTTAACTTAAAGAAACAGTATACTGTTTTAAATAAGCAATTTATGTTACAAGACTTTCTCCTTCTGAGTAACAGAAAGATACTTCAACTGCTGGGAGATTTTTGTTTAACGTTATTACTGTTTTTTTTTGTTTTTTTTTGTAATTAAAGTACTCCCAGAACTGGAAGATTTTTCAGCATTCAAGGGGATTACCCTTTGAGTGACAAGAGAGGTATCTAATGCATTACAGAACAATGGCCCTCTAAAGATTAACCCTTTGAGTGCCAGAGAGGTATCCAATGCATTGCAAAGTCCCATTTCAATCAGTGAGAGTTTTCATAATTGTCATTTGTTGCCTGTGGTGCAGTTGGTTGGCTCTAGAATTGCACCTCTGTAGCATGATGACTATGAGGCCCTCATTGTTCACTTGAGAGGATAAATGAACAGGAAACCCATGCTTGTGTTACTGGCTAAAACAAAGGTTCCGTCATCGATGGGATATGCTTGATTCAAAAGTTGTAACAGCTTAAACCTGTTGAACAGATCATAACATGTTCTATGGATGTCTGCTGAGGCCTTTCAGTCCTAGACATGAATAGGCCTAATCATTTGTGTTTAAAAGGATAGTAACCCCTTATTTTTACTTAACATTCTGCAAGTACATAATAAGGAAAGTCAAATGTCTATAATTGTTATTATTATTTCTGTTTTTATCTTCACTTATTTTTTTACACTTTTATGTAGGGATAAGGAAAATATTTTATATCTCACAAGATTTTTCATGTAACAAACACAGTTTGGTGCTTTTTCTGTTGAAATCCCTTTGCATAGAAAATACACACAATTTCTGCCTTTTTGCTACCACCAAAGAATTTCTCCAGGGAACATTGCCGTTTACTGCCTTTTGAGTTTTAATGGCCATGAGAATTCCTGCTGCAATGCTATAAAGAAGCCACCTGGAGCGAATTTAGTTAGGACATGCAAAAGGGGGTGGGGGTGGGGTTAGGAATAGGTTATGTGGGAGGAAGCGGAAGTGGTAAGGGACAGGGGCAACCGGAAGGGGAGGTAGAGCTGCTTGAGCAGAGGATGGAGCAGGCCTGCCCGCCCCGCCATATTTGGTTTGTTAAGACTGTGGCGGTAGTGTCCTTGCCTCATATGGGGTATGGTGAGTGTTGACAAAATAATTCAGGATGGATCTTTAGGGAGGTAACACAAGGGAGGTTGGCACCGGGCTTATGCTGCTGGTGGTTACGTTGCTCATTGTAGTTGGCTGGGTCTGGCACAATAGGGTAACTGGTAAACTGCCCTTTAAAAGGGTGGATAATGGTTTTGGTTTAAGCATGAGCCCTTTTTTGTGTTTGGCCATGCTAGTAACAGGGTAATTTAAAGGGATAGTAATACCTGAAAATACGTTTATTTTATATTGTAGCCCTTAAAATGGTTTGGGAGATATTCAGAAGTAAAGTTTCCCCTGGAGTGACGTCATTGCTCCACCCTTCAGATTTGGAATCCGGTCGGCCGACCAGCAGTGCCTCTCCAGAAGTGCTGAGATCATGATCTTTAAAAAGAATTTCTTAATTGGAATGGTCTACAAAGTGTGCTTTCAAGCCAGGCACACTTTGTACACAGTTCCAATGAAGTAGTTCTTTTCAAGGATCCTGATCTCTGCACTGCTAAAGAGCTGCCGGTTGCTATGTGGACCGAATTCCAAAGCTGTCCACTAGATGGCAGACTTGGCTGAAACAGCAAGGAAAAGTGAACTATACTATATTTTACATATGAATATCTCCCAAACCATAAAGGTTTGGGGGATAAAACTTATATCATCTTTCATGGTTTTTTAAGGGCTACAATATAAAATAAACGTATTTTAAGGTATTAATATCCTTTTAAGTTGGTAAGTAATGTAAAGAGAACAAGGACTATGTTAATGTTGTTTAACAATGAGGTTAAGAACTGATTGGTATGTATTACTTATGTTAAGAATTGTAAATGGTTAATACATTTGGCGTGTTCTTACCCAAGATAAGTATGGTGTTTTTATTCCTTATACCCTTGTCCTTTTGGGCCGTGGACTGCATTTCTGAAAAGGGGAAATTCAAATTTCCATACAAAAAATAAGATGGAATAAAATGGATCATAATGATGGGCTCAGTGACCTCCTAAAATAATATCAAAATTGAATCAAAATATTCAATTAATATAAAAAATAAGTTTTATTGTAACAAAATATAAATTATACCCTCCAATCAGAAATAGTGACAGAGCTGTGCAGTCCCATCCCGTCCCTATGCCCCTAAAAGACACAGCATAGCAATTAAAATCAAAAGACTACCCACTGTAGTGAAATGGAAACTAACATAACAACCCCCAGGGGTAATGTAATATCAACACTGTGGCAACCACGATTAATGACCATATAGATACAGGACATATAAATGAGTTAATAGATCCCGATGTTAATGTCCCACCATGCATATAATGATGATATTGTTATTGATGAAATGAATACAGATGAAATGAAGGATCCAGTTATGAACACATCAGATGGCAAACAAGTTACCTTTTACCTCTCTGTGATATATATATATATATATAATTATACACAGCCGCGTGAGAAGAGCAGCCATTGCATATTGTTATTCAATCACATAAATCAGAAAGATCTCACCATCTCATGTTGCAGTAAGTCTCTCTATGTGTAACACGCTACACTTCCAGCAAGTGTCTCGGCGGGTCAGTATTGCATTAGTTCCGTCTTCAATACCTGTAACGTTCTATATCGTACCTTGTGCCATCTCATCTTTCTCTGTCCATAACCAGCCAGTGTGCCATTCCCAAATCAATCTATGATACGTGGGTAGGGTCAAACACCTACAAGTTTCACCCTCACATCTATGGCTTTGACAAGGTAAATGATCTGAGTTTTCTTTCCTCCTTTTACATCCTGTGATATCAACTCACGTGAAATGATTTCAAACAACCAAGTTGAGCATAAGATTTAAAATCAGGCTACAAACATTCACCATTGTCTATGTTAATCCATCAATAACCCTTAACATCCTTATCAGTATACATAACCTGACCTGTTCTACCTCGTTGTATTATAATGTTAATCCCATGTAATAATTCCCATAATCCTAAGGAAATTATTGCATTGTTTAACAGCAGCAATCGTAAGCATATATTATCAAACCCCCCTATATATACATTTGTATCCAACATTTTCACTTTCATAGAACATAGTAACATAGTAATTTAGGTTGAAAAAAGACTTGCGTCCATCTAGTTCAACCCTTTTCCTATTCCTGTTTACCATCGTTGATCCAAAAGAAGGCAAAAAAACAACAGCAATTTCAAATTCTGCCCCGAATGGGGGGGGGGGGGAGAGAGAATTCCCTCCTGATTCCAAATGGCAATCAGATTTCTCCCTGGATCAACAAGTACTAACTAAATATTAATCCCAATACTAACATACATAGCCCTCTATGTTATGCTCTTTTAAATAAGTATCCAGGCCCCTTTTAAAGGCATCTAATGTATTCAATAGCACCACCTCCTCAGGCAGTGAATTCCATACCTTTATTGTCCTTACTGTAAAGAAACCCTTCCGCTGTTGTAGATTAAATCTCCTTTCCTCAAGTCTAAGTGGGTGGCCCCTTGTCCTGTGTACTGTTCTGTTAATGAACAGGTCTTTGGAGAGCCCTTTGTATGAGCCCTGAACATATTTATATAGTGTTATCATATCCCCTCTAAGACGCCGTTTCTCTAGTGTGTACAAGTTTAACTTTTCTAGCCTTTCTTCATAACTAAAACTTTCCATTCCCCTTACTAGTTCTGTAGCCCTCCTCTGCACTTTCTCTAGTTCCATAATGTCCTTTTTCAGAAAGGGAGCCCAGAATTGAACAGCATATTCTAGGTGGGGTCTGACCATGGACCTGTAAAGAGGCAAAATAATATCTTCCTCCCGTGAGTTAATACCCCTTTTAATACATGCCAAGATCTTATAACATGTTGGGTATGTAACAAAACTTCAGTTTAAGTCACCATTATTATAGAAACATATTGAATTTAATCTCTTCATTTAACCCCCCAAGGTGTATATCCATCGTGATTCTTGCTGTAATAAGTATTAGCCTTATCACCTCTTCTCAGATATTTTTTAAGTTGAAAAATACCTCTGATGGATACACCTCCCAGAGAGCCATTATGTTTTACCAAAAACTGTTTAGCTACAGGACTTTCAGCTGCCTTAATGTTTTTCCAATTTATATCAAACCACATGGACAGGTTATCTGGTATACTACAGCTTCTGATTTACAATTAATATATTTTTAGAATGTAATCTTTTGATTGATCAAAATTATAAAATGTATTACCATTATGCACACATTTGCAAGCTTTACAGTTCCCACACCTGTACATACCTTTTCGTTGTCTTTGAGTTAAACAATTTCTTTTTAAGGGTCTAGAATATTCTGATTTAACCAAATGATCCTTAAAGGGATAGTAATACTTTGTTTTAACTTTATTTTATTTTGTAGGCATTAAAAAAAACATGAAGAATGATATAAGTCTTATCTCTCAAACCTTTTATGGTTTAAGAGACATTCACAAACAAAGTTTCCCCCCCGTTCAAACAGATCAGAAGGGAGATGCCCAGGTAGACTGCAGAGAGGGACAATCTTCAATTAAGATAAGGGAAAAACCTGAAAAACTTGTCAAGGGGGGAAGGGCTTTCATTGTTTTTATACAAAGGAGGTTGTCCCCTTCTGTTATCTGTCTGGTCTTACAACCAGATTCACATCTTAGAAGAGATGGCTTACACTAGGTAAAAGGGGCGGGAGGGGAAACTTTGCTTGTGAATATCTCATAAACCATAAAGGTTTGAGAGATAAGACTTATATCATTCTTCATGTTTTTTCAATGCCTACAAAATAAAGTAAAGTTAAAATGAAGTATCACTATCCCTTTAAGATTCGGTGCTCTTCTAGCTGCCAAGGTTGGAGTTACTCCCACAATATCTTTCCCCGATCAGGTAAATTATTATTTAATACGGAAAGGAATATAAAATCACAGACTCAAAATAATTTAAGATGCAATCAGTGGCAATGTCTAAGGAATATTCTCCAAAGGCATTGGCACATATTGTCAAGTAACGGGGTATTGAAAGAGTCCAGCTCTCATCTTTACGCATTACAGTTAGGTTTCCGTTCCAACTACTACACAGAAACAGCAGTAACAAAAGTTACTAATGATCTACAGAGGACAATACAGTATATGAATCCTACTAAACATCTCTGCTACCTTTGACATT
This sequence comes from Rhinophrynus dorsalis, assembly GCA_037306005.1. Classification (NCBI taxonomy): domain Eukaryota; kingdom Metazoa; phylum Chordata; class Amphibia; order Anura; family Rhinophrynidae; genus Rhinophrynus; species Rhinophrynus dorsalis. The sequence goes on from CM074723.1 coordinate 33,202,110, forward strand.
GCTAATCATGTATTCCAACTGGACACATTACAGACACTCACTTGGCGTCTGTGAAGCAGCTCTAGAATGGATTGCCTCCTATCTCCTGAAGCATAATTTCAGTGTTTCTTTTGATAACTTCTTGTCCCCATGACCTATCAGTGAGTGTACCCCAGGAATCAGTCCTGTAACCAATTCTCTTTGTATGCAATCACGCATTTCTACCTCTCTTCGCCTGACCTCACACCAGCTGTACAGTTACTCAGTGTCTCATGGTAACCTCATTATGGATGACCATTCAGTATGGCTAAGACAGAATTTGTTGAATTTCCTCCAAAACCCCACCTAACCCCTTTTTCTATCACTGTTGACAATTCTGCCATCAACTCCGTGACCAAAGCACACTGTCTTGGTGTTATACTCGATTCTGCCTTGACATTCTCCCCCCTTTTTTCTGCAAAATATTGCTAAAATATGGCCCTTCCTCTATATGCCAACCACAAAAACTCTCACTCAGTCCCTCATTCTCTCTAGACTCTACCATTGCAACATTCTACTTTCTGGTCTTCCTGCCGCTCATCTTTCTCTGTTTCAGTGTGTTCTCAGTTTAGCTGTAAGAATAGCTTCCCTTGCTCACAGATACAGCCCCTCTCAGGTGCTCCTGAAATCCCTCTTTTGGTATCCCATAAGGTCTTGTATTTCTTACAAAATTTTTCTCTTCTTCTTTACGTTGCATTCTTCTTCAGCACCCTCTACCATTTCTGCATTTATCTCCCACTACACCTCTCCCTGTCAACTGCTTTATTCTCAAGTGTTCTTTCTGTCCTCTCCCTACGCAACTTGAGCCATCTCTCTGCTGCAATATTTGTCACTGGCTGCCACTAGACTTTGGAATGTCCTCCCTATCACCATTCACCAATCACCTACACTCTTCAGTTTCAAGCATCTCCTGAAACTGCAGCTGCTCAAGGAGGCATCTCAGTAACCATATTCTCCTGTCACATTAGATCATTCTGCACTTCCCTTCCTAAATCCTTGTGCTTGCATTTATGATCCTCCTCCTGCTGTCTCTGTATGTTGTCATGATTACTAATGTGATCATGCTGGGAGTCTAAAACTGACTGCTCCAAGACCAAAGCAGTCAATTCAAGACTCTCTCTCTCTCTGCGAGCTGGTACATGTGATTGTTCACATGTATCCATACCTGGGAACTTTTTCTTCTGGCCTCCCTGGAGGGGGAGACCTGTGGTGCTGTTAAGTGAGGAAAAAATGATGAGATTTGCCTCAAAAGGGGGTGGGGCTTAATCTCAACCTGGGGGTGGGGCTACAGAAAGTAGTAATACTATAGGCAGTAGGCTGGGGAAGGAGGTGAAATGGGAAGGGAGTGGGTGGAACTGATAGGGAAGGAGCACCAGTGGGCAGAGTTTCTTAGGAAACACCCCAGAGAATCAGATTGTGCCCCGGAGAACTGGTAATGCAGAGTCATAACCGGAGCCTCTGGGGAAAACCTGGAGAGTTCCCAGCTATGCATGTACCAGCTCTCCAAATATAATGGCCCTGGTCCTCTAGGGTAAAAAAAACCCTGGTCTGCCTGGTCCTTAAGGAGTTAAAGTGTAAAATAGCGATGGCCTACACTTCTACTCCCAGCATTTTCTATAGCACAGAAGAGTTCTTGAAAAATATGCATACTTTTGCAGGAATAAGGGTTATTATTACCGCTAGTCAGAGTGCCAAATATGTTCCAGAAATAGAATATTCATTATAGGCTTTTATGAGTGCTGAGCATGCGGATATTATAAATATCACCATATAGTCTTTGTCATTTGGGTGGCCTAGTCAGTGTTAACAAGTGAACTCAGTATTAATTGAATTACCCATGCTGCATACATTGTGACTCATGAGGCTCAACGTTAAAAGCCTTTCATGATTAGCATTCAGTCTGGAAATTACATGTGAATGGGAATATAAATTACTCTCGTTCTTGCAATCACTCAGCGCATTAGGTTTATAGAACCTTTGGATGTTCTAGACATATCCAGGAGTAGGCAACTTTTGTCTTTTGTCTCTCCAGCGCCTATCACCTCCAACTGGTGAAGGCCTCATGGGAATTCTAGTCTTCAGCAGCTAGAGAGACAAAAGTTTCCTATCCTTGGACATATCCAACATATTGTAAGTCATGCATTGGAGAGGTCTTTAGCATAAAAAGGGGGAGATTCACTAAGCGATGATAAAGAGGTGATAAAGTGGAGATAACTTCTCCAATGATATCACTCCAGTTCCTATGTTATTGTATAGAGTCTATGCACCAAGATCTCCAAAGGTGAAGAAATCTTTATGCAAAGCTCCATAGAATGACATAGAAATTGAAGAAGTGATAAACTGGAGAAGTCATCTCCTCTTTATCACCTCTTTATCACTGCTTAGTGAATCTCTCTCAGTGTGTTGATAAGAAATTAACAACACAAATATCTCTCTTTCCCCGGTGAAATGATGTGTGTGTAATATAAAGTAAAAAAAATGGCACGTTAAAGGGATAGCAATACTTAAGATGTAAAAAAATATATGTTGTAGGGTTTATCCCCCTGAGTAAAACAATGGGTCTGCAACATATTGATTCGTAGCTTGCTGTGTACGCTTCTCATTGTCCCTTGGTTAAACTGTGATCTTCTCTATTATGTCATGCAGAAGCATGAGGGCGCACAGAATTCTCCAAACTATAATTCAACATTTTTGTGCCTTTGAACACATAGCACAAATTATAATGTTGGCTTTAAAGGGATAGCAATACTTAAAATGTAAAAAAAATATATGTTGTAGGGTTTATCCCCCTGAATAAAACAAGGGTACTCCCATTGCTGAGAGATATTTTATTAAAAATTTTAACAGCTCAAACTTGAACTTTGTAGGTGCAGTATCACAGTGGCCTGAAAATTTACAGTGGCGCTGTTGCTACACCATCCTATAAAGATTTATGGTCTACAGACCAGAGCAGTCCAGGATGGTGTAGCAACAGCACCACTGTAAATTTTCAGGCCACTGTGATATTGCACCTAAAAAATTCAAGTTTGAGCTGTTATTATTTTTTAATAAAATATCTCTCAGCAGTGGGAGTACCCTTGTTTTACTCAGGGGGATAAACCCTACAACATATATTTTTTTACATTTTATCCCTATCCCTTTAAAGCCAACATTATAATTTGTGCTATGTGTTCAAAGGCAGAAAAATGTCAAGTTATAGTTTGGAGAATTCTGTGCGCCCTCATGTTTGTGCATGACATAATAGAGAAGATCACAGTTTAACCAAGTGAGAATGAGAAGCATACACAACAAGCTACGAATCAATATGTTGCAGACCCATTTCATCCACAAAGCATGTGGGACGGAGGTTGAGGAGTCAGTTATCTGAACTATAACCCCATATTTCCATGTTTTGATTGCATTAAATAGAACCATAACTGCTTCTATATACCTTTTCTACTAATAGGTTTTAACCATTTGAGTGCAAGAGGGGTATGCAGCAATGCTTTGCATTGCGAAGTGTACCCTATTGGAACGCAAAAGGGTTAAGCTGTTTTTTTTTTTTTTTAACCCTTTGAGTGCCAGAGGGGTATGGAATGCATTGCTTTGCAATGCATTCCGTACCCCTCTGGCACTCAAAGGGTTAATAGTTTGTGTAGTTTGTGTATTCAGTCAAGCAAGCTTCATGTGCATGATCATCCAGTATTTTCTGGTAATATGATTTAAGTCAACACTCCTCAAGAGCATGGTTAACAATTATTTTATCAGTATTGTTTTATTTGATTGAATGTGCTTTGCGTTTATACTCAAACAAACTTTACTTGCTCAATTAGTAATCTCTTTATCGTGTTCTGTTTGTTCACATTCTTGTTCAGTCACAGAGGAAACGTTTTAAATCAAACTTGATTGACATATATTTTATTTATTGTTTTGTTTGATCACCTGCTCTTCGATCAAAAAGCAATACGTTTTGATTGATTAAGCGGACTTCTCATTCATGATTAACATTTTTAGTGATATTGTTTTGTTCGATTGAGCACAGTTTTCAGTACAATTGACTTTTTTACCTAATATTTAGAGCAATTAAGCGCCATCCACAACTGTTTTTTATCAATATTGCTTTGGTTGATCACGTAAGCTTTGATGAAAGAGGAACATGCTTTAAAATTGAAATGATTGAGTGTGCTTTGCATTCACAATCTGAATCATTTTTTTTTGAGCTCCTGCTTACTGTATTTTTTAACCATTTCTTAGATTGATTAAGCATGCTGTAATTTGATCAATCTAAAACCCATTTTATTCAAATATGACCTGTTAAAACCAAAGTCTGCACTGTGCATGCTCAGACCACTCACTGTCCACTGTAACTTGCACTCTCCTTGAAGTTCAACTGAAAGTGAATTGTACCTCACACAAGATCTATCATTGTGTGAAATTTAGGGGATGCTTATTCAATAGATATGGCTATAGGCCCGAAAACTTTTTATGATGACATAACGGTGAAAGGACTCATTTTACGGGGAGCTTCATGTTTTTTATACCAAATGATTGTGGACCAGATTAATGTGTCTAATGGTTCAAAAGTTGTATATTTGAAAATCAGCATTTCACCCTTTAAGTATCAGTACAATATGTTGCAACCCATCTGGTCTTTAAAGGGGTGTTAGACTGTGTTTTCTGCTTTTGAAGGGTTAATCCTTTCATTTAGTATACAGACAGCAACTGAAGGGTTAAAGTCTTTCATTACCTCTTAAAAAGGGCCACAGCCGGAGAAAATCAGGAGTTGTGTATGAATTTTCCTTTTTATTTAGCAAAGATGACAGGAACAGGTTATAAAGATTACAAGATGTTTCAGTAGATGAATGGTTAATGATATTCTTGGTATGGCAGCAGCATGATGTTATAGCTGTCTCTGCCCTTCAACTCTTACTGTTAGGCTCAATGACCAAATATTTATACTGTAAAGAGTCATTACATGTGGTCAGTAGCACCTCATAAGGATGGTACCCATTGCATATGTTCAAATATGGATATTATACATTGTAGGGCTGGGTTTTCTAAATATGTAATTACCCACGTTTTATACCTGCATATACATTTGATTGATAGGTACAGATGCTATGCTATGAAGTCACTAGTTAATGCTGGGGCCTGTGTACCCTTGACTATTCTCAACTTAAAGGGATGGTAATACTTCGTTTTATCTTTATTTTATTTTGTAGGCATTAAAAAAACCCATGAAGAATGATATGTCTTATCTCTCAAACCTTTATGGTTTAAGAGATATTCACAAACAAAGTATCCCCCCCCTGTTCAACCAGATCAGAAGGGAGGTGCCCAGGTAGACTGCAGAGAGGGACAATCTTCAATTAAGATAAGGGAAAAAGCTGAAAAACTGGTCAAGGAGGGAAGGGCTTTCATTGTTTTCATACAAAGAAAATTGTCCCCTTCTGTTATCTGTCTGGTCTTACAACCTGATCCACATCTGAGAAGAGATGGCTTACACTAGGAAAAAGGGACGGGAGGGGAACTTTGCTTGTGAATATCTCTTACACCATAAAGGATTGAGAGATAAGACATATCATTCTTCATGTTTTTTTAATGCCTACAAAATAAAATAAAGTTAAAATGAAGTATTACTATCCCTTTAACCTTGAGAACTAGAGTGGTATTATTGCTGACAGTATAACACAATTGATCATAATTCATTTTAGATCTAACAAGGGATTAACATAGAACTCATTAAGCTGCTCCACCCTAATGTCAATATCTCTTGCAATAATATCAATATTTATACCTACCTAAACGATAATTCCTGGAAATTGTACATTTACAGTTACTTTACCCAGGATGTAAATAATCTTTAGCTCTCTAGCTCATATTTCACAAGTGTCCCTCTTTAGAAGGGACAGTCCCACTTTTAGAAACAAATCCCTCTTTCCCACCCAAATGTCCCTCTTTTTAGGAAATCAGATTGTGTGGTGTGTATATAAGTGTATCATACTGCTCTACAGCAATAAAACTCACATTATTGTTTGTTTAAACATCAGTATATGTATTTATAAATTAGTTTGTGTAAATAAAATACTTTGGTCTTGTTATAAGTCATTAATTAGGTTACACAAGGAGTTGTCAGCAAGTCATGAAATTCTCGATAATGCCTCACCTACCAGCCACGTTCACAGCAACACCCCCTAAAACACAAGTGTCCCTCTTTGGCAATTTGAAATGTTGGCAGGTATGTTATCTGATCTACAACTACAGCTCCCATCATCCTCCGCACTGGTGAGAATTTTATTAACTGTAGTCCAAAAAGAGCTGGAAGATCACACATTGCCCATATCAGCTTTTTCTTATAATAGTCTGGGACAATTCCAAAATGGAATGTTGCTCTTATGTGAATGAGCATGTTGTAACAATTAAATATTATAAGTGCAACTCAGTACTCTAAAGAGGAGCAATTTTGGTACAAACCAACTGTACCATGGGGGGGATGAAAATGGCAATTGATTTTAAGTGGCTTTTAACCCCTTGGATACTAGAAAGGTCCCCAATGCATTGAGAAGCAATGCAGTGGAGATAACTAGCAATCAGAGGGTTAAAAGTTCAATATAAATCAATGGGAATTTGAGATTTTTTGTTTCTCCACTATAGTGCAGTTGTTTTGCTCAGGAATTCCACTCCCTTAGTAAACTGAATTGTGCCCTATGTTTGTATATGTGTGTATCTATGTAAATGTTTACATATCATGAAAGAATATAGAGGAACACAAACCCTTCCTAGTAATAAACCCCCATTTGCCTTAGTCCTAATGGCTGCTATGAGTTCTGTGTGGATTGGCTCCTGAATCCCAGACTTAGTTCTGAGTTATTTAGATGTATAGATTATGCTAATTAATACATGCTCTGCAGACATGTCCTGTCTTATCCCTACATTTCCTTCCCCATACCTCCCAACATTTCAAATGGCCAAAGAGGGACACTTGTGTTTTAGGGGGTGTTTCTGGGGTACGTGGTTTGTGCAGGAGCATTGCTGAGAATTTTTAGGTTATTTTATGACCTATTGACACCTCTTTGTGTAACTGAATAAATGATTTAGAGCAAGACCAAAGTATTTTATTCACACAGATTCATTTACAAACACGTATACTGAAGATTAACTAAACATTTATGTGATTTTCATTGCTGTGGAGCAATGTGATAGATTAATATACAAAACACTCACTCCGATGTCCTAAAAAGAGGGACATCAGGGTAGAAAAGAGGGACAGGGGGATTTGGGTCTCAAAGAGGGACTGTCCCTCCTAAAGAAGGACACTTGGGAGGTATGCTTCCCCCACTCCGTCACTACTCAGCAATGCATTGTCCACCTCCTCTAGCACTGAGTTCCTGTCTTATCCCTATATTACCTCCCCACTCACTGACTCACTGACACTGCTCAGCAATATATTACCCACTTCCTCTAGGACTGACTTCCTGTCTTATCACTATATTACCTCCCCACTCACTGACACTGCTCAGCAATACATTACCCACTTCCTCTAGGACTGACTTCCTGTCATATCACTATATTACCTCCCCACTCACTGACGCTGCTCAGCAATATATTACCCACTTCCTCTAGGACTGACTTCCTGTCTTATCACTATATTACCTCCCCACTCACTGACACTGCTCAGCAATACATTACCCACTTTCTCTAGCACTGACTTCCTGTCTTATCCCTACATCACCTGTCTGACTCACACTGCTCAGCAATGCACTGCCCACCTCCCCTAACACTGACTTCCTGTGATATCCCTACGTTATCTCCCCCCACTCACTGACACTGCTCAGCAATGCATTACCCACCTCCTCTAGCACTGACTTCCTGTCTTATCCCTACATTACCTCTCCCAACTCACTGACACTGCTCAGCAATGCATTGCCCACCACCCTAGCACTGACTTCCTGTCTTATCATTACATTATCTTCCCCCAGCTCTCACTGCTCAGAAATGCATTAACCACCTTCCATAACTCTGACTTCCTGTCTTATCCCTGTGTACCTCCCCCACTCACTACACACAGACACTACTCTGTAATACATTACGCACCTCCCCAAGCATTGTCTTCCTTTCTGAGAACTTACCACCCCCACACAGTGACACTACTCAGCAACGCAATACCCACCCACCCCTAGCACTGACTTCCTGTCAGTGAGTACCTCTTGCACTCACTGACACTGCTCAGCAGTGCATTGCTCAACTCCCTTACCAATAAATTTCTGTCATCCCTACACTACCTCCCCACTCACTGACAAGGCTAATACAACATAGCGGTGATTCTGAAAGATTTTTCAATATCACCAATTTTCTTCGGTCCATAATGTCTTCTAATGGATCATGGTTTTTACTCACTTGTCTCCTAGGAATCTTCAGTAAGTCCTTCCGGCTTACACCTAAGTGTGTGTGATCATTCAGCCAGTAAACTTCTGTAGCACTTTTCATTTAACTTTACCATTTTTTTCTGTAAGTAACAAGACCAAACAAAGCAGATTATTTTGGTTCATGAACTTTTGCTCTTACGGAGTGATTAACCCTTTGTGTGCCAGACAGGGGTCCAGACAGGCGTCCAAGATATTGCAGAGCAATGCTCCAGACACCCCTGTGGCACTCAAAGAGTTAAATGTGTGAGACGCTGGCGAGACTGAAGTACTAACTAGAGCAATTCTGGGGTAATCTAACTGCACTGTAGGCTTATCTATAAAATCTAACCTCCGATCGTCCCTACCTGCCTTGAATACTTTGAATAAATGTATGTTGTTTTGGGACAGATACTATATAGGGCTTTGAGGAGTATGTACAACTGAATGTTATAAAACGGATCGGGAAATGGGGGAACTGGATGGGCTCATCGGTTGCTATCTGCATCCAGATACTTTGGACTTCATCTATAAAACCTGCTGCAATGTAGGGGACGAGTAAAAATGTCCACTAGTTTAACCCTTCGAGTGCCAGAGGGGTGCTCAATTCACTGATCTGCAATGCATTGCTTACCACTCTGGCAGGGTTAAATTGGATTTGAACCTCCTAGTGACCTATCTACTATTCCAGGGCCAGAGGAGCACTCAAAGCGTTAAAAGGTCTATTTCAATAAATCATTTTTTGGAAGGCTTATTTGTCCCCTATGGTGCATTTGGTTTGCTCCAAAATGTCTCCATTTTTAAGTTGTGCAATCAAGATTTTATGTAACAAACCAGTTCGTAATATGGACAAGCTCTAGCCAATCACGTATTTCACTGAATGCGTGATAGAATCTCATCTCCCAGTACCTCATAATAGATCTCTCTATATATACACATACAAATATAAATTAGTTCCGTTTCAGAAGTTTCACGTTTGTACTTCTGAAGGAACCATACCTTGTTCAGTAGGTTCCATAGAATCCCCTTGAATTCTAAAGAGGTCTTCAACTGCGGTCACTGTCAAAATGTCACCCACTATTGGGCAACGGACTACACGGCGCATTAAACATGTTGTCACCATGAAAAGGGCAACATGAGAATCTCACCTTTATCAAAAGGGCGAGATTCTCATGTTATGGGCTTAAGCGTTACATTTCATTAAAAATGGATTATTGCAGTTAAATATACTGACAGCTGGTCGGATGTATATACATATGTGCACATACTGTAGGGGTGAATTGTGTGCCTTGGTGATATGTTCAACACCATATTTTTTTTATTATTATTATGAGCCAAAGATACTGAGGGGAAGGAGAGCAGGAATAATATCCTCAGACAACTGGCTGTTTTCACCCACTGTGATGGAATGTTGGCAATTTTCAACCACTGTAATGGTATTTTTATGAGAATCTTGTCCTTCTGATGCTGGCACTCAAATGAGCGATGCTGAAGCCCGTGACATGAGTATCTCGCCCTTTTGATGTGGGCTAGATTCTCATGTCACCCTTTTCATGGCGGCAACATGTTTAATGTACCATATAGTCTGTCGCCCAATAGTGGGCAACATTTGAAAAGGATACCCTGTGTAGAAGGGCTGATTTTCTGAAAAATATACCAGGTCACATCATCCTGTAATCAGTAGCATGTAATGGTGTATTTCTGTGCTCTTCTCAGGTAATGTTGTACTGCCCTGCTGGTCCCATGTATTGGTGTATTGCTCTGCTGGTCACATATAATAGTGTATTTCTCTGCTGGTGGCATACAATGGTATAGTACCCTGCTAGTGGTACATAATGGTGTATTGCCCTGCTTCTGGCATGTTATGATGTGTTGCTCTGTTGCCCTCATGTAATGGCAAATAAAAAACTTGTAGGGGCATTGACCTGGCTGAAAATCTGCCCAGCACATTATTATCCAACTAGTTGAAGAGCCCGTTACACGGGCCACAGTGCCACTGCCAGCCGGTCGCAGGGCAACGCGCAGTAGAGACTGCCTGGGCCGCGGCTGAGCATCCAGCTCTGTATCAGCCGAGGAGCGGGCTGTCTCTACTGCGCATGACTGCGTCGTTACACGCGTTTTAGCGAATTATTATATAGGATGTTATGGAGAGGTATTTTGCATCCAAGGGTGTAAAGAATGTAATTGTTAGGGTTCATCCCTTATTAGATTTAAAACAAAAGGTTTCTACCACAAAAAAAAAAAATATTTTGACTCAGCAGTGTAACTACTCCAGTGCAAAACCTTTCTTTGGACCCTAATACACAAATATTTGCCCAGGGCATAATTAAAACCTGTTGTTACCTGAGGCCGGTTGGCCCCCTTGGGCCCCATCACAACTGCATCCTCCACATCCCCTGTCGGTATGGTCCTGTTTAGAACCACTGCCTTGTTTGGATGGGATACAGAAGCCGTGACATCCATATTCAAAGCATGACAACAATTGAGTGGGTTGAATAAAGGATGTGGCTATAGAAAAACAACATTCAGAACTGCCAATAATTGCACTTTTTATACAACTATTATTTGAGTCTTGGATAGCAGTTATGGATGTGAAGACTGCATGATTCATGAAGACACTTTGACAGACATCAGAAGAGTTCTCTCGCATCATCCGTCATAAGATGCTTTGAAGCATACAAAAGAATAAACACCATATTATTATTATTATCCTTTATTGCAATAGCAACGTATTCCTCAGCGCTATATATACCATATACACAACATTTATATGGTGAAATTCTGGGTAACGCCAACTGCACCTTAAAGGGATAGTGTTTCATAATAAAAGCAGCTCTAATTAATCATCATAGTATTTGGACTTTGGAGAGTGTTATTTCAATTCTGTCAGAGTTGTAGTTCAAGAGTAATTCAATGACAAAGTCTCCCCCTCCCGCCCCTTTTACTGATGTAACACTGCTCAGCCAGATCAGAAGGGAGGTGCCCAGGTAGACTGCAGAGAGGGACAATCTTCAATTAAGATAAGGGAAAAACCTGAAAAGCTTGTCAAGGGGGCCAGGGATTTCATTGTTCTCATAGGAAGAAGATTGTCCCCTTCTGTTATCTGTCTGGTCTATGGACTGGATTCCACATCTGAGAAGAGATGACTTACACTAGGTAAAAGGGGCGGGAGGGGGAAACTTTGCTTGTGAATATCTCTTAAACCATAAAGGTTTGAGAGATCAGACTTATATCATTATTCATGTTTTTTTTAATGCCTACAAAATAAAATAAAGTTAAAACGAAGTATTACTATCCCTTTAAAGAACAAGTAAAAATTCCCCAAATTTCCATTGATTTAAATGGGGGTGTTTAACCAGTTAAATCCTAGAGAGATCATGAGATAGACAGAGGGTCAGACGGGGGGTATATATATTCATATATAAATGAATATTATATATATGAATCTCCAGCACAGTTCCTCTGACGTTAATCTTCAAGTCCTTGTGGTATGTACAAGAAGGTATGATCGCTTTAGTGCATAATGGCGTACACACTCTACTGGTGATAAGACTTTAAAGGGATAGTAATGTTTCATAATAAAAGCAGCTCTAATTAATCATCATAGTATTTGGACTTTGGAGAGTGCTATTTCAATTCTGTCAGAGTTGTAGTTCAAGAGTAATTCAATGACAAAGTATCCCCCTCCCGTCCCTTTTACTGATGTAACACTGCTCAGCCAGAGCAGAAGGGAGGTGCCCAGGTAGTCTTACGACTTTCAGGCGGCTCTGTAGTAGAGCCAAGATCACGTTAATAAAAATAAATCTTTCACTGAAATGGTCTTCAGACCGTTTTAGTGAAATATTTTTTTTTATTTATGCAATCTCGGCTCTGCTGCAGAGCCGCCTGATGATCGTAAGACCGGATTTTCCTTCAAGTCAGCTACAACGCTGACTTCAAGGAAGGGGGAGGGAGAGGGCAACTTTAGGAGCAATTATCTCTCAAAACATAAAGGCTTGAGAGATGACACTGGGGGCAAAACATTTCTTCTTAATATGACTTTAATATAGGGATTAGTAATTATTAAGTATTACTATCCGTTTAAGGGAAGGTAACTTCCCTGGACCGCTGGTCCATAAGCATGGGAGGGCTGGCCACTTTTGGCCTGCAGGGCAACTACAATTGAGTGGCTCAATTCTACTATCGTTCCAGCCCTCAGTCTCAGCCCACCCCCATCTGTTAATTTTAAAATTGCCATTAACCCTTTGAATGCCAGATGCAATGCATGGCATACCTCTCTGGCACTCAAAGGGTTAGTGTTGTGAAGTAAGGCAAGCAATACAATGAAGCATACTATTGAAATGGGGCTACACTGGTGCAACTACAGAGCTTATAACTTAAGTAAAGATACACTAGTGATACCATATCATACCTCCCAAGTGTCCCTCTTTAGGAGGGACAGTCCCTCTTTGAGACCCAAATCCCCCTGTCCCTCTTTTCTACCCTGTTGTCCCTCTTTTTAGGACATCAGAGTGAGTGTTGTGTATATTAGTCTATCACATTGCTCCAAAGCAATGAAATCCACATAAATGTTTAGTTAATCTTCAGTATATGTGTTTGTAATTGAATCTGTGTAAATAAAATACTTTGGTCTTGCTCTAAATCATTTATTCAGTTACACAAAGAGGTGTCAGTAGGTGACAAAGTAACCTAAAAATTCCCTACCTACCAGCCACGCCCCTAGAAACACCACCTAAAACACAAGTGTCCCTCTTTGGCCATTTGAAATGTTGGGAGGTATGCCATATATAGAGAAATGGGTTATGTACTACTGTAGCTCCATTTTAATTGTAAGCTCTGTGGGATCTATCACTAGTGTGATAGATCCCACTATCAGGAGTGGCCCACCAGCCCTGACATATGACCTGCCCAGGGGGCAATTGCCCCCTGCCCCCCAGGCCAGCTCTCCCCTGTCCATAAGGAGTTAATAGGTAAATGTCATTGTTATAAGTGACAGGTCCACTGGAAGTCTTGTCACAGTGGGTTCCACAGTTAATTGGTGTGGGGGCCAGCCTCTTCCTGCTCAACTCTACATGTAGCCACTTGGATATTCAGGGTCCTAACAAGAAGCATTAAAGGGAACATCACGTGACACCTCCTAATACTAATACCCCATTTACCTCACTATATAGCCAGAAATTGGCCTCTGTGAATTTTTTCCTTGTGCCTTTGTACAAGAGAAAAACCTCTTCAGTCAGTCCTGGAGGCTGTCCATGGAGGTGGATACGACAGTTACTGGCAGTGTATTCAGACTGAGGCAGGCAGAGTGCATATGCACTTACTTAAAGGAATAGTAATGTATCACAAAAAAAGCAGCTCCAATTAATCTTCATAGTATTTGGGCCATGGAGAGTGTTATTTCAATACTGTCAGAGTTGTAGTTCAAGAGTAATTGAATGATGATAAAGTATCCCCCTCCCGCCCCTTTTACCTAGTGTAAGCTTCCTCCCCTCAGATGTGGAATCTGGTCTCTTGACCGGACAGGTCACAGCAAGGGACAATCTTCTTACTGTGATCATAAGGAAAACCCTGCCCCCCTTGACAGGTTTTTCAGGTTTTTTCCCTTATGTTTATTGAAGATTGTCTCTCTCTGTGATCCATCCGGACAGTCTTGCTGCTCTGAAGTGAGAAGTATTACACTAGGTAAAAGGGGCGGGAGGGGGATACTTTATCATTCAATTACTCTTGTACTACAACTCTGACAGTATTGAAATAACACTATCCATGGCCCAAATACTATGAAGATTAATAGGAGCTGCTTATATTGTGAAACATTATTATCCCTTTAACCCTTTGAGTGCCAGAGGGGTACACAACGCATTGCAAAGCACTCAAAGGGTTAAAGACCAGAGTGGTCTGAAACTCATTTCACAGCACTACATTACACACCTCTCTGATGCTTAAAGGGATGGTAATACTTCGTTTTATCTTTATTTTATTTTGTAGGCATTAAAAAAACATGAAGAACAATATAAGTTTTATGGTTTGAGAGATATTCACAAGCAAAGTTTCCCCTCCCGCCCCTTTTACCTAGTGTAAGCCATCTCTTCTCAGATGTGGAATGCAGTCCATAGACCAGACAGATAACAGAAGGGGACAATCTTCTTCCAATGAGAACAATGAAAGCCCTGCCCCCCTTGACAAGTTTTTCAGGTTTTTCCCTTATCTTAATTGAAGATTGCAGTCTACCTGGTCACCTCCCTTCTGATCTGGCTGAGCAGTGTTACATCAGTAAAAGGGGCAGGAGGGGGATACTTTGTCATTCAATTACTCTTGAACTATAACGCTGACAGAATTGAAATAACATTCTCCAAAGTCCAAATACTATGATGATTAATTAGAGCTGCTTTTATTATGAAACATTACTATCCCTTTAAAGGGTTAAGATTGCCATGTGCAGTGGGTGGAATCTGTATCCTGTGGTCCTGTCAGCAACGGTCTTATCTGCCTCCATGGACATGATTGAAGGTGTTTTCTCTTGAACTGAGGAGCAAGGAAAAAATGAATAGGGGCCATTAGGATTTTTGTCCATAGTAATGTAAGTTATGTTATTATAATTAGGAGGTGTTACTTCCCTGTTAACATACAACATGGCACTTTAATGCTGGGGTGTCCAGGTTTGATCCTCATGGACCACCAACTAGACAGAATGTAAGGATTTCCCTAATTAAGGTGAGTTAATCAGTGGATCTTTTATTTTGACTGTCCTGCCTGTGCTGAGACAGTGAAATCATTAACCTTTTTAGTGCCAGAGGGGTACTCAACGCATTGCCACTCCGGTCAAGATCTCTGTAAGGAGTTGACCCACCCTAAACTTCTGTTTGGATGAAGAAAAAGACATGGCCAACTCAGTTTGGACCATGTGTAAACACACACTCCCTCTGTTTCACCGCTTCCCATGTGGCTCCAGGCAATGGTGTATCTGCACTAAGCTCCTCCCCCCATGCTACACTACAGAGGCTACACACACATCCCGCCCACAACCATCATCTATGTGGTACCATGCTCCACTAGGTAAGCCTGCCACATGATCACATTTCCCACCTTATGTTAACCCTTTCATTGCCTCAAACAATACCACAATTTATAAAACGGCCTCCCCTAACACTGCTCTGACGCCAGCCACTGCAGCGTTGCTGTCCCCTCCGTACTGTCACTCTACAACCCCAGTGTACGTTGTGCATTCCCAGGGAGGTACCGGCTCCCTGCGATCCATGGTGGGGTGCTTACCCTGTACTCTCACATGCCCCTCAAGAACATTAATGGCATGGTAACCAAGCACTGTTATTACAGTACACAGGACTGGATTTGCCATAAGGCAGAGTAGGCATTTGCCTACAGGCGCACCCCACAGAGGGGTGCCTGTCATTAGAATACATTTTTTTTTTTTTAATATATTTTCATTTACAGTGCTGCATGCAGTGGCAACAGTAACTCGCCGTCCGCCGCATGGTGACGTCTGTGCCTCCTTTGGCGCAGACCTGTAGCTGCTGTTGCTCCCTCGTTGGCTCTTTAGTAAAGCAGAGCATTACTGAAGAGAAGACCACACAGGTGATCCGGCAGTATAGAGGTCTGTGGAAAAGGAGGCACAGACCTCTCCTGCTGCTGGACCACCAGGGAGGTAGGAAATGGATACGGGGGATAAGTGGGAGCAATGTGGAGCTGATGGGGGCAATGTGAGGTCAAGTTGGAGCTGATGGGGGCAAGTTAGAGCTGATGGGGGCAAGCTGGAACTGATGGGGCAATGTGGAGGTGATGGGGGCAATGTGAGTGCAATATGGAGCTAATGGGGGGCAATTTGGAGCTGATAGGGCAATGTGGATCTGATGGGGCAATATGGAGCTGATAGGGGCAATATGGAGATGATGGGGGGTAGTGTGGAGATTAGGAGCATTGTAGAGGTATCCAGTGGAGATGGCCAATGGTGGGGGGCACTTCAGATTTCTGTGCCTACAGGCTCCTGAGATGTAAATCCGGCCCTGACAGTACCACCCTCCTCATCCCCTGAACCCCCTTAAAAAAGTAAAATTACTCTCAATGTCAATCCTGTGAGGGTAGCTCCCTCAGTACAATACATTTCACACACATAAAACTGATGCAGGGAGACCACAAGGGAGGGCAACAAGGACATAACCCCTTTTAGTGCCAGGGAGTGTCCCTTGGGTACCCCAAAATTGAATGAATGACTGAATGCATATGTTTATTTATACTTTTTTATTAGACAATACAGGGTTACAAGTGCTTTGTAGAGTGAAACTCTGGAAGTGAGGTCCCTGCCCGAAAGATTACAATCTAAAGTGGTAATGGGAGACATAAGAGTACATTAGGGTCATGTGCTGAATACAGTGCTAGGGTTGTGGTCAGGATAGGGGACACAAATATATAAGACCCACTGAAGCTTATTTACTAAGAAGAACTCAACCAGTCCTGGGGCAAACCAACTGCACCATAGGTGGGTGGATTTAAAAATGCATATTGAGTTAAATTGGGTTTTTAAACCCTTGAATTCGAGATAGGAATGCACTGGAAACCTCTCTCAAATTCAATTATTTACTCAAAGAGCTGAGCAAAAAAAATAAGAGGTCTCCCATTAAGACTAGAGGAAAGGGACTTTCAACTAAAACAAAGGCAGGGATTTTCCACAGTAAAGGCATTAATGTTATGGAATTATTTGCCTCTGGATGCTCTAATTGCAGAAACGGTAGTTGCTTTAAAAAAGTAATGGATATATTCCTAGCTAAGAACAATATTGAGAATTGTGACAGTTTGTTTCACAGCAGATAGGATGTTGATCCAGGGAAATATCCAAGTGCTGTTTAGAGCCAGAAAGGAAATGTTTTACCCATTTGGGGCTTGCTTGGAAAAGGCTTAATTCTTTTTATCCTTCCTCTCAATCAGTGATATGGCATGGGCTGAACTTGATAGACACATGTCTTTTTTTCAGCCTCATGAGCTATGTTGCTATGTTGCTATGTTAAATGCATCTCTTCAATCAACGGAAATTGTTTATTTTTTATCTGTTGTTTTTCTCCAGAAATTGTTACTTTCCTCTTTGTACATCAGCCACAATACCCTAGTTAAAAACTTTGATTTCTTTTACATTCTAAAATTAATTAAAAACGTAATTTGGTATGGGATCCGTTATACCACAAGAGAGAGCTTTGAACAGTGTAATTCAGATAAAAAACAAAACAGAAATCAATTTTGGGGGTTAAAGGCCCTAAGAGCTAAAACTTTAATTAGAAATCAGTACACTCTGAAGTTTTCTTGTTTATTAGACTGTATTAGATTTTAATCCCCAGGGAAATCGTGAGAGGACCCATTAACAAACATGAAGATTTCCCAGATGCAGACACTTCAGTTTGTAAATCAATGAACACAACAGAATGATGAACAATCGAGCAAGTGTAATAAATCTATGGACCACTAGCTGTTCTAGGATATAGGCAATACTGAAACAAAACAGCTGTGCCATAAATTCCCATTTAATTAAATTTGGCTTTTAACCCTTTAAATGCTAAAGATTTCTAGCATTCAAAGGACTTACAGCAATAGTAATATTTAACAGTAAATGGCACTCCGATTAATCTTCCTAGTTTGTAGTCCATGTAGAACCATGTATCAAAACTATCTGATTTGTATTTCTTGAGTAATGTAATTATAAAATATCCCCCTCCCTCCCCTTTTAGCCACGTCACGCTGCCTCTCATGCCGGTCTGAATGGAGAGCAGCGAGGGACAATCTTAAAGGAGCAATAAACTTTTTTTATGAAAACATATATATTGTAGGGATTTTCCTATTGAGTAAAATAAGGGTACTCCCACTGGTGAGATATTTATATTTCCAGAGTTTTTACAGTTTAAACCCATGTTTTTTTACATTAGCAGTGCCCTCTAGTGGTCACATTCTAATTAGATTTCCTGTTAGATTCTAATGGAAAGAAAAGTCAGAGACATACAGTTCTCCATAGAATGTGATAGAAACTGTCTGTCACTTCCTGTCAGTTAGAAGTATCAGGAAGTAAACACAGTAAATTCACTTCCTGTCAGAAGTATCAGGAAGTAAACACAGTAAATTCACTTCCTGATTATTTAAACTGCTATACATTTTGAATAAAACATCTGACAGCGATGAGAGTGACCTTGTTTTATTCAGCAGGAAATGCTCTGTAAAATATGTGTTTTCATAAAAAAAAAGTTTACTGTTCCTTTAAGTAAGAATAAGGAAAATCCTGCCCTCCTTTGTCAAGAGGAAAGGGTTTACCCTTATACATGAAGATTGTCCCTTGCTGTGAGCTGTCTGGTCTGATGATCGGATTCCACAACTGAGGGGAGGTGGCTATGGGTATGTAAAAGGGGTGCAAGGTGGATACTTTATAAAGAAGTAATTCAAGAACTAAAAATCAGATAGTATTAATACACATCTGTACTTGGACTACAAACTAGGCAGATTAATCGGAGTGCCGCTTATTGGGATCTATTACTATCTCTTTAAATTAGAACTTTCACCTTCAATAAAGTCGCCCTCCAATAATTAAGCATATAGAGACTAGCTTCATATTAGATCTGTTACCTCTCAGAAGTACCCGATTCTGAAGTAATCCTTAGTCTTCAGGGACAGGAAGCCAGGCATCAGCGCAGACATCTTGTCTTAGAGACATCTGTACTCTTGCGCTGTCAGTCCCGGTCTCCTCTAGGAGGCATTGCACTGTGCCATAAGGCACCGGGAGGGACTGATGGCACAGACACACATATGGGACTAAAGCAAGAAGCCTGGCTGTCAGTCTCTGAAGATTAAGGATTGTCAGAGACATTATCAGGTACTTCTGAGAGCTAACAGATCTATTATGAAGCTAGTCTCCATACCTTTAATTATTGGAGGGTGAATTTATAGAAGGTGAAAGTTCCGCTTCAAAAGACTCATTTAAATCAAAGGGATTTTTTATTTGGCCACCATGTTGCAGTTGGGTGGCCCAAGAACTGTATCTTTTTAACTTGCTAGCTGTGTGACCCTTGACCACACCTGGGCACCATCCCCTCCTTAGCCTCCGCTGAAAGAAGAAGGTGTAGTTGGTTTGCTGTGGAATTGGGTAAACTGAACAACAAAAATCTGATCTACTGAGATATCCAACAACCCACTATCACTATCACTATAAATGACTTTAGAGCCAAAGTGTTAGATTTGTTTTATAGTAGTCTCCCATTTGATGGAACACTAACACCTCCTGATAGTAAACCCACAACTACCTTAAAGCGTAACTATCATTTTCATAATATTGCCCCCAATACATCCTATATAATAATTCGCTAAAACGTGTGTAATGCCGCAGTCATGCACAGTAGAGACTGCCCGCACTGCAGCTCGGAGCATCCAGCTCTTTATCAGCCGCGGCGAGGGCAGTCTCTACTGCGCATGACTGCCCCGTGGCACTGTGGCCCCTGTAACGGGCTCTTCAACTAGTTAGTAATCTAGCGATAAGCAAAGGCATACTTGTATTATGTTTAATAAGTCAGCGTTATTGAAGTAATCCACCTTCTCCTGCAGGCATCCAGTGCACACAGTTTACAAGAGAAGCTCTGTGCACCTGCTCAGACAGCAACTTCCGGTACCTTAAGGTAACCAACGGATGTCCCCACCAATCCGGGCAGTGCACAGGACAGACAGAGCAGACTCAGAGGTACCTTCCCTCTAAGATGTCTGCACTGTTGTCCACTGGTTCCTGCCGAAGAAGGTGGATTACTTCAATAACGCGGATTTATTAAACATAATACAACTATTCCTTTGCCTGTCACTATATTAGTAATGTTTTGGGGGTCAATATTATAAAGATGATAGTCCCGCTTTAACCAGGGCAGAAAATCCTAATGTCCACTGTGAATTAATGCTGTGCATCTCCAAAACTAATGTGTAAATGGTACTGGATATCATGGAGGAAGACATATTTTTTTCAGCACTCGCCTCTCTTCTTATTAGGGAGCCTTCAATGGAAGGAGTTTGGCATCTAGAAGTTCACCCTTTACAGACATGACATCCAGTACTAATTAAGCACAGAATTAGTTCATGGGGGGCATTGGGATTTCCTGCCCGGATTATGGTAACTGAGTGTTTATTTGAAGGAAGTGTTAGTGTTCCTTAACCCTTCGAGTGCCAGCAGGGGATGCAACACATTGCTTTGAAATGTTTTGCGTACCTCTCTGGCACTCAAAGGGTTAGCCCCTTGAAAGCCAGAGACGTCTCCAACGAAAACCTCTCAGTCATTCCAAGGCTCCTTTTGAGGACCAGGGAGGCGTGCAGTGCATTGCTTGGCTTTACACACACAGTAAAGGTCTTTATCTCTTGAAGATGAGAGGGTTGTGCAATTGTATTATACAGCTTTCTCATCCTCAAAGGGGACAATAACACTTAATATGTAAATATATATATGTATACATATACAGGATTTATCCTCCTGAGTATTAAGATTTACTGTCCCTTTAACATCTCTCCTGACTTCGCTCTTCACATTCTCTGTCTCACAACCTCCTGCATAATTCTAGTTCAGTGGTTTTCAATCTTTTTTTTGTTCGGGGCACCCCTAACGCGTAATCTAGAACATTCAGAGCACCCCTAACATATTTAATTTACTTTATCAAGGGCAAAATAAGGGTTCCATACGTAAATATACAGTTATTACTAGGTCTTACAATCATAATAACACAATTAAACATAATGTGCATAACAATTTCTATAAATCTTTATTTAAAAGTCCATTTTTGTTAGTCTTCATCAAAAACATGGGGCACCCTAAGTTGATGTCCGTGGCACACCAAAGTGCCTTGGCACCCTGGTTGAGAATCACTGTTCTAGTTACATAAATCTATTCTCTCCAATCCAAGAACGGAATGCAAGAAAAAGTGTTCAGTCGCTATTTACAATGGACTTTTGATGGAAAAATGATTAGCTCCAAAATGTTTCTGAACTGAGCGTATTGAATTAGCGAACGCTACCTCTTTTTTAGAGTGGCTAAAATGTCCATCATCTTGTGAGAAGATTAGTGATTGTGCCTAATTCAGCAATACAGTTAGCACTTTTTTCCTATCTTTTCTGCTCATTTAGGAGTATGAGGTATTCAGCATTAAAGGGATAGTAATGGATCGTTTTAACTAAATTTAATATTGTAGATATTAAAAGAATAAAGTAATTAATTCCAGTCCGATCTCTCAAACATGTATAGTTTGAGAGATATACGATTACAAAGTTCCCCCCTCCCTCCCCTTTCACTGACGACTCTAGTTCACAGCAGGAGATCCTGGTCCTGCCTTTGATGATGAGATAGCATCCTCAATCAGTCCTGAATATCTCGTTTGCGGAGGTAGACATGACTCTAAATGCTAGGCTTCCAGGAGAGATGCACTAAGATTCATCTAGGGTCCTGTTTGTTGATATTGTGGTGAGTTTGACCCCATGCTGTTGTATGCACTAAGCTCTTATCTCTATAGAAACATAGAAACATAGAAGATTGACGGCAGAAAAAGACCACCTGGTCCATCTAGTCTGCCCTTTAGTATTCCTTTATTGTTATCTTAGGATAGATACATGTTTATCCCAGGCATGTTTAAACTGTGTTACTGTGGATTTATCAACCACCTCTGCTGGAAGTTTGTTCCAAGTTTCTACTACTCTTTCAGTGAAATAATATTTTCTAATGTTTTTCTTGATTTTTCCTCCAACTAGCCTCAGATTGTGCCCCCTTGTTCTTGTATTCAGATTCTTATTAATCACACTTCCCTCCTGAACCTTGTTCAGTCCTTTAACATACTTAAAGGTTTCAATCATGTCCCCCCTTTCTCTTCTTTCCTCCAGACTATACATATTTAGATCTCTGAGTCGTTCTTGATAAGTTCTATGCTTTAGACCTTCCACCATTTTTGTAGCTCTTCTTTGAACCCGCTCAATTTTAGTTATATCCTTTTGCAGATGAGGCCTCCAGAACTGTACACAGTATTCCAGATGTGGTCTCACTAGAGCTCTATACAGAGGGATCACAATCTCCCTCTTCCTGCTTGTTATACCTCTAGCTATGCAGCCAAGCATACGATTTGCTTTCCCCACCGCCTGGTTGCATTGGTTACTCATCTTGAGGCTGTCAGAGATGACCACCCCCAAATCCTTCTCTTCTGAAGTCTTTGCTACCACAGAACTGCCAATACGATAGTCAGATTGAGGGTTTCTTGTCCCCAAGTGCATTATTTTACATTTGGAAACATTGAACTGAAGTTTCCATTGTTTTGACCACTTATCTAATAGTGCCAAATCATTCTCCATATTACAGACACCTCCTGGAACATCAACCCTATTACACACTTTTGTGTCATCAGCAAACAAGCAAACCTTCCCTGCCAAGCCTTCCCTTATGTCACTTACAAACATGTTGAACAGAACAGGGCCCAGAACAGATCCTTGTGGCACTCCACTTGTAACCAGTCTCTGCTCAGAATACACTCCATTAACAACAACCCTCTGGTTTCTGTCCTTCAGCCAACTGCAGATCCACTGAACTATCCAGGGGTTAAGTCCAATTCTTGATAATTTATCTATCAGCTCTTTATGGGGAACTGTATCGAAAGCTTTACTGAAATCCAGGTAGGCGATATCCACAGCACCACCTTCATCCAGCACTTTAGTTACATAGTCAAAGAAATCAATGAGATTAGTCTGACAGGATCGGCCCTCAGTGAAGCCATGCTGGTTTGGGTCCATCAGGTTGTTTTTTGTTAGATGGTCAATTATCTTCTTCTTTAGAAGAGTCTCCATCATTTTTACCACTACAGATGTCAGGCTGACTGGCCTGTAGTTACTAGCTTCTTCTTTACTACCCTTCTTGTGAATGGGTACAACATTGGCCATTCTCCAATCATCAGGAACTTCTCCCGTAAGAAGGGACTGGTTATACAGATTAGTCAGGGGGCCAACTATGACAGATCGGAGTTCTTTAAGAACTCTAGGGTGGATTCCATCCGGACCCATCGCTTTATTTGACTTTAGCCGGACAAGTTCCTCTAGAACATCGGCCTCTGAAAACACTGGGGCTAAAATTATACAACTAGAGGCAATGCTGTGTTCAGCCATTTTCTGATTATGAGGGCCGCCGTCTGAAAAAACTGTGATTATGTCTCACATATACTTACATCAGCATGTATCCACAGTGCGTTTAAAGCACTGCAATGTTTCAGTGTCCCTTCACCTTATGCTCATAGAAGATTGTCCCCTGCTGTGATCCATCCGGACAGTCTTGCTATGCAGCTTTACATAGGTAAAAGGGGCGGTAGGGGATACTTTATGATTCAATTACTCTAGAATTACACATCATACAGAATTATAATACATGGCCCAAAAATTTTAAAGAATAATCAAACTGCATTTATTTTGAAACATTACTATCCCTTTAATGTTCATATGTTCCCTCTGGAGCAATTAGACTGCTCCAGAATTGCACTTCTTTAGTTTAAGGAATTTGTTCTTAGTTTCCAATTTTTTCCTGTTTACTTGCAGTTTTAGGTAATATTATGATCTACTGGGAGACCCACAGAGTAATCATTTATAACACTTTTTAGTTTCAGTCAGGCTTTGTTATGTTGTTTAATTTAAAAGCTTTGGTTTGGAAGTGTTAAATATTACTGTTTAGGGTAATTACTAGGCCACAATATTAAGTACCAGCTTTCATACTGAAATCCTCAAAATCATAATGGCTTTTTGAAACCAAAGGGGATTTTTTTTCTCACGTGTCAACCTGTTCTAATTTTTAACCCGTGTCAACCTCTTCCAATTTTTAACCCAGGTGTTAACCTGTTCCAATTTTTAACCTGTTCCAATTTTTAACCCAGGTGTTAACCTGTTCCAATTTTTAACCCAGGTGTTAACCTGTTCCAATTTTTAACCTGTGTCAACCTGTTCCAATTTTTAACCCAGGTGTTAACCTGTTCCAATTTTTAACCCGTATCAACCTGTTCCAATTTTTAACCCTTGTTAACCTATTCCAATTGTTAACCCGTTAAGGACCAGAGGATTATGCAAAGCATTGCATTGTTTTTTTAAAGGATCCTATCAACTTTTAAATAAAACTAAGTTCTGTGAGCAATGAATACATGACGTGCTAGGACAGTTATCAGTCCTTTATTGAAGTTTACCGATAACGGTCCTAGCACAACACCGGTCACTAAAGGGTTATGGTATTTAGATTTATAGATGATGTTAATTAAGGCATGCAATGCAGATAGTTTCTATCTTAAAGCGGAACTTTCACCCGCTATAAAATCACCCTGCAATAATTAAGCCGGTAGCGACTAGATTTATAATAGATATGTTACCTCTGAAATGTATCTGATTATAAAGAAATCCTTTATTATAGGAGACTGGAAGCCAGGCATCAGTGCAGACATCTTGTCTGCATGTCTGTGCTCTCAGTCCCGGTCTCCATTGAGAAGCACTGCAGTGTGCCACATGGTAACCGGGACTGACGGCACAGGCGCGCAGACTGCAATAACCTGCCCGTCAGTCTCCTACAATAAACGATTTCTTTATAATGGGCTACATTTCAGAGGTAACATATCTATTATAAAACTAGTCGCTACCTGCTTAATTATTGCGTACCCCTCTGGCACTAAAAGGGTTAAAAAAAAAAAAAAGGAACCTGGCAACCCCTACCTGGAACTAGCTGGTGTGGAGCAGAAGAAAGCCTGTCTACCTACACCAAGTACTTGTGGAGGACCAGGAGAGTCCCTACAGAGGTGTAAGGCCCAAAAAGATGGCCCTCTGCTACACAATATTTAACAAACTGTTTGCAAGAAGATGATGAATATAAGTAAAACTGAGGAAATGACTTAAGAAGGCAAATATTAGCGACTGTCGTGCAAAATAATAAGAGTTGCAAAAAAGACTATTAATGTATATGAATTGATCATTCTGAAATTGTTTTTTTTTTTTAACTTTTCTTAAATTAGATTGTAAGCTCCTTGGGGCAGGTCCCTTTCCTAGTGTATGTTTCCCTTGCTGCACTTTCCCCAAAAAACGAATGCACTGATCGCACTTTAGCTTAATGCTCTTAACTCTGTTCTGTATTTTTGTATTGTATTTTTTAAAACTCTGTTAAGCGCTGTGTACATGTATGGCGCTATATAAATAAAGATACATACATACATACAAGCATGGCGAGGTTTTTAATTTTACAAACACATAGCAAGAAACTTGATCCAGTCAATAACGGTCAATATCCTTCTGGTCCTTAAAGGGATAGTAATACTTAAAAAGTAAAAAAAAAATATGTTGTAGGGCTTATCCCCCTGAGTAAAATAAGAGTACTCTAACTGCTGAGAGATGTGTTATTCAAAAGTTATTAGAGCTCAATCTTGAATTGTTTAGGTACAGTATCACAGTAGCCTGAAATTGTACAGTGGCGCTGTTGCTACACCATCCTATGGACAGCTCTGGTCAGTTCACCATAAACCTCCATAGGATGGTGTAGCAACAGCACCACTGTACAATTTCAGGCCACTGTGATATTGCACCTAGAAAATTCAAGTTTGAGCTCTAATGACTTTTGAATAAAACACCTTTCAGCAGTGGGACTATTCTTGTTTTACTCAGGGGGATAAACCTTACAACATATTTTGTTTTACATTTTAAGTATTACTATCCCTTTAAGGTTTAAAAGCCACCTATTCCTTTTAACTTTGGCTTCATCTGTATAAAGAATCTAGTTCTGGTTAGGGATGATGAGAGTTGTAAATCCGAACTGCTGAATAGCCTGTTCCATTCCACCCTAATACAAGGTCAGTATAACATGTCCAATCTGGCAGTGCATTGTGGGTCCCTTGGGAGAAATCTTCTCCATACAGCTGAAAAACAGGTGCTTTTATGAGCAGTTGTTAATCATCAGCTGCTTAATAGCCTAATGTGCTGGGCTCATCTATATTTCAGTTTGATTCCTGAAGGTTCCTCATTTGACAGAATCACATATTTAATCCATTAATTTTCTGCAATGTCTGTGATTTATATTGATTTTTCCTACTGTAGCATGAGAATTTGATGCAATTAGGAGTCCTCACTGAATGTCAATAACATTTGCATTAAAATTTAATTTACCTTTGATTAACATTTTTCATTTATCATATTCACAAGTACCGTAAAGTCTCGGGTATAATACGCACAGTTTTACCCCACTTCACCTTATGCGAAGTGGGGGGTGCGTATTATACACGAGAGTAAAAAAAAAAAAGTTAGGGTTGGCAGATACCTTACCTCCCTCGCCCGCTGCCAAACCAAGACTTCCTTGGTTCAAATTTAACTCCCCACTGAAGTCCGCATCTCATGAATTGATGGAAGGCAAAATACAAAGCTTCCCAGCAGGCGGCATGTTTCCATTTGCCGTCCGCTTCCTTCAGTGAGCTTTTAGGACCTTCTGCCTCCATCCTATTGGCTGGAGGCAGAAGGTCCTGAAAGCTCACTTAGGGAAGCAGGCGGCAAATGGAAGCATGCCACCCGCTGGGAAGCTTTGTATTTTTCCTTTCATCAATTCAAGAGATGCGGACTTCAGTGGGGAGTTAAATTTGAACCAAGTAAGTCTTGGTTTGGCAGCGGTTTTGGCCCAGGCGAGGGAGGGAAGCCTTCAGGAATCGGGAAAACAAGGGTGCGTATTATACATAGGCACTCTTGTTTTCCCCTAAAATCTTTGGTATAATATTCCCCTGCGTGTTATACACAGGTGCGTATTATACCTGAGATTTTACGGTACATAAAGGAAGATTTGATGTGTCATAAAAATTGTTAGCCCTTTGGATTCAAGAGTTGTCTTCAGTGCATTGCAAACCAGTGCATTGGAGATGTTGCTAGCATTCGAGAGGTTAATATCTCAATGTTTAATAAAACCTGCATGTAAAGGGACCCTATTGCCTACAATCAACTTTGATCACTTTGAATGAGCTTCCAAAATCCCATCTATATTGCGCCAACATTTTTCTATTTATATAAAGGGATAGTAATACTTTATTTTAGCAAACTTTAATATTGTTCTAATGAAATAACTAAAGCAAATGATCTTAGTCTTATTTCCATAGCTTCTATAGTTTGTGTGTAATAATGTACTAAAGTTCCCCCCTGCAGACCCTTTTACCCACGTCAGTGCTCTAGCTGACAAACTTAGATTCTGGTTCCCGGACTGGACGGCTCATCTGCAGAGCCAAAATATCATGGCGTACAATGAGAATCTTCATGAGAACGCTCTACTGCCTCAAACCAGGCACAATCTAGAGACCATTCTCATGAAGGTTCTCTTTGTATGCCATGCTATCTCGGCTTTGCAGATGAGCTGTCCGGGACCAGAATCTAAGTTTGTCAGCTAGAACGCTGATGTGGGTAAAAGGGGCAGGACGGGGGAACTTTATAAAGCTATTAAATGCACACTATACAAGTTATGGACATAAGACTAAGATCGTTTGCTTTATTTCATTAGAACAATATTACTGTTTGTTAAAATAAAGTATTACTATCCCTTTAAAAAGTATTTTTTAAGGCCAATAAACCCTTATTATGAATTATACACATATATATATTCTGTCAAATCTTGTGTATAATATGCACAATTTTACCCACATTTTACCTTGTGTGAAGTGGGGGGTGTGAATTATACACAAGAGGTTTGTTTTTTTTTAATTAGGGTTGGCAAATATCTTCCCTCCCTCCGCCGTCCCAATCCGCTGTCAAAATAAGATTTTCTTCATTCAAGTTTAAGTCCCCACTGAAGTCCCCATCTTTTCCAGAGAAAGGAAGACAAAATACAAACTATGTAAATCTCCCCTGCGGCGGCATGTGTCACAGTGCCTTACCTCGGCCTGCGCCATTTGGCTTACAATTTGGTCAGAATAAAGGAAGGTCATGAGTGGAAGACAGCCTTTAACACCCGGAGCTGGCATTATGAATACCTGGTAATGCCCTTTGGTCTTTGCAATGCTCCTGCTGTCTTCCAGGAATTTATCAATGATGTACTGAGAGACCTATTACAAAGTTGCGTTGTGGTTTATCTGGATGACATCTCATTCATTCTCCTACTTTGGAGACTCATTGTTCGGATGTATCCAAAGTCTTAAGATTATTGAGAGAAAATACTTGTTTTGCAAGTTGGAGAAATGCGAATTTCACAAACCTCAGGTGACCTTTCTGGGGTACATTATTTCCTCATCTGAGTTGGCCATGGACCCCCAGATATTGTCCGCAGTGTTACAATGGCCTCGTCCTGAGGTACTTAAGTCTATTCAAAGATTCCTGGGATTCGCTAATTACTACTGAAAGTTTATTAAAAATTTCTCGACTATTGTCAAACCTATCATCGATATGACCGGTAAAGGTGCAAAAGTCACAGAATGGTCCCCCAGTGAGTTGCTAGCCTTTGAAGCTCCTATTTTGGTGCATCCGAATCCTCCTTGCCCTTTACCCTGGAGGTTGATATGTTTGAGATTGGAGTAGGCGCCCTCCTTTCTCAACACTCGACTCCAGGGGAGGCTTTACGCCCATGTGGCTGTTTCTCTAAAAAAACTGTCTAAGGTGGAGATGGTATATCAGATTGGGGACAGAGAATTATTGGCTATTATATTGGCACTGAAAGAATGGCGACACCTCTTGGAAGGTACCAGTTCCCCAATCTTGATTCTTACTGATCATAAGAATCTTACTTATTTGTCTGAGGCTAAGATATACATGTTGTGGGGTAGTCTTCTGCCAGGATTTGTGATAGGTTTGATATACAGGGTAGTAGTCTGTGATTGAACAATCTGAACTAATGAGTGCATTGTTCTAATTGTCTGGTCTGAATTTGATACGTTGTTTCCCCCTATACAAACTCCATGAGAGTGATCCAGTGGTTTAGTCTATGAGTAAGCACAGTTGTGTGTGAAACGCGTAAGACTATAGTGCTCATTGTATCTATGCAACTCTCTCTTTTCAATGAAGAGATTTTATACATTATTCATTCCAAATTTCAAGTGTGCAACCTGTTTTTTTACTGTTCTACTTATGGCTCGTTAAAGAGATATTCATACTTGGTACCATGTGCTAATGTATGCTAATTGTTGTACCAGTACAGTACATGGATATCTTACTCTCACATAGAATCTACCAGTCTGTCTGTTATCACCATATTAGACATTCACCCCATTTCCTACACACTTTATATATTTGCTGAGGAATAGGAAACTACTAACTCCTCTGCCCATTTACAAGCATCTAATTGCCGGTGCTGCTTCTGTTGTACCCTGAACGGACGAGAGAGGAACACGTTCAAGAAAACAATCACAGTTTGCTGATTCATAGCTGCTTATTCAACAACTCCCACTGCTCGCATACAAATCTCAAGGGATTGACAACACAGTCATACCCCTAAGACAGACGGGAGAGGATTCTATGGGAAGTAAGGTATCCCTGTTATTGGTAACAGCTTCCACTTTAACCCTTTGCAATGCATTCCGAACCACTCTGGCACTCAAAGGGTTAAACAGTGAGAATTAATTCCTGAACGTTATACTTCATAAACATGCTTGTATAGGATACATGCTTGCCTAGGATAGGAGAATGTTAAGATATAGAGTAACCGCTATACAACAGAGTGTATTGGTTCATCATTTATTATTTTTAGGACATTAGATTACGCTTTATATACTGTATATGTGTGTGTGTATATATATATATATACTAGTGTAAAAGCCCGTGTGCACGGGCCATACAGCAGTGAGGTAACGGCAGTACGCAGAGCAGGACCGGCCTCTTAACCCTTTGAGTGCCAGAGGGGTATGCAACGCATTGTAAAGCAATGCGTTGCGTACCCCTCTGGCACTTAAAGGGTTAACATTAACTGGACCTGTTCTGCATACTGCTGTTACCTCACTGCTCCACGGGATTGCACTGCCTCACTCATGTTATGCAATCATGAGTAGTAGAGACCGGCCAAACACGGGCAGTCGCTACTGTGCATGACTGCATGTTGACAAACTTTCTGGCCTTTTATTATATAGGATATGCAGTACTGTACTATATTGATTTGATTTAGATTTTCTTTCCTGTGCACTCACTATGCATTTTGTCTCCCCCTCCCTCCCCTTTCACAGGCATCACCATCTAGCTGACAGCCTGAGATCCTGGTCCCGGGACCGTCCGGTGGCTCTGCAGCAGAACCGAGATGACGAGATCAAAACAGAAATACTTCACTGGAACCAGGCACACATAATAGACCGTTCCAGTGAAGTAGTTCTGTTTAGATCTCGCGATCTCGGCTCTGCTGTAGAGCCGCCGGACGGTCCCCGGATCAGGATCTCAGTCAGCTAGATGAAGGGGAGACTTTGGTGGCATATATCCCTCTCAAACGATTCACGTTTGAGAGATCGGGCTGGCAGCAATTAATATATTTTTCGAATAGCTACAATATTAAATTTACTTTAAATAATCCATTAACATACCTTTAAGGACCAGAGGTGGCGCACTGGTTCCATAGAATAACATAGGAATTGTAGAATTGATATCAATGGAGAAGTTATTACCACGTAATCACCTCTTTATCACGCCTTAGTGCATAATGCCCGTTATCTCTTGAACAAAGGGCAACATTTATAGGTGGCCATTAAGATTTTCTGCCCACAGTAAGGTAAGTGGGGGTAAGAGATGTTCTTTTTTAAAGGAATATTAATACCTCCTAATAATAGCCGCCATTTTTATTACTCTGGGCAAAAAATCCTAATGGCCTCTATGAATCAATTCTGACTGGGTGGATCCTCCAAATGAATAGTTTATTAGTGCAGTATGTCATACCTGTGGAGACAGAAATGATTCTTTAATACAGGATTCATGCACCCAAATTCCATCAGCCTCAAGTGGGAGGAGTCTGAGGTCCTAGGGTCCAGCAAAATGAATCATGTTGTCCTCTGTGAACATAATACCCTCTGCTAATTAAAGATACACTTTGAATAACCAGTCCAATCAGAATAAATCCTTAACAGCCATTAGGATTTCTTGCCCTGATTAACCCTTTGAGTGCCAGAGGGGCACGCAAAGCATTGCTTTGCAATGCGTTGCGTACCCTTCTGGAACTCAAAGGGTTAAGGTAAAGGTAGAAAGGGTGTTATTATTTGGAGTTATCAGTGTTCCTTTAACACTTTGAATGCCATAGGGGTGTCCAATGCATAAAGGTGCATGATTCGGTTAAAGGTATCAATTTTCATAATGAAATTTGAGGGACAATATCAATATTCTTGATCAGCACAGTTGAAATGCCATTACTCTAGTACCAATAAACAAATTAGTAAAAAGAAAAAAAATCCCTTTGCGAGCAGGAGGGCTGTGCAATGCACCACTATGCTGCATGTGTCAAAGCTCTCCAGCTTGCAAAGGGTTAAATTGTTCTGCTGCATTTGCTGATTGTCTATTAAATGAACATGAGATCCCTACCATGGGCCTTTGCCATGCTTTATTTCCATGGAGATGCCCCCTGGAGATCTGATTAGATCTTATCGTCTCTGAGATACAAACCAGATAATGGCAGTGTGTAGGACATCGGAGATTGAGCGTTCCACCATGAACCCTTGATTACAATTTTTCATTTTTTTTTTCCATAGAAAGTGTTAAACACACCAACTTAATTACATACAAACTCTTAAAGGAGAAATATATTTTAATAATAAAGTAACCCTTTCAAACAGGAAATGAAGGGAAGAGAGCTAGAGTCTATCCTATGTAGTAATTTGCTAGGAAGTTTGTCAGAAGCCGTCATGTGCAGTAGAGACTGACGGAACTCACGG
This sequence comes from Rhinophrynus dorsalis, assembly GCA_037306005.1. NCBI lineage: Eukaryota > Metazoa > Chordata > Amphibia > Anura > Rhinophrynidae > Rhinophrynus > Rhinophrynus dorsalis. The sequence continues at coordinate 33,234,361 of CM074723.1, forward strand.
AATGTTGGGAGTTCTATGCTGGGAGCATTCTGTGCTTTCAGGCAGTCTCTACAGTGCATGACTGCGTCGGCGGCAGTAGGATGTAGAGCAGGACCAGCCTCTTAACCCTTTGAGTGCCAGAGGGGTACGCAACGCATTGCAAAGCAATGCGTTGCGTACCCCTCTGGCACTCAAAGGGTTAACATCACCTGGACCTTGGCCCCGTGTACACGGGCTTTTACATTGGTAATAGATAAAAAAAAATATTCATTACTAAACAATGTATTATAGTAAACAAACAAATAGAGAGTACCCTCAAACAGTATTATTTAACCCCTTAAGGACCAGCACGCGCGGCTGGCACTTGAGGACCACGGGGCTTTTTTTTAATTTTTCGCTTCCGGTTCAGGGCTTCCGGAGCGATGTGTAGCAGCACCGGGAGCCCTGAACTCAGTGACGTACCAGGACCGTCACTGGTCCTTAAGTGCCGGACTGCCATGACAGTCCTGGTACGGCAATGGTCTTTAAGGTGTTAAAAACATAGATGCATAAAATATAATATTTAACATCTATAATTGAGATTCTTAATAACAGATGCTGTACAGTCAATATAAATGTTATGAAATAGTAATATTCTAGATGTATTAGCCTTAGTAGAATATATGGAATTGATGCCAGCGTCCCGGCCTTACCGCTAGTGACAGTCACCCCCGACTATGTAATCATAAGTGCTGTTTGTATGAGTCTCCTGAGACTGATGGTCAAATGCGGGCAGAAATGATCTTTGTAACTGCCAATGCGGTATTCTCCCGACTGTTGTAAATTGGCTCCATAACTCAGGCCGAAGTAGGGGGCAGGAATTTTAACCTCCCGCGTCCTGTATGCTTAGACTGCAGAAGATGTTATGTTTCTTAGGAAGAGGGCAGTGTATCTGTATTGCAGTGAACGTTCACATTTCTACACATACCAGTTATCAATTTATGATGTTTGAAGTGATTAGCAATATTCCAGCTTAATTCCAACGCGTTTCATGTACGATATGACACTTTCTCAAGGCAGAGCAATGGAATAAATATTCTAATAATAACTACTTCCACTTCATTGCTATAGCCAGAAAATCCTAATGGCCCTTAAGAATTTTGTCATGGTGTCTTGTACCCATACATGGGAACTCTAACGATTTGGCCCGGAGACTCAGGGTTTTGATCCAGATCTTGGGGTGAAGAGCCAAATTCTCATGGTGAGATAGTCTGGTGTTACCTACCTACCTAAATTGCTTCTTTAGTCTATAAATTGGTGCCAGTTGTACCAGGAATCAGAGGCAGAAGTCCTGCTTGTCCTGTATGTGTTCATACAATGATATATTTAAGTTTTATATTTACCCTTTAATGACCGATGATGTGCCAGGACTGTCACAACTGTCTTGGCTTTAAGTGCTGGAGACGGTCCTGGCATGTCATGAAATTTCGTGATCACAGCGCACTTGTAAGGTGAGATGTGATGACCAGACAGGCCAGGCAAAAAAAAAAAGTGTGTTGGTCCTCCAGTGTACCCCACCCCTGGACAGTGTGGTCCTTAAAGGGTTAATAATGCCTGTAATTAACTTGCTGCTATATTGTAGATGTTAAAAAATATAGCATATGGAGAAAGTCCCATCTCTTAAAAGGATAGTAATGTTTCACAAAAACAGCAGCTCCAATTAATCTTCATAGTATTTGGGCCATGTAGAGTGTTATTTCAATACTGTCAGAGTTGTAGTTCTAGAGTAATTGAATGATAAAGTATTCCCCTCCCGCCCCTTTTACCTAGTGTAAACCGCCTCCCCTCAATGAAAGCTCTGCCCCCCTTGACAAGTTTTTCAGGTTTTTCCCCTTATCTTAATTGAAGATTGTCCCTCTCTGCAATCTACCTGGGCACCTCCCTTCTGATCTGGCTGAGCAGTGTTACATCAGTAAAAGGGGCGGGAGGGGGATACTTTATCATTCAATTACTCTTGAACTACATCTCTGACAGAATTGAAATAACACTCTCCATGGCCCAAATACTATGATGATTAATTAGAGCTGCTTTTATTATGAAACATTACTATCTCTTTTAAACCTTTAGGGTTTGAGAGATATTGGCCGATAAAGTCCCCCCACTCCCCTTCTCTTGACGTTAGCGATCTACTGACTGCAAGAGATCCCGGTCCTGGGACCAGCCGGCGGCTCTTCAGCAGAGACGAAATCATGATATTTAAAAAGAAATACTTCATTGGAATGGTCTACAGAGTGTACTTGCAAAACAGGCACACTCTGTAGACCATTCCAGTGAAGTAATTCTTTTTAAATAGAGCGATTTTGGCTCTGCTGAAGAGCCGACGGCTGGTCCCAGAACTGGGATCTCCTGCAGTCAGTAGAGCTCTGACATCAGGAGAAGGGGAGGGAGGGGGGAACTTTAGCGGCAAATATCTCTCAAACCGTAAAGGTTTGAGAGATGGGACTTTCTCCATATACTTAATTTTTTTAAATATCTACAATATAGCAGCAAGTTAAATACAGGCATTACTAACCCTTTATGGGGTTAATAGCTCCTTGATGATTGATTGGGGCACCTCTCAAATACAGTGATCAGGGACATATCGCAGATAATCTATACTATGGAAATTTAACCCCATATGGACTATGCTGTATGGCTTTGGGTGGCTCTAGCGTACTATGGCAATTTTTTTGTTTACACCGATGAATTCTGGGATCGCAGATCGGAGTGCAGCCGCTCTGTGATCCCAGAATTCCATGACGTGCCAGCTCTGTCACCTCTCCTTAATATCCAGGCAGAAGTAACTGGACTCTACTGTTCAGTCTTCCACACATCCACTGGTAGTCACAGAACCACATATACCTTAACACCACAGCCTTGTTCTACTGTTCAGTCTTCCACATATCCACTGGTATCACAGATCACACATACACTGTCTGACACCACAGCCTTGTTCTACTGTTCAGTCTTCCCACATATCCACTGGTAGACACAGACCTACATATACCTTAACACCACAGCCTTGTTCTACTGTTCAGTCTTCCACATATCCACTGGTATCACAGATCACACATACACTGTCTGACACCACAGCCTTGTACTACTGTTCAGTCTTCCACACATCCACTGGTAGTCACAGAACCACACATGCACTGTCTGATACCCCAGCCTTGTTCTACTGTTTAGTCTTCCATATATCCACTGGTAGTCACAGAACCACACATACACTGTCTGCCACCCCAGCCTTGTTCCACTGTTCAATCCATTGGTAGTCACAGAACCACACATATACTGTCTGAGACCCCAGCCTTGTTCCACTGTTCAATCCACTGGTAGTCAAAGAACCACACATACACTGTCTGACACCACAGCCTTGTTCTACTGTTCAGTCTTCCACATATCCACTGGTAGTCACAGACCACACATACACTGTCTGACACCACAGCCTTGTTCTACTGTTCAGTCTTCCACATATCCACTGGTAGTCACAGACCACACATACACTGTCTGACACCCCAGGCTTTTTCTACTGTTCAGTCTTCCACATATCCACTGGTAGTCACAGACCCACACATACACTGTGTATTGAAAATACTGTGGTAGTTCATAGTTTTGAAAAATGTTTTTGTATGTTTGAAGTGACTGAAGTGTAAGAAAGAATATTTTTTTTTCTATAGCTCCATATTCTGGAAATATTTTGGCGCACTTGCCTACGGGTAGAAAGGCAAATAGCCACTAATTTTTTGATACGGGTGAATGCATGCATTCCAGAATTGGTCTGCCTTGCTTCCCTTTTATTCATATCTGTAATGGTTATGATCATTTTAATGCAGGCAGGTAATTTCGGTTTACAGTTGAAAATGTCGCCCTCTGTTTGGCGACCATGAAGATCATTATGTCGCCCGCATCAAAAAGGTGACATTCTGATGTTGGAGGCTTAAGGGTTGACCTGCTCCTTCTCTGTGTAAAAGCACATTCTAAGGTAACTGTGTAATCAGTTTGAGAGTCCAATCAATGCTGCCTGGTGTCTATCTGTATTGACACTAAGTATCTGAATGCCATGTACTCTGATATCCCTCACGGTATAAAATCACAATCTAAGCCAGCTGTTTAGTCAGTAGAAAGACATACTCAAACAAGCATGAAATCTGTATTGCCTAAACAGCTAGCTTAGTATGTGGTTTTATACTGTGAGGGATATCAGACTATACACTTTGAGATACTTAGTGTCAATACAGATAGACACCAAGGAGTACTGATTGGCCTCTCAAACTGATTACACAGCTAGCTTACAATTTGCTTTTACACAGCGAAGGAGAAATGCGATTTAACACAGCAGGAGCAGGTTGATCCTTAAGCGTGCAACATCATAATGTTGCCCTTTTCATGAGGGCAACATTCTGATGTCTCCCTTTTGATGCAAGCGACATTATGGTCTCGCCATTTTCATGGTCTTCAAATAGAGGGTGACATTTCAATAAAGAAAACTTGCTGGTGTAAGTTAGTGCTTCTGACACCCCATACAAGTGGGGCGCCATTTTTCTTAGGCTGGTAGCAATTACTAAATACAGGGGTAGGAAGGTAAGTAGCACATTTGATGCAGCTGGATATCTGCTTTCTGTTACGAATTTTGGGCCCAGGAAAAGTCATGTGTTGCACCCCGCTGGCATATCCTAAGCCACAGTTATTTTTTACGGATGGCTATGCCAGAATTATACAAACAGGTGGTTAGTGTGTCGGGCAAACATCTGGAAACCTTGATGAAAAGAACATTCACCTCACAACAGATATGTGAAAAAGTGGACAGAGTACAGACTATATGACTGTCACTAATCATGGGTTTCCCTCCCAGCAGTGGGCAACAATAGCATGCAAAATTAGGTCACAACCAGTAATCTTCCCTTCTGGCAGTACCATTGAATGGCAGAAGCAAATACCATCAGCTCACCACTTTTTGTATTCAGAGTTTTGAGACGCAATCCCACAAAATCATAAATGTGCTAAATAAACTAGAGCAGGTGATAGAGGAATGACTTGTGCTCCGAAGTAATAGCTGCCTTAATAACAGATGATGTGGTGCATATACCTTCCTTTACCAGCATCCTAACTTTAGTTGTTATTATATTCCTCACAAAATCAAAAGCCCACAGAGATGCTAAATATCGTCTACAAACTGTACTAAATTTAGCCATGCCTACAGCACTTGCAATGCCTTATATTCCCTACAAGAGCTTAACAACCTGCTCCATCAGCCTCTGACAATGGAGGTCCCTACAATGTGGAATTCCACATTGTACATGCTAGAGCTTTTGTACGAGCAGAACAAGGCTATTAGTGAGTACACCATGCAGAACTGGAAGGCTTTGTCACCTGGTCTATAACAACTAATGTGTGATCTATGCAAGCTGCTGAAATCGTTTGAGGAGGCCACATTTCTGGCAAATCATGTAGGGGCAGGAATTAGCGAGATTCTTCCACTGATATATTTACTTGAGCAAAAAAACGGAGGAGCATTTTACAATAAAGACAACACAGATATGCAACAGCTAGAGAATGACATTTTAGCATTATTTGAGCAGGATCCTTGTATAGTGTCCTTTAAAATCAATGCTTATTCTTGCTACTTTGCTGGATCTCCACTTAAAACATGAGGCAAATATAGTGAAGTTGATACCTTTATTGGCTAACTAAACAAATTTAGGATGCAAGCTTCCAAGACCCCTCAGGTCTCTCCCTCAGGCATGTTACACAGATAAATATGAAAACATCTCTTATATAACAATACACATTGCAATGTTTAGAATAGAAATAAGATAAGAAGAGTCAGTCCAGACCCAGATACTTTGATCAGTCAGTGGTAAATTGCAGTAGTTTTACATAAACATAAAATTTCTGAATTTGTGAAAAGGAAGTAAGCAAAGGGTTTCTTGAAACGTCATCATCATCAATGCAGAAAGCAATTAATTTGTCTCAGGGGCGACAGTCTAACATTTGTGGTTGTGGTAGCACATCTCTATGGGACTTGCTGTAAGAGTATGGGTTGTTACATATACACACAAACACTCTATAAGTCCTAGGAGTTGTACACTGCATGTAAGTTGTTTACAGTGTACTTGCAGGATAGCTATTTTCTAGGCCGAAATGATGACCACATTCACTGCTCTCAAACAAAACATTGTGTGTGGCCAGCACTAACGCATACTGCAGTGGAAACCATTAGTTGCCAAACAGCAAGCATGCGGTCTGAGCGGGTTTTCAGTGCAGCTGGTTATACTTTTAATGACCTAGAGCACAGCTTTCAAGCAGCAGTATTGACTTACATTTCTAAAAATGGGCAGCATCTACTACCATCTGAGCATCAGGTAGCAAATGAAACCGGAGGCTCCACCACTCACCCACAACAGGACCAGCTGCTGCCACTACCAGAGCTCTGGTTGACCGCATTCTGTGTGCCTCTGTTACTCCTGCTGCCCAAAGGCACTCTGTAACTGAGTGCAGCCCCACACCAGCCCAAAGGAACTTAATTCCCATGATACATAGAAATGAAATGGTGCAAAAAAGGGGATGTTGCAATATTATAGCAGAAAGTCAGATATAAGTGAATATGTCAATGTGATTTATGGACATAAGTACAAATTATCATCAAAGTTAACAAACATAGCAAATATAAATGAACTACTGATTGGCATTACCATTATAAAGGTCAAATATGTGTCTATATCAGTTGCCCTATCTATCTATCTATCTATCTATCTATCTATCTATCTATCTATCTATCTATCTGTCTATCTAAAAACTACAAAGCTGAGAAAGCTACCCTCAACAAAGTGATGTATGTTGTAATATATGTCCATATATCTTTTCTGTGATGCATCACTTCTCTGAGGGTAGCATATGTTTTCTCAGCTTTTTAGTTTATACATGTATATACTGTATATACGTCACAAATGACCCTAACACAACATCTATGGATCTGCTGGCTTCTCTTGCCTGAGCTAAGGATACTGTTTATGACTCCACCATCAGAAAGACACTGTTGAAAAATGGTTCACGGCAGATTGAAAATCAGAAAAAAACACTGCTCACTAAGAACATGAATGCTCATACAGAGTTTGCCAAAAAGCACCTGGATGATGCTCAAGAGGTCTAGAATAATATTCTATGGACACATGAATCAAAGTGGACCTTTTTGTGTGACATGGGCCCCGTTATGCTAGGTAAAAGCCAAACACTGTATTGCACATGAAGAAACTCATACCAACAGTGAAACATGGTGTCATGGATTGGGGATGGTTTGCCGCATCAGGACTTTGACAATTTACAGTCATTGAAAGAACCATGAATTCTGCGTATGAAGTAGTACTTATTTCATTCTTTGTCCCCAATACAGGTTGAATATATATATATTTTTTTCAAATCTGTAATTTTATGGAGAAATACACTTCTAAATTGTTACTGCATGACGTCACATCAGGCCTCACTGTGGTACAGCTCTGTACCTCAGGCTGTCAATCTTCTCCTCCACTGTTGTGCCTCTTTCCCTCCTCCTTGTCTGATGATCATATCCTCCATGTGACCTCTTGCCAATGAGAATGCACCAGGTCAAATGGAGGATTCCAGTGTCAGACAAGGAGGACAGAAAGAGGCTCAACAGTTGAGGAGAAGATTGACAGCCTGCAGTACAGGGCTGTACCACAGAGTAGGTCCCTGATGAAAGTACCAATTGGAACTGAAACATTCTCTTTTTAATGTTTTAAATAAAAGTCTAGTTTTACACTTACGATGGAGTACCCGGCTTCTTGGAGATAAGTGGTTGTACCACAGCGAGGCCTGATGTGTCAAATGCAGCAACATTTTTTTCTCCATAAAGTAGTGATTTAAAAAAATACAACAAAAACCGATTCAACCCATATTGGGGACAAAATAATGAAATAAGTATTACTTTATAGGAGGTGACATTTCTCCTTTAAGATCTAATAACATTCAACGCCAAAAATAAGCAGCAATGCAGAAATTCAGACAGGAGGAAAGCAGTTTTTCTCAGCACTGTATGTGTTATTAGGAATAGTATTTTGCAATTTGTTTGTATTTATGACATAATAACTTGTCACACAATGCAAAATTTACTTCATATGAGATACTGTGAAAAAGCTGAATTTGCTCTAAATTACAAATACAATATTTAGTTTTCCATCTATAACTAGAAATTCACCTATGGGAATCATACCTAAATACATGGATAACAAAATTGTGAAAATGTTCCTCCTCTGAGGACAAAATTTCCCAAACTCCTGGTACTCAAAGGGTCAAAGTATATGAGAAGAAGGTCAGGACTAGGTAATATAGATGGGAGTCCCCTGGGGTATTAAAGTGATTCTCTGTGTTCTTGGGATGGAATCTGTCATACTAAAGGATATACTTCATGGGAAGCTGACTGGATCCAATTAGTAACCAACAGATGATGCCAGGCTGAACAGAAGGCCAAACTGATAAATATTGGTTTCATGACAAGTAGCAACAAATTCAATGTGGAAAGGTGTTTATGTGCTAACTGTGTAGCTGCAATTGTGGAAGTAACACCTTATGAGAACTCGAAAGCTCTTTCAATAGCACCTACAAGTTTTATTATTATTATTTTATTATTTTTACATGTTTTATTAGCTATTATTTATTTAAAGGGATAGTAATACTTTCTAGTTGAAAAAGGAATTACTATCTCTTACAGAGGATCAGTGCCTGGGGGCTGATGCAAAGGCTAAAATATGTCCATTGATATCTATTCAAAAGCACTCGCAGGGCTTAAATATATAGTCAATTTACTGTCAACGTTTCCACCAGAGTGTCTGGCCTTCCACAGGAAGGTGAGAGTTATTGACTATATATTTAAGTCCTGCGAGTGTTTTTGGATTTATATGTATTTGTGTGTGTGTGTGTGTGTGTCTCTATGATTTGGGTTAGCTGTATTAGTCCAGTGATGTAAAGATCGAATTAATCAGTTTTCCATTATGTAATAATAATACCTTTTTTATCTGGACTAACAATAGATTTCATGGAGACAAGATTTCTAGAAATATATATGTAAATATTCACATAATAGAGATGTTTATTCAAAAGTTATTGCAGCTCAGACTGGCCTTTTTGTGGAGCACCACTTCCATGGCTTGACATTTTGCAGAAGCATTGTTCCAACGGCAGCCTATTAAAGGGATAGTAATACTTTAATATTACTAATCCCCATAGTGTAGCTATTTCAAGAAGAATTTAATTGCCCCCAGTGTCATCTCTCAAACCTTTATGATTTGAGAGATAATGGATCACAAAGTCCCCCCTCCCTCCCCCTTCTCTGAAGTCAGCGTTGTACTGACTGCAGGGATATCCAGTTTTATTTTCATCAGGTGGCTCTGTAGCAGAGCCGAGATCGTGGTAGTAGGATCGCGTTGGTAGGAGCTGCACAATACCAGAAGGGACTGACAGAGCAGGAGCGCAGACATCACTATGGAAAGATGTCTGCGCTGTTTCATGGTTGTCTGTCCGGGAGCAGTATAGAATTCTCAATAATTCGGTAATAATTCTGGTGACTAGCACTATTGAGCAGCTAGTCGCCAGATGGGTAATTATTTGGGGCAAAGTTTACAATGGGTGGTAGTTCCGCTTTAAAGTGGATGTGTCATCTGTGGACAAAATCCCATAAATAGTTAGGATGCACAGCAAATACTATGAAAATGGTACTGATTTTTTTACTTACAGTTTTGATTTTGTGTAAATCTAACTTACAAAGTCCAGGCTGCTGCTACTTCCCCATAGATTGCAACCTGACGCTCTGCCTCTGCTCTCCTTTCTCCGATGATGGAGGCTTCAGTCTGTAAGCTGGATATAGAGGGAGGGGAGCAGAGGCAGAGCGTTGGGCTGCGGTTACAGAGCAGGTAACCGCAGTCTATGCGGAAGTAGAAGCAGACCAGACTTTGTTAGTTAAACTGACACAAAATCGAAACTTAAAATAAAATAAAATACTTTTTTCGTAGTATGTGATATGTAGCCTATTTTTGGTATGTTGTCCATAGGTGACACATCCACTTTAAGCAAAAATAAGATAAACTAGGCATAAACTGTATGTTAATGCAATATATAAACTGATCTGATATACTCATCAATACCCCACTCACTAGGTCTTGAGGCTTTACATTTCCATTTGAAAGAATAATCTCAGTATTCTGTGGATCTCATTGCTTTCCTTATTCAGTCGGTCGAGTATCTTCTTTGCTACAGCTGCTTCTCTTTTGATGGCGTCTTCTATCTCCAGAGATGTGGAGTAGCTATGGGGGCAACTTTTGCCTTCTCTCTTGCCACCCTCTGTATGGGGTGGTGGGAGTCTACTCACATCTTTCGCGATAGGAAATACCAAGATTTTTTATTATGGAGAATACATCTACAGTCTTTTGCTTGTTTATTTGGGATCCTGGGAAGAGATGGTCACCTTTATGGGCTTTTTGAATGATAAGATTAATTTGAGGTTTACAAACCAATATGAAAAGCAGACCATCTCCTTTCTGGATCTCACCTTGAGTGGGGATGTGGAGGTAGGTATGATTAGAACTACCATCTATAGAAAGGCTGTGGCTGCCAACAGCTTTCTACATGCTCGCTCCTCACCTCCCCCGTCATCTGGTCTCAAACATCCCCACAGGCCAGTTTTTACTATTGTGTTGCAATTGCTCCACAGAGGAGGAATTTAAGCTGGCCTCTGGTGGTCTTTTCAGTAGGTTCCTGACACGGGGGTATGATGAGTGAGTTCTCACTAAAGCCTTTGCATCTAAAACGAAAAAGTAAACATTTAGGTAATCAAGTGAGGTTTGTCACCATTTTTAGTCCACAGTACTCCCAGTTCTGTGGCTTGGTTAGATCACTTTTACCTTTGTTGCACACCGATCCCTTATTGGAACAGATTCTTAAGGATGGTTGTGGTTTTATTGAGAGAAGAGGGTGCCACTATTGCCACTAATGCCTATCTCCTAGCTTCTTTTCCAGCAAGGGCCGCAAACCTTCATGGCTAAGCACTGTTGGAAATTATAGATGTGGGGGTACTGTTTGTAAATGTTGTCAGGTTATGAATATTTCAAAGGAATTCAAAAGCACAGTGGATGGAAAAATTTATAAAATCAAACATTACATTAATTGTAATTCATATCACATTATATATTTACTTGTTTGCTTTTCTCTATTCAGTATGTGGGTCGTACAGTTCGCTGTTTAAAAATGAGAGTAAGAGAACATACGCATCAGTTATCTAGGGACCAACAGATATCAGTTATAGCTAAACATGGATGTGAAAGACATGGAGGAAACCCAGGGTGCTTCTCCTTCAGCATTGAAAGAGTTAAGTTGCCATGGAGGGGAGGTGACATCTTAGATCTCATCAATAAAAGAGAAGCATACCGGATATCTAACTTACATACACGTTACCCGGAAGGTACCAATTTGGAATGGGACCTTAGTCATATTGTTTGATTCAATTGTCATATATATATTTGTCCCTTTCTAATACTATTGTTGTGGTTTCTGAAGTTTACTTAATTGTGGCAGTTGGATGCTCCTCTTGGGAAGGGATGCTCTTCTTAGCAGTGCCTACTTGTCTATCCGAATCGGTGAGAGCACCGGTGTATGTTACATTGCATGCATTTGGTGTGCTCGTGTTCCCTGGATTTATGCATTCATATTTAAGAGGTTTATTGGAGTACATTGACGGGGTTAATTTTATTCACTTTTATGTTTTTGTTTCCTTCGTCATAGTTCTCTGTATTAACCTGTTATCTTATCGCTGTCTCTCTCCCATTAGATAACCTCCTGCTCAAATAACATCTTTCATAAGAGCGGGGTTAAATTTCAGCCATCCAATGGGATTGGACGGTCTCCATCTTTATCTTCACAATGAGGCACATTTCACAGGTGTTCGGAGCTTTTTATAATTATATATACCCTGTGGTTGTTCATTTGTGTCACGAGTAAACGTTGTTTGTAGCGCAAAACGCATTAGACCTTTTGATGCCCTGTTTACATGTGTCTTGATGTCTTCATACCGTAAGTTTTCAATAAAGCATTCAACTTTTATTCACACGCTTTATTGTTTTTTGAGTGCCGCCCGAATCTTTCTTTGAACTCACATTTATGAACAGGTTTGGAGAGCCTAATGTCGCAGAGCACCCATCGATACAGGTGAATCCACTTTAAGTTTGGATTTTCATGTGGAAGCCCGATTCACTGTTCCCTTCGCTGCTAGCGTTGTAGCACAAATATCTGCATATTAGGCAGGTTAGTGCATATAAACTGGATGTTATTGCAGTATATAATCTAGTAATAAACTGGGCAGATTAGTGCATATAAACTTAACGTTACAGCAGTATATAAACTGGTAAATACACTGGGAAGGTGCACTGTACTGCGTTGCACATATGGGCGCTGGGGTACAAGGGCCCATGGTCTGGCGGCTTGGGTTATTGGGTGGCAGTGCACCCGTAGCCTGGTTGGTTAAGTGTGGTTTTGTTCTGTTATGTCACAGCTTGGCAGGGGTGCTTGCTGGGCAAACCATGAGTTTATTAGATGGTAGGGGATCATGACTCTTGGGCTGGGTCTTAAGAGTCATAGGGTATGGCTGTTGGGTTAACACTTGCCACATTTACATAGTTCAGGGGTTGGATGGTGGCGTGGCCAAGTAGTGATTAGAATGTGTGTGTGTGTGTGTACAGTTACTTTAAAGTTGTAGTCAAGTATTGGTTTGTGTATTAGCAAGCACTAGGTTGTATATTTATGTGGTTATTTATTGATGTTTTAATTGTATAAATAAACGTTAACCCCTTAGCGACCCTTGACGTACCAGGACCGTCAAGGGTAAATTTGCTTTAAGGACCAGTGACGGTCCTGGTACGTCAAGAGTTAAATGATAGCAGCGCGCCGCCGTGCACGCTGCTACCATTCAATCCAGGCTGAGACTGAGCGGTCCAGTACCGGACCGTTCAGTCTCAGCCTCGGTCGGTTGTGCCAGGTCATGTGATCGCTGAGTCAGAGATCACATGTACCGGCATTCTAAAAAAATGAATGAGGCAGTGCTACTTACTGCCTCTAGTGTCTCCTCTCTGCCAATGCGTCCCTTACATAAAAGTAAGGGACACAGAAGCAGGGAGGAGACACCTAGTGGAAATACAAAATACAGCAGCTGGGGGTGTTAACCCCTTCACTGCTGGTGCAGGAGGATGGCTAAATGCAGGTCAATTTATTTTTCCATTATTTATTTTTCCATTATAATTTTTGGGACTGTATATATCATATGGATACTTACCATATGTTAGATGTATTTTGTTTATTTTAAGATGTATTTTTTAGATGTATTTTGTTTATTTTAAGATTCCAAATGTGTTTTTGATTATTGAGTATGCCTTTGTGTGTCTTCCAGTTGTATAACTCTTTTTTCTGTGGGATTCGTTCCATAGTGTTTCTAGATTAGGTAATCTACATGTTACACCTCCCAAGTTAGTCCCCATGGCTACTTGGGGTACGGTGCGTCTCAGCATGGAGCGCAAGTTATGTGCGCATATATTCCATGTGAGTGGTGTCATTGTATCTGGATTGGCTGGTTATTGTGGGCGCGTGCACAGCGTGTTTCCTTCTGAGGCAGCATCCGGGGCAATTGGTGAATGTTCCCTGAGTATGGATGCGGGAACGTTTGGGGGATCGAGGCTTGGTCCCCCTGGGGTTGTTTCCGCTCCACTTGGTGCGTTCCAGTTTTGGAGCGCATCGTGGACACCATCCTTGTACCGGATGCATGCGCACTCACGCTGGGCAGGCGTCCATGATGCCGGATTGAGTGCATATGAGGTATCACGATCGAGTACATTCAATGCATTATGGGAGAGGTGAGAAGAACCAATAAGAATGTGGGATGAACACTATGGAACGCACGCCACCCAGAATGATTATTGGGGGATTGGAGGAGTTAATTGGTTGCTTGAGGACATGCAAAGGTATTTAAAGGTCTATTTACTGATACATGTTATTTCTCTGTTTAGCTTTGAGAAAGTCACATATAGTGACGAAACGCGTCAGCTGTATATTTGCACTGTTCTGTCCAATGGGCATTTATTGATTTTAGTTGAATTACTGATTCACTATTTAACCATTTTATTTTTGATTATTTTAGTTATAGAAATTTTATTTGGTATATATACTTTTTTATCTTTTTTGATAAATAAATTCTTATTTGGATTACACTCACTTTTATCCATATCTGTTTTTTGAACACTGGCCTGTTCTATATGAATGGCAGTTCCCTTATTGAACAACAAAAGTGAATATACTTTTTACAAGATCATATTAGGTTGAGCCTATTGTAAGCATTGGATTTTATATATCCTCTACTTGAGTGGCCAATCCTATACGTATACTATCTATCACGTCTACTGGAGAACCTCACAAGGGACTGTATCCATCTATAACCCCGAGTGGAGAAGATCACTATACTGGGGTGTTAGCCAGTGCAAGCGCAAGAACCAAGAGGCAGGTCATGTGCCTCTGGAAAATGTGAGTAGTTTTCTGATGATTTGCTCCACGGTGTTTGGGTGAAGGACCTATCTTTTGTGATCATCATACTATGCTTAGAGAGATTCCTCTGCGCCGCTCTTCTTCCTTTTTTTCTTTCCATAAAAATTTAACCCTTTGCGCCCAATGAATCCCAAGAGCAAAAACAAAAATGGTGGGTTTTTTACATTTTTTTTACCTTTTTCTTTAATTTTAATAAGGTAAATGGTGGGTTATCCATATAAGTGGGGTATCAAAGGAAAGCCCTATTTGTTTGTAAAAAAACAGTATATCATTTATGGGGGTGGAATAAAAGCCTAAGAGGGAAAACACTGTTGAACAAAGACATAGTCAAAAAGGTCAGAATTGCTCCGGTCCTTAAGTCAAATCCACCTCTGATTTTCCCGGTCCTTAAGGGGTTAAAGTTGTTATATATTAATAATAAAATTGCTGTGGCCTTTTCAATGCATCTCAAGTGCCAGCGTGTTTAAGGGAGAATGGGACAACAGGGTGACATAAAGGGAGGTATGGAACTGGAGAACTTGACGATGCCCCTGTCAAGGCACACAGAAAGACACACATCCTAAATGTATGCACACAGACAAACATACAGTCAAACACAGACATAAACATACATACACACTTACATGTACACACACAGACACGCACAGACATAAACGCACAAAGTTACACATATCTTCACACAGACCTCCCAAGTGTCCCTCTTTAGGAGGGACAGTCCCTCTTTTAAACCCAAATCCCTCTGTCCCTCTTTCCCACCCTGATGCCCCTCTTTTTAGGAGATCAGACTGTGTGGTGTATATATAAGTGTATCACATTGCTTCACAGCAATAAAACTCACATTAATGTTTGTATAAACGTCAATATATGTGTTTATAAATCAGTCTTTGTAAGTAAAATACTTTGGTCTTGTTATAAGCCATTTATTAGGTTACAAAAGGAGGTGTCAATAGATCATGAAATAGCCCAAAAATTCTCAGTAATGCCCCACCCACCAGCCATGCCCCCAGCAACACCCTCTAAAACACAAGTGTCCCTCTTTGCCAATTTGAAATGTTGGGAGGTATGCACAGACAACACACACGCAGACAAATAGACAAATACACACACAGTTACACAGTTACATACATGCAACCACAAACATATAAAGACTTAACCCTCCGAGTGCCAGAGGGGTGCGCAACACATAGCAATGCGTTCCATACCCCTCTGGGCTGTAAGGGTTAAACACATATAAATATATGCATACTGACATAAACACTCACACCTCACACAGACACACACAAAATACACACAAATATATGAAAGTACACAAATATAAACACAGTTACACAGGTATAAGCATATACACTCACATACACATAAACATATACGCACAGACACACATTCACATCCACAAGGGAATGACAACTGAGGAGATTGCTCAAAAATTTGTAACAAATGTTGATGGATATTGATTTAAAGGTTTAACTGATTGCCACACCGCAGCATTTAGATGTGCTGACTAGGCATCATCTTACATAGCCAACAGTGACATGGAACAAAAGGCATCCTGCACTGCTCCATACACATTATACAAATGTGAACCCTGTATACAGCATATATTATACCAATGTGTTCATTTACTTATTTCAAAATAAATCTGGGTTTTGTTGCATAGTTTGGCCAAAGTATGTTTCAGGCTCACTTACCCTGCCAAGGTATCCCATTTAAAGCAAATCCTAACCAATTCATATTGCTAGCTTTATGTCTTAAAAAAATGTAGAGGAAATTACTGTTGTGCAAACAAAAGCATTGTATTTAAAACAAAACAAAAAAAAATACCTATTGGATGAGCTTAAAACTAAGTGTAATCCCTTAGTTGCTGCTCCTCTCTCCAAAAAAGATATATATATATATATATATATATATATATATATATATATATATATATATATATATATACATACATACAATCTAGCTGGGAAGCACTAACACTTACAGTTGGATAAATGCATGGGTGCTGATGAAAAGTGCAATAATGGTAAGTTATGATATATTACACGCACTCTCAGGATTTCACAGTGGTTTAAAGAAAAACAGAATGTATTAGAGCAACGTTTCGGCTCCAACTGGTCAGCCTTCCTCAGGATAAAACTTGGTGAAATAATGTGCCTTTTAACACTTTGAGTGCCTTAGGCGTATGCGACGCACTGCAGAGCAATGCATTTTGTACCCCTCTGGCACTCAAAGGGTTAAATATGTAGATGGAATTTTAACCCCTTAAGGACCATTGCCGTGCCAGGACCGTCACGGCGGTCCGGCACTTAAGGACCAATGACGGTCCAGGCACGGCATGGCGTTCAGGGCTCCCGGAAGTCCTCAACCTGAAGCGCCAATAAAAAAAAATGCCCCGTGGTCCGCAAGTGCTTGCGCGCGCCGGTCCTTAAGGGGTTAAACACTGCACTTAACCAGAGTTGGATCACTGAAGCTTTGTTCAAATATATGTCTACTGCATTTCCAGTTTGCCCTATCGTCTATTTACTTCCTAAAATCCACAAATCTTTCTTCTCCACCTGGCAGACCCATTATTTCTGCCAGAGGTTCCTATTACAGCCAATTGGTACATTCTTGGATACAGTCCTAATCCCATTGCACAAAACACTGCTTCATATCTCAAAGACACAACACATTTCCTCCAGAAGATATCACAACTAACAGTGTCAAAACAACATGATTTACTTGTAACAATGGACGTTGATAGTTTATACACAGTAATTCCACATGTTGAAGACATACAAGCAGTACGTGAATCTCTCATCTTATTTAACATACACTTCAATATCCTGTTGACTTTCTCTGTGACCTCCTACAAATTACTCTAAGAACTTTTTCTGTTTGGAAAATGACTTTTATCTTCAAATCTCTGGTACATCCATAGGATCAAACCAACATCTATATGAAATCCTACAAACCAATTATTACCAAAAATTACTGTACCAACAGTTATCAAGAGCTCTTCAACATACCCAGATTTCACTACTATCTAAAGCACAAAACGCTCCCCCAACCAAGTGAATGGCATTTGTAATAAAATTTCATCCAGGGAGTAAAAGAGTACCTAATTCCATCAAACACAACTTGGCTTTACTTTCAACAGACCCCACACTCTGAAGGATATCCTGATGCAGCCAGACAGACCAGCTACAACCTGCAACAAAACTATCCAAACTAACACAAAAAACTGGCTTAGCCGTAAACGGAACAAAGAAGGCTGCTTAAAATGTAACAACTGTTCCACCTGTAATGGGTATGCTAACCGGAACATCCTTCCGTCATCCGCACACTAACATACAAATACCAATTAAACATAATGTGACATGTACCAGCGTGTTTTTTTGTGTATATCATCATCTGTACCTGTGGCCTATACTATGCAGGCAAAGCGGAAACAACTTGTTGTGAATGTATGGTAAATCATTGATCCTCAATCTGGTTGACAGTAACCAGTGGAACAACCGATAAACTAGTTCCCAGGCACTCTTTCACTCAAGCATTCATAAAGTGCATGATCATCTACCAGGTACCTGAAAACATGAAAGGCGGCAACAGGAAAACTAGGCTCCTCCAGTGGGAAACCTACCTGATATACCATCTTGATACAGTGGCCCCGAGAGGTCTTAACAAAAAATTGAGCTTCAGCAGCTTCTTTTAAATAGGCTCCATCCTTTATGATATGGATACTTGTGCACAATAGGACATCTGTCCAGCACTTTTGATACCACCGGATTGCATGAGTCTATCTTCCTACATGACATCTACTCAGAACTACAATCAAAGTATATATTTTTTTTAGCAGAGCTTGTCAAGCGCTCTTTTATCCTGATACATAGACCTCTTGGGCCATTAAGAAGCTGAGCTCTAGCGGACTCTGTCATCTGAACCGTGGATCCCTGTGTATAAATGGGCGGAACTACCACAACACCTAAACTTTCCCCTAAACAATTACCCATCTGGTGACTAGCTGCTCAATAGTGCTAGTTGCCAGAATTATTACCTCCTTTTAGAGAATTCCTACTGCTCCCGGGACTGACAGCCATGAAATAGGGCAGATATCTAGTATTCATCTGATTATCATGACCAGCTTTCACACAAGAGACATTTGCAGTGAGTGAGACACTAAAATCTGTTCTTACATGGAACATTCGTTGCTGCTGAAATTACTGTTAGAGTTGGCTATTATGGTTGATTGCGAGATCTCTCCTGTAAAAAGATGTTGCCTGCATCATTTCTCTCTCTCTTCTCTGTTTCCTATTATTATGTGTTATTCAAATGATAAAGTGCTTTTCAGTTCACATAAAGTATATGAAAAAATGACTATATTCAATAGCTTTAAAAATATGTATGAATGAAGTAATGGGATTGCTTTTCTTGAAAAGACCTAGCTGAACTGAAAGCCAGCGATGCTATAATAATGTATTAGAAGATCATCCATTGGGCCCCAATTTGATGATACCAAAATTAGCTGAAAGAGTAACTTTCACTCAAATTGAGGGCCCCCCAAATCATTATGCACATAGCGATATGCATATCAATACTAGTATTATCCTGAATAAGTCCGGCGTAATTGAGAAATGCAACTTTTTCCCGGACGCACAGGCAGGCATCTTGTAGCGGCATCTGAACGCCTGCACTGTCAGTCCCTTCCTGTACCTTAAGGTACAATGCAACTCCTCCTCACCAATCATAGAGGAGACCGGGACAGACAGGGCAGACTCACAGATTCCTATTCGGCAAGATGTCTGTGTTGATGCCTGCCTGTGCGTCTCGGAAAGAGTTGGATAATACTAGTATTGATACGCGTATCGCTATGTGAATAATGATTTGGGGGGCATTTTAACATGAGTGAAAGTTCTGTTTTTATTGCCTTTATGCAGAAATTTAAGGATGACCAATTTTGGAGCAAACCAATTACACCATAGGGGACAAATGACAATTCTCTAAATGGCACATTGTTTTAAAGGGGTAATGTCAGAAAAAAAGTATTAACTATATAGTAGATACAATTAAAAGAGAATACTTGCACTTATTTGTATCTCTCAAGCCGTTATGGTTTGAGAGATATAGGAAAATAAAGTTCTCTGCTCCCTCCCCTTTCTGCTTGACGAGCTATAAAGCTGTCAGAAGCAGATCCTGGTTCCTGGATCAGACGGCGGCTCTTCAGCAGCGCCTACAATAGCAATACCTAAAAATTAATACTTCATCGGAATGATCTAAAAACGTGTGCCTGGTTTGCAAGCACACATTGTAGACCATTGCAATTAAGTATTTATCATTAGATATCGTTATATCGGCGCTGCTGAAGAGCCGCGCCTGGTCAAGTGACCAGAATCTGCTTCTGACAGCTTTACAGCTCGTCAAGTAGAAAGGGGAGGGACCGGAGAGTTTTATTTTACTAAATCTCTCAAACCATAACAGTTTGAGAGATACGAATCAGTGCAAGTACTCTCTTTTAATTGTATCTACAATATAGTTAATACTTTTTTTCTCACATTAAACTTTAAATGTCTAACTTTAAACGGTGCTTGTACTCCCTCAAATGATAGAGAGATCTCCCACGTGTTGCCTTGCAATGCGTTGGAACCTCCTCTAACATTCAGGGGATTAAAAACTCGATTTAACCCTTTGAGTGCCAGAGGGGTACTCAACGCATTGCAAAGGGTTAAATCATTGGGAGTTTTGGTAATGTTATTTGTTCCTTATGGTGCAGTTGATATGTTCCAGAATTGTTCCTCTTTTCGTTAATACATAAGGCCCAAGATGTGGTTTTCATTGCGTATTAAAGGAAACTTAATACCTCCTAATAGTAACCCCCATTCACTTAATCTAGGTTGAGTGATTTTTTTTTTTGTAGAGTGAAAATTGCAAACGATTATGGGAATTGTTAATGCAACAAACTGAAAAAAAAAAATCGCACTTAACACTTTGAGTGCCAGAGGGTTAAGCAATGCATTGCATGCATACAACTGTTGCTATTTATCACATGTAAATACAGATACATGCAGTATTCATTGCTTTGCAATGCGTTGCATACCCAATTGGCACTCAAAGGGTTAAAGGGAAGATCTGGTAACCACTAGCATTGTGTGAAAACTCTGTATTCTGCAAAGCTACTGTGGGGTGTAAGTGCTTATCGTTATGTGAGCCCAAAACATTTTATGTCAGAGAACAATTGTTCATGCTTTGAATAATGGGATTAGGGCTTTATGAGGGTGGAGCTTAAAGGGGATGTTTAACCCCTTCACAACTTTGGCTAAATCTTTTCATCATCAATAATAAATAATGGAAATTGTATTCTTTAAAAAAAAACAAAAAAAAAAACTGCCAGTTTGCAGAAATTGTAAGATTAAATGTACCTCTGTACCTACTTCTGGCAGACAGTGCTGATTGGATTTGTACTGTAGTCTGAGCTTCTATCCAGCCTTTCCTGATGAAGGAGGCTGTCTGTCTCTAAGCTAGAGCACTCTCATTGGCCAGAAATCGATCTCTACCAATGAGATCGCTCCAGCTTAGAGACAGACAGCCTCCGTCATCGGGGGAGGCTGGATAGAAATTCAGACTACGGTACAGATCCGGTCAGCGCTGTCTGATGGAAGTAGATACAGAGCTACATTTAATCTTAGAATTTCTGCAAACAGGCAGATTTTTTTTTAAAAAAAGAATACAATTCCCATTATTTATTATTGATAATTAAATGATTTAGCCAAAGTTGTGAAGGGGGTAAACATCCCCTTTAAGGTTAGTGGTGGTGAATACTTCATGTAGAGACTAAGAAAACAACCTTAAAGTGTTAGTAATGTCTAAAAAAAAGTTTTTTGAACACCAGGCACACGTTTTAGACCATTCCAATGAAGGGATTCCGTGTAAGTAACGAGATCTCGGCACTTCTCAAGCGCCTCCGTGTCGACCGAATCTCTTTTACAGCTGTTAGTAGGAAACAGCAAACTGTAAACGCCCGTATCTCTTAAACCATACTGGTTTGAGAGATATGTTTTTTTGCATTTAGATCAGCTTTTTAAGCTCTTCTAAATGCAAAAACCTTTTTTTAGACATTACTAACACTTTAAAATGTAATTGCTATCATCAAAATAGTTTTCTGACAGTAAATGTCAATTTTTGAAGAGATGAAAACAATTTTTATACTAATTAAAGCCATGACTTATTTTTAAACTAATATGTACAAATATATATATATATATATATATATATATATATATATATATATATATATATATATATATATATGAGATAAATAGTATTGGTTAGCATTTCAGCCAGTAACACAAGTGTTTCTCAACCAGGGTGCTGTGTCACTTTGGTGTGCCATGGACATCTACTTAGGGTGCCCATTTTATCTATAAAGCTTTGACAAAAATGGAAATGTAGACTTCCAACTGTATATTTAAAGGGATAGTATTACTTCAAAATTACTATCCCTCATATTGTAGCCCTTAATAAACTGAGTTAAATGACACCAGCTGCATCTCTCAGACCTTTATGGTATAAGAGATAGCCGCTTTCAAAGTTTCCTCTCCCTTGCTGTCAGCGATCTGCTGCCAGCAGGGGAATCCGGTCCCGGGACAGGCGGAGGCTCTTAAACAGAGCCAATATCTTGTTATGGAAGGAAAAATGATTCATTGAAACAGTCTTCTACGTGTGCTTGGTTACCAAGCACATGTAGAAGACTGTTTCAATTAATCATTTTTCCTTCTATAACGAGATATCGGTTCTGCTGAAGAGCCTCCTCTTGATTCAGAGACTGGATTCTCCTGCTGGCAGCAGAACGCTGACAGCAAGGGAGAGGAAACTTTGAAAGCGGCTATCTCTTAAACCATAAAGGTCTGAGAGATGCTGCTGGTGTCATTTAACTCAGTTTATTAAGGGCTACAATATGAGGGATAGTAATTTTGAAGTAATACTATCCCTTTAAGGATATTACTATGCACAGTATGGTTATTTTAGTTGTGAGGTCTAACAATCCTATATAATAATTCGCTAAAGCGTGTGTAACGCCGCGACATGCGCAGTAGACACTGCTGCGTGTGCTGCAGTCATGCGCAGTAAAGACTGCCCGCGCCTCGGCTGATACAGAGCTGAGCGCTCCGAAGGAGCGTCCAGCTCTGTATCAGCCGTGGCGCGGGCAGTCTCTACTGCGCGTGACTGCCCCGTGACCGGGTGGCAGTGGCACTGTGGCCCGTGTAACGGGCTGTTCAACTAGTAAGTCTATATTTATGTATTTGTAACCTTGAAACACCCTTGAAAAATGACATAAAATGATAGGGATGCCCCGTAAATGCCAGACTGCACGCTAGGTGTGCCTTGAGCAAAAAAGCTTGAGAACCACTGCATTAACAAGACACAAGACAGAAGTACAGATATTGGAGTTTAAATACCGTACACTGGCAAAAATGGTTGTCTAAAAGTGAAATCAGAGTGTGGGGGCATGTCTGATAGTGTCATCACCTCACACATCTACATAGACAAGTGTTAACCCAATCCCAGAAGGAGGAAACATGGGATCTCTATACACTCTTTTATACTCTATAGTGCATTGCAAAGATATGTACATTTATACAGGTCCAGATGTATAAAGTATACAATACACACACACATGGATTCAGACAAAGGAAAGAAAGACTACTGCAGCCATCTATCAGTGTAAGATTCCGAGTCTATGACTAGATTAATCAAGCGTTTACATGTCAGAGTTCAAATACAGCTCCCAGGCTTTGCATCTGCTATATGTGACTGCTTGTATATACGGCATATTAGCCTGTAGTCCAGTTAATACACCTTGTGTTCAGGAGCCAAACGGAAAAATCATTACTGTCTGAGCTCACCGTGTTTCATATAGTTGTATAACTGCAAGACCGTATATCAGGTGCATTTCAGAATCAATCAGCTCACAGTACTGTCCTCACTTCGCTGTAATATTACTTAATAAATCTATATTTGGTTTCGGCCAGTGTTTGCAGTCGGAATAAGAACCATACAATGGCGGGATTATTGGTCTCAGTGGGTGCACATGTTGAGCTTCTGTTAACTAAAAATGATTTTCCTACTTACATAATATGTCAAATACACAACAGCACATGGCATGTAATTACTAGGAATCAATTCAATGAGCTTATTGTTGGATTTGTATTTATAATTCACTCTCTAATGGCGCAATGCAAGAAACGTTCGCGTCGGATAAAGGAATTTTTGTGGGCAGATAGATTTTGCGCATGTTCTAATCCAGGAAGCTAAATACCGAACGCTTCCTGAATTGAGCATAAAAAATTCCATTTTACGACAACACTACAGATGTATTAATTCATTCGCAATAGCAGTTCTTGCATTAGGCGCATTCCCTATTCCACTCACTCAGATTTGTTAATCTTAGCCACGCCCACAAAAAATAAATATACGCAGCCGTTCGCTAATCTTGATTTTTTTCATGCGCAATTCAACAAATTCATGCACAAACCTATTCCCTAGTGGTTTTCACATGGGAAATAGCGATTGCGCACGTTTCCTGCATTGCGCCATTAGCGTCAGGGAAGCATGAGTTATAAACCTACCTGGCGCTCTAGAGGCCATATGTTCAAAGAAGTAGCGAAATAGCTTTTGTAGTTTGTAACAACATTTCAAAGTACAGTGTCGTTGGGATCACTAATATTTTCATAGAGTGTCGGTTGTGATGGGAAATATGTCGTTTTTCATTGAAGTACGATTCCTGACTGAAATTGTTATATGTAACGACAAAAATGTAGTAATTAAAGACAAAAATGCCAGTATAAAGATATGGTAATTGTGTTTGTGTTGTGTTTCCTTCAAATATTATAGGTTTCTCACATTCAGAACTTCCCATTCCCTCCACTTTTTATTTAACCCCTTATACCAGTGATTCTCAGCTCCAGTCCTCGGGGCACACCAACAGGTCATGTTTTCAAGATATCCCTAATTAATTACAGGTGAATCAATCACTGTGACTGAGCCACTAATTACTCACCTGTGATTAAGCAGGAACAACCTGAAAACCTGCACTGTTGGTGTGCTCCGAGGACTAACGTTTAGAAACACTGCCTTATACCCTTAAGGACCCACGCCATTTGGGGAGTCCGGAAAAAAAAAAAAAAAGGTCCCTGGTCCTTAAGTGACCGCCGCATGTGTGCGTGGCCGGTTCTTAAGGGGGTAACGTACAAATGTTGTCTTTTGCAAGGCATTTTTTTTGTCGTTGTATACTACAAATTTTCTTTTCCTCTATACGACACTGGTGAATAGTTTAACCCCGCCCTTGCCCCTCCCCTTTTCTGGAGTTGTGTCGTACACAACGGACATTACTAATTTTTTTGTCGTATACTCTACAGAAAATATGTCGTTCATACGTACAATTATTTTTGTCGTTCATACGAAATTTTTTTGTCATTATCCTTTTGAACATATGGCCCTAAGTGTTAAACTTAATCTACTGGGAAAAAAAAAAGTAAAACGTGGCATTTCTGGGACAAACCAACAGCACTGGAGGGGGGGCAAATACAAATTTCTGAAATCTCCACAGATTTAAGTGGGACTTTTAACCTCTTGAATGCTAGAGAGGTCTCCAATGCATTGACTGTATCATTCAAAGGGTTAACCCTCTAGCAATCAAAGGGTTAATAGACCTGTCTAGCATTCAAGGGGTTAACAGCTCCATTTTAATCAATAGTAATTTTTATCTGTTATGGTGCATTTGGTATGGCCCATAATTGCTCCAGATCTACCTAGATTAATATATCAGTCTCATGATAATCATGTTGAGCTCATTCCTTTGAATTATTCTCTTATTTTAAAGAGAGTGACCCCCTTTATTTTGATTTTACATACTCTGCAAGTGCAAATATGTAAAGTCAACTGATACCTTTTTTTTTTTTTTTTTTTTCCACCTTCATGTTTTTGAGTCCCTGGATTTGTTTCTAGAGAGATTACTGTCAGGGACTATGAAAACAGTTATAGTAATTCAATGTAAAATAGATACCATATGAAAAATATAGCGCACAGAGTACTCTGTGCTGCAGGGATACTGCTACATTGTATCACTGGTTTGTTTTGATGGTTGGCTGACCAGAAAAGCCACTGGGAATAGAAAGCCAGAGAGCTTTCTATCAGGAACTATGAAAGCAGTTATAGTGATTCGACATAAAATAGATACCACTGAAAAAATATAGCATACAGAGTACTCAGTGCTGCAGGGATGCTGCTACACTGTATCACTGATCTAGTTTGATGGTCGACTGACCAGAAAAGTCACTGGGAACAGAAATCCAGAGATCTTTCTATCAGGGACTATGAAAGCAGTTATAATTATACAACGCAATATAGATACCATAAAAAAAGCAAGCATACAACATTCAGACCACTCAGTACTGCCAGGATAGTATTACATTGTATCGCTTTCCTGTTTTGATGGTCAACTGACCAGCAAACTCTCTGGAAACATATCCAGAGAGCTTACTTTCAGGAATATATAACACTTTAAACATATGTTGAGACAGAATAAAAATAAAACGTTTGTGAAATTTGACTTTACATATTACTCATTGCGGAGTATATAAAGTTAAAATACAGGGTTGCAATCCCTTTAACCCATTGAGTGCTCTCTGGCACAACAAAAGATGAATGATTTATGGTTTCCCACATAGAAATCCATTTCTGCTTCAAATATGACCGTGACAAATTAGCTGGTCCTATTCTTTACATTGATTAACATCACAGAAAAGAAAAATCCCAGTTTAAATGTCTTTTTTTTTTTAATACATCCAGTAATCTGTCTTTTGAACACCTTGATGAATTAGGCACTTAAAATGCAATGCAATGGAGACCTCTCTAGCATTCAAGGGGTTAAAAGCCCAATTTAATGTAACCCTTTGAGTGCCAGAGGGGAACGCAATGCATTGCTCTGCAGTGCGTTGCGTACCCCTCTGGCACTCAAAGGGTTAAAGGGAATATATCACCCCTATACAAGTTAGTCTTATTAGTTAGATTATTTACCGAATATGTTTTAAACTTAACTCATTTTTAAAACACTATTTGGGCAAAAATTAGTGTTTAAAGAGTGCCCTGCGCCCTACTACCAGACAGACTGCAGTTACTAGCTCTGCGCCGCAGTCTGTCACTCTGCCTGTATTCTCCTCCCTCTATCCAGCCTCCTCCAATGACAGAGGATTTCTGCCTGTAAGCTGGAGCTCTCTCATTGGTAGAGATCGATATCTACCTGCCCAAATAGTTTTTTTTTTTTTTTTTTTAAAGAATAAATAATGTAACTAATAAGACTAACTTGTATAGGGGCGATAGATCCCTTTGAACAGGATTTTTTAAAGTTTCTCCCTATGGTGCAATTGGTTTTATAAATATGGGCCAAAATATATTACCAGATAAACAGAGAGAAAAGTGGAAAATTAACTTGAAATATTTTACAGATCATAAAGTAAGGCATCCTTAATCCTTGAGTGCTAGATTGGCATGTAATGCATTGTTTTGCAATGCGTTGTACATCCCTCTGGCACTCAAAGAGTTAAAGAATCTGTAACGTTATTATATGAGTAAAACAGGAGTACTCCAGCTGCTGAGATATTCGTCATTCAAAACATTTTTTTAAATGAACAGTAACACTTAAAATGAACCGGGGTTGAACTTATATACACTTTATAAGCACAAAAACCTAAAATGAGCTGGGGTTCTATACACTTTCTAGGGACACTAACTAAAATGAAATAGGCTAATATGACTTTTAATATTGTATACTTACAGACAGCATATGTAGAAATGAATTGCTTTTGTTACATTTTCAAAAATATTATCCTACTGTCTTATTTACAGAGCAGTTATTTTAATTCTGTTTGACCTGTGTGTGATGAAGGCCACATGGGGGCTACAGGGCTAGATTTATCAAAGCAAAAGATTAGACATTTTGGAGCAAACAACTGCTCCATATTTATCAAAGAAAAAGTCCTGTTTGGGTTGAGGAGTGTAGCAGAGTCTACAGTTTACATGAATCAGCTGATCGGTGAAACAACTGATCTGTTGGTTTATTTCAATGTGGCAGGGGATTGTGCATGTTATACCCTTTCAGTGCAGGAAGGGTGTGCAACGAATTGCAGAGAAATGAGTTGCATATCCTTGTGTCACTTAAAGGGTTAAGGGACGGTAGCTGGTGTATCTGCTTTCCAGTAGAAACATCATATTGCCCTCTCTGGCGACATAGAAAACTATGGGAAGATCCCAACTTTGTCATGTTAGTCTGGGGAATTTAGGACTGTGCATGCTGACCGCATAGCCATCTATCAAAACACAGTGCATGTGGCTAATAACAACATTAACTTAACATCCCAGAGGAAAGTTAAACTATATTTCAATATGCAAATGAGCAATTGTAAAAGGTAAACAATGCGACATCATCAACATGCAACGGCAATGTGAAAGCATGGCAATATCTGTGTATTTGAGGAGTAATCACTGGGGTATGATCATACGTTTGAACTTTTTTCTGTTGAGCTCCCGGGGAGTGCTCATGGTCTGCTATATGGGCATGTGTAAATTATGCAAATTGTGTGATAAAAATGGGTGGGGCTTTATTGGGTGGGGTGGCTTAACCGTGATTGGGCAGGGAAGTGGGCAGAACAGGGTGGGAAGAAGGTAGACTATATAAGAAGTGGGCAGTTACCCAGGAAAAGCAAGACAGCCAGAGAATCAGCCCCTGTACCCAGGAACTTGGTATGTAACTCTAAACACTATAGTCTTCTGGGCAGATTGGGAGAATCCCCAGGTATGGAAATAATGCAGAAGACATCTTTGTGCATATGATGAGATAGAATTGGTACAAATACACAACAATATCACCAACCTGGACCCTTATCAAACCACAGTACATCTCCTCCCAGCTATTTTGTTCTGGAATTGCTTGACGTTCCGTTTGATAATTATTTATTTAGAAAATGTTTTCCCAGGAAGAATACATTGCTATTTCTTTCCTTTTCAAGCATGTCCTGGATTTTGATAAATGTGACTCAAGGTCAGTTAATTTATAGAATTTCCCACAAGCCCTAAGAAGGGGGATCATGTCAGGGCTGTGGGGGGATCAGTAAAGTAGATCAGGATTGGATGGGTTCCTATAATTGTTGAAACAGGTGGGGGATAAGAATCAATATAAGGGGGCTACCTGGAATGTCACTTCCTTTTGGGAAGTGAAACTGAAACAAATGACCCTCCCTCCCGCATTGTACTCGGGTTTGTTTGGGGGGTTTTGTTGTGGGGGTTCAGGTCGTTAAAGCACTTGGGGTTAATTTTGTTTGTCACAGCTTTTGGCGCTTTAGGCCCTTGCCAATTAGGAAAAATGGTACATGCATTGTTTGGAATGGATTGTTAACAGGTGGATGTCAGGTCAGTGGCTTTGGGACATAAAGCACCCGGATCACAGTCGCGGATTGCAGTCACTGCCCCCCATTGAGCTTCACAGACCAGTTAATGAGGTGTGGTGGAATGAGGAAAAGACTGGGTTGAGCCTTGGCTCAGTAGGCTGGGGCATAAGATTTATGCCGAGCAATTTGGCAAGGGCTTGAAGTTGTAGTGCTTGTAATTCTGTAAAAGTAATAAAGCTGTGGCCTGGTTTTCATCCAAACACGTTTCTGTGTGTCTTTATTAGATCTATACTGCATGTCCTGGACATGTGATAAATGTATTACTATTCGTGCTTTCTGCAGGGCTCCTGAAGCGGATGTACTAAGAATGGTGTAATTTTCGCACAGACCGACTGCACCACAGTGCAAAAAATAAGAATTCCCCAAATGTCCATTAATCTAAATGAGTATTTTAACTCCTTGAATACTAGCGGCCCCTAACATATTGCTTTTGAGATACACTGAATTCTCTCAAGGGTTCAAGGAGTTACGAAGCCCTATTTAAAGACGAATTACCACCCCACACAATCTTTACTTTCACTGAGTCCTCAAATGGGGACTAACTGCTTAGTAGCGCTAGTCGCCAGAATAATTACCTTATTTAATAGATTTCTCCTCTCTTCCATGAGCGACAGGCAGGATGGAGTGTGGACATCTTGCCATTGTGACGTCCGCGAGCCTGCGCTGTCAGGCGTGCGGACGTCACAACGGCAAGATGTCCGTTCTCTGTCCTGCCAGTCACCCATGGAAGAGAGGAGAAATCTATTAAATAAGGTAATTATTCTGGCGACTAGCGTTACTAAGCAGCTAGTCGCCAGATGGGGATTTAGTGAAGGTAAAGATTGTATGGGGTGGTAGTTCCCCTTTAAATCAACTGGAATATGTATTTCTCCCCTGGAGTTGGTTTGCGCCACAATTACTCCAAGGGAGTTATGCAATAAGGTGATAATAATTTATCCAGGTCCTGTTTTATTCTATGGAGACTATGCACTAAGATCTCCAAAGTTGGAGAAATCTTGGCTCTATAGAGTAACATCGGGCTTGGAGAAGTGATATTACTGGAGAATTATTCTCTGCTGAGTTAATAAAGTTTTCGAATATGAAAACTTGAACCAATCAGACAAGTCTGTTTAGCTTACTTATCTTGTCATTTATTGATCCAAGATGTTTGGATTTTAGATGACATTACAGCTATTATCAGATTGTTCTCTTATGTGTGTTGTTTGTCACTGTTACTGGACTGAATTTATAGCTGAGTTCTGATTGGCTTAAAATGTCCAAGAGCCAATAAGAATGTATCTGTGAATGAAATCAATGCCAGAAGCCAAAATCACATGAGAACAAATTGACAACATTGTTTACCCTAAAATGGAAACAGACAGTGGACCTGGTGGAATAACATTGCCCTTAACTCTCCACATTGTCCCCAATGTCCACCTCTCCACATTGCCCCAAGTGTCCATCTCCTACCTCCTTGGTGGTCCAGTGGCGTAGCAGGAGAGGTCTGTGCCTCTTTCGGCACAGACCTCTAATAAGAGCTGGAGCTCCCACGCAGTCCTCTCTCCAGTAATGCACAGCGCTGCGAGATGATGTCATCTCCCAGCTCTCTGCATTACTAGAGTGCCAACAAGGGAGAGCTCAGCTGCTAGAGGTCCGTGGCGCTGGGTGGGGGGGTCTCAGGGGGCGACCCATGCCACCCCTATTGTTACGCCACTGGCATCTCCTATAGTTACACCCTTGAATGGGCTTGTCACCCTAAGACAAAGTTATTTTGCTTTATAGAGAATTAAAATATACATTTATGATGTACAAGCTATTTCTCTATAAAATAACTAGTTTTTCACAAATTAACCTTTATATTTGGTCACACAGCAGGGTACTTTAAAACCCTTTGAGTGTCAGAGGGGTATGCAACACATTGCTTTGGCACTCAAAGGGTTAACTAATATATATTTGAGAGAGAGAGCTTGCAGCGCCAACTCACCATAACATATCCATGTAATAATTATAATTTAAGTGTGAATATAAAGTAAGTATATAGCAAGCAGCAAGGAATGAGAGGGTTCTCCAGTCCCCCAAACATCAGGCCTAGATCCAAAGTGCAAACTAACTAACAAACAAAAAGACAAACCTGCGCTACTCTCTATAAAGATTAACCCCTTAAGTTACATGTACATGTACCGGTGCGCCGCTTTGGGGCCTAAGAGAGACCTCTCCAGTCTTGAAGAGGTCAATTTTATGCCCTGCTTTTTACTTACAGCTCTCCCAGTAGAGGGATGTAGGTAAAAAAGTATGTGACGTGCTATGACCATCACCAGTCCTTAAAGGGATAGTAAACCTTGAAAATAAGTTTATTTTATATTGTAGCCCTTAAAAATACATGAAAAATGATATCTTATCCCCCAGACCTTTATGGTTTGGGAGATATTCAGAAGTAAAATAAAGTAAAGTTCCCTTTTCCTGGCTGTTTCAGCCAAGTCTGCCATCTTGTGGACAGATTTGGAATTCGGTCCAAAGATCAACCGGCAGTTCTTTAGCAGTGCCAGTTCACGATCTTTAAAAAGAACTACTTAATTGGAACTGTGTACATAGTGTGCCTGGCTTGCAAGAACACTTTGTAGACCATTCCAATTAAGAAATTATTTTTAAAGATCGTGATCTTGGCACTTCTAGAGAGCCGCAGCCGGTCCTGGGACCGGATTCCAAATCTGAGAGCTAGAACGGTGACGTCACTCCAGGGGAAACTATGCTTCTGAATATCTCCCAAACCATAAAGGTTTGGGAGGTAAGACTTATATCATTTTTCATGTTTTTGTAAGGGCTACAATATAAAATAAACTTATTTTCAAGGTTTACTATCCCTTTAAGGGAATAAGGACCTTGATAGTCATAGCATGTCATCTGGTCCTTAAGGGTTTAAATGTGTGCCCTGTAATGTGCATATATAATATTTTTTCGTAAATAAGTGAGATTTTTGTATTCACAAATTGGTGGGTAAACTTGCCACCGTGCCAAGGTATCTCACTTTAGGCAAGTCCTACTCTAATACACATATATAACCCTATCTAAAATGAAAATAAGAAACTCCCTGAAGAGATGTTATAATAAACGCATATATTTTTTCACTGTGCTCTGGTACCTTCTTTTCCGCCAGTATTTCCACTAAACATGTACATATTTGTTTTATACAAGGCAGTGCTGAGAATTGACTTTATTGTTTGGTTACATTATTGTGTTCATTTTCTATGAAATTTCCATCTCGAGTACCAGAGCTGGGCTCCCTCTGTGTGTTAAGGAAACAGCAATATTTCTTATGAATAATTCAAGCCTACGCCTGAAGTCTTGTTACTTATGCTACTCAGTTTGAACAGTTTCTCTCATTTAAATAATTTATTTTAAAGTAATAATTAATTTGTATAGTGCTTAATTTTTCTATTTTATGGCACAAAAGCTTGTAATTAAATATAAGAAAAACAATTGTGCACGATAGCTTAGTTACACTGCTGAATAATAACTGTACTGTCAACGTGTTCCATTAGGATGCTGTTTTTTCACTGGATTATGAATTAAATGGCATTTAAAACATTTGAAGTGCCAGAGGTATCCAGTGCATTGTGTTGCAGTGGATTGGATTCCTTTCTGACGCTAATGGGGTTAAACATTTAGTAAAGTTTTTTTCATACTGAGTTACAGTGGTAGTATTGTTTTACAAAAACAGCAGCTCTGATTAATCTTCATAGTATGTGGGCCATGGAGAGTGTTATTTCAATACTGTCAGAGTTGTAATTCAAGAGTAATTGAATGATAAAATATCCCCCTCCTGCCCCTTTTGTCTAGTGTAAGCCGCCTCCCCTCAGATGTGGAATCTGGTCTCTTGACCAGATAGGTCACAGCAAGGGACAATCTTCTTACTGTGATCATAAGGAAAACCTGCCCCCCTTGACAGGTTTTTCCTTATGCTCTCTGAAGATTATCCCTCTCTGTGATCCATCCGGACAGTCTTGCTGATCTGAGGTGAGTAGTGTCACATCAGTAAAAGGGGCGAGAGGAGGATAATTTATCATTCAATTACAAATTGGACAGCTCTCCAAGGCCCAAATGCTATAAATATTAATTGGAGCTGCTTTTTTGTGAAACTTTACTATTCCTTTAACAAAGGATATGGCCACAGCTGAAATAAGCTTCATACCAAAAGTTTTGCACTGCAAGCTGTTTTTTAACAATGCACCTGTTAACAGTAGTGCCATCTAGTGTCAAAATGAAATTTTTTTTGTTTAGTATTTCCTGCGGGAGATCTGAGCCTTATGCTGTAGTGTCCCATAAAATGTGATAGTAATAGATCAAACACTGAGTGACAGTTTGAATAGTAACAGCATTTGCACACCTGGTTTTACTCAGCAGGAAAAATTCTTCATCATATATTTTCATAATAAAACATTATTTATCTAAGGCTTTAGATGCTAGCAGTTTCTCCAATACAAGTCATTCTTCTAAGGGGTTAATTTGTCAGTGTGATTAATCATTGTAAATACGGATTGTGTAAACATAATTTGTGTTAAGTACTCGTTTTTCTGGGTCCAGAAAAAAGTAATGCAGTGTGTTTGTCTGATTTGATTAAACATATTGTCCATCACCGACAGTACAGTGCTCCTTGGAGTTGATTTCTGCCTTAGCAGCAATCACAAAGACAGTGCATTATCTGCTAATCAATACGTGCTGGATGCCAGAATTCGAGAAAACTAAGGGAAAGAAAATAGAGGCCCATATTTATTACTGTTACATTAAATTGAGCTTTAACCCCTTAAAGAGATAGTAATGTTTCACAAAAACAGAAGCTCCAATTAACCTAGTATTTGGGACATGGACATTGAATGATAAAGTATCCTCCTCCCGCCCCTTTTACCTAGTGTAAGCCACCTCTCCTCAGATGTGGAATCTGGTTGCCTGACTGGACAGATCACAGCAAGGGACAATCTTCTTACTCTGATCATAAGGAAAACCCTGCCCTCTTGACAGGTTTTTCAGGTTTTTCTTATGGTCACTGAAGATTGTCCCTCTCTGCGATCCATCCGGACAGTCTTGCTGCTCTGAGGTGAGCAGTGTTACATCAGTAAAAGGGGTGGGAGGGGGATACTTTATCATTCAATTATTCTTGAATTACATCACTAACAGTATTGAAATAACATTCTCTATGGCCCAAATTCTGTGAAGATTAATTGGAGCTGATTTTACTGTGACACATTACTATCCCTTTAAATGCTAGAGTGGCATTCAGGGGGTTAAAAATCTATATTCAAGTGCATGAGAATTTAGGAATTTTTATTAGTATCCTAAGGTGCAGTTAGTTTACTCCAGAATATGTCCAGTTTTCTTTTATAAATATGGGCCCCAGAGCTAAGAAACTATAATATACATGTGCTAAACAGTGACACTGCAGAAAGCAATGATGAGACTTTTCAGAATACCCGTAACCCCTTGAGTGCCATAGAGCTGTTCGACTCAGTGTTAGACACTCCTCTGCCACTCAAAGAGATTTCCATGATGCCTCTGAATTTCATACCTCCCTACAGTTCACATGGCCAAAGAGGGACACTTTTGTTTTAGATGGTGCGCAGGACTAATCGCCTACATATTGGATTTGGCTGAAATCATTTTGGTGAACTTGTGGGCACTTCTGTCCTGTTGTCCTCTAGTCTGTGGAATCATGGCTACGATTGTGGGGAGCAGCATCGTGTCTGCCGACCCTAATGAGGAATGGAGAGTGCATTTTGATACTGAGAGTGTCTGTCTGAGGCAGTGACTGCACTTTTGAAAAAAAAA
This sequence comes from Rhinophrynus dorsalis, assembly GCA_037306005.1. Lineage (NCBI taxonomy): Eukaryota > Metazoa > Chordata > Amphibia > Anura > Rhinophrynidae > Rhinophrynus > Rhinophrynus dorsalis. The sequence continues at coordinate 33,269,220 of CM074723.1, forward strand.
AAATTTAATTATCTACCTGAGACCTTTTTATTTTTGACTTTAACTTGATAAGTATTATTGTTTCCTCTGTTTTGAGTGTAGGTGAGTTTTGCACTCATTTGTAATGTGGCTGCGCTTCAGGGCATATACGAGTGCATACCGGTGTATACACCACAACTGGGAACGCTCTGGATTTGCCTCAGAGACTCAGTTTTTTTTATCTCTGGGGCAGACGTTGATTCTCTTGATGTGGGGAGTTTGTAATCAAACACTACCCACTTCCCTGTCTTCTCAGTGTGGTCCTCCCACTCCCCGCCCACTTCTTCTCCTTTCCCAGCCTATACCTCCTACTATACCTCCTTCCCCAGCCTACACCCCCACTTGTGATTAAGCCCCACCCACTTTTCACATAAATAACATCATTTTTCTCCCCCAGCTGCACCACAGGACTCCCCACAAGTCAAAGTTCCCAGGTATGTGTATAAACTCTGCAATACTTAAGACTCAAATGGGATGAAACCTTTTGGCGAGTTACAGTAAGGCTTAATAAGGAGCCAGGTGGGCAATATGGTGGCATATTTTCTTCAAATATATCTCAACATGTGCATTAAGATGTCTGCGCCATCATATCTCTTTGAATACACCACAAATAAGTCGACATCAACATGCTTTCCCCATGCCTTTGCCAGGTTTATGATTTTGCAGTGACTTCAGTAATAATGGCTCATTTGCATATTGAAAAGCATGTTAATGAGCCATTGTTGTATTCCTGTGGGTGCGTTTATATGTTAATGTGACTATTTGCCACATGCACTAAGCTCACATAGCTGCCCCTGCTGTTACAGTTCACAGTTCTAAGGATCTTCCCATAGTTTTCTATGGAGCCAGAGAACAGTTTGCTGTCTCCACTGGACAGTAGATATAACAGCTGCCCTCCCTTAACTCTGTGAGTACCATAGGGATGTGCATTGTACACCTCTGTGTCACTGAAAGGGTTATTAAGAATGCATTGGCTTGGCTTCACATTCAGAAATAGAACCAGCAAAGCAGCTGTTACATGTAACAACTTCTGGCTGGTTCTGTCTTTTCACGAACCAGCTGATCGGATGTTTGAAATCCATAGTGGACTGTCTGACAATCAGCTGATTCATATAAACAAAGAATTCACAGGACACTCTGCAAGGTAAATGTAAAGCCTTGCAAGTCCTCTATTTACATGAATCAACTGATCAGTGGATAATCTGCTGATCTGACAGTTCTCTCAGTTTCTGTATGGACTGTGAAGCCAGGAAATGGATTCATAATGTTATAACCCATTCAGTGCCACAGGGGTGTGCAGTGCACATCCCTATGGTACTCAAAGGATTAAGGGAGAGCTGTGGCATTCTTGGTGCTGCAGTTTGAGCCTCTCTGCCTCCCTACTTTCCCTCCGTAACACATTGCTCCAACCAAGCCTCTCCCCTCCCTTTGCATATATAAATCTTAGTGCATATCTTGAAGTGAGTCCTATCCTCCATGGAGAATGATCTCCACATGTTACTGAACACACTTTGCCATTGCATTGACCCTTAGTGCACATCCCTTCCAGGATGCTTCCCCTATAGCATGAGCAAGAGAAATGAGTCCTTTTATTGGTCTACAGCAATAAAACTCATTGTTTGTTTAAACATCAGTATATGTGTTTATAAATTAGTCTGTATGAATAAAGTACTTTGGTCTTGCTATAAGTCATTCATTAGGTTACACAAGGAGGTATCAATAGGTCATGAAATAGCCTAAAAATTCTCAGTAATGCCCCACCCACCAGCCACGCCCCCAACAACACCCCCTACAACACAAGTGTCCCTCTTTGGAAATTTTTAATTTTGGGACGTATGCTCTATTTATTGTTGGTAATAATCACTTGCAGAAGTGATTAGCTCTAATTGAAATGAAGAAGCTATCCACCAATGAGAATTCAAAGACCAATCAGAGAGCACCAGTCTCAGTCCAGAAGCTTCAGTGAGAATAGCAATCTGTCGGCTTCCTGGAAGAATCAGAGTGCAATTTAAGAGCTTTAGGGTGGAATGCAAGAAACGTGCGCAGTCACTATTTACAGAGTACTTCTGATGGCAAAATGATTAGCACCAAAACTGAAATGCATGTTTTTTTCTCAAATTGTGAATGTTTGCTAATTTTTTAGCGAATGTGTTTCAAAAAGTTGGCATGGCTAAAACGTATGCTATTTTCAGGCGCGTGCACACTTAGACACCAAGGGGGGCTTGAGCACCTGCCCTTTTTGTCCAAAGTGCCCTTGTGCCCTTTTTTTAAATATATATTTTGAATAAATAATTATGAGAAGTGTCTTTTTTTTTTTATTTGAGCCCCTGCCCCCCAAAATGTCTGTGCACGTCCCTGGCTATTTTGTCAGTGGATTAACAGCTGCACCTAATTCAGCAAAGCAATTAGCACACATTTTCATATGTCTGTCTAACTTTACTGTTAATTTGGGAGCATTCTCTAACTTTACTGTTAATTTGGGAGCATGTGCTATTCAGTATAATAATAGGTTTCTTGCATCAAAACGTAAGCAACAGCAAATAACTTTATGGCTTTTATAAAACAGCGAACGCTCCACTTTCTTGCATTCCTCCCTTAGTGTAGTGTAACTATTTGGAAAATTTTGCATGGTTGAAGGAATGAACGGAATGTGGTAGCGTATTGTCTCATAAATAAAATAAAAACAAAATTTGCTACAAGGGTCTTCTTTTAATATTTTTTACTGTAGCAAATTTTGTTTTTATTGAACAGTAAATGTTATTTTATTTATGAGACAATACGCTGCCTCTTTCTGTTCATTCCTTCACCCGTTGTTCTTTGGGGATATGTTGGATCGGATGCTGAAGACAGACTGAATCCTGAGGATCATTGTACCTGAGCGGATATGTATATGTATGTATGTATGACAAAATAACCAGACATTTATTGTAGCAATTGTAGCCAGTGCAAGCAGGTTCCTTACCTGCAGTGCATACTCTGAATTTCCTTTATTAATGAATTTAAAAAGGAACAGAGTTTGACGGAATTGAAATTGGAACAGTATGCTGCAGGACAGGAGCCACCACGAGCTAAAAAAGTGCATAGGGAAAATGCAAGAAGAAATGATTGCATCCTTAATGCAGGCGACATATAGAAGGCAACATGTTGTGCAAGGCAACATATTGGATATGAGACTGTTTGCCATGCGACATTGTGAAGGCGTCATTTGCAAGCAGGTGACCAAACGAATGCGACATTTTAAGATGTGCTATCCGGCGTGAGACATTTCAAAAGTGAAACCTAAGGGTATCCTTACTCCCTAAATACCTAATTTCACTGTTGTGTACACTTAGTCTGATCTTAAAGTGGAACTATCACCTAAAACCAAAGTTTTACCATGTGTTTTAATGTTTAACCCAACATTAGTGCTGTGTGTGTTCTACGGTACACTGTACCATCTCAGGACTTCCCAGCTGCCCCAGGTAGTGCGTTCACGCTGTCATTCGTAGCTGGATTTCTGTGATGTAGCGTTACAGCAAACTCCATTTACAATGCTACTGAGGTTGCAACCTGTAATTCAACTATATACAACCTGAAACATCATGAGTCCCGCAGAATGCGGAAGTGCTCGATTTTGCAGGGCAAATATCTCCACTACCAGGCGACTTGAAGAACACACACACTAATGTCGGGTTAAACATTAAAACGCATGGTAAAACTTTGGTTTTAGGTGATGGTTCCACTTTAACATACCTCGAAGTCTACCCTAAATAAATCAGACCAAATCTTTCATTTGGGGCTAAGCTCCTTTAGTTGTTTATAGACAGTGATAGATCTCATTTGTGATTTAATGTCTTATTTTCAAATGTGCAGATGTCAGATCTCATACACATTCAGCAAAATTCTTACACCTCCTCTAGGAAAAAAGCAGTGACTGGCTAAAGCATTTTCCATAGGACACCTAAAGCATTTTCCGTAGGACACTATGTTGTAGGACTATCTAATATGTATCATTAATTATTCATTTCTTCCTTCTTAAATTATAATCAAAGGTGGCGATGAATGATATCCTATTTTTTTAGTTTTACATCACTCTTAGCATTCAATAATTTTTACACATGTATAGTTTATTATAAAATGTTATACTTGTTTTTAAACATTGCCATTATTTTTTGTTTCAATTGGCTATATGCCTTACGATTTCGGTTTTGTAAGAGGACTCAAGTGAAATGAATGTTATTTGATTGTTTTATGTGGTTGAAAATTAAAGGTCACCTTTTTGCATCAGCAATTCTTGCTAATTAAATTGTATTATCCTTTTACATGTACATTGTAACAATATTTGGAAGTTATTCAGTTTTGTAAATCTGCTGAGTAAAGAGCAGATGGAGGAAACCTAGTCAGAAGGGTGAAATGCCCATGTAAAATAGTAATCATATTCTCCCTTAGAGATCTCTTCCCTAATGTGAAAAAATAGGCTAATCTTTCTTTACAACTAACATTCTCCAAACCCCCTATCAGTGTTGTTGCACGTCTCTGTACTTTTTACAGTTCAATAATGTGTTTTTAATGGGATAGTAATACTTTATTATTACTATCCCCCATATTGTACATATTTGTAAAATAATTTAATAGCCCCCAGGTTCATCTCTCAAACCTTTATGGTTTGAGAGATCACCGAAGGCTAAGTTCCCCCCTCCCTCCCCCTTCCCTGAAGTCAGCGTTGTGCTGACTGCAGGGATATCCGGTCTGACTTTCATCATGCGGCTCTGCAGCAGAGCAGCAATCGCGTTAGTGACAAAGAATTATTTCACTGAAAAGGTCTTCTCCATGTGCTTACAAACCAAACACAAACCAAGCACATGTAGAAGACCATTTCAGTGAAATAATTCTTTGTCACTAATGGGATCTCGGCTCAGCTGCAGAGCCGCAAGCCTGTTGAACAACAGACTTCCCCTGCAGTCAGTACAACACTGACTTCAGGGAAGGGGGAGGGAGGGGGGAACTTAGCCTTTGGTTATCTCTCAAACCATAAAGGTTTGAGAGATGAACCTGGGGGCTATTAAATTATTTTACAAATATCTACAATATGGGGGATAGTAATCATAAAGTATTACTATCCCTTTAAGAACTGGTGAGCAAAACTGCACTCCATATTCTAGATGAGGCCTAACCAAGGATTTAGGAAAGCTAGAATTCTATTCCCATCCTGTGCATTGATACTTCCTTTTTTACAGCATAGTATCCTAGTTTTTCTTGCAGTGTCTGAGCGACACTGCACATTGTTGTGAAGTCTGTTACTCCCACATCTTTCTTTAAAGGGATAATAATGTTTCAAAATAAAAGCAGCTCCAATTAATCTTCATAGTATTTGGTCCATGGAGAGTTTTATTACAATAATTCCAGAGTTGTAGTTCAAGAGTAATTGAATGATAAAGTATCCTCCTCCCGCCCCTTTTACTGATGTAACACTGCTCACCTCAGAAAAGTGGTATCCAGATGGCTTGCAGAAAGGGACAATCTGCAATTAGCATAACGGGAAAACCTGTCAAGGGGGGCATGATTTTCCTTATGCTCACAGTAAGAAGATTGTCTGTTTCTGTGAGCTGTCTGGTCAAGAGACCAGATTCCACATCTGAGGGGAGGTGGCTTACACTAGATAAAAGGGGCGGGAGGGGGATACTTAATCATTCAATTACTCTTGAACTATAAGTCTGACACTATTGAAATACAGGAGGCAAATATAGCTTTTGATACCTTTTATTGGCTAACTAAGCAGATTTAAATGCAAGCTTTCAAGACCTTAGGTCTCTTCCTCAGGAATGTTATACAGATAAATATGAAAACATCTCTCTTAAATACAAGTACACATTGCATTGTTTAGCATGGAAATCAGATAAGAGAACTCAATCCAGATCCAGTATTGAAATGACTCTCTACTATGAAGATTAATTGGAGCTGCTTTTATTTTGAAACATTACTGTCCCTTTAACAAGGATTCCCCATAAAGTTTCCATTGAGTGTATATGTAACCATGTTTTTTCTGCAAGTCAAATGTATAACCTATCTTAAAGCTCATCTGCCACACCTCTTCCTATTCACTCAGTTTATCCAAATGATTGGCAGAGGAAAACCATCCTGCTCTGTAAGACTGATACCCTGGTTTCAATATCCACTTCAAGATCATTAATAAACAAATTAAAAAACATTGGGCTCAGGGCTAAACCCCGAAGCTTTCAACTTACAGCTTGAAAATGTTCAATTTACAACAACTCTCTGTAATACATCATTTAATCCTCTGAGTGGTAGAAAGGTATCCAGTGCATTATTCTACATAAATGCAATGCTTTATATAAATCTGTGGCACTCAAAGGGTTAACCAGTTATCTGTCCATGCACAGACATTACCTTCCAATCTAAAGCCTTTTTAATGTATTCACTAACATTTTGTTAGGAACAGTATCAAAGGCTTTTGCTGAATACAAGTAAACTGCATCAACATGAATACCATTGACCAATTCAACAAGTATCCGTTCATAGAATGAAAGTAAATTAGTTTGACATGATGCATTCTTCATAAAACATGCTGGCTCCTATTATTAAAGGGATAGTAATACTTAAAATGTAAAACAAGAGTACTCCCACTGCTGAAAGGTGTTTCATTCAAAAGTTATTAATTTTCAAAGTTTAATTTTTTAGGTGCAATATCACAGTGGCCTAAAATTGTACAGTGGCGCTGTTGCTACACGATCCTATGGACAGCTCTGGTCCCAGGACCATAAATCTCCATAGGATGGTGTAGCGACAGCGCCACTGTACAATTTCAGGCATCTGTGATATTGCACCTAAAAAATTCAACTTTGAAAATTAATAACTTTCGAATGAAACACCTTTCAGCAGTGGGAGTACTCTTGTTTTACTCAGGGGGATAAACCCTACAACATATATTTTTTTACATTTTAAGTATTACTATCCCTTTAATGTTGTTGGTCATCACATAGTCTTGAATACTATTAGAGTAACCCTCCTAATACTTTACAGACTATGGAAGTCAAACTCACAGGTCTGTAATTTACTGACTTAGATCTTGCTTCTTTTTTGATTATTGGTACTACATCTGCTTTCCTCCAATCACCATGCACTATGCCTGATAAGAGTGAATCAATAAATATTACTCATAATGGTCTTGCTATAAGTGAACTAAGCTCCTTGAGATTTCTTAGATATATCACATCATGTCCAGTTCTTTACTCATCTTAACCTTTCGCAGTCTTATTTGAAAATGTTGTGATTCTCCTTGCATTCTTAAAGCCGGTCATTGCTGCTTCAATTGCGCCTCTTTAGCTCTGGGCAGGGCTGAATTTACATTCCAGGCACCCCTAGGCACGGCACTCTAGGTGGCCTTAACTCCACTCCACTCCTTCCACGGCCCCACTACCAGACCCATCCACTGTTTCCTGGAATAGAAAATACCCCTGGCCTATTACAAGCAAAGCTTTAAAAAAAAAATTCTTTAACCCCTTGGTTGCTAGGGAAAGCATTGTCGATCTCTCTAGCATCTAAGGCAGTGGTTCTCAACCTTTGTAGTGCCGCGACCCTTTGATAAAATTTCCCAAGTTGTGGCGACCCCTAACATTAAAATTGTTTTCGTTGCTCCTTCATCTCTGTAATTTTGCTACTGTTATGAATCGAAATATAAATATCTGATGGGTTTAGGTGACCCCTGGCAAATCATCATTCGACCCCCGAAGGGGTCCCGACCCACAGGTTGAGAACCACTGATCTAAGGGGTTAAGTAATAGCTTGTAGAGGGGTATAAAACAGACAGGGACTTTTTAACAGACTTTTTCTAAGATATTGTTTGTGCCATAAAATGCAATCTGCATTCCAATTTATTGACATGAACACTTTAATTATTTTCCATTAATGTGCTGTTTTCAGGTCTGATTCTGCCTTCTTGTACAGAACATTGGCTTGTGTCCATTGTATTATTTCTCTGCCTCACAAGAACTGGAGGAATTCTGAAAGAAACCAACTGCATCTTGAAGTAGAACTAACAATTCCTATTGATTTTAAGTGGAACTTTCTTCTTCATAATATTGCCCCCCAATACATTAGTAATATAGTGATAGGCAAAGTAATAGTTGTATTATGTAGAATAAATCTACGTTATTGAAGTAATCCACCTTTTTCTGCAGGCATCCAGGGCACAGAGTTTACAAGAGAAGCTCTGTGCGCCTGTGCAGGCAGCAACTTGTTACCTTAAAGGAGCAGTAAACTTTTTTTTATGAAAAAATATATATTGTAGGGATTTTCCTATTGAGTAAAATAATGGTAGTCCCAATGCCGAGAGATTTATATTTCCAGAGTTATTACAGTTTAAACCCATGTTTTTTTATATTAGCAGTGCCCTCTAGTGGCCAAATTCTAATTAGATTTCCTGGTAGATTCTAATGGAGTGGAACGTCAGAAAAGTCAGTGATATACAGTTCTCCATAGAATGTGATAGAAACTGCCTGTCACTTCCTGTCAGTTAGAACTATCAGGAAGTAAACACAGTAAATTCACTTCCTGATTATTTAAACTGCTATAAATTTTTGAATAAAACATCTGACAGCAATGGGACTGACCTTGTTTTATTCAGCAGGAAATGCTCTGTAAAATATGTGTTTTCATAAAAAAAAGTTTACTGCGCCTTTAAGGTAACTAATGAATGTCCCCACCAATCCGGGCAGTGCGCAGGACAGACAGAGCAGACTCAGAGGTACCTTTCCTCTAAGATGTCTGCTCTGTTGTCTGCTGGTTCCTGCAGAAGAAGGTGGATTACTTCAATAACGTACATTTATTCACCATAATATAACTATTACTTTGCCTATTGGTATATTACTAATGCATTGGGGGGGCAATATTATAAAGCTGAAAGTTACTCTTTAAAATGTGCCAGGGGCGGGTGCAGAGGGTGGAATGGTGCTGGGGTTCAGCACCCAATGGGACTCCAGCTGCCCAAGGGTCAGCTGGTTCTATTTATGCCCCTACTGAAATGTACAGGTAAAGTTACGGAGATAAATCTAGGAATAATTAGCTTAGTAAATAGCAGTAGGCCTAGGCAGTCCTAAAAGAACTGGTTCCAGATCATTGTTTAGTGTGGAATCATATTAGTACACCCCCAGCGAGCCTGTGTATCAGCTCTTGTGTCCTCTAAAGGGACACACATAATTTTAAATACAAAGTGGAGGCTTCGATGTGTTGAAGACCTCAAAAGCACACAAATGGGTTAAAATGAAGAATTATGATTTTAAAAGAATTTGCTCTTGTGGGGTAAAAATGGGTTATATGTAATGTGGGGTTGAAATGATCAACTCTTCTCACAGAAGTAAGACTGGGGCTATCGGAGACATCTCTGAGGGCTTTATGAGTATGCTTTGAGTATCCTTTGTATTGGTAGATTGGAATTGCATCTACTCTGAAAAAGCAATACGACAGAGAGTTCAAGCTACGTCTATACATGAGAAATATGCCCTGTACGAATGAACCTCTAAATAAGTGGATTTTTACAACAAGGTGCTGGATAACTGAGTGGAGACAAATCAATGAAGCAAAAGATCAAAGATACAAGATAACAATAAAGGCTTTGAAGCAACCTTTGTAGAAACATCTCTCAAAACAATTGTGAATTGAAAATAAAATAACAAATAGAGTAGATTATTTAGCTCCTGTAAACTGAAAACAGAATGCAATCTAAGGACAAAGTAAAAATCCCATAGAATTAAGCAGGACATTTAACCTATTGAATGTGTTTGTGGCATGAATGATTGAGAGTTTTTATGTATGTATTTGTAACATGGTAACTTAGTTGATGAGGCTGCAAAAAAAGACATGAGTATATTGAATTTATCACTTGTCATATCACCTTTGTTGATCCAGCGGAAGGCAACTACCAATTAATCCCTAAGTGGGTAAAAAAATCCTTCCTGATTCTAAAATCCAGTCAGATATTTCCCTGGATCAAGATCGTATCTGCTTTGAAACAAACTGTCATTATTCATCTAAGTAATTGCAAGCACAGCTGCCTGAGGCAGGGAATTCCACAGCCTTACTGCCCATACTGTAAAAAAAACCCTGCCTTTGTTTAGTCAAAACCATATTTCCTCTAGTCTTAATGCATGCTCTCTTTTTTAATTAGCTGTTTGAGTAAATAGTTCTTTGTTTTGACCTTAGATATATTTGTAAATGGTAATCATATCACCATTTAGATGTGTCTTCTCTTACTCATAGTAACACAGTTGATGAGGTTGAAAAAAGACATGCATCCATCACAATCACCCTTGTTGATCCAGAGGAGAGAAAATTTTTTTTAACCAATTCCAATTAAGCCCAGTCACTTAATCAATTTTGCTACATATCTCCAAATACATTTAAAGTTGAATAATGTTTAGTAATGTCTTTTCTATGTGTAAAGAAATTAACACAACCACTGCAGCAAACAAACAAATTATAATGCACAGTTACTATTATTTACTAAATTTAACAGACTGAAAAAATAAAACAGAAAATATGGCATGTGCAAAAGTTTGGGTGCCCTTCCAATTGATCCACTAGTGTTATTTTTTTTATAAGGTCTCAAAATGTAATTGACTCGTTAGACCTTAAAGGGATAGTAATACTTCGTTTTAACTTTATTTTATTTTGTAGGGATTAAAAAAACATGAAGACCGATATAAGTCTTATCTCTCAAACCTTTATGGTTTGAGAGATATTCACAAGCAAAGTTTCCCCTCCCGCCCCTTTTACCTAGTGTAAGCCATCTCTTCTCAGATGTGGAATCCAGTCAATAGACCAGACAGATAACAGAAGTTGACAATCTTCTTCCTATGAGAACAATGAAAGCCCTGCCCCTCTTGACAAGTTTTTCAGGTTTTTCCCTTATCTTAATTGAAGATTGTCCCTCTCTGCAGTCTACCTGGGCACCTCCCTTCTGCTGTGGCTGAACAGTGTTACATCAGTAAAAGGGGCGGGAGGGGGATACTTTGTCATTGAATTACTCTTGAACTACAACTCTGACAGAATTGAAATAACACTCTCCATGACCCAAATACTATGATGATTAATTAGAGCTGATTTTATTATGAAACATTACTATTCCTTTAATGTGATAGTAATACTTGAAAACATGTAAATTTAATTCAATAGATAATTTAAAAATACATTAATTGTGCCGTTTTCAATTCCCCAAACCTTTATGGTTTGGGAGATATAAGTCTGCAAAGTTCCCCCCTCCCTACCCTTATGCTGATGTCAGCTTTCAAACTTAGAGACGGAGCTCGCAGTCCATAGACAGTCCTGCGGCTCTTCAGTAGAGCCGTGATCACGGCAGTTATAAAGAAATACTTCATTTTGAACAGTCTACAATGTGTGCTTGCAAACCAGGCACACGTTGTAGACCGTTCAAATGAAGTATTTCTTTGTAATTGCCGCGATCACGGCTCTGCTGAAGAGCCGCAGGATGGTCTATGGACTGCGAGCTCTGTCTCTAAGTTTGAAAGCTGACGTCAGCACAAGGGGAGGGAGGGGGGGAACTTTGCAGACTTATATCTCCCAAACCATAAAGGTTTGGGGGATTGAAAATGGCACAATTAATGTATTTTTAAATTATCTATTGAATTAAATTTACATGTTTTCAAGTATTACTATCACTTTAATATAAGTAAGGCAATGACAATTCTGGAGCTTAAAGGGGATCTATTACCCCTATACAGGCTTGTCTAAAATGGAAATTTATATAGCGACTAGCTGGTATACAATTGTCATTTTTTTGTTTAATGCTTTGTTTGGCTGAAATTAATGTCTTCCTTTCAGACAGACTGCAGTTACCAGTTCTGTACTGCAGTCTGTCATTCTTCCTCTGCTCCCCTCCCTCTATCCAGCCTCCTCCGATGATGGAGGATTTCTGCATGTAAGCTGGAGCTCTCTCATTGGCCAGATGCAGAGGCGTAACTAAAGGCTGTCACAGCCCCCCCCACCATCCCACTGTCCACCTCCTACCTGGCTCAGGAGGAGGGGGCCTCATCATCCCTGGTGGTCCGGTGGCATTACAGGAGAGGTCTGTACTGCCTTCTGCACAGATATCTATATGCAGCTCCGTGCGGACCTCCAGTAATGTAGAGCACTGGGATATTGTCATCTCCCAGCGCTCTGCTTTACTAGAAGGCCAGGGACCACGAGGAAGCTGCACACAGCTTGCCGGTGGGGAGATCAATGTGATCTTCCCACCTGCAAAGCTTTTGTAGTGCTGGCAGTGGAGATGGTAGCAGGGGGCAGGGCCCCTGGAGTGACGGGCCCGATTGCAGTTGCAACCCCTGCAACCACTATTGTTAAGCCACTGGCCAGATGTGTTATTCATGGGAACTAGTCCCCTCTCAAATCCGTTCGTGTAGGCCACATACTCCCTCTCAGTCTTCTCCCTAGTGGTGGTTCCAATTTGAATTCCCTGACACCGCTCTTAGGCCCACTACACTCTCTCCTCCTCCTCTCTTCTCTCTCTTTCTCTCACTTTGTACACTGGTATCTCCTCTTCCCTTCTTTCTCTCCCTGGACTTTTGGCTTGTCCTCCTCCGTTCCTCTTCTAATATTGACTTGTGCTGTCTCGACTCCCCTCTTATTACCTTGACAGCTGTTCTGATCTCCATCTGCACCCCCTAGTGCCGATCTCTAGCCTGTGCTTCACCCTGGGGTTGTTACAATTACTTATTGCTAATTTATGGTTATTGATCCCATGCTTTATTATGTTTGTGGTTTTGGCAATATAACAAAATCAGCATGGTCATTGAATTAGGTAGATGACATCTTTCACGGTTCATAAAGTTCTATATTTTTATTTTTTTTCATCACTATGTGAATTTTGGTAAAATTGGTCAATTATTATATCTGGTTAGTTGGTAAACCCTTTGCTTTTGGATTGTTCACATTAACAGCAATTGATGTTATTTTTAAAGGGTCATTATGTACTAATGTATGTCCTAGGTTTTTACCCCTACAGTAACAAAATCATTGATTAAAAACACAGCCAAGTTTTGGGTCACCTTGCAAGATATGCCAGTTCTGTAAGATATTAGGCAAAATTCCAGGAGAGGACAGAGAGTATGTGGATTGAAGTGAATAATATGATAACTTATTAAAATTAAGAAAAATATGAAACTGAGTATTATTTACTCAGTTTCCATATATACCACCTCCTGCAGTAGGTCACTTCATTCTAATGAGGTACAGTTTTTACTGGGCTGTCAGTAGGTACTGTGTACAGTAGGAAATTCCATGTTTCCCACATCTTCTTTTCAAAATTTCCTGTTTGTTACAACCAGTTTAGTGCAGTTATGGCTAAAAATATTAAGAAAACCAACATATTTTGGTAAATGTAGTTTACCACCTACAGCATGTCAGTTCAAACTCTTGGGGTACCATTTTTTCTTGGGTGGCAGTAGGTACTGAGTACAGTAGGAAATCCCATGGATTTTAACGATAGCAATATCTTTATCACACCATAGTGCATAACACACCATTGGGGCCATTAGAATTTTCTGGCCAAAGTAAGGTAAGTGTGTGTGTGTGTGTGTGGGGGGGGGGTATTACTAGGAGCTCTTAATGTTCTTTTAAAAGGACAATAACACCTAAAATGATCTGGGATTATACACCATTAAGTACCCTTTACTCCAAGATAACCTCTGCACAAATTCTCTATTTTTTCTTGGATGCTTAAAATCTAGACTTATATATTCCTTATGGGGGTTCTTCTGGCCTTTCCCAGGGCTCCACGGTTTCCATTACTATAGCAAACATGATAGGTATCTCATAAGTGATATTGCTTTATTGCTGTGCAATAAGTTATCAGCCTTTCTGAATAGAAGAGCAGTAGGTACTAATCTCGGTGTATTAAAGCAGAACTTTCACCAGAATAACATAGCGCTGCTAAAGATAATTACATTAGCGATATCCACAGACTTAGTTTTATTTTCAAGTATAATTGCTGCATTAATAAAAAAAAGACCCTTTCATGCATGCAGGAACCGGCTGGGATCTTGTTGTAGGCACTCTCTGCGCCTTTGCTGTCAGTCCCTTCCAGTGCCTTTCGGCACAAAGGCATCCAATTGTGGAGGCGACGGACAGCACAGACGCAGAGATGTCGGCTCTGCAAGATGTATGCGCTGTTCCCCGCTGCCTGTCTGCTTACAAGGTTCTTTTTTTCATTAATGCAGCAATTATTCTTGAAAATAAAACTAAGTTTGTGGATACTGCTAATGTAATTATCATTTGCGGCGCTATGGTATTCTGGTGAGAGTTTTGCTTTAACTGTATAATCTTTGCGTAAATAATATCAATACAGTAAAACTTATCTCTGTAGCAACAATTAAACAAATTGTGCCTTTATATTATAGTGTATAAATACATTAAAAATGCAAGTTAGGATTACAGTATATCATAAAAAAACTACATTTTAAAATGATAGCAGCAGCTGCCAAACTACAAACACTGGCAGGGAATGATGGGAGTCTGGAAGCAGATGAGGAGCCCAATGTCTCCCATCCCTTTAAGTTGGAAGTACATGATGCTTAAAATTCCATCTCCCAGATTGATTTTTTTGGTGTTAGTGTTACTTTAATACACAACTCCCTTTAATCCTTTGCAGCACATTGGGCACCCTCTGACACTCAAAGAATTAAAGGGATAGTAATACTTGCAAGTGACTAATCCCCATATTGTACCTTTGTTAAAAAGAAACGTATTGTCCCAGTGTCATCTCTCAAACCCTTATGGTTGGAGAGATAATAGCGCTCATAGTTCCCCCCTCCCTCCCCCTTCCCTGACTGAACGCTGACTGCAGGGATATCCGGTATTACTTGCATCAGGCGGCTCTGCAGCATTGCCGAGATCGCGTTTATAAAAAAGAAATCTTTCACTAAAACGGTCTTCTACGTGTCCTTGCAAACAAAGCACAAACCAAGCACACGTAGAAGACCGTTTCAGTGAAAGAATTCTTTTTTATAAATGCGATCTTGGCTCAGCTGCAGAGCCACCTGATGCACATAAGACTGTCATACGACAGCTTCCCCTGCATTCAGTGTTCAGTCAGGGAAGGGAGAGGGAGGGGGGAACTTTGAGCGCTATCATCTCTCAAACCATAAGGGTTTGAGAGATGACACTGGGGGCAATATGTTTCTTTTTAACAAAGCTACAATATGGGGATTAGTAATTTGCAAGTATTACTATCTCTTTAAATCCCTTTTGAACATTAGCTCGTATCTGTGAAGCTGGCTGGACTGAATCCAAAATAATTAGGTCTCAGACATTGAAAGTGCAAGAACATCCTGGCTTTTCTCTGACATTAATTTCCATGATGTAAACGCCTCAATATTCTGCCCGTGGTTTTTCTGATTTGTTTGCCTTTTTATTTTGTAATCATGTAAACTTCCCATGTCAATCTGGGCGAGGAAATGACAGAATTATATGAGAAGTACAAGGCGTTGGATGGGAAAACATTAAAAGTCAACAGACGTATATTTTTATTCCTCTGAAAGGCTTTTAATGTCACAAGATGTACACAGCAGTATAAGGGACATTTATCAATATGAAAGCTATCTTGAAGTGAAAACATCTTTCAGAATCGCCTCCTTCTTTCTATAATGTTTATTGAGTGCCAGAGAGCTCTACAGTGCTTTGATTCTTAACCCTGGAGGATTATACTGGCGAGCAACACATTGCACACTCCTTTAGTCTTAAAGGAGTTAAAGGGATAGTAATGTTTCACAACAAAAGCAGCTCTGATTAATCTTCATAGCATTTGGGCCGTGGAGAGTGTTATTTCAGTACTGTCAGAGTTGTAGTTCAAGAGTAATTGAATGATAAAGTATCCCCCTCCTGCCCCTTTTACTGATGTAACACTGCTCACCTCAGAACAGCAAGACTGTCCAGATGGATCACAGAGAGGGACAATCTTAAGTGATCATAAGGAAAAACCTGAAAAACCTGTCAAGGGGGCAGGGTTTTCCTTATGCTCACAGTAAGAAGATTGTCCCTTGCTGTGAGCTGCCTGGTCAGGTGACCAGATTCCACATCTGAGGGGAGGTGACTTACACTAGATAAAAGGGGCGGGAGGTGGATACTTTATCATTCAATTACTCTTGAACTACAACTTTGACAGTACTGAAATAACATTCCCCATGGCCCAAATACTATGAAGATTAATTGGAGCTGCTGTTTTTGTGAAACATTACTATCCCTTTAAAACACACATTTCACATGACGGTTGCCCTATTAACAGGTCTGTTCATTTGAGAACAGATCTGTGGAGGAAGTCAAGGCTGCATTGTGAGCCCTGGCATATCAGCTGCAGAGACATATAGTGTGACCCCATCTCCTCCAGTGTCCTAGTTTGTACAACTAGATACACTGCACCACAAGAGAAGTACATCTTTATTGTAAAAACATATCTTTTATGACTGTTCCTGCTGACCAAAACAAGGGTGGTCCCACTGCTGGGAGTTGTTTTATTTGAAACTTATAACTGTTCAGATTGTCACAATGGAACTGTTACTAACACATTCCATGGGGAACTGTAGTCAGCGACTCATCTCTCCCAATGGATGTGTGTGTATATGTACAAGTGCATGTCTGTGTGTGTGGGAGTGTGTGCTTCTGGAGGTCTATGTGTGTGTGTATTCGGCTGTGCGAGCATGTGTGTATGTGTTAAGCCTTAACAACCACTGTCCTAGGGAGTGGATTCCTCTTAAGGACCGATTTGATCTCATTTGATGAGCCGGCTTGCTGAACTAGGTTCTGATACTGACCGCTCCAGTCTTGACTCAGTCAGTTTCAGAGTGCGGAAGTGCTCACATCACTCCCGCAGGAGCGATGAGAGAAAAACATATATAACGTGCCTGGACTTTCGCCATTCCTTTATTGAAATTTACCAGTGATGGTCCTATCATCCCACCGGTCACTAAGGTATTAAGGATGTGATTAGACATGGTGGTGCATTGTCTATGGAGAGGAACGTGAAAGCTTGTGTCCTGTAGTTCCACTCTCTATCCCAGAGAACATAAAGAGAAAACACGATTTCTACATGGTGTGAGGTAATTGACCTTCCTGAAACAAGAATAAGGCTGTCAGACAGTGCAAGTGATATAGTCAAAAGGTGTTTTTGTGCAGTGGACAGTATAACAAGGCTAGGGTGTCAGACTGTGTGTGTGTGTGTGTGTGTGTGTGTGAGTGTGTGGTTCTGTGACAACCAGTGTGAAAGTGGAACAATGCTGGGATGTCAGTGTATGTTTGGGTCTGTGACTTCCAGTAGACAAATAAGTTGGGTGTCGGACAGTGTGTGTGGGTCTGTGACTTCCAGTAGACAGATAAGTTGGGTGTCGGACAGTGTATGTTTGGGTCTGTGACTTCCAGTAGACAGATAAGTTGGGTGCCAGACAGTGTGTGTGTGGGTCTGTGACTTCCAGTAGACAGATAAGTTGGGTGTCGGACAGTGTGTGTGTGGGTCTGTGACTTCCAGTAGACAGATAAGTTGGGTGTCGGACAGTGTGTGTGTGGGTCTGTGACTTCCAGTAGACAGATAAGTTGGGTGCCAGACAGTGTGTGTGGGTCTGTGACTTCCAGTAGACAGATAAGTTGGGTGTCGGACAGTGTATGTGGGTCTGTGACTTCCAGTAGACAGATAAGTTGGGTGTCGGACAGTGTATGTTTGGGTCTGTTACTTCCAGTAGACGGATAAGTTGGGTGTCGGACAGTGTGTGTGGGTCTTTGTGTGGGTCTGTGACTTCCAGTAGACAGATAAGTTGGGTGTCGGACAGTGTGTGTGGTCTGTGACTTCCAGTAGACAGATAAGTTGGGTGTCAGACAGTGTATGTTTGGGTCTGTTACTTCCAGTAGACGGATAAGTTGGGTGTCGGACAGTGTGTGTGGGTCTGTGACTTCCAGTAGACAGATAAGTTGGGTGTCGGACAGTGTGTGTGGTCTGTGACTTCCAGTAGACAGATAAGTTGGGTGTCGGACAGTGTATGTTTGGGTCTGTGACTTCCAGTAGACGGATAAGTTGGGTGTCGGACAGTGTGTGTGGGTCTGTGACTTCCAGTAGACAGATAAGTTGGGTGTCGGACAGTGTGTGTGGTCTGTGACTTCCAGTAGACAGATAAGTTGGGTGTCGGACAGTGTATGTTTGGGTCTGTGACTTCCAGTAGACAAATAAGTTGGGTGTCGGACAGTGTGTGTGGGTCTGTGACTTCCAGTAGACAGATAAGTTGGGTGTCGACAGTGTATGTTTGGGTCTGTGACTTCCAGTAGACAGATAAGTTGGGTGCCAGACAGTGTGTGTGGGTCTGTGACTTCCAGTAGACAGATAAGTTGGGTGTCGGACAGTGTGTGTGTGGGTCTGTGACTTCCAGTAGACAGATAAGTTGGGTGCCAGACAGTGTGTGTGGGTCTGTGACTTCCAGTAGACAGATAAGTTGGGTGTCGGACAGTGTGTGTGGGTCTGTGACTTCCAGTAGACAGATAAGTTGGGTGTCGGACAGTGTGTGTGGGTCTGTGACTTCCAGTAGACAGATAAGTTGGGTGTCGGACAGTGTATGTTTGGGTCTGTGACTTCCAGTAGACAGATAAGTTGGGTGCCAGACAGTGTGTGTGGGTCTGTGACTTCCAGTAGACAGATAAGTTGGGTGTCGGACAGTGTATGTTTGGGTCTGTGACTTCCAGTAGACAGATAAGTTGGGTGTCGGACAGTGTGTGTGGGTCTATGACTTCCAGTAGACAGATAAGTTGGGTGTCGGATAGTGTATGTTTGGGTCTGTGACTTCCAGTAGACGGATAAGTTGGGTGTCGGACAGTGTGTGTGGGTCTGTGACTTCCAGTAGACAGATAAGTTGGGTGTCGGACAGTGTGTGTGGGTCTGTGACTTCCAGTAGACAGATAAGTTGGGTGTCGGACAGTGTGTGTGTGGGTCTGTGACTTCCAGTAGACAGATAAGTTGGGTGTCGGACAGTGTGTGTGGGTCTGTGACTTCCAGTAGACAGATAAGTTGGGTGTCGGACAGTGTGTGTGGGTCTGTGACTTCCAGTAGACAGATAAGTTGGGTGTCAGACAGTGTGTGTGGGTCTGTGACTTCCAGGGGATAGAAGAACAAATGTAACTATCATTCTTTACAAATACAAATACTCATAATAAGGAATAAGGACATTTTAAGGATCCGTTCGCAAAAATGAACAAGAACACATGTTATCTGCCCCTTTGTATTGTCCTAGAAGGGGACTGCCCGGGACATGGGACACATGTGAAATGAAGGACTGCCCTGGGTAATGAGATCCATAGTCCCCCTAAGCTACAGAACAGAAATTCTGGAGCAAATCAATTAGATCATAGGAGACAAATGAAACTATTCCAAGTTATCATTGATATAAATGGAACTTTTAATCGCTTGAATGCTAGAGAGGTCTCCAACACGAGACCTCTCTAGTATCCAAGGGGTTAAAAGCCCAGTTAAAATTGATGGGTATTTGTGGAATGTTCTTTGGAACCCTGTGATGCAATTGGTTTGTTCCAGAATTTCTCCTCTTTAGCTAGATGAGTGAGATGCTAAGATCTGTACAGTAAACCCTGAATCAGCTGGCATTCAAGATACACAATAGGTGCAGGATCTTGGCTGCCTTTCAGAAACTTCTGGCAAATGAACAAAATCAACCAATTAATTAATTAAGGCAGGGTTTAAATAAGAAAGCCACGTATAAGTCTCTGCGGATGCTGAATTAATGCTGAGATGAACTAGGCGGCTGAACTCTTGCAGACTGAACACTAATAGAATGTTGAGGAGAACAGGGAATGTCTAGCAACACCTCCTAAAAACCAGCCTGCTTACTTTCCTATGACTAGAAAATCCTTATGGCCCCTATGAGTTTTGCCCTGGATCCTTAGTACAAAAGATAACATCGTCTCAGTCCTTAATGGCATGTTCATGGAGGCAGACATGACACTTGCTCACAGGACCACAGTACCTCAAACTCTGATCATGGCACATGGTAACTTTATTCTTTTAAAGGGATAGTAATACTTCGTTTTAACTTTATTTTATTTTGTAGGCATTAAAAAAACATGAAGAACGATATAAGTCTTAACTCTCAAACCTTTATGGTTTATGAGATATTCACAAGCAAAGTTCCCCTCCCGCCCCTTTTACCTAGTGTAAGCCATCTCTTCTCAGATGTGAATCTGGTTGTATGACAGTACAGATAACAGCAGGGGACAATCTTCTTTGTATGAAAACAATGAAAGCCCTGCCCCCCTTGACAAGTTTTTCAGCTTTTTCCATTATCTTAATTGAAGATTGTCCCTCTCTGCAGTCTACCTGGGCACCTCCCTTCTGATCTGGTTGAACAGGGGGGGGATACTTTGTTTGTGAATATCTCTTAAACCATAAAGGTTTCAGAGATAAGACTTATATCATTCTTCATTTTTTTTTAATGCCTACAAAATAAAATAAAGTTAAAATGAAGTATTACTATCCCTTTAAGGATCAGAGTGTTACATAACCCTGGTGCTTCATAAGGGGTAAGAAGACTCAAGTCACTCCACTTGCTAAAAAACTGGCAGCAACTGTCATGTCTGCCTCCATGGACATGAAATCCAGGAATGATCGAAGAGCTTATCTCATGAATAAAGGATAAAGGTAAAAATTCATAGCTGCCATTAGGATTTTCTGTCCATAGTAAAGCAAGCAGGAGGGTATTATTTGGAGAAAGGTAAGCAGAATGGTTATTAGTAGGTGTTAGGTCTTCATTTCTTAATAACGCTGTACTTATGCTGGATAATACTACTATCTATCTGTCTGTCTGTCTGTCTATCTATCTCATATCTATCTATCTATCTATCTATCTATCTATCTATCATCTATCTATCTATCTATCTATCTCATATCTATCTATCTATCTATCTATCTATCTATCTATCTATCTATCATCTATCTATCTATCTATCTATCTCATATCTACCTATCTATCTATCTATCTATCTATCTATCTATCTATCTATCTACCTATCTATCTATCTCATATCTATCTATCTATCTATCTATCTATCTCATATCTATCTATCTATCTATCTATCTATCTATCTATCTATATCTATCTATCTATCTATCTATCTATCTATCTCATATCTATCTATCTCATATCTACCTATCTATCTACCTATCTATCTATCTATCTATCTATCTATCTATCTATCTATCATCTATCTATCTATCTATCTATCTATCTATCTCATATCTATCTATCTATCTATCTATCTATCTATCTCATATCTATCTATCTATCTATCTATCTATCTATCTATCTATCTCATATCTACCTATCTATCTATCTATCTATCTATCTATCTATCTATCTATCATCTATCTATCTATCTATCTATCTATCTCATATCTATCTATCTATATATCTCATATCTATCTATCTATATATCTCATATCTATCTATCTATCTATCTATCTCATATCTATCTATCTATCTATCTATCTATCTATCTATCTATCTATCTCATATCTATCTATCTATCTATCTATCTATCTATCTCATATCTATCTATCTATCTATCTATCTATCTATCTATCTCATATCTATCTATCTATCTATCTATCATCTATCTATCTATCTATCTATCTATCTATCTCATATCTATCTATCTATATATCTCATATCTATCTATCTATCTCATATCTATCTATCTATCTATCTATCTATCTCATATCTATCTATCTATCTATCTATCTATCTATCTATCTATCTCATATCTATCTATCTATCTATCTATCTATCTATCTATCTCATATCTATCTATCTATATATCTCATATCTATCTATCTATCTATCTCATATCTATCTATCTATATATCTCATATCTATCTATCTATCTATCTCATATCTATCTATCTATCTATCTATCTATCTATCTATCTATCTATCTCATATCTATCTATCTATCTCATATCTATCTATCTATCTATCTATCTATCTATCTATCTATCTATCTCATATCTATCTATCTATATATCTCATATCTATCTATCTATCTATCTCATATCTGTCTATCTATCTATCTATCTATCTATCTATCTATCTATCTATCTCATATCTATCTATCTATCTATCTATCTATCTCATATCTATCTATCTATCTATCTATCTATCTATCTATCTCATATCTATCTATCTATCTATCTATCTATCTATCTATCTCATATCTATCTATCTATCTATCTATCTATCTATCTATCTATCTATCTATCTATCTATCTCTCATATCTATCTATCTATCTATCTATCTATCTATCTATCTATCTATCTATCTCATATCTATCTATCTATCTATCTCATATCTATCTATCTATCTATCTATCTATCTATCTATCTATCTCATATCTATCTATCTATCTATCTATCTATCTCATATCTATCTATCTATCTATCTATCTATCTATCTATCTATCTCATATCTATCTATCTATCTATCTATCTCATATCTATCTATCTATCTATCTATCTCATATCTATCTATCTATCTATCTATCTATCTATCTATCTATCTATCTATCTATCTCATATCTATCTATCTATATATCTCATATCTATCTATCTATCTCATATCTATCTATCTATCTATCTATCTATCTATCTATCTATCTCATATCTATCTATCTATCTATCTATCTATCTATCTATCTATCTATCTATCTCATATCTATCTATCTATCTATCTATCTATCTCATATCTATCTATCTATCTATCTATCTATCTCATATCTATCTATCTATCTATCTATCTATCTATCTATCTATCTATCTATCTATCTATCTCTCATATCTATCTATCTATCTATCTATCTATCTATCTCATATCTATCTATCTATCTATCTATCTATCTATCTATCTATCTATCTATCTCTCTCATATCTATCTATCTATCTATCTATCTATCTATATATCTATCTATCTAATTTAGGTTAACCATGTTAGTCCAGTGGTGTGGAGGCCAAATGAATGAGTATCGCAGTATGTAATTATACCTTTTTATTGGACTAACATTCAGTTATATAGACATGCTTTTTAGAACAATGCTTCCTTTTCCAAGTCAAAAACATACTGGTTTAAAAAGAGAAAACCTTACCATGCTAAGGAAAGCACCAACTGATACATAATAAATCATCTAAGGTATAAGCCAAGGTAAGTGTGTGTGTGTGTGTGTTGGGAGGGAGGGTAAGAGAGACATAGGGAGAGAGAGTGATACAGATCCAGACAGTATATAGATTTAAATAGCAAAATAATATAATACAAGAAATATGGTAAAACATGTACTAAAATAAATTAAATTAGAAGAAAAGTTGTGTTTTTGTAATGTGTGAGGAATCCCAAGTCCTTATTAAGGCCAGTGTGTTGGTGATGAAAAAAATGATCATCTTAAATTCAGTGTCAATAATGTCAGTAGACAATGATCCAAAATATGAATATACCATAATGAAACGCTGACTGAAGGGGATGGTGATAGATCTCAACGAGCGGTCTAGAGCATATGGACAACAGTAGTGTTCATTCTCCCAGAAGAAGAGAACTCACAAGGAGTAACACCCGGCAGTCTTCTTTGAGTGTGCCCTCCTCCTCCACTCTGCTGACACGAGGTGCAGAAAGGTCCTTTCAAGCCCTTTCTATCAATGCACAGACTCCATATCCATTGACAGAAAGGTCTTGGAAGGACCTTTGTGCTCCGCATGTCAGCAGTGTGGAGGCAGACACACTCAGAGAAGACTGCCTGGTTTCACTCATTGTGAGTCCTCTTTTTGTGGAAGAACAAACACTGTTGTTGCCTATATGTTCTAGAGCGCTTGTTGAGATCCGTCGTCAATCACTTCAGTCAGTGTATAATTACAGTATCTTATGGCTGGGTCGATATAAAGGGCGACCACTAATATAAAACGAGGTAACTTTTTCAGGTCAAAATGCTTGAAAAAAACCTTGCCTTATATTCAAGCAAATATGGTACTTGTTTTTGTGAACAAAATAGGAACATATCTTTTATTTTCTTCCCTTAACATTCTACTACCCTTATCCCGATTTAGTCCTAGTAGGCATCAGCTTTTTAACCCTTTGAGTGCCAAAGGGGTATACAACGCATTGCTCTGCAATGCGCTGCATACCCCTCTGGCACTCAAAGGCTTAATTGCTATATATGGTAGTGCTGGTTATTGCTTATACATCTGAACACATTTTCAGTGTTTGCTGGCTGACCATGATTCATTCATACACTGATAAATCTTTTATAAACAACTAATGGATCATTGATTTAAGTTAGAGGCATCACTGCCAAACAGTACATTTTATAGAACTACTATAAAAAAACAAAACAAAACAAAGAAAAATAAAATTTCCATTTACCAAAAGTACACTTCACATTTTGACGTTTAACAGTGACTCAACTAAACAACAAATACTTGCCTAGTAAGTCTTCCCAAAAATATATTAAAGGGATAGTAATACTTGTATTAAACCTGAGGTCCAAGTCTTCTTCATATTTTTTTAACACATAGCACTATATTTCAATACTTAGTTTTGTCCTTCTAGCGCTATTCAATCGGATCCCACCCCGCCCCGTCTGGCCACCTCCCATTAGATCTGTAATCCAGTTGTGGGACCGGACGGATGCAGCGAGGGACAATCTTCAGTCAGTAACTATAAGGAAAACCCTGCCCTCTCTTGATGAAGGAGGGCAGGATTTTCCTTTTGCTTACTGAAATTTGTCCCTCTTTGTGCTCTATCTGGACCAGACTACGCGGCAGCTTGACGCAGGGAAAGGGACTGGAGGAGGATCCTTTTAGACTGAATAGCTCTTGAACAACAAAACTGTTAGTATTCAAATATAGCATACCTGGGACCTTTTTCATATAGGCTCCGCAGAGGGGAGTCCTGTGTTGCTGCTGAGGGGAGAGAAATGATGTGATTTGCATTATAAAAGGGGTGGGGCTTAATCATGAGTGCGGAGTAATCGTGAGGGGACTTTTAATGCAGGGTCAAAACCAGAGTCTACAGTGCAAAATGGGAGTTTGCAGCTATGAATATATATTGCTATGTGTTAAAAAACATAAAGAAGACTGGGATCTCAGTTTTAATTGCTCCCACAACTCATGCTAAATATTGCAAATTGTGGGAACATCAAAGGAAAAAAAAAAAGCCAACGCTCGTTGTTTGGCACAGTGAGCTCAAAACAGAAATGTAACACTTTCCTGTCACCCACTGTCCGGCTTCTTCATCAATCTTCTCTTCTTTCATTCAGTCTTCTTTCTTGTTTTAAATAAAAAAAAAATCCACTAGTGCCCCCAAAGATGCGACCGTTAACCCTTTGAGTGCCAGAGGGGTAGCCCTCCGGTGCTCAAAGGGTTAATAAATGGTGGCATCTTACTATCCGCTGTAAATAAATAATAAAGTGTTTTCGAAATTGCTCAGTACTATTGTATTTGACTAGTGGGATTTTAAACCAAGGCTTTTATATGCCAGTCTCAGTTCAAAATAAATTGGCAGCCTCCAATTGTCTGGGAAGTCTACTTTTTTACGTGATGTCCAGTGGGTGCAAATTTTGAACCTGTAGGACATTTTTGCACGCCTTTTGTTGTTGACAACACAGTTTATAGAATTGTAAACCACCACCGCTTGTTTTGAAAATAACGGGGCTAATAGAATCGAGTCCCAGGTGAGGCGTTACCAGTGATCTGTAGAGTGGCATTAGTACCTCTCGTCCTGCTCTAATTCCCCTTCCTATGTGTAAAAATGTGTAGATATGTAACGCTTTACTGTAAAAGCTCTTCAGGACGTACTTGAAAATGAAAGAAATCTCAATGTATTCTTCCTGGTAAAAAAACTAAATAAAATAAATATGCAACCAAAAATATGTTTTGCTTTTCCCACTGTAGTACTGCATTGTTAGCCTACCTTCAAGTCATCTGAAATAATCACTCCCAAGTCCCTTTCAGGGGATGTTTTTGTCAGCAGTGTACTGTTAACCTTATGAGTGCCAGGGATGTTTTCAACACCTTTCAACACAAGGTGCTAGATACCTCTCAAGGTTAAACCCGTATTCCACTTCTGCATTTTTATATGCTAAATGTATTATTTGCCCTTTTCAACATTAAACATTAATTTCCACATTCTTCCAATTTTCTACATCCGTTTGCACATGTTATATACCTCCTGGTAATTCAGCCATATTGCAGATTTTTGTATCATCTGCAAAAAGACTGACCAAACCACTACCACTAGTAATATCTCTAATGAAGACATTGAAGAGAACATATCTTAGCACTGAGCCCTGCAGCACTTCACTAGTAACCCATCCTTCCTTCAAATAAATACCACTAAAGGGATAGTAATGGTTAATTTTAAGTTGATTTAATATTGTAGACATTAAAAAAAGGTTGTAAGAAAACAACAAAAGGAGAGCGCTAAATAAATAATACAATAATATATCTAATATCTGATATAAATCCTGTACGTGCACTACTAATGAGGAAATGGAGACCAGCAACCAACCCAAACACCCTCACCGCCTCTAGGTAGATGTGGGTGTATACCCGTAGATCCGCTCCCTGGCCACCGTTCCCAACCTATGTGCTCACAATCTCTATAATGTGCATAAATCCCAGCAATCCAAGCGAGGCAGACAAATGAACATATGCAGTATATAAAGTTTATTAATATAAGCAATATGATTTAAAATAAAATACAATATTATCACCAATAAAAAAGAATAATATAATCCTACAGCTCAATGGTGTGACATATACTGATATATTGTTATTGTTGGCCAGGGAGCGGATCCAC
The DNA here is from genome assembly GCA_037306005.1 of Rhinophrynus dorsalis. Classification (NCBI taxonomy): domain Eukaryota; kingdom Metazoa; phylum Chordata; class Amphibia; order Anura; family Rhinophrynidae; genus Rhinophrynus; species Rhinophrynus dorsalis. The sequence goes on from CM074723.1 coordinate 33,296,121, forward strand.
GGGTATACACCCACATCTACCTAGAGGTGGTGAGGGTGTTTGGGTTGGTTGCTGGTCTCCATTTCCTCGTTAGTAGTGCACTTACGGGATTTATATCAGATATTAGATATATTATTGTATTATTTATTTAGCGCTCTCCTTTTGTTGTTTTCTGTCTGTGGTTTAGGGATAGTAGGTTTTCTCACATCTACTGGGATTATAGCAGATTTTATTTTATTTTAGATTTGTTTGTGGATATATATATTTTTGCTTGATTTTCAGTTTTAGCTCCCATTATCTATCACAGTTGGGTGGGTTTGTGTTTTTCTATCATCGGTGTAAGTCTTATCTCTCAAACCTTTATGGTTTGAGAGATATAACTTGCTAAAGTTACCTTTTCCTGGCTGTTTTACTCAAGTCTGCCATCTATCTGACAGCTGCAGATTCTAGTCATTTGACCAGACAGAGGCTTTTCAGCAGAGCTGAAATTACGCTATTTAGAAATAAATACTTTATTGGAACGGTCTACAAAGTGTGCTTGCAAACCAGACACACTTTGTAGACCGTTGTAAATGAAGTATTTGTCTTTAGATATCGTTATATCGGCGCTGCTGAAGAGCCGCATCTGGTCAAGCGACCAGAATCTGATTCTGACAGCTTTACAACTCGTCAAGCAGAAAGGGGAGGGATCAGAGAACTTTATTTTCTTATATCTCTCAAACCATAATGGTTTGAGAGATACGAATAAGTGCAAGTACTTTCTTTTAATTGTATCTACCATATAGTTAATACTTTTTTTTGTGACATTACTATCCATTTAACTAGAACACCCAATTTGATTTTACATATTATGCATAATGTCAGAATAAAAGGTTACTATCACTTTAATATGAGTATGCTTTAGTTTAACATTACCATCTTTATAGTACATTAATGTTTTAGATGCTAGTTTCATTTATGATTATTCATGTCATATTGAGGTTTTTTATTGAACCACTTGTGAAATTCTAGCTGCAGATTAGAAAGTGAATTACTGATTGAAAGCATTTTAGCCCAGATTTTTGTTACATATTGTGGTATAAATGTTCATTCATTATTATCTGAAGCATTGATTCTTCCCAGGGCCACAATCTTACAAGACCACAAGAAAGCCATTTAACTGTTTGGGGTCAAAATACGTAGCGCATCCCTGTGATCCTTAAAACTTTAAAGGGAAACTATCAACAGAATTCCAAGGGCTCATCTCTCAATCATGTTATCCTATATAATAATTCGCTACAACGTGTGTAACGCCGCAGTCATGGGTAGTAGAGACTGCTGTGCGTGCTGCAGTCATGGGCAGTAGAGACTGCTGTGCGTGCTGCAGTCATGGGCAGTAGAGACTGCTGTGCGTGCTGCAGTCATGGGCAGTAGAGACTGCTGTGCGTGCCGCAGTCATGGGCAGTAGACACTGCTGTGCGTGCTGCAGTCATGGGCAGTGGAGACTGCTGTGCGTGCTGCAGTCATGGGCAGTAGAGACTGCTGTGCATGCTGCAGTCATGGGCAGTAGAGACTGCTGTGCGTGCTGCAGTCATGGGCAGTAGAGACTGCTGTGCGTGCTGCAGTCATGGGTAGTAGAGACTGCTGTGCGTGCTGCAGTCATGCTCAGTAGAGACTGCTGTGCGTGCTGCAGTCATGCTCAGTAGAGACTGCTGTGCGTGCTGCAGTCATGGGCAGTAGAGACTGCTGTGAGTGCTGTAGAATTGCGCAGTAGAGACTGCCTGCGCTGCGGCTGATACAGAGCGGGGCGCTCCTCTTAGGAGCGTCCAGCTCTGTATCAGCTGCGGCACAGGCAGTCTCTACTGCGCATGACTGCCCCGCGACCAGCTGGCAGTGGCACTGTGGCCTGTGTATTCTGTAGTTCTGTTTAATAGGAACACCCTCCCAACATTTCAAATGGCCAAAGAGGGACACTGTTGTTTTCGGAGGTGTTGGCTGGTCGGCGGGGTATTACAGAGATCGTTTAAAGGGGATGTATCACTTTACTTCATGTTTGCCTTAATATCTTTGTTTTACCTACTCTAACAATGCCCTGTTGTTGTATTTTTTTAAATGCTATAGAAATGCAGTTTGACAGCTTAGTTTCTCCCTTTGACGTCTTCTCCTCATTCTGATCGGCATCACGCGTGCTGGCGAGAATACAGGAGAGATCCTCCACGCTGGTCTGTCTGTAAACTGCAGCACTCTCATTGGCTAGATATTGATCTCTGCCAACAAGAGTGCTCCAGCTTACAAACAGACCAGTCGGGAGGAGGATCTCTACTGTAGTCTGGTTGGCACCCGTGGTGCCGATCAGAATGAGAAGACGACGTCATGGAGAAAAAAGTAAACTGTCAAACTCCATTTCTATAGCTTTTTTAACAAAAAAAAAACAAAACAAAAAAAAAAAAACAGAGCATTGTTAGAGTAGGTAAAAGAAAGATATTAAGGCAAACTTGTAGTAAGGTTATACATCCCCTTTTAGTTACTTCATGACCAATTGACAGTAATTTGTGTCATGGCACGCAAAGGGTTGAAACAAGACCAAAATATTTACACAGACTAATTGATAACACGTATACAGACGTGTAAACAAACATTAATGTGAGTTTTATTGCTGTGGAGCCAATGTGTTAAATATATATATATATAATATACACACGCACACACCACACAGCCTTATCTCCTAACACCAGGGTGAGAAAGAGGGACAGAGGGATTTGGGTCTCAAAGAGGGACTGTACTGTGTAAAGAGGGACACTAACCGGAGCAATTTTGGTACAAACCATTACACACTAGGGCACTAATAATCATTCCTAAAATTATCATTGATTTAGATGGACTATTAACATACCTCCCATGTGTCCCTCTTTAGGAGGGACAGTCCCTCTTTTAGTCCCAAATCCCTCTGTCCCTCTTTCCCACCCTGATGTCCCTCTTTTTAGGAAATCAGACTGTGTGATGTGTATGTAAGTGTATCATATTGCTCTACAGCAATAAAACTCACATTACTGTTTGTTTAAACGTCAGTATATGTGTTTAGAAATTAGTCTGTGTAAATAAAATACTTTGGTCTTGTTATAAGTCATTTATTAGGTTAAAGAAGGAGGTGTCAGTAGGTCATGAAATAGCCTAAAAATTATTGGTAATGCCCCACACACCAGTCACGCCCCGAGCAACGCCCCCTAAAACACAAGTGTCCCTCTTTGGCAATTTGAAATGTTGGGAGGTATGTATTAACCCCTTGTATGCTAGAGAAGTCTTCGCAATACGTTGCAGTGTACCTTAGAATGGCAAAACTTTATAAAGTGATAGTTCCACTTTAACTTTATTAATTCTTAACAAAAGCATTATTATTTGAGTCTATGGTCCTTATCACATTTCTGTGAATAACAAAGGCTGAGGGTCAAACAGAAACCACTGAGAGAATTGTTAGTTCTTTGCAGAGTTATGTGTTGGATATCTCTCTGTCACTCAAGAGGGTGAAATGTCTGTAACTGATCAATGTTCTCGGATGTTCCTGATAACTCTAATCTCTCCGCACATGCTCTAAACCAGCACTTATCAAATAGATGTAATCCCATTGGTGATCCAGCATCAGTGTTGGAGCATTGTGCCTCCCTGAAGGAAGTACACATTGATTACTCACAGACATTCAGCAATGTTTACCATTCCCAAAATGCACTCCAATGTATCATATTCCTGGCAGAGCCCCCTTGTGACAGGATGGCACAGGTCCCAGAGATTTTACTTTTGTCTCTCGCCTACTCAAGGGTTTTCACCAAATATGTTTATATTGATCTCAGATACTTTGAAATCACTTACAGTGTGGAACAAGTTGTGACTACTTCTGTCTCACCGAGACCAATATTATGAAAAGATACAACACAAAAAGGAATGAGAGGACAGCTATACTGTTAACCTCTAACCGTACACAAATCAGGATCAAATGGATATCAAATACTCACATAATATGTCCAACCGGCTCCAACAGATGGTAACCAGTTTTAAAGCTAGCAGGCTTTATGATGCTGGTTCCCCCACAAAAAAACCATACTGGCAAGCATCACATAACCATTCCGATATTCTGCAAACCTTGTACTTTATATACTGCAGTCCTCCTGAAACATGTTGAGGGATTTTAGTGTGTTTTAATAATAAACTTTACACTTTGATTTGTCTGGTCTGCCGGTTTGGGTCACATATATGCTGAACACACTGCTGAATATCGGAATGGTTATGTGAAACTTGCCAGTATGTTTTTTTTGTGGAGAGAATCAACATCATGAAGCCCTGCTAGCTTTAAAACCGGTTACCATTTGTTGGAGCAGGTTGGACATATTATGTGAGTATTTGATATCCATTTGATCCTGATTTGTGTACGGTTAGTGGTTAACAGTATCTTTCCTTGCATTCCTTTCTTGTGTTGTTTCTTTAAGCCCTGGCAGGAAGTGGTGGTTCCTGAGAGATTGAGCGATAGGATTTAGGTATCCAGCTGGTGTGATAGCTCAGTGGTAAAGTCCCTGACTATGGAGCCTGTTCAAACTACAGAGTTGCAGGTTCAAATCCCAGCAGGGTCAACTCAGCAATTCATCCTTCCGAGGTCAATAAATGAGTACCATTGATCGGGTAATAATAACATTTATTATTTCAGCTGCCGATTCGGTTAATTCTGAAAGCGCTTTGAGTGCCACTGGGAGAAAGGGGCTATATAAATACTAGTTATTACTATATAAATGCTAGTTATTATCTGTGTGGATGCAGTGTCATTATCCTCCATAAGCTATTCTTGTCACTGGAAATATATCCATGACATAATTTAAATGTGAGTATACTTTATGCTCCTTATGTTTATGTGAACGTCTGAAATTTCTACACTATGAGTCTCTCCCCTCTCTTGTGTTTCCAATTATAACGATCTACAGAACATGGACTGCACCACATGGGCACATCAACACATCGACATCTCTGCTGATTTAAAGCCCCATTTCATTCCTTTTTGTTTTTCTTTTGTTAGAATTTATTTATAACGTGGCAACAGATTCTGCAGTCCTGGACAATAGCTACACAAGACAACAGAACAATGTAATATGAGGTAAAATATATAAGAATATTTACAACCAACACTGAAAGGCTTTGGAAACAGAAGGATAAGAGGGCCCTGTTTACTAGATAGGGTGACCACATTTCATTTCTGCCATTTAGGGACACTGCAGAGTTCTAAACACTAGAGGGCGAACATCCCATTGACTGGTGTGACAGAAAGCTATGTATGTGGTGGACTAAAAGATAATTTACATCACACCCAAAGCCTTAGACTAGCATTACGCTACAACAAAATTGAACTGCAGCTCCTGAATGATGTCAGGATCAAGGCTCAGTTCAGTCTCTCTAGTATTTATAGCTCTGTCTGGAAGCCATTTTCTTGTAGCCCAGCAGAGGCATTACTTCCTCTTACAGTAGACAATGGGCAGTTCTTCTGTTTAGAACTCGATACTCTGGAGTCTTCATTTCAGGAGTTTGTATTGTCCCAGTAGGGGGCTTCCTGGGACAAAGGGACACGCATTTAAAGTCTGAGACTTTCCTGGGCAATCCGGAACACGTGGTCACCCTATTTCAAGAGCTTGCAATCTATAGGGTGTCAGGGACTTATATTCAAGGTCTGAGTGCCAGGAACTGCTTAGTGGCCCAGCCACAGACTCTGACATAGGAAGAGGAAAGTCACAAGTGCTCTAAGGACCTGTAGAGTAGAACATTCATCTGTTAGTGTTGTGGAAAAAATCTAAGGAATGAGAGTGGAAGAGCATGATTGGGTTGGAGTGGGTCAGTAATATGGCTTGTCCCAGAGTCGGCATTAAGTATGGGTGCGGTGAGGTCTAGCCACAAAGCAGTATGGAGTGAGAGGGAGTTAATATTACAGGGAAAGGAAGCACAGTTGTGACAGCTGCTAGCTGTGGGAGGAGATTATGTAGGAGATTTTATGTTAGCTGAAGTTTTGAGGGTCCTTTTAACCCTTTGAGTGCCCTTTGGGTACTCAGCACAATGTTGAGCAAAACAGGGGTTCTCCCACTGCTGAGGGATGTACGTTCCCAGAGTTATTACAATTTAAACTTATATTTTTGCGTTAACAGCTCCCATTAGTTGTCATATTCCAATTAGTTATTCTGCTGCATTCTGTAGGAGAGGAGAGTCACTGACAAACAGAATATGATAGAAACTGCTGAGTCACTTCCTATTAGTTAGAACTATCAGGAAGTAATCACACTGTAATTCACTTCCTGATTATTTGAACTGCTATAACATTTGAATAAAACATCTGCCAGCTGATGCTTTATAACATATATGTTTTCATAAAAGAAAACTTTTACTGCTCCTTTAAAAGTCTGTAGGCCAGGAGTGAGTCTGACAGAGTAAGGCACACAGTTGGGAGCAGCACTAGACAATCCCCTGAATGCTAGTGAGGTATCTGGCATTTGCTATGTAAGGCTTTGGAGACCACTGTAGCATTTAACAGGTTAAATATGTATTTGCTCCATAAGGGGCAGATGGTTTTCCCCATAATTGCTCCCATTCTACTTAACATATCATCCTCAATGTGTACGAGTCATAGGATTTTCCAGTTGATTCACATTTCATTTCTTGGATCTCAACCAGCTTCATTAACAGCTGATTGATTATTTCTCTCTGTTTTTGTGGTCTAGTTGTGGTTTTCAAGAAACATACACTTTCTGAAATTGAAGTTAATTCAAGTATGGTGCTGGGCTCAAAATGTCCATTGATTTGGCACATTTTCTGTTGGCTGGTATTCCTCCACTGACATCAGAGTGCTCTCATACACACACACACACAGTTTAATTACAATCTATGCTTGGAGTGATAGACAGTGGATGAGTTGTTTTGGGACTACCAGTGGATTCATGGACGACTGAACAGTGGTACAGCGCTGCAATGTCTGATAGTGTGCATGCAGTTTTGTAACTACCAGTGGATATATGGAGGATTGAACCTTGGAACAAGGCTGGGGTGTCACACAGTGTATGTGTAGTTGTGTGAGGAGGGCTGAACAGTAGAACAAGGTTGTGGTGCCAGACAGTGTATGTGTGGTTCTGTGACTACCAGTGGACAGTTGAACAAGGGTGGGGTGTCAGACAGAGTATGTGTGATTTTGTGACTACCAGTGGATATGTGGAGGACTGAACAGTGAAACAAGGCTGGGGTGTCAGACAGTGTATGTGTGGTTCTGTGATTACCAGTGAATGTGTGGAAGATTGAACAGTAGAACAAGGCTGGACTGTAAGACAGTGTATATGTGGTTCTATGACTACCAGAGGATGAGGAAAACTGAACCGTGAAACTATGCTATGATATCAGACATTGTATGTGTGGTTCTGTGACTACCAGTGGATGTGTAAAGTGGAAGTCAGAGAGGCTCCACTAGGAACGATTTGTCACCTCAAGGGTAATAGGGGGACCCCTTGCTCACAGTGCCTAAAGAGATCAGCTACACCCCGCTGACGAGGCCCAACCAGGCCGAAACGTACGTCTGGGGTTGGCTGCTTCTCTTGTTCAGAGAGGAATTGCCTGGCACTTTGTGGCTGGACAGGTGTAATGTCAGGACCAATATAATATGCTTTCGGATATTTCCTCTCTGTGAAAGGCACTAGTGGGCTAGAAGAGATTGCACCCTGGGTAGGACATCATTCCTACAGAGCCTGCAAATTTGTATTGCAGGCTCATTCCTAGTTTAGTGTCTCTGACTTCCACTTTATACCACTGGATATGTGGAAGACTGAACAGTAGAACAAGGCTGTGGTATCAGACAGTGTATGTGTGGTCTGTGACTACCAGTGGATGTGTGGTTCTGTGACTACCAGTGGATGTGTGGAAGACTGAACAGTAGAACAAGGCTGTGGTATCAGACAGTGTATGTGTGGTCTGTGACTACCAGTGGATGTATGAAAGATAAACAGTAGAACAAGGCTGGGGTGTCAGACAGTGTATGTGTGGTCTGTGATTACCAGTGGATATGTGGAAGACTGAACAGTAGAACAAGGTTGTGGTATCAGACAGTGTATGTGTGGTCTGTGACTACCAGTGGATATGTGGAAGACTGAACAGTGGAACAAGTCTGGGGTGTCAGACAGTATGTGTGGGTCTGTGACTACCAGTGGATATGGAGAAGACTGAACAGTAGAACAAGGCTGTGGTGTCAGACAGTGTATGCGTGGTCTGTGACTACCAGTGGATTTGTGAAACATGAACAGTATAACAAGGCTGGGGTGTCAGACAGTGTATGTGTGGGTCTGTGACTACCAGCGGATATATTTGGAAGGTTAATTTCCAAAGAGTGAAATTTGCTTTCTGTAGGAAAGAGAACTCCTAATTGTTGCTAAGAAAAAGAAAATTATCAGATACTGTTACCTAGTAACTGTTACCTGATACATTGTAGCCTAATAATTTAGGGACAGTGTCTCCTAGGGCAACATTTAAGTAACTGCATTAGAATGTAACAACACCTCTATATAATATCCCCCTGTCTGAGCAGAAAATCATAATGGTGACTGTGAATCAATTCTGCTTTAACTGGCACTGAATATCACGTCTGTTTCATGGGAGAGCGAGAGGAGGCTCAAGCAGGGAAGGCGAGGGTTTGAGAAGGGTGAAATTACGAAGGGGGAATTGAGGAGGGGGAAGTGGTGAAGGGGAGAGTTTGAGTAGAGTGAAGTAGCAAAGGGGAGGGTTTGAGGAGAGGGAAGTGGCGAAGTGGAGGGATTGAGAAGGGGGAAGTGGCAAAGGGGAGGTTTTGAGGAGGGGAAGTGGCAAAGGGGAGGGTTTAAGGAGGGGACCAGGTAAAGGGGAGGGTTTGAAGAGAGGGAGGGGTGAAGGGGAGTGTTTGAGGAGAGGGAAGTGGCAAAGGGTAGGGTTTGAGGTGGTGAAGGAGAGGATTTGATGAGAGCAAGTGGCAAAGGGGAGTGTTTGAGGAGAGGGAAGTGGCAAAGGGAGGTTTTGAGGAGGGGAAGTGGGAAAGGGGAGGGTTTAAGGAGGGGACCAGGTGAAGGGGAGGGTTTGAAGAGAGGGAGGGGGTGAAGGGGAGGGTTTGAGGAAAGGGAAGTGGCGAAGGGTAGGGTTTGAGGTGGTGAAGGGGAGGATTTGATGAGAGCAAGTGGCAAAGGGGAGTGTTTGAGGAGAGGGAAGTGGTGAATGGTAGGGTTCGAGGTGGCGAAGGGGAGTATTTGAGAAGAGGAGGTGAAAGTGGCAAAGGGGAGGTTTTGAGGAGAGGGGAGTGGCAAATGGGAGGGTTTGAGGAATGCAGCTACCAGTGTCTGTTTGCCTGAGGAGGCCTCCTCCAGTGAGAATTCACAGTGTCTATTCCATTAGGCTGAGGAGGCCAAAGGGCATCTTGCATAACTCTGCCTTTTTTAAATGACAGCAAATGAGGAAGCCTTAAAATGTACTTGAATATAATCCTATAATGCTGTATATCATGTCAACACATTTGTGAAAACAAGATTTGCAGTGAGATTTGTTGCAAGGTTTGGTCCCATTATCTGTGTTTGTTCATTGGTCAGTTTTCTGTTAATCAGTTTTTGTTTCAGATTCAGTGGTTGCCAGAACAGGCGGGAATGTATCCTATAAAGGGATAGTAATATTTCACAAAAACAACAGCTCCAATTAATGTTCATAGTATTTGGGCCATGGAGAGTATTATTTCATTACGGTCAGAGTTGTAGTACAAGAGTAATTGAATGATAAAGTATCCCCTTCCCGCCCCTTTTACCTAGTGTAATACTGCTCACCTCAGATGTGGAATCTGGTCTTGAGACCAGACAGCACACAGCAAGGGACAATCTTCTTACTGTGATCATAAGGAAAACCCTGTCCCCTTGACAGGTTTTTCCATATGCTTACTGAAGATTGTCCCTCTCTGTGATCCATCCGGACAGTCTTGCTGATCTGAGGTGAGCAGTGTTACATTAGTAAAAGTGGTGGGAGAGGGATACTTTATCATTCAATTACTCTTGAAATACAACTCTGACAGTACTGAAATAACACTCTCCGTGGCCCAAATACTATGAAGATTAATTGGGGCTGCTTTTATTGTGAAACATTACTATCCCTTTAACACTCCATCCCCTGTTAGCTGAAGCTGTATCTCTTTGATGTTGTGTATTTCTTCAAGTGCAGGACTATATATCACTAGTAGTAGACGTACTGGCGGGATGCAGAAAACATGTGCAATTGCCTTTTCCAGTGTGAAAACCACTGGCGAATAGGCTTGTGCATGATTTTGTTGAATTGTGCATAAAAAAATCAAGATTAGCGAACAGCTGAGCATATTTTGTTGTGGGAGTGGCCAGGATTAATGAATCTGTCTGAGTGGAACAGCGAATATGCCTAATGTAGGAAGTGCTATTGTGAACTAATTTATACGTCTGTGTAGTGTTTTCATTAAAAAAATTGTTTTACGCACAATTCAAGAATCATTTGGTATGCAGCTTCCTGGATTAGAACATGCGCAATATCTATCGGCACATGAAAAATGCCTTTCTCTGTTGTCCAATACAGGTTACTGGTAACTTTGGGTAGGCGATATGCCCCTTTAATTGTAGGTAGGAACAATTCTAGAATTGTATGCAGGAGGTGGAGCCTACCTTCCCTCCTTGGCTGCAGTTAGCCAACCAGCTCCAGATAGATTTGTTCCTTGGTGAAGACACAGGCAAGAGAACAGTTCTGCTATAGTTTTAGAAATGTTTTTATTTTTCTGTTAGAAATGGAATACCACCATTAGGCAGATTACCATAACTGCCAATGCCCTTAGATGTGGCTAGCTCAGTGACCAGGTGCTTTTTGTGGACCTTAAGCCCTGGGGGGGGATCTTGCTGCAAGTTCTTTCCTTAGGAGTTGCCCACCGAGGCTTCTTCTTAGTACATGGTAGTCTGAAGACCGAAGATCTGCAGGAAAGGTGAGCAACCCTTTGAGTGCTGCAGGTCCACATGTCCCACAGTGCCCCTCTGCACAGGGGTTTACCTTTGGAGTTCCTATTGCACACTCCTGCACTCTTTGGGTCTATCTGTATGTCTGTTAGGCATTTTGGAGCAGGTTTATGTGGTACTTTAACCCTTTAGCTGCTGGTTTTGCATCTTTTGGGGGTTTTTCTAACACTTTTCCTACTGGTTCGGTGTTTTTTTGGGTATCCTAACATGTTCTAGTGATGTTTCATACATTTTTTATTTTACTGTTTCAATTTCATAAAATTTGAGTTAAAGGAGAACTTTACCACATAGGTGCCATTGCTTCATTCACTCCGTTTAACCTAGCGACTTCAGAGATGGCTCATTTTTCTTGTCGGCCCTTGCTCTATCATCCGGTTCATGTTTCTAGTGTGTTGGGGGGCTCAGGGGGCTTCGGGCACTGTTTGGGTACTTTTTCTGGGAAAACGACATTTCCCATGAGTGCTTGCTTCACGCGCTCGTTTCTGATTGGCTCCCCCTGCGGCAGCCATTTTGTGCTATTTCCAGAACGAGTATCCTACGCAGGGCTTGGACTCTCCTTCTCTCCTCTGCTGATTAACCCCTCCCCTGCCAGATAAGTCTAGTTTAGCAATTTCTGGGGTGAAACTTTAATCCTGCACACTGTACTTGGGTGATTTCTTTTATTATAAGGTTATTGACACTGTGAGAATGTCTATACCATTGGAGCTTGGGGCCAGGCCTAAGACTAAGGACGCTGGGGTCTCTGTGTCCCCTATTGCACATTGCTCTTCCTGTCATTCAGGGTTAGCTAGAGAATTCTCAGGTCATTTATGCCCAGCATGTTCTGATGTCCCTGAATGTCTCCCAGGGACTCCAGCCATGCATTAGAGCCAGTTTGGATACAAGAGTTCAAAGCTGCTACTTGGGACCTTAGGTCTACATTGCAACTCTTTCCATCCCAGTTACAGGGGGTCTTCAATTCCTGGCAGACCCCCTCCTCTGTCAAGTCTTCCCTGCCAAAACCACAGGGAGTACCTAACATATCAGATTCCTCTGAGGAGGTACTGTTGGTGGATTCAGATGTTGAGGAATGTTCTGCTGTGGGCTCCTCTCAGTTTTTTGGGGATCCCTTTGAGGCTGATCCTGAGCCCTCAGCTGAGGGTGTGATCAGGGCTGTTCTGACTATCCTAAACATTCCCTTAGTTCAGGAGGTTCCTTCTGATCCCTCTGATGTGTTTCAGGATCCTAAAAAGCCCCTTACTTGCTTTCCACCTAACACCACTCTTGACCACCTTGTGTCTGATGAGTGGAAATCTCCTGACAGGAAACCTTCTGTGTTCTAGAAATTTGCCAGGCTTTACCCCTTCTCTGAGACAGCACTTGCTCAGTGGGTTCATCCTCCCAAGGTGGATGCTCCTATCTCCAGGCTATCTAAGACTACTGCCTTGCCAGTTTCTGATGCGTCCACTCTGAAAGACTGGACTGACAAGAAACTTGAGGTCTCCCTCAAGTCCTTTTTTGCCACTGCTGGTACTGCCATGGGACCAGCATTCGCTGCAGCATGGGTGAATTGGGCCATTGTGGTCTGGACTGAACAGCTCACCCTGGCTGTCCATCAGGGTGCACCTACTTCGGATATGTTGCGTCTTCTTGCCAATATTTCTAGGCACAGCACTATGTTTCTGCTGCCTTTTTTTGATGCCATCCGTTTGGTGGCCAGGGTTTCCACCATGACTGTGGTTGCCAGACGGGCTCTTTGGCTCAAGATCTGGTCTGCTGACACTGCTTCCAAGAAAGCACTGCTTTCCTTACCTTTTCAGGGTACTTCCTTGTTTGGGCCAGATCTTAAAGATCTGATCAGTGAGACCACTGGGGGTAAGAGTACCCTTCTACCTTTGGTCCCCAGGTGTTCAATGGCGTTATTTAGGCTCTTCTGTACAAAGATGTTCTAGAGCCGGTTCCAGTTCAGGACAGAGGTATGGGTTTTTACTCTAACCTCTTTGTGGTCTCCAAAAGGGACGGGGGTTGTCGCCCTATTTTGGATTTGAAGGATCTCAATTCCTCTGTGATCCGGATTCATTATCACTAGGAGTCTCTACAGACGGTGATTGCTGCCATGTCCCCAGGGTAATTCCTTGCTTCTCTGGATCTTCAGGATGCGTATTTACACATCTCCATTCATCCAGAGAGCTGGCAGTATCTCAGATTTGGCTGTGACTGAATACACTTTCAGTTTCCAGCTCTTCCCTTTGGTCTGACTACAGCTTCTCACGTTTTCAACCATGTCCTGGGAGCCTTAGTGTCCGTCCTCCACCGGGATCAGAGTTACTCCATACATGGACGACCTGCTTCTGAAAGCCCCCTCTGTGGAACTTCTTCATCAGCAGGTTCAGCTATGCATTCACGTTCTCACCCATCATAGGTGGATCATCAACGTGGACAAGTCGGATCTTGTCCCATCCCAGCGTCTGGTCTTCCTGGGCTTTCTCTTCGACACTCAGAAGAGCATGGTGTTTCTCACGGACGAGGTAGCTCCTCAGATCACCCACAGGGTTTCTGTGGTCCTGGGTCAAGATCCAGTTCCAGCTAAGAAGCTGTCCTCTCTAGTGGGGAAATTATTCTCCACCATAGAAGCGGTCCTGTTTGCCATGGCACAAACCAGGGAACTCCAGAGGTTTGTGATCCAGGTGTGCAAGGGTCAGCCGGACCTTCTGAAGATGTCAGGGTCCCTCCCTCTTCGTGTGGAACTGAGTTTGTCGTGGTGGCTTGACCTCTCCAATCTGCTGAAGGGCAAGTCCTTCCTGGTATCCTTTTGGACCACGGTGACGACAGACGCCAGCCTCTCCGGCTGGGGAGCAGTCCTGAGTCGCCTTAGTGCTCAGAGTTGGTGGTCTCCGGAGGAATCTCTCCTTCCCATCAACGTGTTGGAGCTTCGGGCGATATTTCATGCCCTTCGACATTGGACATCTCAGCTGGAAGACTGTCCAGTCTGGGTACAGTCCGACAACGCCATGGTCTTGGCTTACATCAACAAGCAGGGTGGAACAAGAAGTCTCTCCGCTTGGTTAGAGTTTAAGGCTATTTTCTCCTGGGCAGAACAACACGTTCCTGCCATATCCGCAGTGCACATTCCTGGCATAGACAACATCATGGCAGACTTCCTCAGTCAACACACAGTGGACAGAGGAGAGTGGGAAGTGCATCCAGAGGTGTTCACTCTCATTGTTCAGAAGTGGGGTCTTCCTTACATCGACCTGATGGCGACAAGACACAACAGGAAGGTTCCGACGTTCTGCTCTTGGTGGAGGGACCCTCCCACTTTGGCAGTGGATGCAATGTCCATTCCTTGGTTATTTCCTCCCCTCCCAAAGTTGCACAGGGTGTTACAGAAATTGCGACTGGAACGCTGTCCAGTCATTCTGATTGCTCCGTAGTGGCCTCGCCAAGCTTGGTTTTCAGAGTTGCTGGATGTGTCAGTGGCGGAGCCATTTCGGCTCCCTTGCTGTCCAGATCTTTTTCTGCAGGGTTACCTGGGTTGGACATCCCAAAGTTACCAGTAGCCTGTATTGGAAGACAAAGAAAAGATGATTTTAGTCTTACCTGTTAAATCCTTTTCTCTTAGTCCATACAGGTTACTGGTCTCCCACCCTGTCAAGGGACCATGCTTGGCTCTCCTGTGGCAGACCATGGGGGTCCTTCGGGTCATGCTCACAGGAGTCTTCTTTCCCTTCCACTATCTAGTCAATAGTTAGTGTCTCAAATCTTTCTGGAGCTGGTTGGCTAACTGCAGCCAAGGAGGGAAGGTAGGCTTCACCCCCTGCATACAATTCTAGAATTGTTCCTGTCTACAATTAAAGGGGTGGATCGCCTACCCAAAGTTACCAGTAACCTGTATGGACTAAGAGAAAAGGATTTAACAGGTAAGTCTAAAATCCTCTTTTAGCCCATGTGCACATTTCTTGCATCCCGCCAGTAGTGCCTTCTTTTTCTTTGAATTATAACAGATGTTCCCATGCATATATTTTCTTAGTGATTGTTCTTGTTTTATAGCCTTTCTGTTTGATTGATTCAGACAATGTTTTTAGATAATTATTGTAGTTGGAATCAGAGCGAGCATAAGCAGCGGTAGCTTGGATGTGAATGATGCCTTGCATAGTGTGAGATGGGTGAAAGCTGGAGATGGATAACTGCACCTGTCTGTGGGTTTTCTGTATACAGATGAGTGTAGTTTGCCATTGGTGAATGTTATGGTTGTGTCCAGGAAATATACACTTTCTGTAGAGAAATCCATTTCAAGTTTAATAGCTGAATGAACATTTCAAGGTCAGATTTGCTAGGAATAGTAAATAATTTAGGGAGAATCCCTTGATATATGAATTACTTACATCAGATTAGTGCATTCAGTCATATCCTGACTGCTATTCAACTAGACAAACAAGAATACACTAAGTATATCTTACTTTTTTATTTTTTTTTAGTTTGTTTTCTATTTTTTTTTTTTTTTACTTTAGTCCTTGGGGAGATTCACTAAATGGTGATAAAGAGGTGATAAAGTGGAGATGACTTCTCCAGTTTATCACTTCTCCAGTTCCTATGTTATTCTATAGAGAGTATTCACTAATATCTTCTAAGCTTGAAGAAATCTTAGTGCATAGGCTCCATAGAATAACATAGGAATTGGAGAAGTGATACAGTGGAGAAGTATTCTCCTCTGTATCACCGCTTTATCACCTCTTAGTGAATCTCCCCCCTTGAGTTATTTAAAGGATAGTGTCCCAATTATCCAAGCAGACAAGCAATGTTTAGAATGTAATAAGCATAAAGTACCTTTAGAGGTCAAAATGTTGACAATACATAAATACTGAATGCTCATTAATAAGTTTATTACACTATTTCTATTTTTATATGAATATTGTTGTAGCACAAAGCAAATACACTGTCTTGCCTGGTTAGGAGTGCTCAATACTTCTCTCTCTCTCTCTCTCTCTCTCTCTCTCTCTCTCTCTCTCTCTCTATATATATATATATATATATATATATATATGTGTAGATAGATAGATAGATAGATAGATAGATAGATAGATAGATAGATACTGTATACATATGCATAGTTGGGTACTCTTCAGATTTGCCCCAGAGACTCAGTTTTTTTTCTGCTAATTACCAGGTCTCCGGGGCAGAGGCTGATTATCTGGCTGTGGGGTGTTTCTAATGAAAGTCTGCCCACTTCTGCTCTTTCCCAGTCTGTTCCCACTCCCAGCCTACTTTTTCTCTTTCCCCAGCCTATTCCTCAAACTTTTTGACACCTGTTAAGCCCCACCCACACTCACAATTAAGCCCCACCCTTTTTAAAGCAAATCACATAATTTATCTCCACCAGCAGCACCACAGGACTCCCCTCAGGCACTCCACAAGACAAAGTTTCCATGTATGTAACAGTTCCTCTCTGCATTTCTTCCTGTATTGTGCTTTGTAGCTCTCTCTTCTGAAGGGGTTAAATTTGGAAACAATTCAACCAATATCAAGTTTTTTTTTATTTTTTTTTCACCCTATGTCATACTTTTCGGCCAAATAAATCAATAAACAAATAATATTCCTAAACCAATATGTCTTCCAAGACATCATCCGCACCCAAGTGTTTAACCCTTTGACTGCCAGAGCATTGTGTTGTATACACTTCTGACACTCAAAGGGTTTAACAAAATGTAGAGGAAATGGCATGATTTTACAGAACTTCTCTGTGTGTGTTTTTGTCACGGTTTGTTATGACTCTCAGACACAGAGTTAAGATAAAACACAACTTTATTGAAAAGTTTAATGGAAACCCATGTGGGTAGCATACACATATAACATTTAATGACAATACATAGTAACAAGAGTAGTGGTATACAGAATGTAACATGGGCTCTACTGGCCTTGCCAGTACCGGGTAAGGCAACCTTAGTTGGCACAGATGGAAAAGGTTCTACCGGCCTTGCCAATATACCTGGCAAGGCAGCCTGGAGACTGGTAGAACGAATAGTAATAGGCTCTACCGGTCCTGCCAATATATCGGGCAAGGCAGCCTGGAGACTGGTACAATGAATAGTAATAGGCTTTACCGGCCTGCCAATATACCGGGCAAGGCAGCCTGGAGACTGGTACAACAAATAGTAATAGGCTCTACCGGCCTTGCCAATACCG
The DNA here is from genome assembly GCA_037306005.1 of Rhinophrynus dorsalis. NCBI lineage: Eukaryota > Metazoa > Chordata > Amphibia > Anura > Rhinophrynidae > Rhinophrynus > Rhinophrynus dorsalis. The sequence goes on from CM074723.1 coordinate 33,313,274, forward strand.
GGTAAGGCAACCTTAAGTTGGTACAATGTGGAATAGGTTCTACCGGCCTTACCAATATACCAGGCAAGGCAGCCTGGACTGGAACACAATCTCTACCGGTGCTGAGAAATACGTAGAAAGCAACCGGTTAATATGTGGAGCGAACCAGTACCCGCGTACTGGAGGAACAACAAGTCTAACGGTGCTGTCTAGGACAGAACAGCAATCGGTTATGCATGGAGCGAACCAGTACCCGCGTACTGGAGGGACAAGACTCTACCGGAGCTGTCTAGGACTGAACAGCAATCGGCTATGTAAGGAGCGAACCAGTACCCGCGTACTGGAAGAACTTAGACTCTACTGGAGCTGTCTAGGACTGAACAGCAACCGGCTATGTATGGAGCAAACCAGTACCCGCGTACTGGAGAAGGAAACTCTACTGGTGCAACAAGCAGCCGGCTGTAGATGGAGCGAACCAGTACCCGCGTACTGGAGATACCCAACCACCACCGGTGCTGTCAGATGATAATAAGCAGCCGGTTATACCTGGAGCGAACCAGTACCCGCGTACTGGAGTAACCTAGAGCTCTACCGGTGCAACAGCAGTCGGTTGCATGTGGAGCGAACCAGTACCCGCGTACTAGAGTAACCTAGAAACCCACCGGTGCTGTCAGATGATAGTAAGCAGCCGGTTATACATGGAGCGAACCAGTACCTGCATACTGGAGAAACCTAGAACTCTACCGGTGCAACAGCAGCCGGTTGCATGTGGAGCGAACCAGTACCCGCGTACTGGAGATACCCAATCACCACCGGTGCTGACAGATGACAACGAGCAGCCGGTTATACATGGAGCAAACCAGTACCCGCGTACTGGAGTAACCTAGAACTCTACCGGTACCACAGCAGCCGGTTAACATGTAGCAAACCAGCACCCGCATACTGGAGTAACCAGAACTCTACCGGTGCCACAGTAGCCGGTTATACATGGAGCCAACTAGTACCCGCGTACTGGAGTAAGCCTAGAACTCTACCGGTGCAACAGCAGCCGGTTGTATGTGGAGCGAACTGGAGAGTGGAACACAAGTGAATGAAAATGTCGCCAGGGCGACTGGAGGAGAGGAGCCCACTGCAGGCGATCCAGGAGCAGGAACACGGCCGTTGAAGGACAGGAAACAGATCTACAGGCAGTCAACCGGATCAGGAACAGCAGCAGGAAACAGCAATAGATACAGCAGCCCCAACCGGATCAGGATCGGATGCTGGAACCAGGGAAGCTGGTGAACAGGAACTCAGACGACCACTGATGAGCAGGAACAGAGAAATGGTCCAGGAAGCTCAGGAATCCAATGCAGGTGCAGGTAGCATAGAGACAACACGAAAGGGCAACCAAAGGGTGCCCAAGCTCAATCTAAATAGGCAACACAGGGCGGGCTGAAGGCAGGCAGCCAATGGAGAGCCCCCTACAGGTAACTGACAAGGAAAGACAGCAATCACGGGCACCGTGATAGTTTTGGAGATAGCGTGTGGTACCCATGGTATGTTCTGAGGCAATCACTCTTTATAATGCACACCCTGAAGAACAGAAACTAGTATTAGAGACTTATGAGTTTGTTCCTGTGTTGTAGATATAGTAGATTCATAGATTGTCCTTCAAACCACCTTTTTCTTTGCTATGGAGATATACCTAGAGCATAACTAGATGGAATGTATGAATGCTACTGCAGTACGAGTGCTTAAAGCAGATGTATCGCCTTATAAAAAGGTGTTACCTTCCGCTTTGTGAATAAAAGTTATTATATGAAAGCTGAGTTTTTTTTTTTTAAAAATCTAAATACTTATAAAGATATTCCAAATTCTGTGCTGTGCACTTCCTCATTATGTGTACAGCACAGATCTTCAGCCCGTTGTATTTCCCCTCCCAGCTGCCCCAGAGAGAGCGTTCACGCTTCCTTTCGGTGTTCTGTGAACATCTCCTAGCATTACAGCAAGCTCCAGTAAGCATTATACTGAGGTTGCAACCTCAGTATAATGCTAATCATAGCTTGCTGTAATGCTAGGAGCCGTTCACAGATCGCCGAAGGGAAGCGTGAACGAGCTTCCTGGGGCATCTCGGAGGAGAAATTTGACATGAGAAGAGCTTTGCTGGTCAGCATAATAGGACACACTATGCTGATCGGCAAAGCTATTGTGCACTTCTAAGTGGAATATCTTTAAAAGTATTTTTTTTTTTTTTTTTTTTTAAACTTAGCTTTCATATAATAACTTTTATTCACAAAGTGGATGTTAACATCTTTTTATAAGGTGATACATCCCCTTTAATCCTTTGATTGCAAGAGGGGTACGCAACGCATTGCAAAGCTGCAAAACAATGCTTTGTGTACCCCTCTGGCAATCAAAGGTTTAACAGTAAGGTTGTGAAATTCTTTTTCTCGGGATGCTATGCGGGCAGATACTGCTGATGTTTTCAGAAAAGTATTGCCTACTTTTTTTTTTTTTTTTTTTTAAGCTCAGAATAATATAGAGACTTGTGACAGTTGGTTACAATGCAGTTAAGATACATTCCCAACCCTTCACCCCTTGATGCATCTGTCAGCTAGAGCACTGACGTATGAAAAAGGGGAGCGGGACGGGGGTAAGTTTAACTGCTACAAACAGAAAAACTATGAAGTTTTGAGACATGGGAAGTAGTTTATCCTAATTCTGTTATTAATATCTACATTTTTAGAGACTTTTACAAGAAAGTATTACTATTCCTTTAAACACGTAACTAGTTTTTTTACATAGCTGGGTCTGTTTTAAGGAAAAGCTCTCACTGTGTAAGTCCTTCACTATCATAACTGAGCTTGGACACTGCAAGAGGTGTTTATGAGGTGGTGGGTTCTCCTGCATAGAATCTAAAGATTATAATTTTTGATGGAGATTATATGTTAAAATACAGTGTTATGGTAAAATGTTGAGTATGTGATAGTGTACAGGACTAAACACAAAATTGTTAATTTTAGTATGTCAAAGATAAATTGAAATGTAACTTCTTATATTTCGTTCTTTTTAAAGGGTTAGTAATGTTTAAAAATAAAAGCAGCTCCAATTAATCTTCATAGTATTTGGGCCATAGAGAGTGTTTTTTCAGCACTGTCAGAGTTGCAGTTCAAGAGTAATTGAATGATAAAGTATCCCTCTTCCACCCATTTTACTGATGTAACACTGCTCACCTCAGAGCAGAAAGATGGTGTCACAGAGAGGGACAATCTTCAGTGAGCATAAGGCAAAAACCTGATAAACCTGTCAAGGGGGGCACGGTTGTCCTTATGTTCACAGTAAGAAGACTGTCCCTTGCTGTGATCTGTCTGGTCTCAGGACCAGATTCCATATCTGAGGGGAGGTGGCTTACTGTAGGTAAAAGGGGCAGGAGGGGATAATTTATCATTGAATTACTCTTGATCTACAACTCTGACAGTACTGAAATAACACTCTCTATGGCCCATATACCGTGAAATTAATTGGAGCTGCTTTTATTGTGAAACATTACTATCCCTTTAAAGTATACAAATGATATCCAAACATTGCAGTACACAATATTATGTTATATATCGAGAATGTAACACCAAAATGTACAAGCTAAATACCAGCAATGTATCATCTTATGCAGACTATATACTATAACTAAAACAAACTATATATCTTCAGTATACTAGCACTGTAGCAAAAAATACATGATCACTTTACTGGATCATCCCACAAAATGTGCAGTTCACGTGACAAAACACCAGAGCTTATAATATTGCAAGAATTGGCCTACAATTTTCAATCTACAGCCTACACATAGGTTACTATCTATAAAGCAACCATAGAGAAAGTAACCTAAAGGGTTTACAGTACAGAAAGGCTGTTTTCTTCCTGTGTCCAACTGTCACTGATTCTTTTACTGATCTGGCTCATTTAAAGGAGCAGCAAACTTTTGTTATGAAAAATATACATTTTAGGACTCCCTGTTGAGTAAGATAAGGGTATTTCTACTGCTAAGAAATGCATATTTCCATTTGAATTCCTGTTTTTTTAATTTGCATTAACAGTGCTCTCTAGTGGTCAGATTCCAATCTAGTTTTTCCTGTTATATGCTAATTGAGAAGAAAGTCAGTGATGAACATTTCTCCACAGAATGTGATAAACTGCTAAATCATGCTGTCAGCAAGAACTTTCAGGAAGTAATCACACTGTAATTCACTTTATAGTTATTTGAACTGTTATAATGTATTATTATCATTATTAGTATTAGTATTATTATATATTTGCCTTATCAGTAGTTTTATTACTTATTTGCCTATTTTGTTTGACACTTTTATGTCCCTGACAGTGAGCTTCCTGGATCTCTCTTTCTAGAGAATTTTCTGTCAAGGATTGCAAAAGCAGGGACAGAGATACAATAACCCTACCTCCAGTCTATTAAATTCAGCATACAGAGCACTGACTGCTGTAGAGATAATGGTGCATTGTATCAATATTTCTGCCTTCACGGACACTGAGAGAAAGCTCTCTGGAAACAAATATTCAGTGAGTTCACTGTTAGGGACAAAAGTAAAAAATCTAGTTGAAGATTAATACAAGCAATATAGGTAATTGGACTTTACATATTTCACATTAACATTTCCAGTGAAAATGTGGTGCTTTGAAGGGCAGCAGTCCAGGAGTGTCAGAAATACACCTGCAACTCACTCACACTCACTCTCATACTTATCACACTCACTCAATTTGGACACCATAACATGAAGTAACCTATTTTACTAAAGCAAGGAACTGTTTTGTTCAATTGTTTAGGTCTAAATAACAGTGCCAAGATTCATTGGTGTTATTGCAACATTTGCATTATTTGGGGTCATATGCACAGATCAGAAATGGAGAAATACTTGGCAAAATGAGCTTCACCCTCAGATAACAATTCCCTTTGATTTAAAGGGATAGTAATACTTAAAATAAAATAAAAAAAATATATGTTATAGGGTTTATCCCCCTGAGTAAAACAAGGGTACTGCCACTGCTGAATGATGTTTTATTTAAAAGTTATTATAGCTCAAAGTTGAATTTTTAGGTGCAATATCACAGTGGCCTGAAATTGTACAGTGGCGCTGTTGTTACACCATTCTATGGAGATTTATGGTCCCGGGACCAGAGCTGTCCATAGAATGGTGCAGCAACAATGCCACTTTACAATTTCAGGCCACTGTGATATTGCACCTAAAAATTCCACTTTGAGCTGTAATAACTTTTGAATAAAACATCATTCAGCAGTGGGATTACCCTTGTTTTACTCAGGGGGATAAACCCTACAACATATTTTTTTTTACATTTTAAGTATTACTATCCCTTTAAATGCTTTTTCAATCCCTTGAATGCTAAATAGGTCCCCATTAATGTTTTGAAAATGTTCAAGAGGTAGACATTTGTTGCTTTGCAATGCGATGCGTACCCCTCTGGCACTCGAAGGGTTAACATTTGCTTATAAAACTTGGCTAACTCTGCAACCCTTTAAGAGCCAGATGGGTGAGCAACGTGTTGCAAAGCAATGCTTTGCACACTCTTCTGGACCTTAAAGGGTTAAATAAAAAATCCCCCCCTCCCCACGGTAGAAAACTCAGTGTCTTGACAAGTTGTATAGAGTAACAATTTAAACGCATCCAATATAGGAAAGCCAGTGAGTAAGACATCCTAAAAAGCATAGTCAGTACTGTCTATGGGTTTAGGCGACATCACCAGATGGGACCAGGCAGAGAATCTTTACGCAACCGACAGCAAAGTAAAACACAGAATCAATTCACGATTAGTTGCTGCTTTCAATGTCATAATATTTTATATCTTATCTCATAAACATAATGTTTTCATTTTTAAGAGTTTTGAAAAGAAATACGGCTAATTATAAAGTGCAGAAATTAAGCCAGGTCTTTCAACACTAGAATTATTTTCTTTCCATACTATAGACAGGAATGATTAATATCCTATAATATAATTTGCTAGGATGCGTCGCTCCCTGTGTGCGTGACATGCACAATGCGCAGTAGAGACTCCAGAACAATGCAGTCACGCGCAGCAGTCATGTGCAGCAGAGACTGCCTGAATGCGCCGGCCCCCAGTCTAAGGCACGGGCGATCCGGAGTGGGACTCCCTGAACGGCCCACCGCCCGGCCCCAGGGCAGCAGCCGAGGCCACCCTGGCCCTTGCACATGGGCCTTCAATACTAGTGGAAAAATAAATCTGTATTGTAAGGTTTACCCTGCTGAGTAAAATAAGATTACTCCCACTGCTGGGAGATGTTTTATTAAAAAGTTATCACAGCACAGACCTGCATTTGGGTGCAGTATCTCCATGGCCTGAAATGTTACAGTGGCGCTGTAGCTAGAGCATCCTATAGATGTTTATAACCAGAGGTGTCAATAGCAGCTACCATAAAATATCAGGTAATGGAGGTACTGCACCAACAAAAAACTGCAAGTTTGAGCTGGAGTAACTGCTGAACAAAAAGTCCCACAGCAGTGGGAGTACACTTGTTTTACTCAGTAGGATGTTTACCCTGCAATAGATATATATATATATATATATATATATATATATAATTCTAAGTGTTCATGGCTCACTCTCAGGGGGTGTGCCAATCAAAACGGTGTTTGGTTGAGGAGGAGCCTGCCTTCTCAACCAACCACTTTCATCCTACCTGAAGTACCAGGCAGGAGTGGGTAGGGTCAGGAAACCCTTTCACATCAATATGGGAGGCTTTCCCTCACTGGTTTGAAAGGGTTTTCCGGCTCCTACCTGGTAGCTTGGGTATTATGTAAGTAGGGGAGCCCTGTTGCTCCCCTGCATTGCCTCTATTGATCTCCCAGCGGAATCGGATGGAAGATCATTAGCTGGGGGCATCAGGAGGGGTGGTGATGCCCCACCATGAGGTCAGAGCTTATCAGACCTTAACGATTCAGTAAATGTTATGTGATGTAATAAAGTGTGTCAATGTTTCAGGGTGAACTGTCACACTTTCATCAGTTGGGGAATCACTGATCCAAGGAGGTGCAATGTTTTTACAGGGATATAAGTGCAAACCAAGCACACTTAGAAGACCGTTCCAGTGAAGGATTTATTTTCCAATAATGCAATCTCGGCTCTACTGCAGATCCTCCTCTTGTCGGAATCCCCTGCAGTCAGCCAGAGTGCTGACGTCAGGGAAAGGGTAGGGGGAACTTTCAATATGATTATCTCTCAAACCATAAAGGTTTGAGAGATGGCACTGGGGGGGGGGGTTTGTTTATTTTTTAATTGCTACAAGATGCAGATTTTTAAATATGAAGTATTACTATCCCTTTAATTCTTTATGCTAATGGGAGCCAGCATAGGGATTGGCAGAGGGGATTGGTGTTAGAGAAGTGATGAGTGAGGTAGTTATAAACTCCAACAGCTGGAGAGCCATAGATTGCCTACATTTGATGTAAAGAATAGTACAGAATGATCTGTAGATACTATGGAAATGTATACATTAACTTCATTCCCATCCCTAGCCACATTCTAGGATGTAAGCAGTTAACAGATAAAATAAATCCAGCTAACTGGATATCCAACACACTGAGCATCTCTCCAAGGCATATACATTGTAAGGTTTTTTTTTTAATATTCCTTAACTCCTTGAGGTCCAAAGGAGTGTGCAATGCATTGCAAAGTAAAGTGTTCCACACCCCTCAGGTCCTCAGGGGGTTAATATGTTATACGTAGATATACGTCAGACAACATGACAGCTAGTCATCAAACACTTGCCCTAATTCTGTCTGCTCTCTATATAAACACGTGTTGCTTATGCTTGGTGAGTGCTGAATTACTTTCCATCCAAATAAATCTGATATACTGTACACATCATGCTGCCCTTTCCTTAAAGGGATAGTAATGTTTCACAATAAAAGCAGCTCCAATTAATCTTCATAGTATTTGGGCAATGGAGAGTGTTATTTCAATACTGTCAGAGTTTTAGATCAAGAGTAATTGAATGATAAACTATTCCCCTCCCGCCCCTTTTATTGATGTAACACTGCTCACCTAAGAGCAGCAGGACTGTCTGGATGGATCACAGAGAGGGACAATCTTCGGTGATCATAAGGAAAAACCTGTCAAGGGGGCAGGGTTTTCATTGTTCTCACAGAAAGAAGATTGTGCCTTGCTGTGACCTCTCTGGCCTTAAGACCAGATTCCACATCTGAGGGGAGGTGACTTACACTAGGTAAAAGGGGCGGGAGAGGGATACTTTATCATTCAATTACCCTTGAACTACAACTCTGACAGTACTGAAATAATTAATTGGAGCTGCTTTTATTGTGAAACATTACTATCCCTTTAACCCATCAAATGCTAGTGAAATCAGCACAATGCAAAGCAAAAGAAATGAATCATAAGAAAATGAATACCTTCTTTTATGAAATTAATAATCTTTCAATTCTTGTATTAAACTAATCTTGTACGGCTTTTCCTGCTGAGTAAAACAAAAGTATTGCTGGTACATGCTTTGTTTCAAAGTTATCACCATTCAAACTGTTTTTTCCTTGGCTCAAGCTTTTGGGCACTTCAGCAGAAATCCTTCCCAGCCATTTGTTAGTTGGGGGACAATGGGTATTGTAGGTTTCAACAGTCAAAGCCTGACTACCCCTGTTTTAAACTGTTAGCAGTAGCGCCACCTGGTGTACAGGCAGTTATTCTTTTACATTCTGTGGAAGATGTGAGACACGGACTTTAGTAATCCATAGAATGTGATAGTAACAGCTGCAGCAATTCGTCACAGTTTGATTGGTTATAAGTTTTGAATGGAGCATAAAGAAGGAAAGCCTTAGAATATATATATATACTTATTTGACATATTGCTCTACCAAGACTCACATATCATTCATTGCTGAATATAAGACACATTAAAGGGATAGTAATACTTCAAAATTACTATCCCTTATATTGAAGCCCTTAAAAAACTGAATTAAATGCCACCAGTGGCATCTCTGAAACCTTCATGGTTTGAGAGATATCCGCTTTTAAACTTCGCTCTCCCCTGCCTCTCTCCTGACGTCAGTGTTCTTACTGCAGCAGGGGAATCCATTCATTGAATCAAGCGGAGGCTCTTCAGCAGAGCCAGATCTCATTATAGAAGAAACGATCCTTCACTAAAACGGTCTTCTACGTGTGCCTGGTAACCAAGCACAAGTAGAATACCGTTTTAGTGAAGGATCTTGTCTTCCATAACGAGATGTCGGCTCTGCTGAAGAGCCTCTGCCGGTCCCAGGACCGGATTTCCCTGCTGCAGCAAGAACGATGACGTCAGGGGACAGCAACGTTTAAAAGCGGCTATCTCGCAAACCATAAAGGTTCCGCTTTAAATAACCAACAAAGTGTGTGTGGTGGGGGGAGGTGGTCGTTCTGTTGAAATTATTCCCTCAGAACTTTTTGTATGAAGCTCTCTACTTGATACCTGAGGCACAGAGAAGTACACGTAAAGGGATAGTAATGTTTCATAATAAAAGCAGCTCCAATTAATCATCATAGTATTTGGATCTTGGAGAGTGTTATTTCAGTTCTGTCAGAGTTGTAGTTCAAGAGTAATTCAATGACAAAGTATCCCCCTCCCGCCCCTTTTACTGATATAACACTGTTCAGCCAGATCAGAAGGGAGGTGCCCAGGTAGACTGCAGAGAGGGACAATCTTCAATTAAGATAAGGGAAAAACCTGAAAAACTTGTCAAGGGTGGCAGGGTTTTCATTGTTCTCATAGGAAGAAGATTGTCCCCTTCTGTTATCTGTCTGGTCTATAGACTGGATTCCACATCTGAGAAGAGATGGCTTACACTAGGGGCAGCAGGGGAAACTTTGCTTGTGAATATCTCTCAAACCATAAAGGTTTGAGAGATAAGACTTGTATCGTTCTTCATGTGTTTTTTAATTCCTACAAAATAAAATAAAGATAAAATGAAGTATTACTATCCTTTAAATTGGTCACAGGAACTGAGTAAGGATTTCTCTGCTTCATAGTTGGTGTTGTTGCTTCAGTCAGTCAATTAACCGACCAAGCCACTTCTAACCTTAATTGCACCTAAAACTGGGTGGACAATTTAAGTTCTCTATGGATCATATCAATTCTCCAACTTTAATAAGAGGTTTCATGGAACTAGGTAAGAATTGCAAAGTTTCCCACATTGGAGAGTTTCTCGAATTTATGTGACTTTAGTGCGTTTCCCACTGGAGTCTGGTAAAAAGGAATCCTGTCCACACGTATGGACAAGATATCAGTACTATTTAAGGAATAGTTGTGGAGAATTAACCATCTGAGTGCCAGAAGGGTACACAACACAATGCTTTGCAATGCGTCGCGTACCCATCTGGCACAAAAGGTTTAATCCAATCACAATTGATTCATAGTTGACATTAAAGATGACACCTTTATTGGCTTAGTACCTTTAGAATGTGAGCTACACTTAGTTCTCTTTGTCAGGCATATTCTAGAATGTGAGCTACACTTAGTTCTCTTTGTCAGGCATATTCTAGAATGAGAGCTGAATACCTCGTATCTCTATATGTAAAAATCTAAGTGATTCTGGTTCCCTGTCATGGGCCGTGGCTTGAAAATGCTGATTGCTTTCCCCCTGCCTCCTCAGCCAACCACTTATGCCACTCTGTGTTTAAAAAAACATTAGCCACTGAATTTGGAGAACACAGGGGGTGACCAACTATTTGAAAAACTCTGACCTCGTGGTGGGTCATCAGGACCCTCTTGATGCCTCCCAACTACTGATCTCCTGGCTGACTTGACTGGGAGATCAATAGAGGCGACACAGGGGAACAAGAGCACTCCCCTGCTTCCATTCCACCTGAAGTGCCTGGGAAGGAGTGGGCCAGATCAAGAAACCCTCTCACGTCAATGAGAAAAAGCCTTCCTTAGGGTTTGAGAGGTGACACTGGGGGCAATACGTTTCTTTTTAACAAAGCTACAATATGGGGATTAGTAATTTGCAAGTATTACTATCCCTTTAACATACCTCCCAACATTTCAAATTGCCAAAGAGGGACAGATGTGTTTTAGGCGGTGTTGCTGGAGGTGTGGCCGGTGGGCGGGGCATTAACGAGAATTTCTAGGCTATTTCATGACCTACTGACACCTCCTTGTGTTACCTAATAAATGACTTATAACAAGACCAAAGTGTTTCATTTAAGCACACTAATTTATAAACACAGATACTGACGTTTAAAGAAACAATAATGTGAGTTTTATTGTTGTGGAGCAATGTTATACACTTATATACATTACACAATCTGATCTCCTAAAAAGAGGGACATTAGGGTGGGAAAAAGGGACAGTGAGATTTGGGTCTAAAAGAGAGACTGTCCCTCCTAAAGAGGGACACTTGGGAGGTATGCTTTAATTAGCCAATAAAAATAACCAGAGAGGTGGGCAATACATTATACACCCTTCTTTGAGAAAAGGAAAGAAACTAACCCAAACTTAGAAGAAAAAGAGACCATGTCCATTTTTCAGGTTGACGCTTTCTTAGGCTATGCAAATCTGCTTTGCTAGATAAAGTCATTATCATGGCTGGGCATTGTGACACCAGTAAAGAGGACACACTGCTCACAGCAGATAACTTTTTACGGGAATTTAAATCTGTCAACATCCAACATTACTCATCCTTCTTTCTCAGGGCTATCTCCGGCCTCCAGACTTGATTAATTGAACATAATAATGCAGAAGAGAACGTTTTATTTGTACATATAATTTTTAATATCAATGAGAGTTTGGGATGATAACACTACATTTAAATGAAAGCTAAAAGGCCCACCAGAGGATAGAATTAGCAGCTCTAATGGTTGCTAGTAGATGGAAAGCCTTGCTGTATTTAATAGGCCACTTGGAACCCACAGTTGCCATGGTGAAATGAAAAAAGAAAATGCCTATCCCACATACGTTTTTGATTCTGTCCTTGTGTAGAATGATTTCCGTTTGTTTTTGTTTTGCTTGTGGTTTTCCAATAGATATTTAGAGCTTGGGAAACCTCCAGATGTCGAAAGGTTTGCATTAAAGGGAAACTATTCTGTGATATTAATAATAATAATAATAAAAAAAAAATATTTTACCAAGAAGGCTAAATTGAGATTGTCTCTCGTTTTCAAGCATGTCCTGGGGTTTAGGTGTTATTTCCCAATGTATCGGTACTCAGTTTATATACCTCAGTAGGATGAAATGCTGAGTTGGTATCCTTTGAAAATGGCGTCCTCTACTGGGCGTGCAACACAATGGCGCATTAAAAATGTTGTGCTGAAAACAGCAACATTCTGATCTCAGGCCAGAATATCTTATACACACAGGGAGCAGGGTGCAGAGAACTTGCTGTTAAAGGGATAGAAATACTTTGTTTTATCTTTATTTTATTTTGTAGGCATTAAAAAAACATGAAGAACGATATAAGTCTTATCTCTCAAACCTTTATGGTTTGAGAGATATTCATAAGCAAAGTTTCCCCTCCCACTCTTTTACCTAGTGTAAGCCATCTCTTCTCAGATGTGGAATCCAGTCCATAGACCAGACAGGGGACAATCTTCTTCCTATGAGAACAATGAAAGCCCTGGCCCCCTAGACAAGTTTTCAGGTTTTTCCCTTATCTTAATTGAAGATTGTCCCTCTCTGCAATCTACCTGGGCACCTCCCTTCTGATCTGGCTGAACAGTGTTACATCAGTAAAAGGGGCGGGAGGGGGATACTTTGTCATTGAATTACTCTTGAACTACAACTCTGACAGAACTGAAATAACACTCTCCAAGGTCCAAATACTATGATGATTAATTGGAGCTGCTTTTATTATGAAACATTACTATCCCTTTAACAAACTTTCTAAGTGAGGAGGTAGCAATCTGACACCAGCAGTAAACAGGGTTCTCACACCACTCAGCAGTTTTATGCTGCATTAACCCCTTCAGTGCCCCCCTCTGTGCCACAAATAAATACCACCACTCATGCAACCAGTGTGCTATGAGGTGCAATTGTACATGTAAGGCGAAATACGTAAAAGCCGTTACAGAGAAGGTCACTGAAGGGGGCGCTCGAGGGGTTAATGCAGCATTAAACTGCTATGTGGAGTGAGATCCCTGTGTACTGCTGGTGTGGGATTGCCGCCTCCTCGCTTAGAAAGTTTGTTAACTGCCGGTTCTGTGCACTAGGCTCCCTGTGTGGATAAGAGATTCTGCCCTACGATATCGGAATGTCACTCTTTTTATGCAGGCGGAATTCTGATATCACTTTTTTCAACATAGCGACATTTTTAAAGCGCCATTGTGTTGTATGCCCAATAGAGGGAGACATTTTCAAAGTGAACCTGCTGAGTTGACCCTGCTGGGACTAGAAGCTGTAACCATGAAGTGTGAATAGGTTCTATAGCTGGTGAATTAGCCATAGTGTCTATGGACAAAGCTGCTCTCCTGGTTGCAGGTGTACTGATTAAGCTTGTGCTGTGTTATGACCCTCAACTCATCAAGAGGGAGAATGTTTGGGATTTCCTTACAGAGTTTCATTTTGTTCCCCTATTGATGTTTCTGTCTGTTTATCTGTGCATCTCTGCTGCATCGACAAGAGCAGCTTCCTGTCTCATGCAGTGAAATTCCCCTTAGACCTGTTACGTAAGGCTTGATAGCCTAGCACAGTGGGTCTATGGAGAATACACAAAGAAACCTTAGGGATGGGGGGGTATGCACGGTCTACTGACATAGAGATAAAATCTCTATTATGATAAACTCCCCACTTCTTGTTATTCTACGGAGCCAATGACTCCAACTTGAGAGATCTAGTTTGAACATAGGAATTGATAAGTTCATCAAACTGGATAAGTGGCCAGATAGGTCATTTTTCTGACCATCCCACCTATGGCTGATAGGATTACTTTTTTATAAAGTCTGCTGACATCAGAGGAGACTTAGAAAGATGTAAAAATTGCCCTTTCAATAGCAACTGTCAACTGTCCTATCTGCAGGTCCTATTCTCATGGGAGCAGACCTACCTGTGAGGCCAGCTGCAATGTGATATGCAGTAGATCAGCAGGGAAGTGGAACAGGGTTCTTGTAAAAGCATAACTGGGAAATATCTTGTCCCAGTTCTCAAGAGAAACACTGTAATGCTGAGAATGTGCAAATGATGTCTCTCATGTCATATAGTGCATGGGGCTTAATTGGGTGGGAGTGGGTGGGTGGTTGAAATGAGAAGATTGCCATGAAGTGTTTGGAATGGGGCAGGATTGGGCTTAATGTACTGGAAAGTGGGCAGTGTTATAGCTGACCTCCCCAAGCCTGGTAATCATCCTCTGTCCCCAGAGACCTGGTAATTCAGTCTGAAAACTGGAGTCTCTGGGGTGTATCCGGAGAGTTCCCAGGTATGCGTGAAAGAGACTCGAGTCTTGTAGCTCAGTCTCACTTTCCTGTGCATGCAGCCTGCATAGACCCTAGTCAAGGAATTGCTAGCCCAACACTAAGGATTGGTGGGGCCTTGCACACTACCCACAAACAGAGGCCTTTTTAGTTGTCCCAGACAGCTCCCATGGATTTGTCACCTCAAGACAAGTGAATTTGGTTTACAGAGAATACAGAACTGGATGTATGTTGTACCAGATATATTTCTGTAAAATAAATGGCCTTTGGCAATTAAGTCTTCATTTTAGGTGGCGTACTGAGGGACTTTATGCTAATGCTTGTGCTGTCAATCTGTATGTATTTAGATTAGTTCGTAGCATGGTGTGCCGTAATATTGGCCCAGCACATACACTAATTATCATAAAGTGCCAAAATATGCCACAATCATAGAAGAAAGTTGCATCTCTCAAACATTTGCTGTTTGAGAGATATTCGCCGCTAAAGTTCCCGGCCCCTCCCCTTCTCCTGATGTCAGAGCTCTACTGACAGCAGGAGATCACGGCCCTAAGACCAGCTGGCGGCTCTTCAGCAGAGCCAAAATAGCTATATTTAAAAATAATTACTTCACTGAAACAGTCTACAAAGTGTGCCTGGTTTGCAAGCACACTTTGTAGACTGTTCCAATGAAGTACTTCTTTTTCAGTATCACTATTTCGGATCTGCTGAAGAGCGTCCTCGAGTTGGCCGACACGGATCTTTACAGCTGACATGAGGGAGGGGGAACTTTAGAGGTGAATATCTCTCAAACCATAAAGGTCTGAGAGATGGGACTTTCTCCAGATACTTTATTTTTTTAACATCTACAATTCTGCATCAACTTAAATACGGGCATTACTAACCCTTTAATTCACCCCTCCGGTCCTTAAAGGGTTAAGTATTGCCCCTGGGGCCTTTTTCCTTGCAACAGCCGTATATGATTCCCACGTTGTACCATTTGCCATAAAATATTGCTCATATAGTAGAACACAATCCAAGTAATAAAATTATCCTGTGATAAATGTGTTAACTGAGACAGATACTGGATTAACCCTCTGTGTCCATTAATTCAAGTTACGTTTGTTTATAGATCAGAAAATTTGATCTCCACGGACCTACCTCAAAATGACAAGTTACTCTGTGTGATTGGGATGGACTGTGTTTCTTATATTTATGATAATTGTGGGGTTTTGTAGCTAACAAGACTTTTTTTACCAAAATGCCAGCTGAGACATTATTTACACTGCATTGACACAATGACAGAATGGCCCCAAGCCTTGGTTGTCATCTGCTATTCTTTATTAGAAATATGAGAATGTTTGTATTTGCTCCTGCCAGTAACTGCCATGTGAAACAAGCTATAGTTCCTTGTTCTGTGGAAATTCCTGTGGAGAGGAAATACATCCGATAGGTACCTATTAGGGTGACCACATTTCCTTTCTGCCATTTCGGGACATGTGGTCACCCTAGTGAGACCCGTGGCTGAGGCTCCCGCTGGCGCTGACCATATTTCTGAGGCTGACATAGTAAGAGTTCCCAGTGAGAACTCTTGCTCTGTGTCAGCCTCAGAAAGATGGTCAGCGCCAGCTGGAGCCTCAGCCACGGGTCTCACTTGCAGTGCCAGCATACCTGCTCCATCCCAGCTGTCTCTCACGTACCAGTCCAGCCAGCCAATGAAATGTATTTGCTATATGGTCTTGAGCCAGCCAATGAGGACCATATAGCAAATACATTTCATTGGCTGGCTGGACTGGCGCGTGTTGCTCAATTCCGGGACTCTTTGTTGTCCTGGAGGGGGGTGACCCAGGACACGGGACACAGACCACCAATAAGGGACAGTCCCGGGTATTCCGGGACGTGTGGTCACCCTACCTATTCATTTCAGAAGTTCCATTCTTATCACAATGCATGCACACGTCACAAAACATGCACACGTCACATGCATGCACACACATACATTCATTTCTTCAGCCATACCTAAGATGTCAGTGGGAAGGTCCTTCCTCCTGGGATTTCCAAAGGAGGTGCCGGGTACTGTTTTCTGCTAAAAATTTTCCTGCAGTGCAAAGTTCACCTGACCTCAACCTTTAACCCTTTGAGTGCCAGTACCTGGAAAAGCAAAATGGCAGATTTTCTCAGTAGTTACTGTTGAATGAGTGAGTGCCAGGGAGAACATGCACTATGTGTAAATAAGGGTCTTGTATGGAAATATAGAAGTGAATTTGACCTGAGTCTACCTCCTCATATGCACTAATCTGCATTAAACATTTTATCGATTTGATTACACCTAAAATATTACCTTCTTGTCCTGATATTGAACAGTTACTATGTTTGAGTGTATTCTTCGCCAATTACATTTTATTCTTTAAAGGGGAACTACCACCCGACACAATCTTTAGCTTCACTAAGTCCCTATCTGGCGACTAGCTGCTTAGTAGCGCTATTCGCCAGAATAATTACCTTATTTAATAGATTTCTGCTCTCTTCCATGGGTGACAGGAAGAATGGAGCGCGGACATCTTGCCATTGTGGCGTCCGCACACCTGCATTGTCAGAGGCTGGCGAAGTCTTGATTTTGCAACAACTTTCTATGCAATCCTCAGATTACATTATTCAAGTACACAGCCTCACATGAGACTATCGCATACTGGAGTAATCATCATATTTCATAGTTGTCCATCTAGGTGTATTTCAAAGGTCTCCAAAGCAGATAATCTCATACGTCTCAATAGTTATCTGACAGATGACTGAAAGGATGAAGTTTAGCATTATACTGTTACGGAGAACTTTGAAATATGCTGCTGTTGAGCAGTTAAAACTCTGACTGCATACATATGATTATGATTACAGTCACAAGATGTAGGAAAGATTTATGCCAACATCATAAGCCATTGACCAAGCTTTCTACCCCACCTTCACTGAATACACCTTAAATACCTTGAATACATAAGCTGTAGTACATGTGGCAATGTGAGACCTGTCAAGGAACGTCAAACCTTAGTGTATCTCCGCTCACAAACGATCTGGACATCATGCTCGCCAACCATCAGTCAGAGACAGTAAGACATTTGCATACATTTGAGATGTCAGTAAATGTAGTGCTAAAACAAAATGCAACATCATGAATGTGTTTTGCTTTAGTTACATTGTTGCAATCTTTGCAGTAAATGAGTGGAACACATCATTATTTGAGTATTTAAAAGGATAGTAATGTTTCACAAAAACAGCAGCTCCAATTAATCTTCATAGTATTTGAGCCATGAAGAGTGTTATTTCAATCCTGTCAGAGTTGTAGTTCAAGAGTAATTGAATGATAAAGTATCCCCTCCCACCCCTTTTACCTAGTGTAAACCGCCTCCCCTCAGATGTGGAATCTGGTCCTGAGACAGGTCACAGCAAGGGACAATCTTCTTACTGTGAGAACAATGAAAACCCTGCCCCCCTTGACAGGTTTTTCAGGTTTTTCCCTTATTCTAATTGAAGATTGTCCCTCTCTGAAATCCATCCGGACAGTCTTGCTGCTCTAAGGTGAGCAGTGTTACATCAGTAAAAGGGTCGGGAGGGGGATACTTTATCATTCAATTACTCTTGAACAACGACTCTGACAGCATTGAAATAACACTCTCCATGGCCCAAATACTATGAAGATTAATTGGAGCTGCTTTTATTGTGAAACATTACTATCCCTTTAAATTGATTTGACGAACTTTATCTTCTAATTTTAATAACCTCTAGTTGGCCTATCTGTTTACTCATCTGTATAACACTACCACCTACCATGGAGGCAGACATGACAGTTGCTAGCCAGACCACAGGACCACATACTCTGCTCACTGCATATGGTATTCATCTTTTTAAGGACCAGCGGGATATGCCACACATTACTTCATAGTCTATTCTGCATCCATAAGGTCTCGTGTTAAGTAGGCTTATACACTCTGCATGCTTCAGTTTGAGCTTTCTCCGTAATTGTCCTCTTTTGTTCATTTCAGGTTCCTGATAGTCCTTGGATGTCTGATCTTAGCAATCCTTACAACTTTCAAAGAGTATGAGGATGTTTCAGGAGACTGGCTGCTGCTGTTAGTAAGTATTTGGTTAATGAATGTAAGAAACATCCATTCCATGTAGCAGAGACCCAACTGTAGAAGACCATAGCAAGGGGTTAATGCTAGCACAGGCAAATTTTGGCTGTTTAGACAGCTCCCATCATCTCCAAAGAACCATTCTTATTTATTGGCTGTAAACAATGAAATGCATACAGGTAAGAATCCTCAACAGCAACATATAGTACAGCGGTTGTCAACATTAGTCCTCAGGATTAATGTCATAGGTGGGTAATTAGTGAATCCCTCATTGTGATTGTGATTGATCTACTTGTACAGATATACATAAAATATGACCCGTTGGTGTGTCCTGTAGACTAGAGCTGAAAATCACTGATGCAGATTATAGGTTTAAAGTGATAGTAATATTTCACAATAAAAGCACCTCTAATTAATCTTCATAGTATTTGGACTTTGGAGAGTGTTATTTCAATATTGTCAGAGTTGTAGTTCAAGAGTAATTGAATGATAAAGTATCCCCCTCCCACCTCTTTTACTGATGTAACACTGCTCACCTCTGAGCAGCAAGACTGTCCGGATGGATCTCAGAGAGGGACAATCTTCAATTAACATAAGGGAAAAACCTGTCAAGGGGGCCAGGGCTTTCATTGGTCTGGTGAAGCTAATTTTTAGTGGATTGATAATGGATTGGCAGTTAACACAATAGTTCCCAGCAAAAAATCCTATATAATAATTCGCTAAAATGTTTGTAACGAAGCAGTCATGCGCAGTAGAGACTGCCAGTGAAGCGGCTGATACTTTGGAGTGGGGCGCTCCGAAGTACCAGCTGCGGCGCAGGCAGTCTCTACTGTGCATAACTGCCCTGCGACCGGCTACCACTGTATCAGCAGCGGAGTGGGCAGTCTCTACTGTGCATGACTGCCCTGCATCCGGCTGGCTCTGTGGCCCGCGTACACGGGCTCTTCAACTAGTATATATATATGTTTTCGACCAGAGCTGCAAAAGGACAAATAGAGATGCATTTGTTTTATTTTTTCATGAAAAGACAAGTCACTGGGGGAGATTCACTAAGATTTCTTCAACTTTGGCGATGTTAGTGCATGGGCTCCATAGACTAACATAGGAACTGGAGAAGTGATATGACTGGAGACATTATCTCCACTTTATCACCTCTTTATCACTCCTTTGTGTATAACCCCCATTGTTTTTCTGTGTGTAGGTAGGTTTTTAATTGTATTAATTTGGGTGCCAAATTACACTTTTAATAGGAAAAATATGTATGCAGCTATCCCAGTTCAGCCCTTACTTGATGGGGAGAATGCTAAAACTGAGTAATGTGAGATATCACCAGAAAGCAATGTTGTGTATGATAAATCATATGGCCCAAAAGGTGGAAATAGTCTATTTGGTCAATAGTATAAGAATATAAATATAAATATATATGGCCAATAGTTA
The DNA here is from genome assembly GCA_037306005.1 of Rhinophrynus dorsalis. Classification (NCBI taxonomy): domain Eukaryota; kingdom Metazoa; phylum Chordata; class Amphibia; order Anura; family Rhinophrynidae; genus Rhinophrynus; species Rhinophrynus dorsalis. The sequence goes on from CM074723.1 coordinate 33,333,202, forward strand.
TCTTGTGGTTGAGCTACCAGTACGTGAATGAGCAGTATATGTTATAAGGCGTTCGTTGCTGAGTAAAACAAGTGTACTCCTACTACTGTCAGTTTTATTCAAAATAATAACAGTTCAAGCCTGTTATAGTCTTTGGAAACAGAGATCCAGAGAGTTTACTCCCTGAAAGCTCAAACTGATAGGAAGTTACTCAAAAGTTTCTATCAGATTATTTGGAGAACTGTTGTCAGTGACTCACCTTTCCCTTAGAATGCAGCAAAATAACTAACTGAAATGTTGCTGCTAGAGGCAATGTTAATATAAAAGACCACCAGTTTAAACTATACTAACACTGGCCCTACAGCTCTTTTTAATATTCAGATCCCCAGGAGCTTTAGAAATATTTCCAACTGTTTTGTCACAGAATTCCTTAAAGCATGATATAATGCCAGCCTTTTTTAATGATTGAAGTTACAATATATGTTATTTTTGGAATTCTGCCTCGTAGGTTATTCCTGAGATTATAATAAGTTTCCTCTAAAATATCCATAGAGTTTTTAAATGTCAGTGATTATGAATTAGCATATGACATTGTTTCAGTCTAAACTCAGTTTTTCCAGATGTAGCGATTAAAAGGAAATATTACCCTCTAGTGGTCAAAATCATGTACTGTTCACTATGCCTGCAATGCAACTGCTTCTTTTAATTGGTTGGTAACGTCCTTATTGGATGATACCTGTAATGACCACCCAGTATAAAAAATTGCTATCTCAGTTGCTTGCATGAGGCTGTAGACAGGGACGATGTAGCATTTCCGGAAACCTTTTCCAACCCACATGGCTGTCAAGGCATTAGACTTGTCAGAATGATAACTAATTTCAAACATTATATTGAGGAACAGCTTGCAAAGTACTGAGTGTACAGCCCTCAATTGCCATGAGCAGTTCACAGTACTTCCTCTGGGGTGTGCCAGATACTGCTGTTCCTATCACTTACTATAAAGAGCCAGAGTCTCTCACACAGAGTGCATTCTAAAAATAAGATTGTCTTCTTGATACCAGTTGGTGCTGCTGTAATAGTTTGATGAACTATATTAAGTTTTGATTAAAAAATATCCCAGCAGCTGGAGTAAATCAGACTCTATTGGGACTCGTGCACAAGTAATGGGGGTTTATTGTGAAAAGTATGATGAACATTTCTGTCCTCTGTTGGAGCCTTTCTCAAGCTCTCATAAAGACTCTGACAGAAAGTGATAATGTTGATGATTATTTTCACAGTAAATCACTGTTATTTGTTCACAAGCTCCACTCTGTGCAGGATTTCATGCTACATATAGAAAGATTGTCCTATGTCCATTGTCAGACCCAGAAGTACCCGGGCGGGCAGTAGGGGAGGAGTTATCCATATTCCTCCATATTGCTGCCGAACCCTGGGCTGTTGTCTGTGGTTCTGACAGGAGTGGGCAGGAGACAGAAACCACTCTGCCAGTCTTGCTAGAATCACTGCTGGGAACTGATTGTCCCACGAATTGTCATAGAAGCAGAGAATAGTATTCCTACAGCATGCTGGGAAAAACCTTACATGTTTCAGTCAAAGAAATCCCTGTAAGAAGCTGTTCAGATCCTTTCTCAGTCCATCACACCCCCCTTCCGCAGCACTACTTCCTGTCTCCACCTCACCATTCTCCTCCTGCAGTCCATCACACCCCCCTTCCGCAGCACTGCTTCCTGCCTGCACCTCACCATTCTCCTCTTGCAGTCCATCACTCCCCCCTTCCGCAGCAGACTACTTCCTGCCTGCACCTCACCATTCTCCTCTTGCAGTCCATCACACCCATCTAGTTCATCACTCCCTTCTTCCGCAGCAGACTACTTCCTGCCTGCACCTCACCACTCTCCTCTTGCAGTCCATCACACCCCTTCTAGTCCATCACTCCCCCTTCCGCAGCAGACTACTTCCTGCCTGTACCTCACCAATCTCCTCCTGCAGTCCATCACACCCCTTCTAGTCCATCACTCCCCCCTTCCGCAGCAGACTACTTCCTGCCTGCACCTCACCAATCTCCTCCTGCAGTCCATCACACCCCTTCTAGTTCATCATTCCTCTCCAGCAGTCCAGCTCTCCCCCTCCTGCACCACATCCTTTCCCCTTTCCCGCAGTGCATCATTTCCCTACCACAGTCCATCAGTTCCCTTCCACAGCACACCACTCTCATGCTGCAACTCATTACTTGCCTCCTGCAGTCACTTCCTTCCCACAGTTCATCACTCCCCTCCCACATCACATCCACTGCCCTCCCACAATACATCCCTACACTCCCACATCACATCTACTGCCCTCCCACAGTTCGTCCCTCCCCTGACATGAGTCCCTTCAGTCCAAAACTTCATACACTGTCTGATATTCCTGCAGTTCATCACTCCCCGTATCACTATCCTCCCACAGTCCATCACTTTCCTCCTGCAGCACACCACCTTCCTTCCACACCACATCATTCCCTTCCCACAGCCCCCCACTCCCCTAACATAGTCTTTCACTCTTTTCCCACACCATATAACTGCCCTCCCACGCCTGACTTGTCAGATAGTGTATATGTAGTTCTATGACTTCCAGAGCAATGTGGGTCTGACTCTGTAGCTACCAGTAGAACAAGCGTGTGGTGTTGGTCACAGTATGTGAGGTTCTGTGACTCCCAGTGTGACAGTGGTTTATTTCTGTGGCTAACAGTGGACAGTGGAACAAGCCTGGGGTGTTATACCTACCAGTGGGTCTTTTTTCTGTGGGTACCAAGGACAATGAATCATGCCTGGGATGTCAGACAGTGTATGTGTGATTATCTGATTCATTAAGTACCAGTGGAACAGTGTTCTGATTTTGTGGCTACCACTGGACAGTGGAACAGTGCTAGAGCGTTAGACAGTACATGTGTGGATCTGTAAAAAGATCCAAACTGATGGTGCGAATCGTGTTCAACTACTAGTCTGGTGTCCTTGTAAGCAGCTACAGATAAAGGTTTACACTCTCTATAACCACATTAAAATGTAAATACAATATAACTAATCGAGCGCTACACAAAGCCAAAACATCATATCTATAGTAACTGTTAAACACCAAGCTCTCAATCTCTGTATCCAGAAAAAGAATACACGTATCACAAACAGTACATGTAACTAAGTATCGAACACAAATCTGATACAATTATATATTGATATACATGTATACAACAGACACTAAATGTGAATATATATCAAAAAAGGATCTGATATGAATATATGCTTACATATACATATATAACACACTGTGAATGTAGCTATATACCAAGAGATACTCTGATTCAAATTTATATTCAAAAATTGAAAACCATATTCAGAAAAGTGAAAGTTTAATTTAATAATAGGATATATCATTCAGTATACATCCCAACATAGAACAAATCTAAAAAACACAAAAAAAATCCTCAACTGGAAAAATATATGTGCAGATGAATATATCTCCAGAAACACACAACCACCCAATGATCCCGATGTGTGCACTACAAACACGGACAGTCTCCTCAGAGAAAATCCTAATGTGACACAATACACCCTCGGACACACTGTCACTACCAGAAAGACAGTGGAACAATGATGGGCTGTCAGACAGTGTATGTGTGGTTGTTTGACTAATAGTGGACAGTAGAACAAGGCTGCAGTATCATACAATGTATGTGTGGGTCTATGACTTCCATTCATCAATGGAACTAGACTGGGGAAGCAAATAGTGTATGTGTGGGTCTGTGAATACCAGGGGAACAGTGGAACAAGACTGGGATACCAAACAGTCTGTGTGGTTATGTGACCACCAATGGGACAGTTGAAGAAGGCTGAGGTGTCAGTGTATGTGTGATTCTGAGACTACCATTGGGACAGTGGAATAACAATGGGGCTATAGACAGTGTATATGTGGGTCTCTGACTACCAGTAGACAGTAGAATATCTTCATAACTTTCGATGAAACATCTTCCAACAGAGGGAGTACCTGGAAAAGCTCTATAACATATACTTTAAAGGGGAACTTTCACCCCTTAATAACTAAATCTCCCCTTACTGCTGACCTGGCGACTAGCTGCTTAGTAGCGCTAGTCGCCAGAAATCTTACCCCGTTCTCAAGATTTCGGCGTTTCAAAGGATCAGGAAGCACGGACGTCTCTTCACAGTGACGTCCGTGCGCCTGCGCTGTCAGTCCCTTGTGCACCGTATGCACCGTACGGTGCACAAGGGACTGACAAGGGACTGACAGCGCAGGCGCACGGACGTCACTGTGAAGAGACGTCCGTGCTTCCTGATCCTTTGAAACGCCGAAATCTTGAGAACGGGGTAAGATTTCTGGCGACTAGCGCTACTAAGCAGCTAGTCGCCAGGTCAGCAGTAAGGGGAGATTTAGTTATTAAGGGGTGAAAGTTCCCCTTTAAAAAAAAAACAAAAAAACAACTAGTGTAAAAGCCCGTGTACACGAGTCAAGGTCTGGTGAGGTAAAGAAGCCAGTCCTGCTCTGCGTACTGCCACCGCTAGCTCACGATGTAGTCATGCGCAGTAGAGACTGCCCGAATGCTCAGAATGCTCCCAGCACAGAACTCCCAGCAATCCTACACCTCCCAGCAATCCTACACCTCCCAGCATTCCGTACTCCCAGCATTCCGTACTCCCAGCATTCCGTACTCCCAGCATTCCGTACTCCCAGCATTCCGTGCTCCCAGCATTTTGTGTGTTCAGGCAGTCTCTACTGCGCATGACTGCATCGGACAAACATTCTGTCCTTTTATATTATAGGATGTTTTCTGCTCCATTAATATGCTATTGTGTGTACTGTATCTAGTTGTTGTCATAATAGTTTCTACAACTTTACAAATAAAATGTGAAATAAAAATGTGTTCTCTCGCCCAGGAAACATTTGCCCTGGTGATATTTGGAGCAGAATTTGCCTTAAGGATCTGGGCTGCAGGCTGTTGCTGTCGCTACAAGGGATGGAGGGGGAGACTCAAGTTTGCAAGAAAACCTCTGTGTTTGCTCGGTAAGTTCCTGTAAAACATACAATGTAATTTAACCACTTAAGGGGTTAATTATTTTCCAAAGGAAAAAGGATGCATTAGAATACAGTAAAGAAGTGGGATGCCTAGCGTTCAAAAATGAAAAAGAAGATATTCCCCTAATAAAAATCTATAATTTCCATATAAATAACCTTTGTTAAAAATGTGCCCACGACATAGACTGATAGCAATAACGAGACAAATCAGGGCAGTGGTTCCCAGCAGGCATCAAGGCACCATTACGTGTTGTGACACCTTTCCAAATACTTTCATTAAGTTACATTACTTTTAACCCTTTGAGTGCTAGAAAGGAATCAATGCAGATACCTCTCTGGCACCCAAAGGGTTAATGCATATGCATGTCACAGAAGTGAGCATTTTTCCTATATTGTGAAATGGCTTGCTAGTGATGGAGAGCTGGAGGGCATGATGTTGCCCATCCCTAACGTAAACTGCAACTTTAAAGGAGCAGTAAACTTTTTTTATGAAAAAATATATATTGCAGGGATTTTCCTATTGAGTAAGATAAGGGTACTTCCACTGCCGAGAGATTTATATTTCCAGAGTTATTACAGTTTAAACCCATGTTTTTTTTACATTAGCAGTGCCCTCTAGTGATCAAATTCTAATTAGATTTTGTGGTAGATTCTAATGGAGAGGAAAGTCAGAAAAGTCAGAGACATACAGTTCTCCATAGAATGTAATAGAAACTGCCTGTCACTTCCTGTCATTTAGAACTATCAGGAAGTAAACACAGTAAATTCACTTCCTGTCAGTTAGAACTATCAGGAAGTAAACACAGTAAATTCACTTCCTGATTATTTAAACTGCTATAATTTTTGAATAAAACATATGACAGCGATGGGAGTGACCTTGTTTTATTCAGCAGGAAATGCTCTGTAAAATATGTGTTTTCATAAAAAAAGGTTTACTGCTCCTTTAACTCTGATAGTATCCCATCGGCAGACCTGTTGATGAACCTGGGGATCTATTGTGAGCTCCAGTGGATCAAGGGGAAGGTGAATGGGATACCCTCAGGGCTCCCTTGTTGGTCTTGCGCAAAGAAACTGAACTGCAAGACTGAAGGATCACAATGTTCTCTTGTACTGTGCAAGGTGTTCCCCATAGATCCTCTCTATCGGGCTTGAAAGCCTGACGCAGAGGGTCCGTGGACTCTGGACCGGCACAATGGACCAGATGTAGCTGAGTGACATATTCTTCCGGCTGAGTACTTTTACTGACCTCCCAGTTGGCCAATAGGAACTGTTTTGGGGCTGTACAATGGGCTTTTTACAAGCTTGCTCCCATAAGATGAAAGTCGGGAACTGCTGAATAGACACTAATATTGAATCAGTAGTTTCAGTCTTTGTTTTGGACAGTGTTCCCTCTTAGGTCAGCAATGGTGATAGGCCTAGCACTGAAAGAGTTAACAATTACTGTGCTTGCAGAGCTGTATTGGAATTACATATGCACCATACAGCACTGCCCGGTCTTAATTACTTATTTAACTCATTCAGTGCTGAGTCACAGACAGTTGCCCTCCTTAGTGGAAATCTGGTTATGGACAAGATTACCAAACCAGAGAGAATATGCAGTAATTAAGGATGATAGATCAATTGGGGTATCCAGGGCTGAATCTGCCTGTAGGCAAGGAACCATTTTCCCCACCCATCACTAGAGCCGTGCTCACATGCACTTCATAACTTCACCCTCAGGCCCTCATGTCTGGTACAGAAATTACCCTTTACTAGAAAATAAAACATAAATGGGCCAAATTACTATATAAACTGGACATAACAAACAGCAGTATCTAACCTGTTCATAAATTGTCCACCATAAACCAAGCACAGGTTTCTGTTTCACTTGCACAGAGTTTGTGCTGGCCACAACCACACCAGTGAATTAGGGTACTGGCTAGTAAACTGAGGTGCACCTCAAAATAGGGGTCCCTAAGCAATTCTTATCCCTGTATGTATGTATGTATTTCCCCCCTATTTTTGTTTCTCAGCACTGTATGCCTGCAGCTGTTTCTAGCTGAAATCCACCATTCAGCAGTCTTCATTAGTCCATACTGTCTCACAATCCACCATAGATATAAACACCGTCCTTAATTATCTTACAGAAAATCTGTCCTGCGGCAATCCCAGCCCCACCCTATTGCTCTGCTGAGCAATAAAAGAAGAGGTTGAGACTGCCGGGAGCCCTGTAGCTATAGAAAGCTGTATGGAAAAATAATTATATAGCTAGGGAACATTGTAAAAAGTAGGAGAGTCATATTCTTGAATACATTAAGAGCCATTTATTCATATTTGTATTGATTTCCTTTAACCCTTTGAGTGTCAGAGGGTTATCCAACACATTGCGTACTCCTCTGGCACTCTGAGGGTAAATGGAAGACTTGTACTAAACCACCGGATGCTAGAAACGTCTTCAGAGCAAAGCAATTTTCTGGAGACTTCTCGATCACCCAGGGCTTTAAAGGAAACCATTATTTGCCCAATGAGTATGGTATTTACTTTTCTTATATAGCAGTTGTCAGTGTGCAGTTTAAGGAATTATAAATCAACATACAGATTTCATGACCCTGTCACAGGAATTGACTTTTCACTTTCAGATATCTTTGTCCTGATCGCCTCCATACCAGTCGTGGCTGTTGGAAAAAGTCAGGGAAATGTTTTGGCCACGTCTCTGCGAAGTTTACGTTTCCTTCAGATTCTACGCATGCTTAGGATGGACAGGAGAGGAGGCACGTGGAAACTTCTGGGATCTGCAATTTGTTCACACAGCAAGGTCAGTGCTGCAGAATAGCACAAAAACTTACTGAACGCATTAAGTGGTCAGTCAAATAATTAGTAACACTTTATTTTTACCCTTTGTAATTTTAATAGTATATATTAATGGACTGAACCTTCTACCTTTCTTTTTCTTTACAGAGGTAGTAACACTTATGTAAGAGATGGATATATTGTAGGATTTATCCCCCTGAGTAAAATAAGGGTACTTCTACTGCTGGGAGGTGTTATAGTCAAAAGTTATTGCAGTTCAAACATTAATTTTTTCAGTGGCAGTATCATAATGGTCTGAAATGTGACAGTGGCGCTGTTGCTACATCATACTATGGACAGCTCTGGTCAGTTGACCTAAACCTCCATAGGATGGTGCAGCAAAAGACCCACTGTAACATTTCAGGCCATTGAGATTCTGCACCTAAAAAAATTCAAGCTTCAGCTGCAATAACTTTTTAATAAAACATATCTCAGCAACGGGAGTACCTTTGTTTTACTCAAGAGGATTAACCCTGAAATAAAGGCATAGTAATATCAAAAAATAAATGTCCATCCGATTGTGCAACGTAATTATCTTTACTGAATACTACTGTATAATCTGAACATCCATTGCTTTTATATTTGGCTTCAAAATCCAATTCCAAGTTTTCCTCTCCTGCCCCTTTTCATCACATCACACTGACTTACGTCAGAGCGGAAAGCCGGCCTAGACAGATTGAATCGAGGGAGAATATTATGTCAACATAAAGAAAAACCTGCCCTCCTCCATCAAGGGGGCAGGGATTTCCTCACTGTTACAGATACAGTATTGTCCATCACTGCGATCCCCCAGTCAAGCACCCTGCTTTCCTATCTGAGGGAAGTCAGCATGACGTGCTGAAAAGGGGCTGGAGGGGGAAATTTATAATTGGATTTTCAATCCAAATATAAAGGTAAGGGATGCTAAGAACATATGGAGATTTATGGTCCCGGGACCAGAGCTGTCCATAGGACACTAATTTCAGGCCACTGTGATATTGCACCTAAAAAATTCAACTTTGAAAATTAATAACTTTTGAATGAAACACCTTTCAGCAGTGGGAGTATTCTTGTTTTACTCAGGGGGATAAACCCTACAACATATTTTTTTTACATTTTTAAGTATTACTATCCCTTTAATCCCTTGAAGACTAGTGGGTGCTGCGATGCATTGTTTCACAATGGGCTTTACACTCCTTTCGTCCTCATGGAGTGAACTGTGTGTTACAACGGGGTGAGGGACAATATGGTGTCAGCATAAGGAAAACCCTGCTATCCTTCATCGGAGGGGGGGCATTTAAGTTATGTTATTAACCCTCTTAGTACCAGAGGTGTATGCAACGTATTGCTTTGCAATGTGATGTGTTCCCCTCTGGCACTCAGAGGGTTAATGGACTGTATAAATGTCCCATTTATTCTTGGTTCAAGTGATCACATCTTCACGCAGTCCTGGTCCTACGTATCATCTCCATGGAGGCAGACATGACAGTTGCTAGTAGGACTACAGGACCTCAGACTCTACTCACTGAACATGGTAATCTTCATTCTGTAAGGACCAGAAGGAGGTGCAGCAATTTTGCTTGGAAATGCATTCCACACCCCTCTTTTTCTTAAGGGGTTAATTAAGCTCATGCACTCTGTCTCGGTTTGAAAAACCCAGTATCTGTCATGTCCTCCTCCATGGACATGACAACCATGATGGAATGATGACATTATCTCTTGTAAAAGGGAAAATTCATATGGGCCATTAGCATGTGTTAGCCACAATAAGTTGAACATCAATAGTCTAAATGGCTCATAAGGGTCAGTTGTCTTTATCAGAAAAGTATACAAGTATATCATTATGCCATACTATTGTTTGAAGTACATCTACATAGGTAAGCCCTTCTTTTAAATAGATTAACCCTCTGAGTGCATCCTTCTGTCAGAGTTGTAGTACAAGAGTAATTCAATGACAAAGTGTCCCCCTCCTGCCCCTTTTACTGATGTAACACTGTTCAGCCAGATCAGAAGGGAGGTGCCCAGGTAGACTGCAGAGAGGGACAATCTTCAATTAAGATAAGGGAAAAACCTGAAAAACTTGTCAAGGGGGGCAGGGCTTTCATTGTTTTCATAGGAAGAAGATTGTCCCCTTCTGTTATCTGTCTGGTCTATGGACTGCATTCCACATCTGAGAAGAGATGGCTTACACTAGGTAAAAGGGGCGGGAGGGGAAACTTTGCTTGCGAATATCTCTCAAACCATAAAGGTTTGAGAGATAAGACTTATATCGTTCTTCATGTTTTTTTAATGCCTACAAAATAAAATAAAGATAAAACGAAGTATTACTATCCCTTTAAGAGTTATTCGCAGGGTATAGTTCCCATTTAGTTAAGCAACTTTAATACAGCAGCCCACTAGGCATCTGTATGACTTTACATTATATCTACTGTTGTCTAAATATAAAGAACTATTATGAAGTCTGAATTTAGATCACATCTCTTCACAACAGCAAAGAATTTCTTGCAAGGGTTAATTCCCTTAATCCTTTGAGCGACAGAGGGGTATCCATCGCCTTGCAACGCTAGATGTTGGATAACCCTCTGGTGCTCAAAAGGTTAATCAAGTTGTAACCTGACACAAATAGCAGAGGATTACACCAAGATTATGGTCAGTACTAGTTACATGTTCACTCTGAGGAATCAGTCCATGCAGAATTGCATCATGGGGCCATTAAGATGTTTTGCCTACATTGTTGTAAATGAGGATATGTTATTAGGAGGGGTTATTATTTTATACCACATCTGGCTGTGAAGAATTTCGTTTGAGACATTTCTATCATTGATGGGTTAAAGGGATGTCTAATATTCACTCCCTAGTACTCACTGTACAATTTTTCCTTTCCCAGGAGCTCATCACTGCCTGGTATATTGGATTCCTGACTCTTATCCTCTCTTCATTTCTTGTCTACTTGGTTGAGAAAGATGTTCCGGAACGAGATGACAAGGGTGATCTGATAATGGCTTTTGAAACATACGCTGACGCTCTGTGGTGGGGACTGGTGAGTGTTTTCATAGAAAAAATATTTTGCTTGTGCAGTGCAATATGTTTCATATTAATCTCGTTCTCTTGTGGCGGGGGGCGGGCAACCTGAGGCCAATGCAACTGCTGCCAAAGCACAATTCATATCATACGCCCCTTCAGCCACCTTGTCCTCAAGTGTCCCAAATTTGCATGGTTTTAAGGATATCTAAGATGAAACAATTTTAACCAATGGAATATTTGTAAGTTTTATTTTTCCCTACTGTTAAATTAGCTTCCCCCCCAATTCTTGCAGTTTTCTTTTGAACCTATGGCCATACCTGGGAAATTTTTATTCTTGTCTCCCCGGAGGGGATTCCTCTGCTGCCATGGGTGGTGTGAAGAATGATGTGTATCGCGTCAAAAAGGGGCGGGTCTTAACACGGGTGCCGGGTGGAGGGCTTAAAAGAAGGCAGGGGGGAAGGAGCAAAATGGGGAGAAAGAGTGGAATTGGGTAGAGTTTCAATAGAAACTCCCCACATCCGGAGGACTCAGCCTCTGCCCCGGAGACCTAGTAAAGCAGTGCCAAAACTGGAGTCTCCGGGGCAAATCCGGAGAGTTCCCAAGTATGCCCATGGCCCTTACTGACATGTTGTTACATAAGTATGCCCCTGTGTGTCCAGTCACACACCTGTTTTGTTCTGAGCACTTACTTGAGTGTACAAGTGTGAGACAGAGGAGCAAATCAGGTTCCCATCGTATTCAGCTCGGTGACTAATTAATGTGGTTAGTCAGGTGGTTAGTCAGGTGACCACTGAATTCAGTTCAGCTCTGTAGCTAACTGTGGTTAGATGATTCTATTCCACTCAGCTGTTTAGCTAATTATCACGCCTAATCATGTGCCTATTGTATTCTCATTATCTGTGCAGCTAAATTAGTTCAACTGTGTGGCAAATAAGGTGCCACTTGTAATAAGTTCAGCTCTCTGGCTTATTAATGCAGCTAATCAGGAGCCCATTTTATTTAGTCCGGCTGTGAAGCTAATTAGAGATCGTAGTCAGGTGACCACAACATTGGGCTGAACTATGAAGCTGATCAGGGGGGCTAACCAGGAGCCCACTACCTTCATCTTAGCCAGTAGGATAATTAGTGTGGCTAGTCAGTTGTCCGTTTTTTTCTGCTCAGTTCTGTGACTAGTGAGTTGTCCCTTGTATCCAGATAACATGCAGATAAGGACGGAGTCATTGTTTACTGCCCATTCACGCATCGGATGTCCAGTTCCTGCACAGATGGTTCATGGCTGCTACATTGTTACCTAACATCAAAGAACATTCACAGTACAATATCATAAGACAAAGTTATGCACCTTTTAAAGGGATAGTAATACTTCATTTTATCTTTATTTTATTTTGTAGGCATTAAAAATACATGAAAAATGATATAAGTCTTATCTCTCAAACCTTTATGGTTTGAGAGATATTCACAAGCAAAGTTTCACCCTCCTGCCCCTTTTACCTAGTGTAAGCCATCTCTTCTCAGATGTGGAATTCAGTCCATAGACCAGACAGATAACAGAAGGGGACAATCTTCTTCCTATGAGAACAATGAAAACCCTTCCCCCCTCGACAAGTTTTTCAGGTTTTTCCCTTATCTTAATTGAAGATTGTCCCTCTCTGCAGTCTACCTTGGCACCTCCCTTCTGATCTGGCTGAGCAGTGTTACATCAGTAAAAGGGGCGGGAGGAGGATACTTTGTCATTGAATTACTCTTGAACTACAACTCTGACAGAATTGAAATAACACTCTCCAAAGTCCAAATACTATGATGATTAATTAGAGCTGCTTTTATTATGAAACATTACTATCCCTTTAAAGGGTTAGTAATGTTTTACCTAAATAAAGAGTAGTAATTTAGAGAATCAAAAAAGAAATCAATCAGTGCAACTCCTATCTCTCAAACATTTATGGTTCGAGAGATAT